>CM052899.1:101860547-101898642 GCA_028534135.1 Potos flavus
GACCCTACTTAATAGCTCATCTTTATATATTCAGTTGGAGTCTATGTATTCTATAGGTATTAAAAATGGGTTACATATGACAATGATAGCTCAATAAAACTGGAAAAAAAATTTAAAAATAAGTAAAAATGGGTTATTTGCAAAGTTGGGTAAGAAAGAATAGTAAGGCTTTCTTTTCAAGCCTTGACTTATTCTCCTGGTCTTTTTTATGAGGACCTCATTTCATTAGGATCCTCTTTATCACATAGACAAGCAAGTTGGTTTGAGTGTTTTCACCCCCACTGCCATCTTTGACTTGGATGGGCCGCCTCAGCCTCTCCTTGCACCCCTTTAATCCATCCAACACGATGCCTTAGGTTGTTTTAGACTCTCTGCTCTTGGGTGCAAATAGTAACTAGGTATTAAAACAGAAGGGAGAGGGGTACTATAGGGAGACCTATCATCTTGGCAGGCTCCTCCCTGGACCTGTCAGTTACTCACCTCCATTCCTGTACCTCTCTCCCGAAAGC
This sequence comes from Potos flavus, assembly GCA_028534135.1. Lineage (NCBI taxonomy): Eukaryota > Metazoa > Chordata > Mammalia > Carnivora > Procyonidae > Potos > Potos flavus. Next base: position 101,861,057 of record CM052899.1, read on the forward strand.
CTAGTCCTAGAGCAACTCACCCCAGCAGAAGCAACTTCTCTCTCTACACTGATGGTCAAGACACTTTCTTTTTAGAAACTTTTTACTGGACTTTGATGGCACAGCATGTCCTGCTTTTCCTTCCTCTGTTCTCTGGTGGTGGCCTTCCTTTTCCTCTGAGCAGTCGTTTTAACTCTTTACCACTTCTCAGCGTCCACCATCCCCTCCTTGTTCTTTATGGTCATCCTCCGAGCCTCTGATTTCAATGAGAAGCTAACGCCCATTGGCCAGGGATTCTCTCCAGCTCTTGCTTCTTCCCCCAAAGCATTCATGGGTCCCCTTGCCCCCGGGCATAGCTACATGCCCTGGAAAACGCACATACATGTTATACTTAAGTATAAATTCATCTGAAAACATTTTTAACTCATAGCAATTTTTTTCATTCATTATATTATTCCTTTAGGTCTGGGGCAGAGCCCAGCAATCTGCACTTTATTTTTTTTTTTTTTAAGATTTTATTTATTTATCTGACACAGAGAGAGAGAGATCACAAGTAGGCAGAGAGAGAGGGGGAAGCAGGCTCCCCACTGAGCAGAGAGCCCGATGCGGGGCTCGATCCCAGGACCCTGAGATCATGACCTGAGCCGAAGGCAGAGGCTTTAACCCACTGAGCCACCCAGGCGCCCCACAGCAATCTGCACTTTAAACTAGCATCTCAGGGCACCTGCGTGGTGCCATTGGTTAAGCGTCCGACTCTTGATAATCTCAATGTTGTGAGATTGAGTCTCGTGTAGGGCTCTGCACTCAGGAGGGAGTCTGCTTAAGATTCATTCTCTCCTTCTGCCCTTCCCCTCACCCATGCTCTCTCTAAATTAATTTAAAAAAAACCTTGCACCTCAAGAGATTTTGATTTATCACAGTGTATGCACCACCTACTGTGTACCACATCAAGAAGGACAAAACAGCCACAGACCCTCCTCTTCAGACCTTCATGCTTCGGGGGAATTCTGAAGGAAGTGTTCTTAAGAAACACTCCTTCGATGAGGGAGGCAGGCCTCACTGTGTGTAACCATTTACCACATCCTGCATTTACTACCTCAACTCTCTCCACCCCTGTTGCCCACAGACATTTCTGCATCTCTCTCAGCTTCCAGTGGGTCTCCTTGACGTGGCGCTGCAGTAATCTTAGTATTTCCCCAAATGCAAAAATGCCAATGCTCTGCATTAAACCCCTCATTGTCACCACCACACTGCCTTCAGGGTAATGCCCAAATTCCTAAATTTAACCCCTGTTGGCCTCGGCAACCTCATTCCTCCCATGTCTGGCATGGGAGACCCATCCCTTCTTCCCAGTTCCATGATACAGCCTTTATACATGTGGTTCTTTCTCCTTGAAACACTTTTCTCTTGAATTTTTTTGACTAATACTCTGGTTTTCAAAAATCAGCCCACCTCTTTCCTCCTTAGGAACCCTCCTCTGACTGTCCCACAACCTGGATTGGTCCCTTCCCGCCATCCCAATCCCCTTCTGTGGAGGTCTCTGCTGTCTGTTGCCAGATGCTGGTTATGTCAACCCCTCCAGTGTGCAGGCAGCTCTCAACGGGCAGGGAGCGTGTCATTTATCTTCCAAATTCCTGGAACTGGCACATATCTGATCATAGCAGCTCTTCAACAAACATGTGTCAAATAAAGTAAGTGTTTTCCAACAGCAGGAATACAAAGTAACTATTAATATTCATTAACTTTACATTTAGCTCAGAGTTCCTTCTTGGTCTTGCTGATGCTCTTGTGCCAAAGGAAGGCGGTAATCCCCCTGGGAAATGTTCCTGCCAGTGAGTGTGTGAGCATGCCACCCACTCCCAGTAATGACTGGGTGAGACTGTTAAGACTGCCTAATAGTGCTTCATGTTAATAGCTAATAAGATGCTTCTGCAAACCATAAGTAAATGCAGATCTTTTAAAGAGGTCATATTTTTATCTTGCAGAGTGGCATTTTTTTTTTTTTTTTTTTTTTTGTATTTGTTTTGGCAGATGCTTGCACAGAAATCTGGCAACATTATCAACATGTCGTCTGTGGCTTCTAGCGTCAAAGGTAGGTCTGTCTTCCTCTGGGAATCACAATGCACAGACTCCCGTACCTTCACAGGCTGTGGGTTTTCGCAAATAGCATTGATTATAAAGCCCACACATAATTTCAAAACCACTTTTTAAAAAATTGGTATTATCTTCCTTACTATCAGTCCTTTTTGCTTTCGTTGTAAGCCAATTGTAAAAAATAAATTTGTTTCATTTGCCCTTCCTTGTATTCCTTCTAATGGGTATGGAAATGAAAATCAAGCTGGAAGAAGGAAATATTTATCCATTTAATTAACCAAAAAAGATGTATTGAACATTATGTGCCCCTCATGGTCCGAAAGGGGGAGAGTCAGGCAAATGCATGTCTTCTGCAGTTTGACAGTATTACCACACAGGTTTGTTCAAAGTGCTGGCACGATACGGGGGAGTGCTTCCCAAAGTAGGCTGATCTGGGCCCTAAACAAGTCAAGTCCAAGAGCCAGGACTGTGGTGCCAAATGGAAATGACGTCACAGTCTGGCAGATGATTTGCGAGTTTCAAACGAAAGCGCTTCTGCCGAGGTGGCGTCCCTTCTCTCCACAAGAACGCACGCACGTGAAGCCGGCCCAAGACAGGAAGGGAAAGAAAGGGCGTGGGCCTCTTGATTTTTTGGTCTGGTTTTTCTTCTGTTGTTCTTTCCCCTGATTCTGTTTGGAATCTGCCCACCGATGATGAAAACCTAAGACCACTGCTGTCCCCTAAGGGCAGGTTCTCAATGCTTGTCTTCACTGAGTTGTGCTAGGAATTATATTATTTTACCACATTCAGAAACAGGCCCTCTTAAGGGAGAAAATCTGATACCAGATTTTAAAAAGGGTGGGATGGTAGAGAGCATGACAGTGGTTACTGAGGACAGTTATTTGTGTTCCCTTTCTCAAGGGGACTATTGTTTTGTTCGTTCAATTGTTGAGCCTTCCTTTCGCCCTTAGGAGTTGTGAACAGATGTGTGTACAGTACAACCAAGGCGGCTGTGATTGGCCTCACAAAGTCTGTGGCCGCAGACTTCATCCAGCAGGGGATCAGGTGCAACTGCGTGTGTCCAGGTGAGGGGGGCACCACAGGGCTGTGCACCTGTCCTTCCTGACACCCTTGCTGCCACTGTGAAACCCATCCATGGAAGCTTGTTTATCCTGTTATATTGTGTCCTGTCATTGGGAAAAAGCTCAAATGAAAAAGAGTCACCACAGGGGCGCCTGGGTGGCTCAGTCATTTAAGCATCTGCCTTTGGCTCAAGTCATGATCCCAGAGGTCTCGGATTGAGCCCCAAGTCAGGCTCCCTGCTCAGCGGGGAGTCTGCTTCTCCCTCTCCCTCTGCCCCTCCTCCCTCTCGTGCTCTCTTTCTCTTCTCTCTCAAATAAAATTAACTCTTAAAAAAAAAAAGATAAGAGTCCAACAGGAGGTTTGGAACAAGATTCTTAGTCATTAGGAATGTACCATAGATGCAAAGGGTTTAAGTGGTATTCACGTGTGTGGAACAATTCCGAATCTCGTGGCCAAGACACGTAACTGGCCAGAGCTTGGTGTTCTGGAAGCAGACCAGAGATGACCTTGTCAGGGGAAAAATAAAAAGTAGACCATGCTCACAGGACCACAGGAAGAAAGTAAGAGCAGTCTCCCAGGACACACGAAGCTACTGAGTCCTGTCAATCACCTGGGGTGAATCGTAAATAAAAAGGGGAATAACACCTTCCTTGATGCTATCAAAAGAGGATCAGCATACTAGGGCCTGCAGGAGAAATCTGGCCCACCTTTACCTCCTGTGGAGTAAAGACTTGTAGTCTAACACATCCATATTCAGTTTGCGTACATATTGGCTATGACCGCGCTCCTGCTTAAAAAGGACCAAATAAATGGTTCTCAAAGCGAAAATTATTCCCTATCCGGCTTTTTACCAAAATGTAGGCTGACCTCCCATAGAAAAGAAAGAAGAAAAGCAGAACTTAGTAGATAAGACGTTCGATCTGTCCAAACAAAAGCATTCTATAACTTATTTCATGGGAATATCTTATTTTCTTAATAACTGTGGGTATGTCTAGGAAGTAGATATGCCCTTCCACTGGTTCCACCAACCCAAAATGAATACGAGGAGCCTAGGAAGAATTACTAACTTCTTCTCTGAAAAGGAATTAAATATCACATTTCCAGGATCAAGGTGGCCCTCAGGGGTTCACAACTGGTATTGGGGAGTTGGGGAGAGGAAGCATTTCGCAGTTATATGTGAAACTTTTCATAACCTAAAGTGCATGCCAGAATTTGGGGAAAGAGCTGATGGGGAAAATTGTGTGTCGTTTGGAAAGTTCCATACCAGATTTTTACATAGTCCACCATGGTCTCCCCTCAGGTGAAAAACCACTGATTTATCAGTTTAAAAGAGGAATACGAAACACCCTTCCAGCTACAGAATTTCCACAATTGAGGTGTTCTGTTTAATTTTTCTTGGACTAGAAATGTAAACCTAGGTAACACCAAGAAAGAGGAGGATGTAGGCGAGACAGTTTCACTGGGTTTTAACATACCCACTGGTGACACTTGACTCTAGCTATTTTGGGTGCCATTTATCCAGTGGAATAAATGGCAAAATGATTTGGAAAATGTGGTTGTTTGAGCAGCTGGACTTTTCAGAAGATTGGAAAATATATTATCAAACCGTCTGGAACAAGGAACTAGCTGTGACTCAAGAGCCAGTCACAGAAGAAAACCTGACAAGGGATGAGAGTGTCTGGGGTGGCGCTGATGGCGGTAGAGTCACAACTCTTCCACACCAGGCTCGTGTAGACTGGGGCGGGCCATGTTGGTCTGTGCCATGGACACAGGAGGATCAGCACAATGGAATGAAGTAGAAAGCATAGGCTTGCTCTGTGGTTTCATTTAATAGCCATTAAGAGCAGCCATATGAAAGGGATGATGCTCACTTGTCTGAGCAGGTGGGAAGGTATCAAGTTGCATTTTAAAACTGGATTTTGAGGATATTATTCAGTGAAAGCTCAGAGTGTCTTAAGCATACTGTTGGTAGATCTTAGACTATTAGGAGGCTATGATGAGAGAAGTGAGGAAAATATAATGGAAGCTGGGTACAAGGGAATCTTTTTTATGTGGTTCCAGAACATTTATCAATACTATTGCCTGCAGTGATGTGGAAGATAGAAAATGTTCCTAATGAACCAGGTGACCTACTAAAGGCAGTTTTCCACTCTGAGTGTCCAAAGGGCTGCCCACTTCTGATGAAATGTGAGAGGAGACAGGTAACCTAAAGAAAGGGTGTTAAACACAAAGGAACTGGAACTTCCTGACTAAAGATGCCCACCTTCTCCAGAGAAATGACAAATGATGCTAAAATTGAGAAATGGTTTCCTGGTAAACCCGATGGCACTCTCAGGACCAGAGGGTATGACTCTAAAATCATTTGTTATGACCTTACATGTATCATGTGGTTGCCCAAAGGGCTGTCAGCCCCCCACAAAAAAGGCCTTCTGAAGACAATTTATAGATTACATAAATTAAGAAAATAATCTGGGCAACTTGCTCTGTGGGAGCATGAACCAAGTGCGATTTTGAAAATTTTAGCGTCATTCTTACTTTTTTTAAAGTGAAATAATTTCAAATTCTATTTTTTATGAGAAACATGAAACTGTGTTTAAAAATAGGAATTTGAAACCAATGAAAATAGGCAAGACAATGAGGAAAATGCAGAACCATCTAAATTACTAAGGACCATGACAGCCATGGCACTGTCCCTGAGAATCCCCAGAGCGAACCTGACAGCAAAGAATGGTTTTGAGATCATGAAGGCATTCTGCGTTCTTGTACTGTGAAGCACTTATATGGATGTGTGGGCATCTCAGGGTTGTTCTGAGGAGTAACTGAGATAATCCATGCAAAAGTGATTAAAATCCATGTCAATGTACTGTGACTAAAACATGTCTTGGGAAGACTGGGCGATTCATCCAGAATCCTTGCCTCATGTCACAAGGAATTATGATCTGTATTTTTAAAAATCATGAAAATGGAGGTGAAAGTATCTTTCAAAGTCATGGAGAAGGATTTCACTGATTGTTGTATCATATGGAAAGCAAGTTTAAAGTCTGTCAATGTCTTTTTCAGTTTGAGTAATTAACCGAGCTGAATGTCCGCCTTTGATTTAGGAACAGTTGATACCCCATCTCTGCAAGAAAGAATACAAGCCAGACCAAATCCCGAAGAGGTATATCTACTATTTTAAATCTGGTTGAAAAATGTCCTCTTCCTTCCCTACAGTAGACAAATTCATAGAGACAGAGAGAAGAGTGGCTGCCAGGAGTTGGGGGAGGAGAGAACAGGGAGTTATTGGTTAATGGGTATAGAGTTTCCATTTTGCGGGACGAAAAGAGTTCTAGAGATGTGTTGCACAATAATATGAATGTACTTAACATTATTTAACTATACACTTAAAAATGGTTAAGAAGATAAATAACATGTCTGTTTTACCACAGTTTCAAAGATTTAAAAAAAAAAGGCCCTCCTCTTTAACTGATCTGATACAGCATCTGTAGGCTTTAGCATTACACATAGTTTAAGTACCTTGGAAGTCACCATAGTCCTACTTGGTCCACAATTAATGAAATTAATGATATTCTCATTATAATACATGATTACTCAAGGCAGCACACCACTGGTACCTCTATAGACTTCTCTTGCCTTTGACCTCCTGAGGAGTTCTCCCTTCACCTCACGCCACTGATACCTGGTATGGTTTCTGGTCTTAGGCACGGAACTCCTTCCTGAAGAGACAGAAGACTGGAAGATTTGCAACCGCAGAAGAAATAGCCCTACTGTGTGTGTATTTGGCTTCTGATGAAGTAAGCACTATTCTTCCCAGGGAGTTCATTATCCTCATTTGGCCACGATTTGCTTATCAAAATAATGTCATGTTAGAGAATTGCAACATATATATGCTAAGAGGTTGCATTTACAAGCTAAGAAAAAGTTGTGATTCAATTTGCTCAAAGAAAGACCACGTGATCGGAGCCACCAACTCTTCCTCATTCACTAAATCTTTAGCAAATGATGGGGAGGACTGAAAAAATTAAATTGCTCGATTTTACAAGAGATAGTTGCTTTCAAATATTATAATTGGGGAAAGCCTGATTAAACGTAAGTCAAGCAATGAACCTCCAAAATTATGAGAGCTTCAGATGAAATGGGGAGAGAGTTAGACAGATAAAATTGTGTCTAGAAGACACAGAATTGGCATCTGGTATTTTTAGTTTAGGAGAATCCTACTGGCTCTTTTTTTCTATGAATTCTTGTTTGTCATCATGTATGGAAATTCCTATTTCTCTCTCTCTCCACTTTGCATCTATTTAGTAACCAGTTTCTCCCTTAATAGCTATTGTATATATTCTTAAATGGCACACAACTACAAAAGCAGAAACTGCATTTATAAGGTATAGAGCACAAGAGCATCCCCCTCTGTTTTCTGTGTTTGCATATTACATGACCAGAAAACCACAGTATATGAGAGAGGAAAAAAGGGACTCAGGCAGGAGTAAGGAGTTACTGATGCATTAGCTCTTCTTTACAGTAACCTGGTACACACCAGGCTGCTGGTGAATGTGACAAATACAATGGTTGAAATGTTTTAGTGACAGAAGTTACCACTTCTCAGATCTGTTAACAACAGTTTTTAGTTGCTGCGGGAATTGCTAAACAAATTACTAACGAAACAAGTTCATTGGCCTTTGTGGTCTCTTTGACTTTATATCTACAGAAGAGCTCATTTGATTTCGGGGTGCCGCTGAGGACTTAAATTGCCCTTGTTTAGCCAGAGCTTAGGTTACGAAATATTTGGAAATGTTCTGGCTTGAAATGTGCAATAAAAAGACCTTTGGACATTTAGAGGAACCCAGAGGAGTCCATATGTATCAGAAACCTTACTTTTTAAAAAAACACTTTGAGGAGTTGGGGTCATTTCTTAGTAAAGTGCCTGATAACCCCCTAATTTATCTACAATATTTGATCACTTTTTATAGGTTGAAGTTCAAGAATTTTCTGTTCTCATTCTATGATGTCTTTCCTTCCTGCCTCTTCCATTGTCTCAGGCTTTAAATAAATTTAAAAGTAAGAACAGAAATTTGATATTCATCCTTAAGTTAAAAGATTTTTAAACCCCTACCACAGTGATCATTTCAGCTTTATTTCTTAGGAAAATGAGAAATTCTATGGAAAGAAAGTAATTTTTAAAATTCCCTTAGTTTTGTACAGATTTGGATATCTGAAACTACTGTGGAATATTTTTTCATAGTGTAATAGATATAATAATTATTATTCATATAAATTTTAAAAACACATTTAGTGTGCTTCAGCTCCTGGAAATACCTCTTTCAATCAACTAAATATACAATATCTTATATAAAAAAATTCTGTTTGTAATTGACATGATCACTTTATGACTGATACTTGATGATGTTCAGAAATTTATTAATGGCATAAAACTCAGCTACTTTAGAATAGTTCTGAATTTCAAAATGAAAATGTATTATTTTAGCCTATACTTTATCCTAATTTACGGAGTGGCTGCATATCACTAAACTTAATTTTCTGATTCTGAGACCAAACACCTGCTTAGAATGTGACACATGCTAAAACACTAGCCAGAGGCCAGTTAATTCCACATCTCAAGAACATGCAGCTGTTTCAAATCATCCAAAACTTCATTGAGATTTTCCTAAAATGTTTGTTAGGTGAGTATTCCTATTACTCTGAATACATTGTTTAGCTATCTCAGTCATGGGAAAATTGAAGAAACACAACCTTGTTAAACCTAGTAATTATTCTGTGTCCTTGTGTTTATCACTGCAGTCTGCCTACATAACTGGTAATCCTGTCATCATTGATGGAGGCTGGAGCTTGTGATTTTGATCTCCTTGCTGGGAAGGCAGGCCCTTCCTGTCCACAGTGAACCTGGATATGAAGAAAATTCACTCATTATGTCTTTCCTATTAATGGCACATTAATGAAAACAAGCCCTTTTTAACGATGTCATTGTTCACAAGAGTCAGGTTCTTTAAATATATTAATCTCTTTCTAACCTCTTCTGAAATCATTGTAGGGAGATGACATAAAGGATAATGAACTCACTGCAAGTGAATAGTTTTAAAATAAACCACAATTTGCAAGCATATAAAATTAAAATGTGAATATGAAAAATGGAAGGTTTTTAAGAAAAAGGTATTAATTTGTATTTTACTTCTATTTCAAATTATTCATCTATTGTGTACAATTCTGCATTGGTCTGTACATGGATACTAATTTTAAAATTTTACACCATTATAAAAGAACACAAGGTAGGAAGGAATTTAGCTTCAGTAACTTACATTAAAAGGAGTTTAGATTTGGAACTATAACATTGATCTGTTCTATAAAAGAAAAATAATCATCAAGTGTTTATACTTAATGGATGTTATCACTCAAAATTAAGTACTGTTTTCTTAGTTTAAGCAAAAAATCTTTCTTAAAATAAGCAATGATATTTGGTATGGGCCTAAGAAACTTATAATGAACTAGCAGTATTGTCAATTTGAGGGATATTTTTTAGGGTAAGTGTAGATTTTTTTCACCAAATTCCAAGTTAATAGTAAGAGGACATGAAATTTAGAAACAGTCTCTGGATAAATAAATGTAAGTGATTCATATAATAGGAAACAAAATTAAGGGAAATAAAATTTTCAAGGGATGGGTGAAATAGAAAAAGAGAATTAAGGAATACAAACTTCCAGTTTCTAAATAAGTCACAGAGATGAAAAGTACAACATAGGGAATATAGTTAATAGTATTGTAATAACATTGTATGGTGACTATATTTATCATGGTGAGCATTGAATAATGTATAGAATTATTGAATCCATAGTTGTACACCTGAACTTAATGAACTTAATACAGCTTTGTACATTAATTATAATTCAATAAAAAAAAAACAGTTACAAAGTTTTTGGTGGTGGTTTTTTTTTTTCAAGAAAAAGCTTAAGCGGGGCACCTGGGTGGTTCAGTTAGGCGTCTGCCATCAGCTTTGGTCATGATCCCGGGGTCCTGGAATCCAGCCCCAAATCAGGCTCCCTGCTCAGCAGGGAGCCTGCCTCTCCTTCTCCCTCTGCTGCTCCCCTTGCTTATGCTCGCTCTGTCAAATAAATAAAATCTTTAAAAAAAAGAAAAAAGGAAAAGCTTAAGCAAACTCATGGATGATAATTCTATAAGAGATTATTGGGAAGAAATTTTTTCTTATTCTTTTAGTTTTAGCGTTTTATGTTTGTTATCTGTTGCTACTTCAAAAGACCAAATGATATGATGCACATATAGATAATAAATGAGCACTTAGTCTTTCTTTTTAAAGCCTTAATTAATAACATTAATTCATATTAACAAGGAAAATTTTGAAATGGCAATGAAAGGATAACATTTGATGTGTGAGGAAGAATATTATGTGGTTGATGAAAAAGAGTTAAAATTGACAATAAAGGATATACTGATCAGCACTCCTGAAGAGTCCACTGATTATAAGATTTGCTTTGGGGCTCTGGACAAAGTAGTCCACAACTGCATCACAGAAAGCTTGGTTTGTGACCGAGACTAAGTCACCCAACTGACCTTGGATTTTAGTTTTATGGTTTGTGAAATTAAGGAGTTGGGCCAAATGACTTGGTGGTTTTTTTGGTGTATCATAATCAAAATGCTGTAACTTCTAATCAAGTGAAATGATGGAAGACTGAAGCTTATAAGTATGTTATGAAGTACTTTATGCTGTGAGCCAGTATACATGTGTATGTATAGCTATGACAAATGAATTCTAAATAAACACACAATGAATTCTGCAAAATGTATTCTAACATTAACAAAGGCTTCCTCAGAGTTAGTTCTCCCAGCTAACTATAAACGATAAAACATAAACAATAAAAGCAGAGGTAAAATTTCACCAAAAAGCTCAATGTTCTCCAAACTCATGTTACTCAAATGGGGTGATGTGTCAATGAAGATCATATGACTGAAAAGAAAAGGAAAAATATATTTCATTCCTGTGGTAAGAGGAAGCTGGATACTTCTAGAAATTTCTGCAAGTTTTAGGATAGGAAGAGCAGTTTAGGCAAATACAGTAATCACTTTAGATGCTCCGAACATTATTAGATGGATGTAGGTTCATCCATACTACTCACAAAGGAGGACCTGAGAGACAAGAATGAGTGGTTTCCGTCTGGTGGAGACATCGCCTTGACGTTGTCCTTCTTGCTTGAAAAGTGGTGACTAAAACTGGCCCGACGAGTGAAAAACAGGTAAGACAATTTTTATTCCTGAAGGAAATGAAAATTACCCCAAAAGGGGCACGCGCATAGACACACACTCACTCGAAGGGCGGAAATATACAGGAAAGGAAGACACAGAAATGGAAGGGAATTTTAAAGGGGGAAAAAAAAAAACCGCTGATGAGAAGGTTAAAATCTAAAATGATGCGGTAAGAAGGGCTCATGTTAAAGAAAAGAAGCAGTAAAGAAGCGGGGGAGGGGGCGGAGCGAGGGAGACAAGTCTTTTATCCCACCTAATTGGTCACCCAGACAAAGAATCCTGTCTTCCCACCGCATCTGAGATGTGCTTAAAAAACACCCCTGAAAGGTGGAGCTAAAACCCAAAATGTATAAGTCGGTTTAGGGAACGTTAGACCTCGTTAAGTGGCTATCCGGCCTGCGGCCCCGGCTCCGGAAGAGCCAGCGCTGCGCGTCCTCACCAGGGTCTCGTCGTCGCCGGGGTCCGAGCTCGCTGGGCGACCTTTCCTGGGGACGCGCTGGTCCTGGCACCAGGGCCGTCCTCCAGGCCAGAACCCACGACTGAAACACCCCGGGGCCCGGCCGAGGTCTGGGGAAGTGGGCCCGTGGTCGGCCGGGCTCCCCGGCCCGGGAAGGCGGAGGGCGCGCGGAGCGGCCGCATGTGCGCCAAGATCCGCCCGCGGTTGGTCGGAGAATTAGTCCGGCGCCGCAGGGCCAGACTTCGATCCGCCCGGGCGGCCTCCCGCCTGCGGGGAAGGCGGAGCCTCGGAAGCCCACCGCGCGCCCGGCGCCCGGATATCTGCAAATTTCGCAGCTTAAGGCTCCGCCTGGGGAGATGCGCTGCCTGGAGACCCTGCGCGCCTGGCTGGACCAGGCTTCTCCGCATTTTGTCCTGTAGCCCACCCTTCCTGCTCTGGAGACCGCGAGGTGAGTAGCCCTCGGGGGATACTAAGGGCCCAGAGCGTGTTTTTCTTGTTTGTGTTTTACTTCTCAAATCAACCAGAGGGTGTTGCTACTGTGGGCTACGTTAGCATCGCGAAGGTGCTGAGAACCACCAGACCCTACTACTGGAGAATATAACCGCCTGCTCAAAGTGCACACTGTCCGTGGCTTTTTTTTTTTTTTTTTTTAATCAGCCATCGGCTTGTTATCTCACCCTACACTCTGGTGATTTGTTGCTCTAAAAGATTAATATCAGCAAACCACCATTTCCTTTAGCCTCCTGTCAAGAAACGGACACCAGTGGACAGAGAGAAGGCAGCTACCTTACTTAGCCTGGTCAACCTCTGTTTTCACTGAAAGACTAACACCCCCACATTCCTCCGCTTTATAAGGGGCCTCCACCTGACGTTATTGCTGCTACAAACGGCTGTCATAAAATTCTGGCTTATGTTTCTCTGTAAGAATGAAACATTTCACTTTATTTTTTTTTTTTAAGATTGTATTTATTTGACAGAGAGCGCGCGCACGCAAGCAGGTGGAGCAGCAGGCAGAGGGAAAGGGAGAAGCAGACTCCCTGCTGAGCAGGGAACCCTGTATGGGCTTGATCCCCGGACCATGGGATCATGACCTGAGCCGAAGGCAGACGCTTAACCGACCACCCAGGCGCCCCTGAAACATTTCACGTTAGCAAATACCTGTGTGTCTTCTCTGGGCCAAGCAGGCCTGGGGACAAGAAATACAAATATGAATTAAATACAGTTTCTGCCATTCAGCACCTCAAAATCCAGTGAATCAAAATATACTTAATTAGGTACTGTGATTTGTCCTATACTATTGATGTGAGCCAAGTGACTGATTCACATATTTTCTAGAATATTAAGATCTTTAGAATTATAACCCTATTGACTAGAGTTTTGCTTTTCTTTCTTTTTTTTTAAGAATTTTTATAGAAGTGGGAAAAAGTCAGTGATGTAGGTCTGTCTTGGAGCCTACCCTAAAAATTGCTGTGCTGGATATAGAAGGTTGGCATTCACATCCATTCCTACCTACATCTAGTATGCCTTCTTGTACAGAACAAACTGGAAAACTAAAAACACTTCCTAGACTCCATTCCAGCTAGAGTTCTAGATGTAAAATTAGGGTCTGGCAAGTAGATGAACTTGTCTGAAATTTCAAAAGCAGAGGTGAGGCACAAGCCATCTCCCTGCTATTTTCGGCTGTTTGCTATTGGCAGGGAAGGTCCAGGAGATATCAGTCCTAGTCTTCAGAACTGTGGGTGTGGGGAGCAACCTAACAGCAGCGGTGACAACCAGACTCAGCATTGTCATGTCACATCACCAGCTCTGTGGCTGTCAAGAAGCAATTGAGGGAAGTGGTGAACATATTTTATGTTCCCTGTCCAAGCAGCTTCCAGATTCCAGCTCCTCGGAGTCACAGCTACAGTGGTGTTCTTGAACTCCATAGTCCTTGCCGGGCCTTCAGATTGTAGCAACAATAGTACATTCTTCAGTGATTCATTGGCTAGTGTTCTAGATGTCATTCCTGGAGGCCCAGTCTAGAACCTGCACTTCTAGCCCTCTCAACATTCTCTAGCCTTTAAATAATTCACTAATTCCCTGTATAAATCCTCTTCCTGTTTAAAATACCTGAAGTGGTTTCAATTTCCTGTACTGACTGATTAATATGTTTGCTATGTGGCCTCTGTCACATAGCAAATCTCTTCCATTTCTTTAGATGGAAAATGAAACCATGAGGTTAGATTCAGGGTCTTGCAGTGATGTGAATGCCTTCAGCTGGGCTCCACCCTCTGCAGTTGCCACAGACCCTCTCCCACATTTGAGTTTGGCACCTGAAGGTATTTGAGTTTGTTACCCACTGATTAGGTAATCTCTGAATTCTCCTGTTCTACAAATGTAACATAAAATACTTCTTCACTTAAAACTTCTACAGAATATGTTCTGTAACAAAGGACTGTTGAATATCTATGTACTATTTACTAACCCTGTTAATAACTGGCAGGCCAGTGACCCTTGGTCAGCACACAAACACCAATGATAGAACAGATCTTTCCTCTGGGAGAAAAGGATTTATAGCTTTTTCCACACAAAGCCTAGGAACATTATATATGGGAAAATGGAGCTACCTATATATGCACTTGTGTAATGAGGGAGTGTTCGAAGTATTTTATAGTCATGTGTCATACATGTTAAGAAGAGTACAATTATGAGAAGTTTTAAAGAGTTTTTAACAGCTTTCTGAAGTCATTGAGTATCTCTTATCCATATAATAAAAGCTGAGAGCTGACTCTCATTGGCCAGGTATGGATCACATTCTCATGCCTGAAACAATCAACATGACTGGGAAAGAAGTTCCCTCATTGGGCAGGCTTGTCCTTGTCTCCAGAGCATTGGTAGAGCATGGGGATTGGGAAGGAGAGGAGGACATGAGTCTCAAATGAACCACATGGATGGAGAATAGAGGAGATGGGGATTATACAAAAGAAAATTAGTATGCTGGTACCAAAACGTCAGGGAGAAAGATGCTTGGCAGGCCAAAACTGCAAATATAGAAAAGATATTTATCCCCACATTTTATAGCCTTAAATTTCTATCTTTCCATCTCCACCCTGTCAGCTATCATTCATGCTGCTTTCAGTTTGCCTCTATCACAATCTCTTCCTACATTTTAACTTACAAATCTTATCTTCTGTGGGTTTAGAAACCAGATGAGCAAAGTCATTTGAATTGTTTTCAAAGTAAGAGTTAGTGGACTCTGAGTGAGTACTTGAGAGCTTCTCTGTAAGTTAGGAGTATAAACCTTCTACTTTTTAATGGATTTCATGACATATAGACACCTTGAAGGTCATTTTTGCATATTCTCTGATTTCTTTGCCAAAACTGTCTTCATGGTAGGGGATACACTATTGTAATGTTAAGGCTCGATGACTATGAACAGTAAGTGCCATGAACATGGTTGCTTTAAAATAAAGTTTACATTTTTGTCATTTTCCTAAATTTAAGTCGGTTGCTAAAGTGAGACAGGTGATACAAGTATTCTTTAGAAATGGAAACATAGCAGAGAATAAACAGTCAAAACTGACCAGTTGTAAATTGTTTTCCTGGATTTACTAAAATAGTCGTGTTTTATTTTACCTTTTCTCTCTGCAGTGACTCTCTGATCTCAAATAAGTACTTTGGCGTCCATGAAAGAGATTATAGGAGAATAGGGAATTTTTTTGGAATGCAAAAAACTATATAAATTCCCACAAATAGCATATACTGTGCAACATGCCAGGTTTTGGTTATTTACATTAAAAGAGACTAGAATAACTAATAAAGTAAATTCTCAAGGCTCCAATTTAGCCAATAGTTTATGTCTATTAAAACGTGTTGGCTATTTAAAAATATTCTTCATAAATACCATAATTGGCTGATTTTGGAAATTTGATTTCCAAAGGAGTTGATTCTAGTGACATTGCCCAAGAGTTCTTATATAATTCTACTAGCAAGACAGATGAAGAAATGACAATGATGAGTGTTACATTCACCTTATCAATATGTTGGCCTTGGAAGAAAGAGGTAAAAGGCATAATCAAAGAAAATCAATGGGATTAAGTAGTAAATTCTTCAAGATGGGGGCGGTGGGGAGGGGACCTTGTCCTGCTTAATAAGGAAAGCAAAAAGAATCTTAGAGGGACACCTGGATGGCTCAGTTGGTTAAGCGGCTGCCTTCAGCTCAGGACATGATCCCAGGGTCCTGGGATTGAGTCCCACATTGGGCTCCTTGCTCGGCAGGGAGCCTGCTTCTCCCTCTGCCTCTGCCTGCCACTCTGCCTGCTTGTGCTCTCTCTCTCTCTGACAAATAAATAAATTAATTTAAAAAAAAAAGAATCTTAGAGATTTATATTAATTAGGGAAAAGGATTTGAGTGGCTCATAACCAATACTATTGAATGTTTACCATGTGCATGATTGGAACCACTCTTATCTCCATTTTATAGATAAGGAATTAGTTACAATGAGGTTAAGAACTTTGGTAAACTAGACTGCAGACCCAGCTTTGTTCAACTCCAGACCCAGCAGACATCACCACTTACTATATGAAGGGGTCATTGTCTACATAGAGTAAAGGCCAAGTGCCATGGTTTGGGATATGATATCGTAACTCTCCAGCCCCATTTCCCATTGCTCTCAGCCTCCCACCACATGCTGCAACAGAGTTTCCCCTTACATCCCACTGGCTTCCATACCTCCATACCCTTTTAAGACAAGGGTTCTCTGAACCCAATATTTTTCCTGTCAAGATGCTATTCTTTCTCATAATGAGTCTAAACTTTGGAATGAGTTTATAAATTTTAAAAATCATATCTGCATATATACACATATATATAATTATATGTACATGAATTTATTATGTATAATATATAATAAAAATCAAACTGAAGGTTTTTTGAGATGCCATGCTGGCCAACATTGTATTTTATAAGGAAGAAAAATAGTGGTGGGGGTGATAATGATGGTGGTAGTGATGGAAAGTATATAATTTTCTTTGGAATATTAAATGTAAACATCTTGACACTTTGTTAAACAGGAAATGATTCCTTGAGGAAGGGGTCCTGTCTAATTAATCCTTGTCTTTATGGCCTAGTATAGTGTGTGGGACATATTAGGTATGCAAATGTGTTGAATTCGATTATCCCTTCTCCCACATAATTTTCTCTTTGCTTCTACCAGGGTTTATAGTTCATACCTCCATTAAAATATCATCATACTTGTTGCATTAGGAGTAAGGTTGATTACTAGTAAAAAGAACACTTGACTAACAGTGATTTTAACAATTGCTTCAAAGCTTGGCATCCAAGATTGATGGAGCAATTCAAGGATATCGTCAAGGAAGCAGCTCCTTCCATCTTATTTATTCCCCTTAGTGTAGGGCTTTTTATTCTTATGGTTGAGAGATGACCACTGGCCTTCCAGATGGTATATCTACATTTTAGGGAGAAGAAAGAGAAATTTTAGAGGACAAAGGGTAAACAGTATGAGCCTCAAAAAGCCATGCCTTATTGTCTGGGAATGAAAGCCCTACCCAGGGACCCGCAATTATATTTCATCGCACAGAACCGTGAGACATGACCACCCGGAGCTGCCAAAATAAATAGGAATTCAAGTTTTTCGCTTTTCAGCCTATAACATGGGAAGCCAAAGGCAAAGAGATTGAAGTAGTTGTTTATGGAGTCAACTATAGGTCTGTCCTACAGGTTTTTTTGTTACTTCATGTAAGTTTATTTTTCCTGGTATACTGTCAGCCTCCGGAGAACAAAAAAATATGTTTTGGTTATCTTCGAATTACCCACAATGACTATCAAGGGGCGAGATGTCTAAGACATTGTGGCCATTCAATCAATGTTGTATAATTTTCACTTTAATTTAGAAATATGAACAGGCAGGAATTGATGATTCTAGTTTCTCTGAAAATGATGGAATCTATAGATTTCTCTTCAGTGACTCATTTCAACATTGTAAAATTGCCTGGAGCTTTCCTGTTTTCGTCAAGTTGGCCCATTAGAGAAAACAATTTAACAGTAATTACTGCTTGGAATATTGGAAGAATAACTCAAAAAAACAGGGTAGGAAAGAAATCATATAAAAATATTAACAAGGCCTTTTTCAAGAGAGGTAAAGGTAAATAAGAATTAGTATAATATATTGCAATCAAAGAAAAGATTAGCAATTGAAAGTTAAGAATAGGGATTCCTGGGTGGCTCAGTTGGTCGAATGTCTGCCTTCAGCTCAGGTCATGATCTCAGGGTTCTGGAAGAGTCCTGCGTCCAGTAGGGAACCTGCTTCTCCCTCTGCCAGCTGCTCCCCCTGCTTGTGCACTCACTTGCTCTCGCTCGCTCTCTGACAGATAAATAAAAAAAATTTTTTTAAAGAAAATTTTAAAAAGAAAGTTAAGAATAGTCCAATTTAAAGTATTTTAGACATTCAGAGTTCTAAGGGAAAAAATAAGTGCAATTCATTCATTTAAATTGCTCAAAATGGTGCTGAATTCATTCATGTAAATCTCCAACTTGTTCTATATCTATACTATTTCTCCTTCAAAACAGATCCCATTCCTCTTCACTGCGTCATCTTTTTTCCAATTATAAATCATGGGGGATGAAGATAAAGTAATTGAACATGAAGATTTGGAACCATCCACAGGAATGGATCACACAGCTTCTACGTATCAAGAAACACAGGTAAACCTATGATCAAATGTAGAACATTCCAACCATTTCCTTAAGGAAGGGACTATATATTTCCAAATCTATGATATATTTGTGTTCTCTTCATTCTCCATTACTCAGTTAACAAATCTCCCCATTCTTAATCCCCAAACTCGTACAGTAGGTGTAACTACCAGTTTTCCTGGTAGTCATTAGCAGCTAGACCCACATGAGGCTGGAAAAATAGAGAGCCTGTGAAATGCTTTGTATTCCCAAGCTAACCCCTGGAATGGTTCTGGTTTCTCCCCTCGCTTTTTTTATTGCTTAAATTCAAGTAGATGAATGAATTTGAATTTGCTTTCACCACAAATAGTTCTCTTTTTCTGGACCACTTTGATATATTTACCAACTATTGCCTTGAATACTATCTTAAATAGGCTAATTTTAAACCCAGTACTACAAAACAAAATGGAATACTACGTGACTCAAGCATTTATAATGTTACCAATAGGGACTCAATGGTAAATACTCCTAACATAGTTCTTGTTCCAATCATTTACTCATTAGCTATTACTATAGCTCTGCATTTCCACTATTAAGCCTTAGCCTTGATTCTAGCAATGGAAATTTGATCTGTGATGTGATGGCTCAGTAACTATAAAAATGTACAGCAAATATGCAGTTTTAAGGTTTCTTAAATTGCTTTAAACACAGGAGGAAACAGTTATGAACTCCAAAGCAACAGATGCCAAAGAACCAACAGAAGGAAGTAACCTCCTGAGTAGCTGTGAAAAAAAGCTACAAAAAATACCAACTGAATCAAATAATTTGCAAAGACTAAGACGAACATTTTCTTGTCCTCCACATGGTTTCCTGGATAGAGGAATAACGAATGGTATGTAAATGGTAAAAATTAATTTAGAAAGAGAGGGTAAAAGATAAAATTGTTTTAATGAGAAATTCCAAAATAATATGGTTTAAAGGACAGAAAGAAGTTTACTTCTCTCACACATAAAAACTCCTGGGTAAACAGTTCACTTGGAAGTTGGCTCTGCTCCATGAGTCATTGAGGGGCCCATGCTGACGGGTTCCACCATCTTCAATGCAAGACTTCCCACAGTGCTGTTGCCACTACCATTTTAGCAACCAGGGAGAGGAAAAAGAGCAGAGATCAAGGACATTTTCCTTTTTCGTATCTGAGTAATTTCACAAGATTACATTAGGACTCCAGTGAGAAAAATGTTTGAGAAATCACTTGTAAACAGAAAAGTACTACATAAGTATTGGTTTTAATTATTATTAAATAATGCAACTAATGTTTGAACAAACACAGCTCAATTTATACTTTCAAATGAATCCATCATTTTATAAGTAAGGATCCTGGTTTCCAATTCAACTTATTCCAGTATAACTACGATTACCTAAAATATGTGGGGGATTTTTCTTTGGGAGTTTATCTCAGCACTGTTTTAAATATTGTCTTTGAGGAATGGATTTGGGTTTTGATGCAGCCAAACATTATTATGATACCAATTTGATGAATAGATGGATGTTCAGGTTCAGTAATACTGTTTTTTTGTTCAAAAAAGAAAGGCACGTGTGTGTGTGTGTATGTGTGTGTGTGTGAGTGTATTAATTTTGTACGTTGGAGGATATGTAGTATAGCAGGAAAAAGGAGAAGGGATTTGAAAATTGTCGATAAAGGCAAATTTAAAGACAATTTCGAAAATTATGTTGAGGAATGACAGCACCACTGGAGCATGTACATGGCTTCCCAAATAATTATGTTGAAGAATATAACACATTTGATCTAAAAGTTGTGTTTACGAAAAAATCAGACTCATTTCTGTATTGTTACACTTCATTTGTGAGCTCTGAAAGACATTGTTACCATTCTCAGCTGGGACAATGGAAGCCAAGTATAATAAGTTATATTTTAGCCTCCACATATGGTTTTAATGAAATTAGGTAAGTTCCAAAATATACACCAGTTGATAAGGCAACAGATAATTTAATACCTTTTCTGTTCTTTTTATTATTTTTTTAAACTTTCACAATTCAAATCATGGCACATTTCTAGTTAAAATATTTATAGTAAAACAGATAGGGATTGCATTAAGGAAAGGGTGTAAATGAATGATGTGATTTTGAGACTCATTTTTTTAAATTCTAAGATCATTGTCCAGAAAGCTGCCCTAGAAATGGGAACTCATGATAGATAAACACCTCTTCACTTGTTTTCCTGTGCCTCTGTTTCTGAGGCTTATAAGTCTGCTCTTTTTATCCCCTGTACTCCTTCCTGTGTCCCTTCAGTGTACTTAAGTATTTTTCTTAAGAAGTAGATCTTACACGTGAAAACATGATTTTCCAAAATCACAAATGAGAAGTAAATTACTAACTGAATTAAATGTGATTTAGAGAAACCTTATAAATGTACACTTACTATGTTTTTAGAACTGAATTTTAAATATGAGAAAGGAAAGAAATGTTTGAGGTTTAAAAGAAAAGTGGTCTCGAAGTAGAAAAAATTAATTCTACCTTCTGAATTTAGTACAAAACAGGTTTTATGCTGTGATAAGGTAAAATTTAGTAGCTGGCAATTCCTGCTTTCCCATTGCACCTCCCATACTACATAGAAATTTCAGCTCCCATACCCAACTGGCAAATACAGAGGGCTTTTTAGTTATTTCATGGTAATAGCATCATAGTCTACAAAATCTGTAATAATTCTGTGAGGGTTAAAAAATGAGACATTGGATTTGATCTCCAGCAATATGGTAGATGAGATTCAATGAACAATCCTATCACTTATGTCAATGAAAATATCTGAAAACAATATTTTAAGTCTTTTGAAATGCACTTGCTATCTGTCAAGAAAACAGGAACTTGTCAGACACCAAAGACAGTAGGACTAAGAGAGATAAATAAGCACTCAAGCTCGCTTTCACTCTGGAGGCTTCTGCAAAACACCGGTGAACTTGAGATTCATTTTGAGAACCATGCAAATATAGGAGGTTATGCTTGAGTCTCTCCATGTTGGGGGAAGTTTCATAGGAGACATCATTCTTCCTTCACCCAAACTGGGAAGCTGGAACCCAATGTGATGGTGAATTTGAGGTAAACTTGCCTAGTAGAGGGAGCCAGCCACTAAACCTTATCTGTCTAAACTGTAGTGTTCGTGGAGGAAGGAAGAGTCTCCACTAAAAATGTGTAGCTTCACACTGATTTGTGTTCCAAAGTCACCGAAAAAAACTCAAGCTGAAAATATATTTAAAAGTAGTCCCAGATTGTTAAGACTCTAAGCACATGGTAGGAGCAAATTCAGATCTTATCTGAGAAAACTCACATTCACCTCCAACAATTCCCAAAGATAAAGTTTCAGAGAAGAGCTCACTGTTGCCAAAACAAACAAACAAACAAACAAAAACAAAAATCACAACACACACAAGGAAACAGATTTCAAAAATTTGCATTATCAGAAAATAAAATATAAAATATTCTCAATATCTATGGAGAAGTTAAAGAGGTAGGACGTATAAAACAAGTAACTGTTTATAAATATTAATAGATTTTAATAAGCACCAAATTGAACTTCTAGAAATGAAAGACATAGTACAGTAATTGAAATTCAAAACTCAGTAGATTAGTCAACAGATTAAGTGAAAAGAATATCGATAATCTAGCAAAGAGATCTGAAGAGATTACAAAGCAGTATACACGAAAAAATATGGACAGCATAAAAACTGGGGTTAGCAAATGGAGAAAGACAGTGACTATTTAATTATTTAATCATCGTTCCAGCAGAAAGAGAATAGGAAGAATGGCAAAGAGGAAATATTTGAAGAAATAAAGATGGACTGTTCCAGAATTGATGGAAGACATAAATTCTAAGCAAACTAAAAGGAAGCCATACTGAAATTAAACACAAGTACTGAACATATCACGCTGAAATTGCAGAAAACCAAAGAAAAAGTAAAGATCTTAGAAACAGCCAATAAAAAGATTTCCCTAAAAGAGACTTAAAAACAATAATGAAAGCCAGAAAACCAAGGAATAGTATTTTCAAGGAAGTGGGAGAAAGTAATTCTCAGCCTAGAAGTGTATACCCTGGAAAACTATCTTTTAAGAATGAGAATAAAGGTAATTCCAGATAAATAAAACTAAGAATTTACTACCAACAGATCTTCATGAGAAATATAGTGTGCTCTGCTACAGTGTTTCTGTACCATGGATTAGTTCATATACGATGGTAAATAAGGAATTGTGTCAGTATAATATGAAAATTTGCATTTGTACGTAATCTTTCCTGCCACGCATATATTTTGCACCATCGAGCAATAGCACATGAATGCAAAACACACTGAAAACAAAAACAGACCAAAAAAGATCAGGTATATGGTTTCTTACAATTAAAGATAAAGCCTTACTAAAATGAGGACTTTTCATTTTCTTTTTAGAGATTTTACTTATTTATTTGTCAGAGAGAGAGAGAGAGCATAAGCAGGGGGAACTGCAGGCAGAGAGAGAAGCAGGTTCCCCACTGAGCAAGGAGCCCAATATGGGACTTGATCCCAGGACCCTAGGATCATGATCCGAGCCAAACGCACCACTTAACCAACTGAGCCACCCACACTTCCCTAAAATGAGGACTTTTTAAAAAGCTGAACTCCTTCAGGCTGTTAGTTGCTGGCTTTGGGGCTTCAATGACTTTTCAACTTTCTACACCATTAAACTGTCTAATGAAACCACATGTGGATGTAGAAGCCGACAGTACAAATAAAGTAGCTGCCAACACTATTCCCTCAGTTAAAACAACAACAAATATTTGATTGATGGAGAAAACTATAATCTGGATCAGATTTAGATGGAACTGCTTTCTATTGAAAGCAAATGCTGGGGTGCCTGGGTGGCTCAGTAGGTTAAAGTCTCTGCCTTCGGCTCGGGTCATGATCTCAGGGTCCTGGGATCGAGCCCTGCATCCGGCTCTCTGCTCAGTAGGGAGCCTGCTTCCCCCTCTCTCTCTGGCTGCCTCTCTGCCTACTTGTGATCTCTCTCTCTCTCTCTCTGTCAAATAAATAAATAAAATTTAAAAAAAAAAAAGAAAGCAAATACTTTCAGGATTCTACATGTTGAAGTAAGTATGGTTCCAGGGATTAAGTCTGCAAAAAAGAGCCATGAGATACAAATGTCAGTGGAGATTTAACTTTTATTAGGATTCTTACGGTTTTTGTCAGTACTTTGGTCATGAGTTTTGGGTGGTCTGCCCAACTGTTTTCCCAGGAGTCTTTGTATTTTCAGTGTACGATTTAGTACAACACAAGCTTTTCAAACAAGGAAACATTTCACATTCTAATAGAAATGTCTTTATTAAAGGAAATTCTTCAGGCAACAAAATAATTGTCCCAGAAAAAAGGGTTGAGTTGCCATAACGAATAACGATCAAAACAGAAAATAGATGAGTATGTAGGTAATTGTAAACAAATATTGACTATGGAAAAGAAACAATAACAGTGTTTAATTCAAGACAGAACTAAAAATACTGGAATGTGATTGTTCAAGCATTCTCCTGTTCCTATGAAGAGAGTAAAGATAGCCAATGTTACTTTTTTTATTAACTAGGGAATTTTTATGGTAAAATTATAAAGAAAAATAGGGGAATGGTAAAAAAAATTCAAGATAGTAGTTTCTTCTGGCACTGTGAAAGGAGATTAGGGATGGGATTAGGAGGTGGATCTAAAGACGCTGGTAATTGCCTATTTTTTAAGATGGGAATTATCCAGTTGTTCACATTACTGATGTTCTTTAAAATTTACACGTGGTTATAAATGTTTGTATGTATATTCAACATTTTTAAAATTTTTACATTATACTAAAACCTGCATGTGACAAGTTACTGGTAGAAACTAGTTTTCCTGGTTTGTTTCAGTTACCATGGTTGTTCTTCTCTGGGCTGTAGTTTGGTCAATTACTGGCAGCGAATGTCTTCCTGGAGGAAACCTATTTGGAATTATAATCCTATTCTATTGTGCCATCATTGGTGGTAAACTTTTGGGGCTCATTAAGTTACCTACATTGCCTCCACTGCCTCGTCTTCTGGGTAAGTGCTAAACTCTTTCTGTTTTCTTCAAGAGTAAATCATATTTTAAAAATTATAGTTTGGAAAGCTTTTGGAAATAGATATAAAATATTTCTGTATTTGCTGTGCTGGCACAAAAGCCAATTGTTAAATTTTGAATTAAACACAGCGATTTTTAAAAATTAAATTAAATTTGCAATTTCAATTTCAAATTGCAATTAAATAATTTGCATTAAAAATAAGATCAATGGATACTCAAAATTGATCACTTCCTAGTTATTTTACTGCATTTTCCCTTTACGCTCTTGAAATTACGGAATTAATATATAATGGTGTGCCACTGACTAGCTCTTCCCAATTGCACGTTTGTCGACATCACATTGGTAGCTTAACATCAACCATAGTAGAAGTAACTATAAGATAGAAGTCAGCAAATGCTACAAAACAGGGCTCAATATATTGTAAGTCACTCACATCATTGACAAAGGAGTGAGGGGGTCATCTGCCAAATCAATATCAGGAGGCCATATCAATCCAGACCATCAGCAAAGGAAACAGTGTCCCAGGGAAGTTGTTTTCACATTCATTTGGAGAATAAAAAATGCTTCCTCATGCCCGTCCCGCAAAACTCCAAAAGAAACTCTTAACATATTTTTGAGTTCTTGTTAGATTATTATTTCTTTTGAACTGCACTCATTTCAGCACTCTTTGTAATGAAAAATCTGAAAAGTTCCTTGAAGTCCATTAATTAATCGAAAAATGACAGTACTTCCAAACATGAGATACTATTGCAACTTTTTTTTTTAAAGACTTGTTTATTTATTGGAGGGGGTTGCAGAGGGAGAGGGAGAGAATCTCAAGCAGACTCCCTGCTGAGCGTGGAGCCTGGTACAAGTCGCAATCCCACGACCCTGAGACCACAACCTGAGCAAAAACCAAGAGTCAGATGCTCAACCAACTGAGCCACTCAGGCACCCTGATACTATTACAACTATTAAAAAAATGAGGCACACACAGAAGTACAGAAGCATGCTTAAATCGGTATAGAAACCCTCAAGAGTGAAAACCTCTAGTGAATGAAGGTCGAAAGTTTGCAGTTGTGGTGTCTTGTACTTGTCACTTTATACTTGTTGGTAATGTTATAATTTACCACGAACATGAGGTATCCTTATTATTTTTTTAAAAACAACTGTTGTAGGCCAGTTCATACTTGCAAAAATTCTGGAAAGACCCTAACCGCAGAATTCAGAACTTAAGAGACCTTCTAGATTAAATGGCAGTGATGCTGCCTGGCCTGACGGGGTCTGGAGCAAGTCACAAAAGCTGTGTTTGTAATCAGCCTCTATTCTCTTAGCTTACATACAGAACATTGCAACATTAGTAAGTTTGTTTAACCATTTAATGTGCCGTGCTTGTAAGGACATGCAGAACAGAGGATACTGCTGGGGGAGAACAGAGGCTGGCAGCCTCACCGTGTCTGACGGAGAAGTCTTTCCCAGTGTAGGGGCCTGTGGTATCAGCGAGGGTACAATGCTCTCACAAACTCCTCAGCTCCTTCGGTCGCTGTCAACTACTTACACTTCCCAGAATGTGTCACACTTCATCTTCACACCTTGAAAGAAACTGTTAACCTATCCAGAAACTTTTCAGCTCCCCAGTCCCTTCCTCCCTTCTTTGAATCCCTCTGACTCACCCTTCCTGTCTGAGCTCATACAATACTTCCATAAAATTGAGGTTGTCAGTTTGCTTGCTCCCCTAGTGACTGAAAGCTTGTTGATGTGAAGTATCAAGCTCATTATTGTTCATTATTATATTATATATATTAATATTAATATATTAATATTATATTGTTATATTATATTATTATATTTCCAATAGCTGTAGTGTCTAAAATACTGAAGGTGGGGTGCCTGGGTGGCTCAGTCGGTTAAGTGTCTGCCTTCAGCTCAGGTCATGATCCCAGCGTCCTGGGATTCAGCCCCACATTGGGCTCCCTGCTTAGCGGGAGTCTGCTTCTCCCTCTCCCTCTGCCCCTCCACCTTGCTCATGCTCTCTCTCTCTCTCAAATAAATAAATAAAATCTTTTTTTAAATAAACAAAAATAAAAATAAAAGAAAATACTGAAAGCATTAGGTAAATGTTGAATGGCTGAACAAAAGAGTCAGCAGCTGACAGGACAGAACAATGTCTATTTCATCATAACTCACCTATAAGCCTTTGCAAAGCAAGGTATGTATTTTCTATTAAATTATCTGGCTTGAAGGTAAAATAGAGCCCATACAGGTATTTGTTGACAATTCAAGTAATCTGACATAGCAAATAATTTCAGGAGCTCTTTGCTATTTGCACACAAAAGGGTGACTGAATTGGGCATTGTATTAAAATATTTTATGTTTAGAATTTGACCACATTTCTATCCAAATACTGCATCCTGTTTCTCCCTTGCAGGTTCAATTATTTAGGAACAATTAGTGATCCTAATCACTTTTAAAGATTTATTTAAAAAATTTTTTAAAAAAATAAAGATTTATTTATTCATCTTAGGGAGAGAGAGAGGAGGGTAGGGGCAGAGGAAGAGAATCTTCAAGCTGACTCCCACTGAGTGTGGACCCCGACACAGGACTCTATCCCACAACCCATGACCTGAGTTGAAACCAAGAGCCAGATGCACAACTGGCCGAGCCACCCAGGTGCCCCCGATTCTAATCATTTTTATCTGCACATTAAAGCCTTTTTTTTTAGCTCCTCTAATTTAACATATTATTTTAATTTTTTATCAAAAGTTTAACCTTATTTCATCTAGGGACTAAGCATAAAGGTTGTGGTTCCTGGGATTATAGGGTAGTCTCTTTCACACCTAAAGTGACAAGATGTATCTGTCAGAATGGCTAAAATAGACAATAAAGAAACAAGTGTTGGTAAGGATGTAAAGAAAGGGGAACCCTCTTGTACTGTTGCTGGGAATGCAGACTGGTCCAGCCACTCTGGAAAACAGTATGGAGGTTCCTTAAAAAGCTAAAAATAGAGCTACCCTACAGCCCAGAAATTATACTACTAGGTATTTACCCAAAGAACACAAAAATACTAATTTGAAGGGATACATGCATCCCAATGTTTATAGCAGCATTATCAACAATATCCAAGTTATGGAAATAGCCCAAATGTCCATCAACCAATGAATGGATAAGGAAGATGCCATAAAAAAAAGAATGAAATCTTGCCATTTACAAAGGCATGGATAGAGCTAGAGAGCATTATGCTAAGTGAAATAAGTCAGAGAAAGGCAAATACCATATGATTTCACTCATATGTAGAATTTAAGAAACAAAACAGATGAACATAGTGGGGGAAAAGGCAAATCAGAAAACAGACTCTTTTTATTTTAAATTCAATTAATTAACATATAATAATATTATTGATTTCAGAGGTACAGGTCTGTGATTCATCAGCCTTATATAACATCCAGTGCTTATTACATCACATGCCCTCCTTAATGCCCAACATACAGTTACCCCATCCCTCCACCCTTCTCCCCTGCAGCAACCCTCAGTTTGTTTCCTTTGCTTAAGAGTCTCCTGGGGCACCTGAGTGGCTCAGTCAGTTAAGTGTCTGCCTTCAGCTCAGGTCATGATCCCAGAGCTCTGGGATCAAGCCCCACATCAGGCTCCCTGCTCAGCAGGGAGCCTGCTTCTCCCTCTCCCACTCCCTCTGCTTGGGCGCGCTCTCTCTCTCTCTCTCAGTGTCAAATAAATAAAATCTTTTTTTTTTTTTAAGAGTCTCTAATGGAGGAAAACAGACTCTTAACTACAGAGAACAAACTGATGGTTACCAGAGGGTAGGTGGGTGATGGTTGGGTTAAATAGGTAATGGGGATTAAGGAGGGCACTTGTAATGAGCACTAGGTGATGTATGGAAGTGTTGAATCACTATAATGTACACCTGAAACAATATTACACTGCATGTTAACTAACTGGAATTTAAATAAAAACTTTTAAAAAAGAATATTAAAGAGACATGAACTCAAAAATAAAGTGCCAAAAATATTTTCTGTATTTGTACATTAACTAAAGAGTTGTTGGCTTCCATTCTAGGCATGCTGCTTGCTGGGTTTCTTCTCAGAAATATCCCTGTCATCAGTGATAACATACAGATCAAGCACAAGTGGTCTTCTTCTTTGAGAAGCATAGCCCTGTCTGTCATATTGGTCCGCGCTGGCCTTGGGCTTGATTCAAAGGTATGAAGTGTAAATTTCTAATTGTTGACCAGGAATTGTATTCCTCCGGTACTGCAGCTCTTGGGAATCACTGAGCTTTAGACACTTTGTGTGACAGTTTCAAGAAGAGAATGGAGTTTATTTCATGCAGGGCTGACTATTCCCAGAAGATGTCCCTTATTTTTTCTTGGAGTGAGGTGGAATTACTATATGGGGATAGCACTAAGAATAAAGGCTCCCCTTTTCTCTGACAGGGATCTAGGTCATCCTTGTAAATAATGGTCATGAGAGAAAATACTACATTTTTGGTGTGCAAAGCCTTATGCAAGTATTTAGGGCTAACTATACCAGCTCAAGAAGCTGTTTGGTACATAAGATGAGTCTCAAGCGTGCTTATTTTAATGCGATTACTAATGTATGTTTTTGAATGAGGGAATGAGTGTTCTTGGGGATGAAGATTTTCACCCTGGACTCTTTATGGGGCCACAAATTATTAAAAGAGTTAACTCTGAGAGTTTTCAATCAGCTAGTTTGGGGATTATTGAGCACAGACTCTAGAGTATCCTGCCTGAGTTCAAACGTAGCTGCATAACTTACCAATTTCATGATTTTGGGCAACTGACTTTAACTTGTGCCTTTTCAGATGAGGATGTCTAAAAATAATGGGGATAATAATATCACCTATATCATAAGGTTGCTATGAGGACTGAATAAGCTATCTCCAAAACACTTAGAATGCTGAAATGTTTGTTAAATAAAACTCATTACCTAGAAAATTCATGATAATCCAGACATGGTCTGAATACTGAAGAAGTATTAATGTCATAATCTCTGTCTTTATAGGATTATTTTAGTATCTCTATTTGTATATTTCAGGCCCTGAAGAAGTTGAAGGGTGTTTGTGTAAGATTATCCATGGGTCCTTGCCTGGTGGAGGCGTGCACGTCTGCTCTTCTTGCCCACTTCCTAATGGGTTTACCATGGCAATGGGGATTTATACTGGGGTAATGGTTTTTCTTTGTCATATGAAAACAATGCAGGGATGTTGAGGGCTTTCTCTGATTCCATACAAGAGAATGCGTAACAAATTTACAAATTTTCTTAAGGATGTCGGAAATTACAACATAGATATTCCAGCATCATCTAAATATTATAACTTCAAAATATACCATATATAGAATATCTCTAACTTTCACAGAGATTATGATTTAAACTATTGAAAAAGTAATGGTCTTATCTACACCTGATTCCATGCTGGTAAGAGAAATGCCATCTCTCACCTTAAAGTCTGTGCAAAGGATAATAAATATGTCAACAGTAATCAACCCCTAATCCTGTTTTTCTCCTTCTGACACCAGACAATTATGATTAGGTGGTTCTGCTGTCTCTTCCTTCCACCGCCAGTGCTTCTAATGGTCAACAGCCATGAGAAGTAAATAAATGTGAAAGTACTTAGTAAGAATTTCGTACTAATAAGTAGGCAAGAAGCAAGAAATTCTTACTTCTCATGGAAGTCTCGTGGAGACTGTGGCGCTGTGCTGCCTGGATTCCGATCCCAGCCCCATGACTTTCTAGTATGTGACCTTTGGCAAGGTCATGAATCCCTCCACATCTCAGTCTCCTGATTTGCAGAATGAAGATAAGATTGTCGTGAGGATTAAACTAGTTATTACATGTGAAGCACTTAAAATAGTGTTTGGTACCCAGTAGGCACCGTATAACATTTTCTGCTGTTAATGGCTCCTACTGGGGTTACTTCCGCCGTCACTGCCATTATGGCCTTCTCTAATCCGTTGTCTATATTACATACCAAGTCCCAACAGAAGGTCTAACATCAGTCGGTTCCAATTTAAAAAGTTCACAGCTGTGTTTTTCAACCCTCATACCATGAATGTGTTTGTTTGGTTGTTTTTAAAGGCATATTCCTGAAACGTAACCCCGCGAGGGCTTCTCTACCACACATAATTATGTATTTTCGGGCAACCTAAGTAGTTCCAGTACCACTGATTCATGGCCACACTTGGAAAACATGCTCTATAGAATGTGTGTGTGTGTGTGTGTGTGTGTGTGTGTGTGTATGTGTGTGTGTGTGTTTCTGGCTTAGTGCTTTACTGCCATTTGAAAGACAGTAGTTGTCTAAAGTGTAACCTCTAAAAGAGGAGAGTTTACTAGAATTTCCACAACAATAATAACAATGAGTAAACCGCTATCAACTGTTTAAAGTGCTGCCTACTTAGTTTTGTTTTAGGTGCTGTATCTCCAGCTGTCGTGGTACCCTCAATGCTCCTTTTGCAGGAAGGAGGCTATGGGGTTGAAAAAGGCATCCCGACCTTACTCATGGCTGCTGGCAGCTTTGATGACATTCTGGCTATCACTGGCTTCAACACATGCTTGGGCATGGCCTTTTCCACAGGTAAACTGGTCAGTTCACAATGAGCTGTTCTCTTGTGCCCTAAAGACATAAATTATGATGTGACAAGCTAGGCATACTTGCTTGATAGTTGAATAAGGCCGACTGAAATAGAGAAAGCAACTCCAAGAGTGAGTTCTATACCAAGGAGGGGTCTGTAGCTTTCTATTTTATTCCCTTCACTCTCTAGACATGGACTGCTCGAGTGGTCTGGTAAGTGCATTAGTGGGGGATCCAGAGTAGCCAAGTTTAAGGAAGGATTTGAATAGCTTTTGCATGGAGCCTTCTGGGAAAGTTAAATCTTGCAGACTTCACACATAGATGAGTAGGTTTTTCAAAGAGCACAAATGACTTGAGAGCCGTCCAAGCAGAAGGAACAGCATTCTTCTAAAATATGAACAGTTTCTGCTCTCTTCTCTTTAACAATTTATGGTCAATAACCACAGTGGTTTTAATGGTTATCTTATTAGTACTTACTAAGTGTCTAATATGGATGTATTTTGTGCTAAGTAGTAATAAGAGAAGGGCGCAAGGCACTGTTTGTCTCACGCTATTATCAACACTTTTACTCTCCTTTGACACAAGTTTTTTTTTAATCCATGTCCAAGATTGGGAGATAAGATCTGCAATTCCATATTATTGACAAATCGTAATTGTAGCCTAAGTTTAGTTTCCAAGAATTGTAGGAACACACTTTCTTGGAAGGTCATGTGTTCTCAGTCTCTCTACCCCCATAGTTATCCTCTCATTTTATAATTTGTGCTGATTACCTAGAACCTCACCTCCTCCTCATTGCCCTAAAGTTGCCTTTAGACATACAGTCACTAAATCAATCTTAGTAAAACATAGTTCTCATAATGTTACTTTTTGGTACAAGAACCAACGAGGAGGGGCACCTGGGTGGCTCAGTGGGTTAAAGCCTTTGCCTTCGGCTCAGGTCATGATCTCAGGGTCCTGGGATCGAGCCCCACATTGGGCTCTCTGCTCAGCAGGGAGTCTGCTTCCCCCCGCCCCCCCGCCCCGCCTGCCTCTCTGCCTACTTGTGATCTCTCTCTGTAAAAAAAAAGAACCAACGAGGGTTCACTATTACCTATTAGGTCAAATCTATACTCTCGTCTTTATTTTCATTCTGCAATACATGTCCAAATTTATGTTCTCACTGATCTCCTGGTATGTTTCTTTATTTTATTGTTTTATTATTTTCTCTTTCCCAGCTTTATTGAGGTGTATTTGACAAAACTGTAAGACATTTAAAGCATGTGACATGACGCTTTGGTATACATGTATACATTGTGAAATGATCCTCCTGTTGAATTAAATAACACTTCCATTACCTCACATATTTACCTTTTGTTGTTGTTGTTTAGAACATTTAAGTTCTACTTTCTAGGCAAATTTCATTTATCCAATATGGTGTTATCAATTAAAGTTACCATGTTAAACATTAGATCCTCAGACCTCATTCATCTTATCTTGAAAGTTTGTACCCTTTTACCAGCCTCTTCCCTTTTCCCCTACTCCCTAGCGCCTGGCAACCACTTTCCTACTCTCAGTGTCTGAGTTCAACTTTCTGTTTGTTTGCATCTTTAAAACAGTGACTCTCAACCTCAGCTGCACACTAGAATTACCTGGGGAGCTTTTAAAAATACTCATCTGTGGGCACTACCTCAGACCAATTAAATCAGAGCCTTTGGGAATGGAAACCAGGCATCAGAGCAAGAGTTTGCATTAGAACCACAGGGGAGGGGAAGGAGAGAAATGGAGGAGTTGGGGGGAGGGCTTACTGGGGTTTTCATAATCTGCGGAGTATGGGCTGTGGATAGTTTGAGAATTTTCCTAGTCAACAATACTATGTTCCCTCTGCCCTGCTCCACTAAATGTAGTCCTTAGATGTTTTGGGTGGGAACTACCTGGAACATTTTAGAATGTGGATCCCAAGCCCTACCAGGCGTACCGAATCAGAAATTTTAGAGGTGGGTCCAAGAAGTCTTTTTTTCTTTCTTAAGCAACTTTACATACCAGAGACTAAAACTAACTAGCTAATTTCTACACATTTATAGTAAATTATTTACTGTAATTGCTTGAGACGTATGCTACTATCACAATTAGGTGCTTCTGACAGTCACACCATCACCTAACAAAGAGCTGCCCTAGCTAAATAAAATTACTACAGAGGTAATTATTTTTTTTAAATAAAAGAGATGACTGAAAAAAAAAAGAGATGACTGAAACTATCAGGAAGGAAAAACTGTTGCCCCTTCACCCACCTTAGCTCCATTGGCTGGGCCCTGTAAATCAGACTGACAAATACAAATTAACAAGAGAAAAGCAGTTTGTTAGCCTGTGCACCCAGCTTACAGAGGGGAGTACCCAGTGATGACTAACTCAAAGGGGGTGGTTAGAATTTGGGACTTATCTATATGGCATCTGAGCAAAGAACAATAATTTTGTAGAGAAGTGCAAGGCAAAAGAAAAGAACTTTGAATTGTTGAAGGCAGCAAATTGTGGAAGGGCAAATAGGGACGCTAATGGTAGCTAGGGATGCTATTAGCAAAGTTCGTTACGCAGATTCCTCTGGTGCTGTCTATAGGCTGGTAAGAGTCTGAAGTTGTCTCAGTGGTTAACTTCTGTCCTTCCTGGTAGAGGGGAGAAAGACACTTTAAAAAAATCTATGTCCTCCTTTTAGGTAAATAGGGGAAGATAGACACCTTTTCCTGATTCTGTTTCTTCTCAGTTGCCTTCTGCTAGAAATAATCCTTATGCGAAAGTGGCCTACCTTGGGGTGGCGTGTTCTGTTACCCTAAACTACCGTAACAAGAAACCACATAACTAGTTAGTACATTTTTTCTTAGAACAGTGTGGGAGAAAGACCTTATGTGTTTGAGCAATTTATTGTAATTTTCTGTACAACATGCTAACAGGTTTTTTTAATTAAGGTATTCTAAATTTTGTTTGCTATGGAAGAAAATAGAGGTTCTACTTACCTAATATTTCTTGTTTTGTTGTTTTTTGGGGGGTTTTGTTTGTTTGATTTTTTTTATGTCAAGTCTTAATTTAAATCCCAGTTAACATACAGTGTAATATTAGTTTCAGGAGTAGAATTTAAAGATTCATCACTTACATACAATGTCCAGTGCTCATGAGAACACGTGCCCTCCATAATACCCATGACCCATTTAGCCCATCCCTCACCCACTTTCACTCCAGAAACCCTCTTTGTTCTCTATAGTTAAAAGTCTGTTTCTTTGTTTCTCTCTCATTTTTATCCCTGTGTCCCTCTGTTTCATTTCTTATTCCACACATGAGTGAAATCATATGGTATTTGTCCCCGACTGTCTAGCTTAGCATAATACTCTCAAGCTCCATCTATGCCATAGCAAATGGCAAGATTTCATTCTTTTCATGGCAGAGTAATATTCCATTATTTTACCACCTCTTCTTTATCCATTCATCAGTCAATGGACATTTGGACTCTTTCCATAATTTGGCTATTGTTGATAATGCTGCTATAAACATCAGGGTGCACATATCCCTTCAAATCAGTATTTTTGTATCCTTTGGGTAAACACTCAGGAGTGCAATTGCTAGATCATAGGGTAGTTCTATTTTTAACTTTCTGAGGAACCTCCATACTGTTCTCCAGAGTGGCTGCACCAGTTTGCATTTCCACCAACAGTGTAAGAGGGTTCCCCTTTCTCCACATCCTTGCCAACACCTGTTGTTTCATGTATTGTTAATTTTAGCCATTCTGACAGATGTGAGGTGATATCTCATTGTAGTTTTGATTTGTAATTTCCTGATAATCAGTGACATTGACCATCTTTCCATGTGTCTCTTAGCCATCTGTTAGTCAACCACTTCTTTGGAAAAGTGTCTATTCATGTCTTCTGCCCATTTCTCAACTGGATTATTTTGGGGGGGGGTGCTAAGTTTTATAAGTTCTTTATCAATTTTGGATACTAACTCTTTATCAGATATGTCATTTGCTAATATCATTTCCCATTCTTGAAGTGTGCCTTTTAGTTTAGTTGATTATTTCCTTCACTGTGCAGAAGGTTTTTATCTTGATGAAGTCCCAATAGTTCATTTTAGCTTTTGCTTCCCTTGCCTCAGGAGACATATCTAGTAAGAAGTTGCTATGACCAGGGTCAAAGAGGTTGCTGCCTATGTTCTCTTATAGGATTATGATGGTTTCCTATCTCACATTTAGGTCCTTTATCCATTTTAAGTTTATTTTCGTGTATGGTCTAAGAAAGTGGTCAAGTTTTCCCAACATCATTTGTCGAAGAGACTTTTTTCCATTGGATATTCTTTCCTGCTTGGTCAAAGATTAGTTGACCACAGAGGTGAGAGTCCATTTCTGAGTTCTCTATTCTGTTCCATTGATCTGTGTTTCTGTTTTTGTGCCAGTACCATACTGTCTTGGTGATTACAGCTTTGTAATAGAGATTGAAGTGAATCATAATGCCTTGAGCTTTATTTTTCTTTTTCAAGATTGCTTTGGCTATTCAGGGTCTTTAGTGATTCCATACAAATTGTAGAATTGTTTGTTCTAGCTCTGTGAAAAATGCTGGTTGTATTTTCATAGAGATCACATTAAATATGTAGATTGCTTTGGGTAGTATAGACATTTTTTTTTTGACATTTTAACAATATATGTTCTTCCAATCCATGAGCTTGAAATGTTTTTCCATTTCTTTGTGTCTTCTTTAATTTCTTTCATAAGTGTTCTATAATTTTCAGAGTTCAGATCTTTTACCTCTTTATTTAGGCTTATTCCTAAGTATTTTATGCGTTTTGGTGCAATTGTAAATGGGATTTATTCCTTGATTTCTCTTTCTGCTGCTTCATTATTGGTGTGTAGAAATGCAACAGATTCCTGTATGCTGATTTTATATCCTGCAACTTTCTGAATTTGTGTATCACTTCTAAAAATTTTTTGGTGATCTTTTGGGTTTTCTACATAGAGTATCATGTTGTCTGCAAATAGTGAAAGTTTGACTTCTTCCTTGCTGATTTGGATAACTTTTACTTCTTTTCTTTTTTTAATTGCTGAGGCAATGACTATGTTAAATATGAGTTGTGAGAGTGGACATCCCTGTCTTATTCCTGACTGTAAAGGAAAAGCTCTCAGTTTTCCCCGTTGAGAATGATATTTGCTGTGGATCTTTTGTATATGGCCTTTATGATGTTGAGGTATGTTTCCTCTATCCCTATTTTGTTGAGCATTTTTGTCAAGAATGGATGCTGTACTTTATCAGATGCTTTTTCTGCATCTATTGAGAGGATCATATGGGTTTTATCCTTTCTTTTCTAAACATGGTGTATCATGTTGATTGATTTGTAAATATTGAACCACCCTTACAACCCAGGAATAAATCCCACTTAATCATGGTGAATGGTTCTTTTAATGTACTATTAGTTTCGATTTGCTAGTATCTTGTCGAGAATTTTTGCATGCATGTTCATCAGTGATACTGGCCTATAAGTCTCTTTTTTAGTATGCTCTTTGTCTGGTTTTGGGATCAAGGTAATGTTGGTCTCATATCATGAGTTTGGAAGTATTCCTTCCATTTCTACTTTTTGGAACAATTTGAGAAGAATACATATTAAGTCTTCTCTAAATGTCTGATAGAATTCCCCTGGGAAACCATCTGGCCCTGGACTCTTGTTTGTTGGGAGATTTTTGATTCCCATTTCAATTTCTTTTCTGGTTATTGATCTGTTCAAGTTTTCTCTTTCTTCCCGTTTTGGTTTTGGTAGTTTATATGTCTCTAGGAATTTATCCATTTCTTCCAGATTGCCCAATTTGTTGGCATATAATTTTTCATGATATTCTCTTATAATTACTTGTATTCCTGTGATGTTGGCTGTGATCTCCCCTCTCTCATTTGTGATTTTATTTATTTGGGTCTTTTCTCCTTTTTTTTTTTTTTTTTTTTTTTTTTTTTTGATAAGTCTGGGTAGGAGTTTATCAGTTTTACTAATTTTTTCAAAAAACCAGCTCCTGCTTTCATTGTTCTACCGGGGTTTTTTGTTTGTTTCTATATCATTTATTTCTGCTTTAATCTATATTATTTCCCTTCTTCTGGCTTTAGGCTTCATTTTTAAAGATTTTCTTTATTTATTTGAGATAGAGAGAGAGAAAGAGCAGAGCACGAGCAGGGAGTAGGGGGATAAGGAGAGGGAGAAGCAGGCTCTCTGCTGAGCAGGGAGCCCAACGCAGGGCTCCATCCCAGGCACCTGAGATTATGACCTGAGCCATACGCAGATGCTTAACCGCCTGAACCACCCAGGCGTCCCACAAAAGTTATTTCTAGAAGTAAGTCTGAAAACAAATTATTTTTTAAATTGCTT
>CM052899.1:101899142-101921321 GCA_028534135.1 Potos flavus
AAGCAATTTAAAAAATAATTTGTTTTCAGACTTACTTCTAGAAATAACTTTTGTGGGACGCCTGGGTGGTTCAGGCGGTTAAGCATCTGCGTATGGCTCAGGTCATAATCTCAGGTGCCTGGGATGGAGCCCTGCGTTGGGCTCCCTGCTCAGCAGAGAGCCTGCTTCTCCCTCTCCTTATCCCCCTACTCCCTGCTCGCGCTCTGCTCTTTCTCGCTCTCTATCTCAAATAAATAAAGAAAATCTTTAAAAAGAAGAAAAAATAACTTTTGAGAAAGAATAAGTCCCCTACACTCATTATAATAAGAAAAGATTCTTGGGCCTCCTGGCTGGCTCAATTGGAAAGGCATGTGACTCCTGATCTTGGGGTTGTGAGTTCGAGCCTCACATTGGGTGTAGAAATTACTAATAAATAAATAAATAAAACTAAAAAAAAAAGGGTTCTTGATTTTAATTGCCAGATTTTTAAGGTACTGTATTCTATACATATCAGAGCTACTAAAATCAATATACATTATTAGTAAAAAAAAAAAAATCAGGCTCTTAAATGGCAATTTGAAAAGTAGATCTGTCTCTCACCTAGACTTTGCCTATTGTATAGTAGAACAAATTAGCTCTGATTCATCAATTTTATCTTTCATATATTCTCAGTCCTCAGGCCCTTTAAGTAAATTTTTATTGAAGTGAATGAACAAAAAAGTACAGAAATCGTATCTTTTGCCTGTCTTGAAATTTATCTGTAATAATATGCATAGCTTTCTTATAATACAGGTCTATTTTATTAGACATTTTAAGTCACATATATTTAAGAATGTGGAGAGCAGGAAATATCTATATAATTTTCCTTCTATGTAATTAGGTGCTTTATGTTGATGATTAAAGTTTAAGTATTTATGGATTTAGAGTTCTGTCTGAAGTTTTTCTTTTTATATGTTTTTAAGGCTCCACAGTTTTTAACGTTCTCAGAGGAATCTTAGAAGTGGTAATTGGTGTGGCAGCTGGATCTCTTCTTGGATTTTTTATTCAGTACTTTCCAAGCAGTGACCAGGTAAAAGAAATAATCTATGGGAAAGTAGTCTTTAAAATGTCATTGGAAAAACATTCTGGAACAGTTCCCTGAAAGCCAGTGTGAAAAATATAATTTAGAAATGGCTCCCCATTCTAAAACTGCTTATTGCCAGATCAGTGCTATCTGTGAGATTTATGAAGAGGGCTAGATATACATTTGACCCTTGAATAATGTAGGGATTAGGAGCACGGACCCCCTACATGGTCAAAAATTCATGTATAACTTTTGACTCCCCAAAAACTTAACTACTAATAGCCCACTGTTGACTGGAAGCCTTTCTGATAACATAAACAGTTGATTAACACATATTTTGCACGTTGTATGTATCATACACTGTGTCCTTACAATAAAGTAAGCTAGAGAAAAGAAAATGTTATTGAGAAAATTTTAAGGAAGAGAAAATACATTTACAGTACTGTATTTATCAAAAAAAAAAATCTGCATGTAAGCGGACCCATTGCAGCTCAAACCTGTGTTGTTAAGGGTCAACTGTATTAGATTTTAATACAACCCTAAGATTTTTTTCTCTAATTTATATTTGGTAAACTTTAAATTTCACTAAAAATAAATAACACCAGTTTCCAAATATGTAAGCTTTTTTATTGTTTTTATTTTTTATTTTACTATTATTCATAAAGTTCAGGTAATCAAGATATAAAATGGGCTTTGGGCCCCTTTTTTTAGTATCAGCATACCCTAGATTCTAATACCATCAAATACCTAAACCTTAACATCTCATTATAGTACTGTCCAGTATTTCTTACCAAGGAGATCAAAGTTCTTTTTTTTTTTTTTTAAGATTTTATTTAATTTGGGAGAGAGAGAGAGTGAAAGAGAGAACGAGAGCATGAGAGGGGAGATGGTCAGAGGGAGAAGCAGACTCCCTGCGGAGCTGGGAGACCGATGTGGGACTCGATCCTGGTACTCTGGGATCATGACCTGAGCTGAAGGCAGTTGCTTAACCAACTGAGCGGCCCAGGCGCCCCAAAGTTCTTTATCAAACACAATGATTTCTTAATATTACAGAGTTCTTTTTGTTTTGTTTTCTTTTACCCTCCTAAGTCTTTTGGGATAGATAAACATATAAAAGTCTTTTTTTTTTTTTCTATAAGAACTGGCATTATTTTGAGATTTCAGGCATTTCAAATGGAATTAGAAACTTAATTAAAGTAGAACTTTACGAAAATTAATATTTCCATTATCAAAAGGTATGCTGATTTGAATTTTTACTATGCTCCAAAAACTCCAACTAAAATTGTAAAAGATTTTATGAATGCATAAAAGAAAAATATGGGATTTTCTAATTATACAACAAAATAAAGAGAAAAATAATGACTTACCTTTTGTTGCTTACTCTGTATAAAATGAGGTGGTAAGTACGGTAAAGTGCCATTCCGTTCAATATGGCAGCCACTAGCTAGCTACATGTGGGTATAGCAGATAGATAATATTCCAGTGGTGCATATATAGAAATTTCCATCATCACTGAATGTTCTTTTGGAAAGCACTGATCTAGTGCAATCATATAAATCTATGCAGTCTACTGTAAACCACATAAGACCCGTGAGGCGAGTACTATTAATGTGATCTTTTTACTGATGAGGAAATTGAGATTTAGGGAGAAGTTGAAAAAGTTCACATAGCTGGAAAGCAACAGAGCTGGGAATGAACTCTGGTAATCCACCACCAGAGCCTGCTTGCCTCCAAATCAAGTACTTCTCAAGACCTGCATGCCTTCTAAAGTGATCAAGAAGCTTGGACCATGACAACACTTTTCTAGATATGTTTCCTAAGGCAAGGGAAACAAAAGCAAAAATAAGCTATTGGAACTACATCAAAATAAAAAGCTTTTGCACAATGAAGGAAACCATCAACAAAACTAAAAGACAACCTACTGAATGAGAGAAGATATTTGCAAATGATATAGCCATTAGGGCTTAATATCCAAAATATATATAAAGAACTCATACAACTCAACACCAAAAAAACCAAATAACCCAATTAAAAATGGGCAGAGTACCTGAATAGATATTTTTCCAAGGAAGACATACAGATGGACAACGGATACATGAAAAGATGCTTGTCATTACTTATCATAAGGAAAATGCAAATCATACCACAATGAAACATTACCCTACACCTGTCAGAATGGCTAAAATAAGAAAGACAAGAAGTAACAAGTGTTGGCGAGGATATAGAGAAAAAGGAACCCTTGTGCACTGTTAGTGGTAATGTAAATTGGTACAGCCACTGTGGAAAACACTATGGAGGTTCCTCAAAAAATTAAAAATAGAAATACCAGATGACCCAGTAATTCCACTACTGGATATTTACTCAAAGAAAACACTAATTTGAAAAGATGATGCACCCCTGTGTTTACTACAGCATTATTTACGATAGCCAAGATATGGAAGCAACATAAGTGTCCATTGACAGACGAATGGAAAAGGAGGGTGTGGTATGTATACAATGGAATGTTGAGCAGCCATAAAAAAGGATGAGATCTTGCCATTTATAACTACATGGATAGCTCTAGAGGATATTATGCTAAGTGAAATAAATCAGACTAAGAAAGACAAATAGCATATGATTTCACTCACATGTGGAATCTAAAAACAAAACAAATGAATAAACAAAAAGCAGAATCAGAACTATAAATACAGAAAACAAATTGATGGTTGCCAGAGGGGAAGGGGAAGAGGGATGGGCAAAATGAGTGAAGGGGAGCGGAAGGTACCTGCCTTCAGAAATGGAGTAAGTCATGGGAATAAGAGGCATGGCACAGCGAATATAGTCAGTGATACTGCAATAGCATTGTATGGTGACAGCTGGTAGCTACGCTTGTAAGCATAGCATACCGTATAGAGAAGTGAATTACTGTGTTGTACACCTGCAACTAATGTAACATTGTGTGTCAACTACACTCAGAAAAAATTAAAAATAATTTTAAAATTTAAAAAACATGATTAAGAAGTTTAAAAGGCTGATGAGGGAAAAGTAAAGGAAGAGAGGTGCACATTTCTTAGACCTTTAACAACCAACAACAAAAACGGGACTCTCAATCTATAGTCTCTTAAAGCTTCTCGATTTTCAAGAGTTTAGAAAGAAAAACCAGGAGAGTATCACATTAAAGAGTCAAGAGACTAAAAATAATAGAGATATCACATCTTTGACCTTCACAAAAACCCTGTAACATAACTGCTTTCAGGGAGGAGAAAACAGAGCCTGAAGAAGCTAGGTAATGGGAGCACTCCATACGCCAGGGGTGTAAAAGAGCGGGAATTCTAACTCTGGTCTGTCTGGCTCCAAAGCCCATGCACTTTTTTCTGCTGTTGCATTCAGCCCTGTGAAATTCCGTTTTGATAACTACAGAGGAAGGTAACTAGAGTTCCTGAAAGAGGAATCGGCATCTGTACATGTGCCGACTCTACCTTCGTTAAGGAAAAGACAGTAAATGTTACTGCGTGCGTTTACGGGCACAGACAGACATTTTCATTTCCCACTAAGTCCTGAATATAGAAAAATCAATCATTAAAAAATCAGTTATATGAATTGATCTAATCAACCTCTTTTCTCTCCTCAAGGACAAGCTTGTGTGGAAGAGAGCATTCCTTGTTTTGGGGCTGTCCGTGCTAGCTGTGTTCAGCAGCGTGTATTTTGGTTTCCCTGGGTCAGGAGGACTGTGCACATTGGTCATGTCCTTCCTTGCAGGCTTGAGATGGGCCGGCGAAAAGGTGAATTTCGTTCTAAGTTCTTCTACTCATTTAAGTTCTTTCTGATAAATTTTTTTCTTTCCAGATAGTTTCTTCATGTCAAGTTAATAAATTATTTAATCATAAAAGCTATTTTCTATGCATATGTAAATATATCCCAAGTGTATACACATGCGTCCTCTTCCCCCTTATATACCAATCTGTAATTTGATGTCTTTACTTAAAAAATATCATGGTCATATTTCCATGCTGCCTTCCTTATTCTTTGTAAGGGCTACAGAGTATTGTATTATATGCTGTATTATATTTAACCAGTCTCCTACTAACAGATATTTGGATTGTTTCTGGTTTGCTGCTAAAACAAAAACTGTTTCAATAAAATATCCTACATATGCCATATATCATAAACTCTAAGACATTATCAAGTCTAAAAAGCGTCATTATTTTATCATGCCACCAAGAATTTTACATGCCACCGAGAATGAAAAACAATACTGCCGATTAAACTATGATATGACATCCTAATTTCAGAAATGAGAAAATGAGGGAAAAATCAACAAAGTATAATATACTTTATCTATAGGATAAATTTCTAGAAATACAATTCCTCTATGAAAGAAAATGCACATTGATACTTTTAATAATATCAGTCTACCCTTTTAAAAGACTGCACCAATTTATATTCTGACCAACAGTATGTGACTGTGATCTTTTTTTCCTTTAATTTTTTCATTTAAGTTCAGTTAATTAGCATTTAGTGTATTATTAGTTTCAGAGGTAGAGTTCAGTGATTCATCAGTGTCACATGCACATTACATCATGTGTCCTCCTTAATGTCTGTCACCCACTTACGCCATCCCCCCCACCTCCTCTCCTCCAGCAACCCTCAGTTTGTTCCCTATAGTTAAGAGTCTCTTATGGTTTGTCTCCCTCTCTGATTTGTCTTGTTTTATTTTTCCCTCCCTTCCCCTCTGATCCTCCGTTTTCTTTCTTAAATTCCACATATGAGTGGGGGTCATATGCTAATTGTCTTTCTCTAATTGCCTTAGTTCACTTAGCATAATACCCTCTAGTTCTATCCATGTCATTGCACAGGGCTAGATTTCATTCTTTTTGATGGCTGTGTAATATTCCATTTATATATATATACACACACACACACACACACACACACACACACACACATACACCACATCTTCTTTATCCATTCATCTGTTGATGGACATCTGAGCTCTTTCCATAGTTTGGCTATTGTGGACATTGCTGCTATAACATTGGGGTGCAGGTGCCCCTTTGGATCACTACATATGTATCTTTGGGGTAAATACCCAGTAGTGCAATTGCTGGGTGGTAGGGTAACTCTATTTTCAGTGTTTTTGAGGAACCTTCACACTGTTTTCCAGAGTGACTGCATCAGCTTGCATTCCCACCAACAGTGTAAGAGGGTTCCCCTTTCTCCACATCCTTACTGACATCTGTCTTTTCCTGATTTGTTAATTTTAGCCATTCTGATCACTGTGTGTGGTATCTCACTGTGGTTTTGATTAGTATTTCCCTGATGCTGAGTTATGTTGAGCATTTTTTCAGGTGTCTGTTGGCCATGTGTATGTCTTCTTTGGAGAAATG
Organism: Potos flavus; assembly: GCA_028534135.1. Taxonomy (NCBI): domain Eukaryota; kingdom Metazoa; phylum Chordata; class Mammalia; order Carnivora; family Procyonidae; genus Potos; species Potos flavus. The sequence continues at coordinate 101,905,551 of CM052899.1, forward strand.
TCTGTTCATATATTTTGCCCATTTCTTGATTGGATTATTTGTTCTTTGGGTTTTGAGTTTGGGAAGTTCCGTATAGATTTTGGATACTAGCCCTTTATCTGATATGCCATTTGCAGATATCTTTTCCCATTCTGTCGGTTGTCTTTTGGTTTTGTCGACTATTTCCTTTGCTGTGCAAAAGCTTTTTATTTTGATGGAAGTCCCAATAGTTCATTTTTGCCTATGTTTCCCTTGCCTTTGGAGACGTGTCTAGCAAGAAGTTTCAATGGCTGAGGTCACAGAAGTTGCTGCCTGTCTCCTATAGGATTTTGATGGATTACTGTCTTGCCTTTAGGTCTTTCATCCATTTTGAGTCTATTTTTGTGTATGGTGAATAAAATGGCCTAATTTCATTCTTCTGCATGTGGCTGTCCAATTTTCTGAACACCATTTGTTGAAGAGACTGTCTTTTTCCATTGGATATTCTTTCCTGCTTTGTTGAAGATTAGTTGACCATAGAGTTGAGGGTCCATTTCCGGGTTCTCTATTCCGTTCCATTGATCTATGTGTCTGTTTTTGTGCCAGTACCATACTGTCTTGATGGTTATAGCTTTGTAATAGAGCTTGAAGTCCAGAATTGTAATGCCACCAGCTTTGGTTTTCTTTTTCAACATTCCTTTGGCTATTCGGGGTCTTTTCTGGTCCCATTAAAATTTTAGGATTATTTGTTCCAGCTCTGTGAAAAAAGCTGATGATATTTTGATAGGGATTGCATTGAATGTACAGATTGCTCTAGGTAGCATAGACATTTTAATAATACTTGTTCTTTCAATCCATGAACATGGAACATTTTTGTGTCTTCCTCAATTTCTTTCATGAGTGTCCTGTAGTGTTCAGAGTACAGATCCTTTGACTTTTTGGCTAGGTTTATTCCTAGGTATCTTATGGTTTTTGGTGCAATTGTAAATGGGATTGACTCCTTAATTTCTCTTTCTTCTGTCTCATTGTTAGTGTATAGAAATGCAACAGATTTCTGTGTGTTGATTTTTATGTCTGGCCACTTTGCTGAATTCCTGTATGAGTTCTAGCAATTTGGGAGTGGAGTCTTTTGAGTTTTCCACATAGCATATCATGTCATCTGCAAAGAGTGAGAGTTTGACTTCTTCTTTGCTGATCAGATGCCTTTTATTTCTTTTTGTTCTCTGATTGCTGAGGCTAGAACTTCTAGTACTGTGTTGAACAACAGTGGTGATAGTGAACATCCTTATCGTGTTCCTGACCTTAGGGGAAAAGTTCTCAGTTTTTCCCTATTGAGAATGATATTTGTTGTGGGCTTTTCATAGATGGCTTTTATAATATTGAGGTCTGTTCCCTCTATCCCTACACCATGAAGAGTGTTAATCAAGAAAGAATGCTGTACTTGTCAAATGCTTTTTGTGGATCTATTGATTAGATCATATGGTTCTTGTCCTTTCTTTTATTAATGTAGTGTATCACATTAATTGATTTGCAGATGTTGCACTACCCTTGCAGCCCAGGAATAAATCCCAGTTGGTCATGGTTCTTTCTGTGACTCCAGGAATCCTGAGACCACACTGTCCCACCTAGGATTCCACCCCGCTTCACCACCTGAGTGCCTTTCAGGTGGCAATATCCCTCATCAGAGCAGACTTTTAACTAAAAGTTCTGATTTTGTGCTCCATGCTCTATCACTTTCCTGTAGCCGGCTTACAGAGGCTTCCTCCCCCTGGGGTTTATCTTCTGATTTATCGCCTCTGGTTCACTTCTTTGCACCTCCTACCTTGCAGAAAGTGGTCACTTTTCCATTTGTAGAGTTGCAGCTATTCTTTTCTTAGATCTCCAGTTTGAGTTCACAGGTGTTTAGGATGATTTGATAGCTATCTAGCTGAATTCCTGGGACCAGACAAAACTGAGGTCTCCTACTCCTCCACCATCTTCCTCCTATCTCCTGGGGATCTGTTTTTCTGAAGAAATCATTAAAAATCAGATATTTTGCTAACCTGATAGGTGAAAATGTATCTCATTATTGATCTGATTTGTATTTCTTTATGAGAGAAGCTAATCATCTTTTCCTTTGCTTACTAACCACTTTGTTCAAAAGTTTGTGTCCGTTTTTAAAAGATTGTTTTGGTTTTGTCTTACTGATTTTCAAGATTATTAAGATTATTTCTCCATATATATTATGGAAATTAGCTGGTGGCCATTCACTAATTTTAATATCAAGTTACATTTTTATAGATTTGAACTTGACAGGAGCAAATGCTATTCTATTTAATGAAGAAATTAGATGTAGCTGACCTAACTAAATGCAGATATATCATTTTGGACAAACTGGAAACTACTGTTCAAAATGATTAAACTTAAGATAATGCCATATGGAAAAATATGTAAGGCTTATGAAGCTTGAAGTTAGGTGTATATTCAAATTCAATTGAGTGAATCTCTGTAGAGGTATACTAGATACAGAATTTCCTTGTGAGCAAAGAACACTCAGGAGGCTCTCACTCTGTAAGGATGTGATTACAAAGTTAGGACAAGTCTAATGGAATCGTCTTGCTTCAGAAGAGAGAGGGACGGTAGGGACTGCCTGGAGCATTGTCTAGAGAAAGGTATTGAGGCCATGGGAAAGAGAGTGCAAATGGATTGGGCTCTGAAGGAAAGGAGAAATTCTACATATGAGTGAAGTCATATGGTATTTGTCTCTGACTGACTTATCTAGCTTAGCATAGTACTCTGTAACTCCATGTCATTGCAAATGGCAAGATTTCATTCTTTTTGATGGCTGTGTAATATTCATATATATATATATCTACACACACATATATATGTATATATATGTATGTACACATATATACATATATACCACCTCTTCTTTATGCATTCATCAGTCAATGGACATTTGGACTCTTTGCATAATTTGTCTATTGTTGATAATGCTGCTATAAACATCGGGTGCATGTATCCCTTCAAATCAGTATTTTTGTACCCTTTGGGTAAACACCCAGTAGTACAATTGCTGGGTCATAGGGTAGTTCTATTTTTAACTTTTTTGAGGAACCTCCATACTGTTCTCCAGAATGGTTGCACCAGTTTGTATTTCCACCAACAGCGTAAGAGGATTCCCCTTTCCCCACATCCTTGCCAACACCTGTTGTTTCATATGGTGTTAATTTTAGCCATTCTGACAGGTGTAAGATGGTATCTCATTGTAGTTTTGATTTGTATTTTCCTGATGATCAGTGGCATTGAACATCTTTTCATATTCTTTTAGCCATCTGTATGTCTTCTTTGAAAAAATGTCTGTTCATGTCTTCTGCCCATTTTTTAATAAGTTTTTATTGCCAGTCTGTATAATTCTATGCTAGGCACTAAGTGGATATTCTCATTTATGTTCAAACACAAAAAAAAACATTAAAAAGTATTATCATTTCCATTTTACAGAGACTATAAATCAGAAAGGCATAAAAAAACATGTCCAAGGTCACAAAATTAGAAAGTGGCACTGGGATTCAAGCTCAGGTTTACCTGACTCCAGAGTGTAATATTCTGTAATACAACTGTAACATTACTGTGCAGGGCACATTTTTGTATTTTGACATCTATTTGAAAACACGTACCAAGTGTATTAAAAACACATTGCTATGCTTTGCAATTTAAAATTAAGTCTCTGAATTCATAAATGATCAGATAAAAAAATAAATAATGAAAAGGAGCCATAGCATTTGGGATAGAGCATAAAAGAGTAGTTTTAGCAACAGGGAAATCAAGGGGGAGGCTAATGCCTATGGTAAGAGTGTCTCAGTTATGGGCATAGAAAGACAAAGCAGGGAAAGGGAAACTTTGATGAGTTCCAGTCACAGTACTCTTCTGAAAACTATAATATGGGTGATAAAGAAAAGATTGTTATAAGCCAAAACACGGTGTCTATTCGTCTGCAATTGTCATAATTTTGCCAGGATTGCCTGCAGCCCAGCTAATTACGTAGGTGAGTGTAATCCCACAACCCAGTAAAAGAACTAGGAACATTTTTTTTTTCATATTTACCTCAAATACACTCACTTTTTGAAAGCCTCTGTCATGTTCCCCCCTGCCCATCTATTTTCAAATACAGTGCTGCTTCTGATGACCTTTGTAGTTGTGGAATGGTTTTCTGACATATTTTGAATCTCCTGAATCTTGAAATGCTCTTCTCTCTGAGAGGGAAAGTATCAGCTTAAATAGATATTGAAGTCATGATAAAACCTCCATTTCTGCTAATTTTCTTCTTTTGTCTATCCTTGACAGTGATTTAAGTTTTACAGTATATATGCCCATGTCTGATATTTAAATAGTTTAAAGTATTACAATCATAAAACAGTGACCTTTGTCTACAGTTTAAAATTTAAAAAATTTGATAGGGAAAACTTTTTAGGCCATCTGCTTTCATTGGAGTTCTGAGTATGTGTATATATGAGTTCTGAGTATTTTTGAGGCCTTCCCTTAAATGATTAGTCATGGCAACAAAAGGCTAAGTAACCTAAGATTAATAGAGTCAATTTTTGTTCTTCGCTAACATGGATACCAACTAAAGTCTGAGCTTTAGCTATGGTATACTCTAAAAACTAAATTAAAAGTGGAAAGGTGGTAACTGGACCTTAGTTTTGGTAAAACTAGTCATTGTCATTAAATGATAAAGGATCTTGGATGTTATCTAATATAAACCTCTTATTTTACAGATGAGGAAAAGTGGTAAGTGGTTTGTATTTAGCAGGTGGCAGAATTTGAACCTAAGTCATTTTCTGATTCTTTATGATGTGAAAACCTAACTCCTTGCATGATATAGGAATAGAACTATATAAGTAAATCAACCAAGCCCCTCACATTTGCACTCTGCCTTGCAATATTTTTAAGCCAAGAAGAATCAGAATCTTCACCCTAATAAACATATAGAATTAATTTTAAAAAATAAAATAGAGACACAGTATAATCCTCCTTTGTTAAACTGCTGAAAATAAGTATGGAAAACCAGATCCTCAAAGATGTGTAATTTTAAGGGCAAAAGTGCTGTCCAAAAATATAAATTCTTATTAGTTGATTGGAAAAATCTGTTCAGTATAACTTTTAGAGACTGTAATGGGTACTGCTAAATTGGCCTCCAAAAAAAGCACTACCAATTTGTTCTACCAATTAGTGAGAGTTTCCTTACATCCACAGATACTTGACATTATCAAAGCTTTTTAGCATTTTTTCTAAAATTGTGCCACCCCAAATGTGGCATATCATTTTAATTTGTGGTTCACTGATTACTGAATTTTAACATCTTATATTTCTTTGGCCATTTGTGTTGCTTCAGCTGTGAATTACTTGTATGTATGTATTTCCCATTTTTCTGTTAAGTTCTATGTTTTTTTCTTATTGCTTGGATATTGCTCCTTATTTTGTTACACACAGTGCAGATATTTTCTCCTGGTTTGTCATCTTGTTCTTTGTGTGCTTATGGTTTCTTTTGCCACACAACATTCTAGTTTTGCTATAGTCAGTTGTGTCCATCTTTTTTTAGGGTTTTCGCAAAATGTGTTATAAAGTTAGTACTTATATCAGTTAGGATCTTATCAGGAAAGGGAAATCACATACTGAGTGGAATAGGGAAAGTTTATAATTATCCAAACCAGGGGATCAGAACACGGGATTGGCTTCTAAGAGGTAAAAGACCCCTGGCGAATATAGAAATAGCAGCTATAAACAACTAGGGCCGAGACTGAGCCATCCTCTTACACCACCCCATTCCACCCACCTACTCTCACCCCCAGGCCTCAGAATCCAGATCTTGGTGGAAAGCCTTTGTTCACTGGATGGTAGGGAAGACACCCATAGTGCACTGTTTGGACAATTTACTGGAAATCTGTACTCCAAATTTGCAGGAAATTCGCCCTCTAGTGTACATGGGGAGGTATTTTGCCCAAGGGAGTTGGCTATGAAACTCCCTTGCAGTAAGCTAGAGACAGCTCTTGGCCACTGGGTGCTGCTAGCTGCCAGGAACTATTGGAGCCCAGCACTGTAGAAGCCACCTGTGTACTAAAGAAGCCCAAGGGTGCTGTAGGAACCTGCTGGGGGGAGCCCAGGAAATCAGGAAGAGCTTCTTCCTTGTCATATCTCTTCAGCACCCTCTACTGACAAAATTTAAAGTGATACCAGGTAGCAAAGGAGAAATATTTAAAGGCCTCAACTTCATTTTCTCCGGAGCAACAATGAAATGTGGATTTGGAGCCAAGGGGTAATAAATTAATAGGCACAACAGTTTACTATATGTGAATTATATTTTTGTGCGTGATTTGAGATAACCTTAAACTGTTTTTTTATAAATATAAAATTGGAAACAACTTAAAGGGCCGTCAATAAAGAAGTGATTGAATAAACTGATAATTCCAAACCACAGATTACTATATAGCAAAAATTAGATGTATACCTAGCTATATTTACTACTATTATAATGTCTCTGGATGCTTTTGCTGAATGAAAATTAACATAAAATTTTAAACTATAATACTGAGTATTACATATATACACACATATCATATATTCACAAGTAGAAGTCCTCCTAAGATTATTTTATTAGATTCTTATAATTAGCATCTATTTGTAAACCAACTCTAAAGCACCTCATATAATAACTGTGTTAGAAAGACCTTTATGTAATTTTTTGTTCTCTTATTTCTGTTCTCTTATTTATAGATGTCAGAGAAATAAAGCCTATCTCAGGTCAAATTGACTTAAATTTCAAATTAGTAAAATTCTTAGAACTCGTAGCTTCGTATAATAAAAATCTGTGTGGGGTGTTTGTGTGTGTGTGTGTTTCTTTTAGGCAGAGGTTGAAAAAATTATTGCAGGTGCCTGGTACATCTTTCAGCCCCTTCTGTTTGGACTGATTGGAGCAGAAGTATCTATTGCATCTCTCAGACCAGAAACTGTAGGTAAGAATTTCAAAATAGTACATTTGCTAAAATCAACTTTTATATTCAGTGGAATACCTTTAGTAGGTGTAGTTATTGTCACAATTATATAAAAAGTTAATAATAATCTAAGTCTCTTAGAGTAGTTGGCCAGAAAATAATTTTTGTCAATCTCACCATAAATTTTATATCTTTAAATTTTATTCCTTGTAAAAAAAAAAAAAAAAAGTAACACTACTAACTACTATCCAGCAGATGCAGGTCTTAAAATTTTTTTTCCGAGGACAGAAATGTTCAATTAGACTTGTTCTGATCAAGGGCCAGAATTATAAGGATAACTCATCAGTTCTATAATACACATCCATGGAATAAAAATGTTTGTTCATTCATTCATTTATTTATTCATACATTCTAAAGCCATCATATTAAAACTTTTGATTTCATAACACTGCACTTAAAAATTTATTGGTGCACATATACTCGTTATTTCCTCCATTCCACTCATTCCATATTCCTCCGTCTTTATTGGGAATCCCATCTCCCACTACCTCCTTCGGGACCTCACACATAGATTCTTCCCCTACTCTCATGTACCTTCAGATATCCGTGTCACAGTTTTCTCCTCTTCGGAATTTAAACAAATTCTAATCTCTCCTGTCTTAAAATAATGTCTTTCCATTCCAATACATGCTACAATGTGGATGAACCTGGAGAACATTTGTCACCAAAAGACAAATACTGTGTGATTCCACGTATATGAGGTATCCAGGTAGTCAAGTCATAGAAACAAAAAGTAGAATGGTGGTTGCCAGGGACTTGGGGGAGGGGCAAATGAAATGTCGTTTAACATTAATGTTTAATGTTTAATCAGTTCTGCAAGATGAAAACATCCTGGAGATTGGTTGCACAAAATGTGAATGTTCAGCTTAATGCTACTGAACTGCACACTTAAAAATGGTTAAGATGGTAAATTTTGTTATGTGTATTTTACCACAATTTATATATATACATAAATTCCTTTTTCCATTTAACTTGCCCCTTCACCCACCACACTTCATTTTTACTCCTCTTTTTGAACTTTTCCAAAGAAGTAATTATATCTCCCTTTTCCATTTCAACTCTCACTCTCTTCTTCAATACATTTCAGCCCAGCTTCTACCCATCACACACCTGACCTTGCTCTCACCAAGGTTATATTGCAAAATACACTGAATACTTATCAGTCTTTTTTTTTTTATTTGATTACTCAGCAGCATTTGATGCTATTTACCTCTTTAAAACATATTTTACGGGGCGCCTGGGTGGCTCGTTGGTTAAGCAACTGCCTTCAGCTCAGGTCATGATCCTGGAGTCCTGGGATCAAGCCCGCATCGGGCTCCCTGCTCAGCAGGGAGTCTGCGTCTGTGTCTCCCTCTGACCCTCCCCTTCTCGTGCTCTCTCTCATTCTCTCTCTCTCAAATAAATAAGTAAAATCTTTAAAAAAAACATATTTTACATTGAATTCTGAAACTTCATATTTTTCACTGCACTCTGAGTCCTCACACTACATGTGGCTTAAATGCTGCTCTTCATCAGGGTTCTTCCAAAGCCTTCTAACCTTCTCTCTCTATGTCATTTTTCTGAGCTCATCTACATTCAGTAGCTTTGACTGTAAACCACATAAAATCCAAAATTTTTATCTCTAAATCAGTGTATCTAATTGCTGATTGGACATCACTACTTGTAAAGCTCACAAAACTTCAAACTCGGTATGTTCAAAACTTCTAAATCCTCTTCTCCCCAAACCTTCAATGCTGCCTCCTGGCAATGGTATAATCTCTTTTGTTTTTTGTAATTCAGGCAACAAGTGCTTTTGAAAACCTACCAACCTGGGAGCAATATCCTTCAGTAAAAATCCACAACACCTTTTTGTAAAGAAGCCATACTGCAGATTCACAATAAGTCCTCTGGCAATGTCTATCTGGTGTTTTACTAGCCATTTGAACTTGAGAAAGTCATGTATCTTTTCTAAACTTCATTTTTTTTCAACTGTAAAATAAGAAAAATTACCCCACAGATTGTAAGGATTGGGTGCTGAATGCACTTAAAGCTTAATACAGAAACTGGCACACAGTAAACACTTAACAAATGTTACTTTTTAGAAAATCACCCTGTTACATAGCAGTCACCTTAGCTGTGCCTTTCTCAGGTTCAGTAGCTTCGTCACAGTCCCTAGTGTGCAAATCAAGATGAACTTATCTTTAACAGCAAAGGATTCTAAAGGATGGAATGAAGTAGCTGTACATGTCCACCTGGGCTAATGGGTAGTCAGTGTATACACCAATATGGTGAAACAGGTGTAGACCGCCAATGTCTATTCTGATTGGTCTGTGCCCAGCCAGTTCTGTTCTGATTGGCTGATTGCTTTCATCTTGGCTAATAAATATCTTTAATAAAACTGCTGGTTTATACTCTATAAACAATTCTCAACCATTTTAATGTAAATATTAACTTTTTCTTTTCTATGACCTCTTACCAGTATGTTTATGCTGCACTTACCTTATAGTATATTAATTCATTGTTTATGTTTATGTTTTCCTCTGACTTTGAAGTTCATAGAGGCAAACAAAGTCTGTACATTATACATTTTCGTATACCCAATCCCTAGTCCAAATCCTGTCATGCATAGTTATCATTTAATAAATTGACATTGAACAAACACATGGAAGAAAGTTTGGTTCCTACTATAAAGCATGAGAGAAATAACATTCATATCTCCTTTATAATATCTATCAAATATGTTTAATTAATTTCTGGCTTAATCTAGGAAAAATACCTTCTTTTAAACAAATGATTTGATCTTTGTTATTGATGTTTTGATAAATTATGCCTAACCATTTTTGTCTTGTTAATTTTTTAATATATTTGGATAATTGTAGTTGATAGTATTTTGACTCAATAACCATGAGATTCAGTTTCTCCCCGAGTACTTTGTTATGTCTAAAAATTAAATATTTCTTACAGGCCTTTGTGTTGCCATCCTGGGCATTGCAGTATTGATACGAATTTTGACTACATTTCTGATGGTGTGTTTTGCTGGTTTTAACATCAAGGAAAAGATATTTATTTCTTTTGCATGGCTTCCAAAGGCCACAGTCCAGGTAATGATGGATTGGATTGAGAAGCAATTTAACTCCTATTTCTTTTTTTTTTTTTAAGATGTTATTTATTTATTTGACAAGGAGAGAGAGATCACAAGTAGTCAGAGAGGCAGACAGAGAGAGAGGGGGAAGCAGGCTCCCTGCTGAGCAGAGAGCCCGATGCAGGTCGATCCCAGGACCCTTAGATCATGACCTGAGCCAAAGGCAGAGTCTTAACCCAATGAGCCACCCAGGCGCCCCAACTCCTATTTCTATATGATACCCTGAAATTTTAAATAAGAGGGTTTATTCAAATTTAGTGAAAAAAATGTAATCTAAGTTTGATTTATGAAAAGGGTTTATACCAATCTATTCTTTAGAAGTTTATTTTAGGTATATTGATTTCCTAAATATGATGGCTCATTTAAATCTATCTAGATCACCAGCTTTATTTCAATCAACTAAAAATCCAATAAATCCCCACACTAACTAGAAAGCAGTAGTTGTGGGAAGAAAGAGTTTGAATTTTTATCAGTCAGAGCCCTCTAAATCACCCAGAGAGATAGTTGTTAAACCTTTTCATTTCAATATCTTCCAAGAAGAGAGTGAAAAAGAAATAGCATGGCCCATCTTAGTATTTGGAAATACTTCAGTGCCAATATGATTGATGATCAGTTATGCTTGACCACAGTCTTTATATATAAAGGAGTAAACTTATTGAAAAACAACTGAGAAAATGCTTTATTGATTTCCTAGATTATTGGTAGTAAATTTCTCCAACTAGCTAAACCTTCCGTCAAATGTATCAATCACATGACCCAAAAATTGTGCACTGTAATGAATAAGGCATGAAGAGATAGGTGCTTGAAAGTATTAACCATGTATTAGGTAGAATTCAACTGCTAATTAAATTAGAACTGTATAGATTATTATTTTTTGAAAATGTAACATATTTCTGATTATGTTCTTTATTTTCAAACTATAGCAAACAAGATTAAACTGTCTCCTCTCTGATTATTTTGCAATTGTTTAAATATGGAAATTTCTGTTTTATGAAATGAAAATCAGATGTTCTTTTTTTTTGTTTTAGATTTATTTATTTGAGAGAGAGAGCATGCATGCAAGCATGGCAGGGCAGAGGGAGAAAATCTTACTCGGGGCTCAATCTCATGACCCTGAGATCATGACTTGAGCCAAAATCAAGAGTCAAGTTCTTAACCAACTAATTCACCCAGGCATCGCCAAAATCAGATGTTCTAAATTTAGGAAGCTTTGGGGGATATGCATGCTCTATAACTATATGCCACATTTTGTGTGGCTGTGGGCTTTGGCATTATTCTGGAGAAGTTTTATTTCCATCAGACTTTCAAAGAAGTTTGAGACAAGAATACTATGAGGTTAGTAGTACAATAAGTGGAATAGTTTCTCCTCGGAGTGTCTTCAGCTTCCTCACTACCTCTGGTAACTTTAGTGGGTAAATATCAAAATAATCACTCTAGTAATTTTGGTATGAGGGATGTGTTCCTAAACATTAAAATTTGAAAGATGGTACTCTCCTGTCACCAAAGCCAATTTACAATAAGGAAACATTATCAAAAACACGTTGAATAATGTATGTTCATCTAGTTGTAAAGAAGGCGGAAAAACTATCTGTACAGTAACGTGACTAGCTGAAACTCAAGAGTTCTATAGCAGAAGAGTATATTCAGATATTTGTGGGCAATTAGTAGTCTCTGCCATTTGTCTCATGCATGCTGGTATTTTCTCTTCTGTTTCATTGTCCTAGAGTCTAACGTTGCTGTGTTCTGTGGAATAAGGGAGTAACCAGATTGTTTAATATTTTATTTTCCGGGGCACCTGGGTAGCTCATTTCTTAAGCGTTTGCTTTTGGCTCAGGTCATGATCCCAGGGTCCTGGGATAGAGCCCCACATCCAGGTCCCTTCTCGGCAGCAAGCCTACTTTCCCTCTCCCACTCCTCCTGCTTGTGTTCCTGCTCTCGCTGTCTCTCTCTGTGTGTCAAATAAATAAATAAAATCTTAAAATATATATATATTATTTTCCCATGTACATTAATGTTGCATTTTACCTATAAAAGAGAACAAAAATTTTCATGAAACTTTCCAAAAGATAAATCTTAAATAAAACATTTTACCAACTCCTGAGGCAAAAATTAACCAAATGCCTAATAAGATTAACTTCAAGTTTTGAAGGTTCCTCTTATGTTCAAGTTTCATGATGTTTAATTAGTTAGGCTCTAAAAGTAGTACATATTCTTATGGGTTTTTGTTTGTTTGTTTGTTTTCATTTAAAATTTCACCATCTTCCAGTATCACTGCATTTTTTCATCTTGTTTTTTCTTACTTTGAAATTACTAAAGATAAAAGAATGAGATGACCAGTAACTTTCATCTTTACTCAGGGGGAATTTAGTATATGGGATCATGTTCTAGTTAATTAACATCGTGAGTCTGAATTTGCCTTGTGTTTTGACATGTATTTGCCTGATATTTTTGTAGCCCTACCTTATTCAAATAGGTACATATGAATCATTATTCTTTCCCCAAGCAGGGAGAGTTTTTAGACAACCAAAATGCACTGCAGTATACTTTGAAAGAAGACTAATAGAACTTTCTTAGCTGAGCAAAAGAACAAGCAATTTGATTTTGCAAATGACAAAATAATTCACCTTTTCTCTATGCACTTGTCTTATGTTTCCTTTGTTACCTTTAAACTTTTATAGGCTGCCATAGGATCTGTGGCTTTGGACACAGCAAGATCACATGGAGAGAAACAGTTAGAAGGATATGGAATGGATGTGTTGACAGTGGCATTTTTGTCCATCCTCATCACAGCCCCAATTGGAAGTCTACTCATTGGTTTGCTGGGTCCCAGGCTTCTCCAGAAAGCTGAACATCAAAATAAAGGTGAAGAAGTTCAGGAAGAGACCTCTATACAAGTTTAGAGGTGAAAAGAGACAATGCTGAATATAATGATAAGGAAACTGCTGCTAGAAACTTCTTTTACTAACTAGCAGAGGCTACGTTATCTAGGTGCATAGTGAGATATGTAATGTTCTAATTTTAAATGTAATAGAACCAAAAGTGTGGCTATTTCTTTAAAGAGCATTTTTAGCCATTGTCCTTTCCTTGGGTGGTAATATTCTACATCTCCAACCTAATTTCTTGACCTTTTTCTTTTTCAAATACCTCTTCATCATGTATCTTAAATTGTTTAGTAGAATGTACTACCACAGCTTATTTTTTTTAAAGATTTTATTTATTTATTTGACAGAGAGAGACATAGCAAGAGAGGAAATACAAGTAGGGGTAGTGGGAGAGGGAGAAATAGGCCTCCCACAATGCGGGGCTCGATCCTAGAACCCTGGGATCATGACCTGAGCCAAAGCAGATGCTTAAGGACTGAGCCACCCAGGCGCCCCACTACCACAATTTAAAATTAACACGGAAATGATCAAGTTCAGTATCCTGTTCTACTAGCCAACAGGTTGTTCTAAGTTACTGTTATTGTCATAGTTTCATAATTCATGGTCACCTGACCACTCAAACCTTGAAATGTCTTGGGCTCCTCTATTCTTTTTTATTTTTAAATACCATAATGCAACCCCTCATCAGTTTCTACCCCTACTTTCTGTGCCAATCTGCCTCTTCTCCATTTCTACCTCTCTTGCTACCCTTCTGTGAATTATTGTAACTGATTGGTCCCGCCAAAATTTTCAAATGTGCCAAGTGTCTTCATTGGTTCTTCCTCTTGCACCTATTTAGATGTCAAAAGACCTTATCCTGTCTCCTAGGTGGCAACACAGAGTCTTCCATTTTAGCAGCGCATCTGAGTTTGCCTTTCCCTAAGGAGTGCCCTGGTTTAGCCCTTTCTTATTTGTTTCTTGTGACCCACATCTTCAGGCTCTTCCTTTGCTGTAGGTGAGAGATAGCTAATTGTCAAATCTATGCTAAACTCATGAACGTAATATTGATTAGAGTAAGGTAAACTGCTGAAATGAAGAAACAAAAAAAAATAGTACTTAAAATAGAAATTTATTTCCCTTTCATGAAACCGGCTGACTGGTTGATGCTGACATGATTAGTCAGTTCATGGGTTTCCTCAGAGACCCTTGTCGTCCTTCTGTCTTGAGGCTCTGACATGTCTTAAGCCTTAAGACATAGGTTGAAGATGAATCTCTCCCATGTCTCCTTTCTAGACTTCAGGAAGAAGTGGAGAGAGTGAATCCAAGGAAAGCAATTTAGTTTTGAGTAAGTGATGTGGAATTTGGCCACATATCTCCTCTTACATTCTACTGGTGATGACCACACCTAGCTTGGAGGAGGTCTGGTAGTATTGTCTCCCACCAAGCATTCTTTAGTGAGATTCCTAGGAGAAAGAAAAGTTCATATTTGGGAGACAGAGGTACCATTGTATGGAGTGTTACCATCACTTAGTAACATAATCTTGCATGTTAATAGGCTTTCTAAAGATAGTACCTTAAACTGATTTAAGAGTGATTTCTATGGCAAAAATTTCAGACATTGTGGCATGCCTGCAGAGAAGACAGTGGAAGAAAGACTTATTATCTACATAGGTCACATTTTATCCCACTTATTCAACAGATCATCTTTTCTTTTGTGTATCACCTTTAAGTTCTTCTTGACTGTAGGTCAACTCCTGCCTAGTTGCTAGAATAATCATGTTTGAATATAGTTTACAGCATTTCTCATGGTGTATGTATACCTGAAGCATTTATTACTTATTTGTCATATCCCATCTAAACTCTTTAACCCAGAATCCAAAGTTCGGTCTAATTCTGAAGTAGATATTAAATTTGTGTTAAATGAATAGATTATAAATATTCTGATCCTACCAAGCTGATCTGCATAAAGCCTATCCATTCCTCTCTTGTCCTTAGACTACTGTTCCAGATCCTTTCTCCATGACTTTTGCCTGTGTTTAAAACCAGCTTAATTTTTAAGCTAACATATTATGAAGCCATAACAGCTTCATTTTTACATCAGCCTGACTTTGGTTACTCTGTGATACTGTGTTTTCTTCTAGTTTATGCTCTTTATTTGGATTGCATTAATTTACACCAAAATTCAGATGGATATTTCAAACTGAACTTAATGGGTTAGGTGCACGTTGGTGGTAGCAACATAAACCCAATTTTCATCTGGTCCTCTCCTTTGACAGGCTCTAAAACCAGATTCATTCAACAAATACTTAGTGGAGGCTTTTGATGACTTAGGCACATCATCAAAACTGTTATTGTTCCTGTCTTTAAGGATTTGTCAGTCTAATAGAGAAGACAAATAAGAGATTTCAAAACAGTATGATAAGTGCTGTAATGCAACAAATACGGGAATCTTGGAGGCTCATAACAGGAGCACCCACCTAATCCAGGGGTGGTGCAGTTTAGGCACAGCTTCCAAAGTAAGGTTTGGGCTAGGATGTGGGGGATGATTAGGACTTAGACAGCAAAAGGCATGTGACCCAGAAGGGTGCTGCAATTTGTGCTAGGTCCCGCATTCTCCAATAGTTTTTGTCAAAATAACAGGCTCCAAATGCTTATTAACTTATAAAAAATGCAAGTAAATGTATAGTATAAGTAAATGAGAATATTGTTATAAATAGTCAAGTCCCCAAAGAAGAATGAGAAGTGGAAATTCACAGTGTAGAAATGGCAGAAGAAGCCATTCAGCCACTGCCAATGGCCT
>CM052899.1:101921821-102009292 GCA_028534135.1 Potos flavus
TACTTGGCATTCTGGTGCGCGAGAGGAACAGGGTAGGAGAGAAGAACCGGAAGGGCTCTGAGACAAGGACTGGAGTTCCCTTGCCAGTTTGGTCAGTCGGCTTAAAGTACAGTTTTTCCCCATCATACTGTCCTAAAACAAGGGAGAAAATAACTTTCAGTCTTTGCTGAGATGTCTACACCATGCTAAAGATGAAAGAGAATTTTTTTATTTGATCACCCAAGAAAGAGTTGTAATTTAAGTCAGATTTTAAAGGCTAAATAAGAAAAGAGGAAAGAGAACACTCTTGATAGAATAACTTTAGGGGCGCCTGCGTGTCTGAGTCGGTTAAACGTCCTACTCTTGATTTGGGCTGAGGTCATGATCTCAGGATCTGTGATGGAGCCCCTCCTAGGGCTCTGTGCTGGGCCTAGAGCTTGCCTGGGATTCTCTCTCCCTCTGCCCTGCCCCCATTCCCCACCACCCCCATCCCCCACCCCTGGGCGTACACGCTCTTACTCTCAAAAAAAAAAAAAAAAAAAGAATAACTTAAAAAAAAAAAACCATAGGCCAAAAGGATTACAGTGTGTGCAGGAGTTGAAATTCTTTGGAGTATCAGGAGCGAGGTTAGACAAGAGCAGTTTATAAGAAATTTGGACTTAATCCAATGACAGTTGTTTATCGTCTTTCAGGAAATCTTGGAGATTCCATTAGAGGAGGCTTAGGACTAAGAACCCAAAGCTTCTAGGGGCCCACCCTCAACTAGAGTGGTTCTGCTTTTGTTTCATAGGAAGGTCTCCACATAAAGATTTCATGTGGGGGGAAAAAGGTTTTTTACTAATAACAGGACGTTGAGTGTTTACTTTGTACCAAGCCCTGTTCCAGACACTTGTCATGTATCAGTTCATTTTTCTCACACCACCAGCAACCACGTCCTTTACAGTAGAGAAAACGGAAGCTCGGGGAAGCTATATATTTGTCTGTCATTGCATAGCTATAGAGTGGCAGTGCTGAAATTTGAGCCCAGACAGTCTTAACCACAGAGACTATTCTCTTTTACAACTGATACTTCAGCTGACTTAACAGGCAACATAATGTGAGTTGTGACAAGTTACTTCTGGCACGTGCAGCGCGCCCCCCCCCTCCGTGCTGCTTTTTGGCTGAAGGGCCCTGTGATGTCCCTGGACTTTGACAACCCAATAAATCAATAGTCACAAGAGACATGGAAAGGAAAGGGTCGAATAGACTGCAAGCACACCAGTCGGTACCGGCAAACCCCAAAACCCTCACCTCCACAGGCCAGAGTGCCCACCACGCCGCTTAAAGGCGCTTCCGCCCCTAGCCCCGCCCCGCCACCGCCAGCCCCGCCTAGACTCCGCCCAGACTCCGCCCCGCCGCCCTCGGCGGAGCCAGCTGCTGTAAGCCTGGCTCCAGCGGCCCGCGCGGCTTTCCCACGCCAGCGCGGCGCGTGGTGTACGCGGCGGTTGCTGGGCGCCAGGGCCGCTCCCGGGGTAGCGAGGGATGCTGAAGGAATTGTAGGTACGGTCCATTTTTCTCAACTCTCCCTTTCCAGGCCCTTGGGCACTACTGGTCCCTCGTCTCGCGCGGTCCTTCCCTTCCTGTGGACCCGAGGAACTCCTTTCCTCCCACTTCAGGAGGATACGTAGCTCCTTTGTCAGAGGCTGGGGAAACAGCCACAGACCCTTTTCTCCCCTCTCCCTGACTCGTTTCTTTACTCCCTCATCCCACATCTCTTTATTCTTTCCCTTCCTCCTCTGTTTCTCTCGTTTTACAGGTAATTTGCAAGTAAGAAAAAAGAGGTCTATCAGTCAAGATTGACTGCAAAATTAATTTTATTAAGGGCATACTGTTGTACAAATGGTGAATATCTGCAAATGAACCTTAACATGCTCCTGTGACTGGAGGTGTGTTCCAGGATTCGTTGCTTATCCCAGGAAGACTTTCCTCCCTAACTTACCCTCCTCTCACTTCCCCTGTCCCCAGCCCATTTCTGTTGACTTTATCACAGTGGACAAGCCTTTTAGATCAGTGCTTTTGAAGGATTAAGGACAGTTGTTGCACAGGTACCAGGTGTCCAGCTCATCATTCAGGAATCCTGCAGGGCTCTGCAGGCCCATACCAGGTCCCTGACACCCCTCTATGTGTGTCCTGAAAAATTAGATGGTGCAGTGGAGAGGAGCAATTGACCCCGGTACTCCCTAATTTTCCATTAGGGTAAACGGAATTGTTATTTGTGCAACAGCACTGTGGAAAATTAACACTTGTTACTATCACAACTAAAGAATTCATGACCCCAGATGGTTTAGTTACTTGTGCCTATGAAAAGGGCATTCATATTTATTGCCTTCTGTGAGTACCAAATTTATATAGCTGTTTTTATCAGTTGGCTCTTGTCATGAACTCCCACCCATTACCAGACCAAAGGAAAGAGGCAAGTGCAGTAGTAGCACAATATAAATAACATATTTATGCTACATCTCATTTTGTACATTATTTGCATGTTCATCCTGTTTATACATTTCTGTGAGATGGAGTTGGTTAAAACTCCAGTTTACTGAGGAGGGAACTAAACACAGATTAAACAGTACCTGGAATTTAGTGTAATATACATTCAGTAAATATTTGTTGAAGGGATGAACGGACGAGAACCTCAAGGAGCCATGCCTTATCCCTGGACGCAGAGCTAAGTCTAGCCCTAGTAAGTTCGCAAATGTGAGAGAGGTCGAGTGACTCACTCAGGAACAGGCGTCCAATAAATATCTTTAGGGAGCTACTATTTTGCCATTATTCTGAATACAATGGTAAGAAAGACTGGCAAGATTCCTGTTCTCATGGAACTTAAAATTTAGTGAAAAGGGAAACAAGATACGCACAAGGAAATTTTGGATAATGTTAAGTGATGTGAAGAAGTAAAACAGTATGAGGTGAGAGAGATACTAGGGAAGAAGTTGCTTTAGATTGATTGGTTAAGGAAGGGCTCTCTGAAGAGCTAACATTTGTGCTGAGACCTCAGTTATGTAAAAAAAGCCAACCACAGAAATATTTAGGATCAGAGCATTGCAATTAAAGGAAGCTCCAATTGCAAAAATCCTACAGTAGGAAAGAACTTGGCTCTTTTAAGAAAAACCATAAGATTGCTGTAGCTGGAATGTGGATAAAATGGTATAATATGACCTTGAAGAGATAAGTAGGAGCCAAATCATATAGGGCTTTGAATAGGTCATGGAGATCTACCCGTGGAATAAGTTTGGAATTCATTTAAAGTGTGATGATAAACCAGCAGGGAGTTCTTCTGGAAGGGGGTAATATAATCTGATTTACATTGAAAAAAGATGTATTCTGCCTGTTATGTGGTTAATGCATCGTAGGGATTGGGGGAGATTAGTAGCAGAAGATAGTTGTGATCCAGGAAGGAATGACAGTAGTTTGGGCTTAAGTGGTATAAGAAGTGGATGGGTATGAAATATATTTGTAGGCAGGACCTACAGACTTGGTGATGTTATGAATATCAGGGTGAGAAAAAAAGAGAAGCTCCTAGGCTTTTCTCTTGAATTTGAGTGGATGGTTGTGCCATTTACCAAATGAAAAAGACTAAAGAAGAAAATGTGTGTGTGTGTGTGTGTGTGTGTGTGTGTGTGTGTGTGTGTGTGTGTGTTGGGGGGAGGGTTTTTATTTTGCTCACCTTAAGTTTGATATGTTTATTAGAAATCTAAAGTAAGTTCTGTGTCTTGAGTTCTGTGTAAAGAACCAAAGATACAAAGTTGAGAATCATCAGCATGTAGAAAAACCTACCTGGAGAAAGTGTATTCATAGAGAGCATTCCAATGATTAGAGGTAAAGCAGAGGAAAAGAAGCAAGCAAAGGAGATGGAGAAGGAGTAGCCAGTAAAGTAGGAAGAAAACCCAAGAATGCGGTGACCTAAAAGCCAAGACAACAAAGCATGGCTAGTGTTATTGAAACATGCTGAAAAATCAGATAAAGGGATCTGACCATTGAATTTTGGCAACATGTAGTAGTTATGTGCCTTGACAAGCGCAATGAAGAGAAAATGTAATGTGAAGTAGACATAGCACTATAGATATCTCGAGATATTTCATGAAGAAGAGCAAGAAATGTAGGTAATAGAGGAATAGCGGGGTCTAAGTAGAATTCTTAAAGATGGGAATACTGAAGTGTGTTTCTAGGCTAATGGGAATTATCCAGTAGAGGAGAAAAATTATAGTATAAGAGAGAATGTGTATTTTTAAGAGTGAAGTCTTTGAGAAAACAAGAGGGAATGGGATCCAGGGAATATATAGAAGTGTTGGCTCAGAAACATGAAGATAAAATTTATAGTAATAGGAAGAAAGGCAGTGCGTATAGGTAGCCATGCAGATAGTTAAATAGATTCAGTGATCTCAGGAGAGAGTTTCTGCCTGATACTGATTCTCTTTTTCTCAAGAAAGTAGAAGGTCTAAAGCTAGAGCAGACCTTTTCTGTGAAAAGAACACATAAAATAGATTTTTTTTTTTTTTAAGATTTTATTTATTTATTTGACAGAGAGAGAGAACACAAGCACGGGGAGCAGCAGGCAGAGGGAGAAGGAGAAGCAGGCTCCCTGGAGCAAGGAGCCCAATGCAGTGCTCGATCCCAGGACCCTGGGATCATGACCCTGGGATCATGACCTGAGCTGAAGACAGACGCCTAACCAACTAAGCCACCCAGACGCCCTATAAAATATCATTTTAGAGGACAGAAGGCAGTCATACTTGCCTTAGTCTGTTTGGGCTGCTCTAACAAGATAGCATAGACTAGGTAGCTTATGAACAATTTTATTTCTCATAGTTCTAGAGGCTGGGAAGTCTAAGATCAAGGTGCTGGCAGATTCAGTGTCTGGTGAGAGCCCTATTCCTGGTTCACAGTAGCCAAAAGGGATTAAGGAGCTCTCCGGAACCCTTATTAAGGGCACTGATCCCATTCATGAGGGTTCTGTCCTCATGACCTAATCGTATACCAAAGACTCCCACCTCCTAATGCCATCACGTTAGGGGTTAGGATTTGAACATATGAATTTTGAGGGGACACAAATATTCAGTCAATAGCAATACTAGAGAAGCATAGTAGCATAGCTGGGCAGAATCAAGTGCCCATTTGAGATTTGTGGCCTTGTGAGTGGGTAGCTGAGATAGGTGGAGGAAAAGATCATAATAGCCAGAGAGTCATAAGACCAGACTGTTGGGAGGGTTGGCTACCTGGTTATTAGTGATAAGTTAGTGACTGAACGAGTTCTTGAACCCAGATATCCTGACTTCCCAGCTCAATAGGTTACCATTTTACTGATAAATGGCTTACAGTATTACTCTTTTGTGCCACCTACCCTTCCAGTTAACATTAAAAAAAAAAAATGTGATTTGATCTTTCTTTTTTTTTGATTTGATTTGATTTTTCTTTGATCCATATTTCCAAATTCTAGATTTTCATAGGCTGCTGCTTTTTTCTCTCTTATCCCCTTAATATTTACTTGTTAAATTTTAGGTTTGTTTTTTTGGTGTGTGGGGGCTTTTTTAACCACTTCCATCAATATGTGTTTATTAAATTGCAAAACCCTAACTCTTAAATAGTAAAGTGGGGATGAAGGATGAAATTTGGAAATCCTGTTGCCCGTAGAGCTGGGATGACCAGTAATAGGGAGACCTAATCTGTATTTACTCTAATAATAATATATAATAATAATAGCATTGGGGTAGCCTTTTGCATTTTGTAATATGCTTTTATTTTCTTTTATCTCATTTGATTTTATAACTACCTTTTTCAGATAAGGAAACTGAGGCTCGGAAAGGTTAAGGGTCTTGACCAAGGACACATACCTAGTAAGTGGCAGAATTATTAATCACAGTGTTCTGACAGTAAGTCCCATATTTTTTACTGTAGTAGTTTGTCTCTCTGCTTTTATATTCTGTTATATCCAAAATGATATCAAAGAAAAATGGCTTGGTAGGAAGTAATGGCTGGCTAGAGGCCTTTTACAATTCAAAAACTTTTTTTATATATTTAAAACTCAACAGTTAATGAGATTAGATAATTACCTACCATCTATGTTAGGTAATTCAAAGAACTCAGAAATGATTATGAAATCACTGATTTAATCTAGTAGGGAAATGCATGTCACTAAACAGCATTTCTTGGGCCCTCTCCCAAGCACATACTATATGTGCTTCCACAATACCATGTATTGACTAAACTCTATGTACAAAGGAAATGAATTCAGTACCAGTTACATAGTGGGCTGTCACTATGTAATGTAAATATGTCACAATATTTGTCATATAATAGAATGATGATAGTTAAACAAGCAATTGTAATAGTGAGATGAATGCTGTGGTAAGGGATGGATGCTATGATAAGGATGCATCCTAAAGGGAACTTCTAAAGGGAGAACTTATAAACTGATATAGAGTTATTTGTACAAAAAACAGGGGTGTAGGGTTGGAAGACAGTATACAGAATGTATAAAGTCTCAGAAATATGAGGCTTGGCAAGTTTAAAGAACTAAAATATAGCTGAAGTTTAAAAAGCCAAGTAAAAAATGAGATAGGCAAGGACAAGTTCAGCCCTTATTAAAGTGAGTTCCATAGCTGAGTTTGAGTTTGGACATTTTTCTTCTATGGGAAGCCATTGAGGAATATTAGACAGGAAGTTGCCATAATCATGCTACATTTTAGATTATGCTGCACTGTGGACTTTACAAGGGGAGGCCCAAGACTGGAGGTAGGGAGACCAGTTGGAAGATTATTACAGAGCTTATGGGAAAAGGTGCCTATGGCCTGACCTGGAGCAGTGCAATTTATAATGAGAACAGTGGACAAAATTTTCAGTTACTTAGGAGCTTGTATTAACATGATTTAGTAACTCACTGGATATCAGCAGGGAAGGAGAAGGAATGACTCCTCGGTTTCTAATTTCAGCAACAGGTAGATGGTGGCTTCATCTCTGAAATAGGAAATTCTCAAAAAAAAAATGAAATAGGAAATTCTCTGAAGAAGGAATAGACTTAGTGGGGGAAGGTTTTGAGTTCAGTTGTGCATATATTGAGCTTAAGAGGCTTGTAAAGACAATGAAGTAGAGATATCCAATAAGTACTTAAATACACTATTTAGAAACTCAACAGAGCTTCTCTAGGCCAGACTCATCAGCATATTGATCATAATTGGAGCCATGAAAATAAAATAAATTTCTTAAGAAATGTATGTAGAATAAGAAGAGAAGAGGGCATAGGGAAAAATGCTGAGGAACCTCAACACTCAGAGGACGGATAGAGAAAAAGAAGACCAAGAAAGGACAACCAGAAAGCTAGAACGAAGGTACGACAAGTGATAAAGTGATGTGAGAATTCAAAAAGGGAAGACAACTTCTAGTTTTGTGCTATGCCTTACAAGAAGTTCTAGTGGAAAGACCCTTAAGCAATAAATTTCATTTACAAAGAAGAGATGCAGTGGTAAAGTATTACAAGCAAAGAAAATAAAAATACATGGGAGAACAATTAACAGTTTAATGTGATTGAAATGTAGAATCAAGAAAACTAGAAAGAAAGCCATGATAGTTTGATGCCCTATCGTGGAAAACCACGGATTCTGGGTAAGTTGTTGGTAACTTTATTATTTGGTGAGAAAAGCCATTGTGGTTAGGGCTAAGGGAAAGACAAGGATATAAAACATGCTCTGAACCCTGGAATACCTTACCATTTTATTGTGGAAACAAGATCTCAGCACCTGAAAAGATATTATCAAGGTATTATCTTGAATTTTTAATGAAAACAAACACTTAATACTATAGGAATTTTAACAGTGGCAAAGTCAATTTGAGTTGGAGTACTACTTTAGTCCAGATTTGTATTGTCCTGATTACATAATAATGCCAAATAGTCATTATCTTAAAAACAAAACAAAAAGTCCTGTTCTAATTTGAATGCTCTGTATAAAGAATATTCTCTTTGTAGAAATAGCTCTCGAATTCATTTGTTCAGAAAGGCTTATACTGAGTTTTTACTTGATGATCTTTGATGTACTCTTAAAAAGACTTCTTTGTATGAAAGATAACAATAGATCCAAACACCCTAAAACAATACATATAAATACATATTGATGCACATATGCTTTACCTAACATTCATTTAATAAATATATGTTAAATGAGCATTATGTGTCAGTAATGAATAGTGGCTCTGGGCATGGGCTACATATTGAAACACACCTGAATTCAAATCCCAGTTCTGCTTTCAATGGAAGGAAAAAAATTGCAATCTCACTTAGAATAGTTTAGAGTTAATTCTAAGTATTATAATTTTTTGAAAGAAATTTCAGTTATTATGTATCCAATTGTTAATGCTGCTATCAAACTTAATTGATATTTTTAAATCTGTAGGGGAGAGAAATAAGGAATGATTTTAAAGTATTTGTCTAAACCACAGAGTGAATCATCCATTTGAACTAAGAATTGGCCATACATTTTGCTGAGTGGTAGGGAGATAGTCACTAGATGTCGCCGTTGCACAACATGGCTTCGAAATGATAAACCCAAAGTACAGTATATAGTACAAGAACATACATCAAGGAAAGACAAGTTGTTTCTATTATATGATATGCATACATATATACATATTTATATAAGATGTGTAGGTAGTTCCCAAGCAACAAGTGTTGGTCTCATGCTGTTTTTTAGTAGGTCCATAAGTGAATAGAAAGAAGCACAGGCTTAAAACTGACAAAAACCTTAGATCATCTAACCTCCTCCCTCTCTACCTCCTTTTAGAAGTTTGGAATTGAGGTACAAGGAAGTGAAGTGACAAGAAATTGACTCAATACTATGTAGCAGATTGAAAGTAGAAAGCTTAAATTTCCCAACTTTATGATACCATACTGTGTCCACTAACATTTACAATCAAAGAGACATTCTAATAAAACCAGAACCTCTTAAATCCATCAAAACTTTCTACCACTTTAAAAGCAAAGTCTAACAATATGATAACATCCCCCATTTCTAATAAAGATTATCAGTTGAATACCATAGCTTTTGCTATGAACTGTACAAACATCTTACTTTATCCCCATAATAGCAAGATATGTAGTCTGTATTTATTTATTTCTGTCTTATTCCAAAAAGGATTTTTAAGAAATTTATTGAGGGGCACCGGGATAGCACAGTCTATTAAGCATCCCACTCTTGGTTTGGGTTCCGGTTATGATGTTAGGGTTGTAAGATTGAGCCCCTCATCATGCTCCACATTCAGCATGGAGTCTGCTTGGGATTCTCTGCCCCTCCCCACCAACTCTCTTTCTTTCTATCGCAAATAAGTAAATAAATAAACAAACAAACAAATATTTTTTAAAAAGCTTACTGAAATATCATAAAATTAAAAATGAAACTGAAGTGATCATAAATAAAAGATACTAGAATATAAACCACCATGAAGTCTTCTTTTTGTTAGTATATGAAAATCATGCCCCAATGTCTAGTAAAATCAAATTTGATTGGCTAGTCTCAAATTTTGTTCTGCCTTCTCTAGCTGTGAGCACAAAGTAAGAAAAGTAGATAGTATTATGCTCATTAAAAGATGACCAGATACTATAATTTCCCCAAGATCATACAACTAGTATATTTCTGATTTCAAAGCCCTCATTCTTTCCATTATGCCAGTTATCCAGACATATAATGAGAGGACTCCTAGAAGGATACAGTCACTGTAACTCCTAGACACCTGGATTACCACAATTCTGATTTATACAGGTAGGCTGTTGTTTATATCAAATTTATTTTAAATAATTGCACAGAACTGTTGACAAGATTTATTCTGTCAAGAAACTGACTCCTAAAAATTTATTAAAAGAAAGTTAAGTTTTATGAGTTTATCTACATTTTAAATTACAAAATTTGTATTGTATTAAGGAAATTGACATTTGAAAAATTGATTATATAAGAAAAAGACATCTCCAGGGGAAGTGAGAAGTCCAAAGGAAAATAGAGAGGAGATATCTAGAGGAAAGAGGAAAACAGATAGGCACAGTATTAAAAAGAAAAAAGGGGGCAGTGGGAAGAGAGCTAAAGCTCATATATCCTGCCTAGCCTGCTTCTGATCCCTAAATTACTCATCCCTAAATTACTTATCTGGATTTTCCTCTTTATCTTCCTCCATTTTTGTACCAAAAATCTTTTTAAAAATCCTTAAAAATCTTAAATCTTACCTTAGCCAGTGTCCTAGTTCTTCAAACCTTCCTTTCTTCTTAACATGCAGAAATGGTTTTGTTTTCATTGTCATCTTGAGTATCTGGCATTTTAAAATTCCCAGTTCACTCCGTATTTATTTCACAAATATTTAGAGTGCTTACCACATGTAGATCAAGGGTAAAACTGGTTATTGTCCCTTCTCTTGTGGAGCACACAACTTTCCAGTTCCCTCCAAGATGTAATAGGTCCACTGCAACTTCTTTTTTTACTGCTCACGGTAAAAAACTCTAGACAAAACATGAAGAGCAACTACCTGAAGACTGAAAAGTAAAAAAAGCAAGTGGATTGTGAAGAAGAGTCAAAACTACAAGACTGAATTTCTTTTGCAGCTTTGACCTGAAGACGGGCTCCAGTCATAAAACCAATGCAATGATAGCACAGGAGGCCAAAACTACAATAGAAAACTTATTTTTATGTCTTGAAGATGTGGGGAAAATGGACTCTATAGTTTAAAGAGAGCATGAGGAATCCTTGTTATTGATGTTATTGTTTTCCTTTTGTGGTTTTTCCCCAAGGACAGGTCCTATTAATGACATTATGGGCTACTACAACTCAGAGGAAAACCCCATCTTCAGACCAGAGAAACCAGGAAAAAAGACCTTGAGAGATATAGCAGGATACAGATTTAGGAGAGGAAAAAAACTGGAGAATGAGGTTCATTAGTTCTGCATATGAACCCATCCAGGGGCTTTGGGTCATCTCCAACTGTACATGCATGAGACAGGCCTAAAGCAGCATAGCAATGGCTTGAAGAACTAAAGTAAGATAAAAAAAATTTTTAAATAAATGGAGGGAAAAACACTGCCCAAATCACAGACTAACCCCTGAGTGGCTCACGCATGAGGCAGACCAAAGACAGCATAGCAAAGGCTTTGAAAACAACGGACATTGGAACCAGTACCCTCAGAAAATAAGAGAGCGCTTATGCTCTGCACCTAACCAAGTGGATTACCTACTGAAATAAACAAAAAAATTAAATATTCTTCAGAAGATTTTAACAAGACCCAGAGTCTACACAGCAAAATGTCAAGGATATACTCTGAAAGTACTTGACATATAAAGAACCAGGAAATGAATGTCTTATAAGAAAAGAAAATCAATAAATGCCAATCCAGATATTGGAATTAACAAACAAAGATATTAAAGCAACTATTATAACTGTTACATGTGGTAAAGAGAAGTGTAATTGTAATGAATGGGAAGATACACATTCACAGCAGGAAAATAGAAACAGTAAAGAAGTAAAAAATTTTGAACTAAAAAATACAATATCTGAAATAAAAATTCACCAGATAGACTCATCAGCAGAATGGAAATGAATGAGAAAAGAATCAGTGAACTTGATTGATAAATAGGAATTGTCTGATATGAAGAACAATTAAAAAAAGATTGAAAAATGAAATGAACATAGCCTCAAGAACCTGTGGGACACTATTATGGAGTCTACAGCCTAATTCAGAACACTGAACAATCACTCTAATGGATACATAATTACAAACTGAGGTAAATGTTCTTGAAGAAAATGGTCAAGTTTCTATAACCGCATATAAAAACTAGACCTGACTTAGCCTAGGGGCAGAGGTGATGTCATAAATATTTCTCTGAGCATATGGCCCTTGAGCTGAGGGATGAAGAAGAGTTAACCAAATATAGGGGAGAGTGGTGGTGGAAGGTGTTTCAAATTAGAGAGAAAAGCAAGTGTTAAGCCCTGCAGAAGGAACCTGGCAATTTCAGGGAACTGAAAGAACATCAGAGTAGCTAAGAGTGGGGGGGGGGGGAAGGATGGGGAGTGGTATGAAATTAGGCTAGAGAGGGAGCCAAGGACCACATCATGCAGAATCCTGTAAGTCATTGCAGTGGACTGAATGTTTGTGCCCACCCCCCAAAATTCGTATACTGAAATCTTAACCCCCAGTGTGATGGTATTAGGAGGTGGGACCTTTGGAAGGTCCATGAGGGTAGGTCCCTTACAAAAGGATTAGTACCCTTATAAAAGCAATCCCAGAGAGTTCTCTACCTTTTTGCCATATGAGGATACAATAAGAAGTTGGCAGTCTGTAACCCAGAAGAAAACTTTCAACCCTACTTGCTGGGACCCTGATTTTGGATGTGCAACCTCCAGATTTGTAAGGAATTCTGTTTATAAGCCACCCATTCTGTGATACTTTGTTATGGTAATCTGAACTAAGACAATCATGTTAAATATTTTTGTCTTTATCCTAAAGCCAGTGAGCATTATTAGGGTACTCAACCAGTGAACTGGTGGAGGATTGAAAGATGGAAACTTCAGGATCCCCAGCATTTAGCAGTTGAGAAGTTTGAGCCTGTAAAGGAGACAGGGAAGGAATAAGAGGGAAAATGTTGGGGGGCAGGGCGGGTATGAGAGAGTGGTTTAGTAAGATCCAAAAGAAGAATGTTTCATCAGGCCATATGATCACTTTGGAGATTACTATGACCTTTGCTAGAACTTTTTTTTTTTTTTTTTTTTTTTTGAGTAAAAGAA
This sequence comes from Potos flavus, assembly GCA_028534135.1. Classification (NCBI taxonomy): domain Eukaryota; kingdom Metazoa; phylum Chordata; class Mammalia; order Carnivora; family Procyonidae; genus Potos; species Potos flavus. The sequence continues at coordinate 101,934,584 of CM052899.1, forward strand.
GTAGAATCTTCAACTAAAGAACAATAAGAGGTAAGTAGTTGGTGGGGAAAAAAGAGACTATGAGAATTGCCAACTCTCTGAAAAGTTTATTGGTGAAGGAACAAGACAATAACTGAGTGGGCATGTGGGTTTCTGGGAAACTTAAGATTAACTGATTTAAAAGTCATTGGGAAGAATCAGGTTAAAAGGAAGCGTGAGGGGAGAGATAGTTGATATAGGCAGAGAAGGATCATTTATGGTATAAAATTCTTGAGAATATAGGAAGGAATGTAATCCAAAATACAAGTGCTCTGATTGCCTTAGATAGGAGGAAGGATACTCCCTTTAATTAAAGAAGAGAGAAGAAAGAGAGGAAGATGGATTTGTATGTGGAAAAGGGAGGAGGGTTTATCTACTGAGAATGAAGGGGAATATGTAGAGGATCTGTGGTTTGAGAAGGGTGGGAAAAGGTTGGAATAGCTGTTGGGGAAAGTGAATTGACAGAGAATGTTTTTGTTAGGATTGGTACATTTTAAAGGCCCACTGAGGCTGTTGCTTATGAATTTATAGTGATGCCAGGTTACTCTAGTATAGCTTTCTATGGCAGTATTCATTTGCTCAATTAAATGAATGAAAAAATGGGATAATAGAGTTGGTGCAGGATCAAGGTTTTTCTAGAAAGGTGCAACAACAATAACCATATTTTTTTTAAAGATTTATTTATTTATTTATTTGACAGAGAGAGACACAGCAAGAGAGGGAACACAAGCAGGGGGGAGTGGGAGAGGGAGAAGAAGGCTTCCTGCTGAGCAAGGAGCCCATGCAAGGCTCGATCCCAGGACCTTGGGATCATGACCTGAGCCAAAGGCAGACACTTAATGACCAAGCCACCCAAGTGCCCCCAACAATAACCATATTTCAAGAGAGTATAGGGTATTGGTAATATTTTGGAGATGACAGATCACACATTGAATATAAAAGGAAATAATGAGGGAAAGAGATAAAAGCCTGAGCTAAAGATATCTTTCCACTACACATCCTGATGAGGTTGAAGAATGGAAGGGATGAAGCAAATGTAATTGAACAAGCAAACTGGAGGAAGATAAAGTAGTATTTTTAAAGGTAGATGTTTGAATTAGTAATTATTGATTATAAAACATTTCACATGATGGAAGGGTCTAGCATGGCCTTTTCTTTTTTGGAAAGGAAGTAAAGAAATGAGAAACCAAGTAGTAGATAAATTATCCAAGCTTATATTTAAGACTCACAAGCATTACAAATTTGGGGTCAGGTGCTCATCAAGCCTGTGGTGAATAATGGAAAGGGACCAAGATGAAGTCAGTAAATGACAGTGACTAGAAGAGGGAGAAGGTGGTGTTGTCAAGTTATACAAGCTCAAACGTGGTTTTTTTTAAATAATGTTTAGAAATAGCAGTGGAGTGTCAGAAGGAGTGCTAGCAAATAAACAGCTAGTATGTAAGAACTATAAGGGAAGCAGTGTCCTTAAGGGAAGGGCTTGGTTTCAGATAGATCATAGGATTTGAGAGGATGCTCTGAAAATAGGTGGAGAATATAAGAGGCTGAGAGTTTGGTAATAGTCTAGCAGAAGTTCTGGAGTACTCAGTGAAGGGGGTTGGGAGGTGAGGGGCATGTAGAAGGCTGGATCACAGGCAATGAAATGATGGCTAGGGATCTTAACACTTTTATAATTGACTTCCAATGAGCTATTTCTAAATGATGTTAGCTTTCTATAACTTACTCATTATTTATACTTTATTTTTTTAAAGATTTACTTATTTTAAAGAGAAAGAGTGCCAGCAGGGGGAGGGGCAGAGAGAGAGGAAGAGAGAATCCTCAAGTAGACTCCACACTGAGTGCAGAGCATGACGCATGGCTAATCCCAGGACCCTGAGATTATTACCTGAGCCAAACTCAAGAGTCAGATGCTTAACCAACTGAGCCACCCAGGTGCCCCTCACTATTTATACTTCATTTTGAAGTTCTAATGCCCTTATTTTTAATAGTTTCTTTTCTAAAATGGAAAAGCCAAAAGTTAGATATGTGATAGATTTTTCTTCTTTCTTTTTCAAAATAAATTTATTATGAGCATTTCCTAAATGTTTGCATCTAAACCCTTGTGTAAGATATAGTGTATGTGTGGCACAGTATCTGGCATATTATAGGCACTTTAGTTTTAAGAGTATAGGCTCTGGAACCAGACTGCCTGATTCTGGCCCCACCCAACTCCTATATTTATAGCTATGTCACATGGAGAAGTTAATTCAGCTATTCTAGGATAGTAAAGCATGGACAAAAGGAGTGAACCAAGGGGAAGTGGTAAGTTATTCTGATCTGTGAAAAACAAGTGAGGCCACCATAATTGGTGTGTGCAGGGGGCAAGTATCATCCAAGGCAAAATTCTTAGAAAACTATTCCCTAGGAATTGGGACAAATTGAGGTAAAATAAGTATTGTAAAGCTGTCTCAACCAAGCAGTCTCTGATTTTCTTAGTTATTAACATTCCCCCCTCACTCAAATATTTCTCTGGAGAAAGATATCATCTAGAGGCTATAAACTTTTATACATAATGCCAAGCTTTCAAGAAAAATTATTGGCCAGGCTAGCTGTTAGACAATATTATATGACTGCAAGCCAAGACAGAACATTGAAAATAGGAACAAACTCAAAGGAGCCCCAGAATTTTTAGTTAGCGGTTAGCAGAAAAGATGTTAAAATGACTATGACTGTAAGAACTAAAACTATGAAACTCTTAGAAGAAAATATAGGGGAAAGCTTCGTGATATTAGATTTGGCAATGATTTCTTTGATTAGATAGCCAAAGCAGAGGCAATAAAAGATGTAGATACATTGGACTGCATCAAAATTAAAAATATTTGTGTGTTGAAAAACACCATCAACAGAGAGACAAGACAACCCACAGAATGAGAAAATATTTGCAAATAATTTATCAGGTAAGTGATTAATATCCAGAATATATAAAGAACTCTTACAACTTGAAAACAAAAATAAATAACCCTATTAAAAACTCGGCAAAGGGGTGCCTGGGTGGCTCAGTCAGTTAAGCGTCTGCCTTCGGCTGGGGTTATAATCTCAGGGTCCTGGGATGGAGCCCCGCATCAGGCTCCCTGCTCAGCAGCAAGTCTGCTTCTCTGCCTCCCTCCCCCTCTCCCTCTGTGATCTCTCTCTCAAATAAATAAATAAAATCTTAAAAAAACAAACTGGGCAAAGGACTAAAATAGATATTTTTCTAAAGAAGTTATACAAATTGCCAAAAAGGTCTCAAAAATGCTCAATAATCATTGGAAAATGGAGATGAAAACCACAATGAGATAACCATTTCACACCCATTAGGTTGGCTATTATGAAAAACAAAGTAACAGGAGCTGCCAAGTATGTAGAGAAAGCGGAACCCTTGTGCATTGCTGTTATGAATATAAGATGGTATAGCCATAGTCACTGTGGAAAACAGTATGGCAGTTCCCCTAAAAATGAGACAATTACCATATGATCCAGCAGATTTCCTTCTGTGTATATACCCAATATAATTGAAGGCAGATACTTGAACAGATATCTGTACATCCATGTTCTTAACAGCATTATTCACAATAGACAAAAAAGTGGAAACAACACAAATATCCATCAATGAATGAATGGATAAACACAATGTCATATATACATACAATGGAATGTTATTTATCCTTAAAAGGGAAGGAAATTCTGATACATGTTACAACATGAATGAATTTTGAAGACATTATATTAAGTGAAATAAACCAGATGCAAAAGGACAAATTTGTAGATTCCACTTATCTGAGGTACTTAAGATACTTTAATTCATAAAGATAGAAAGTAGAATGTGGTTGTCAGGGACTTAGGAGAAGAGAGAATGGGGAATTGTTTAATAGGAAGTTGGATACAGAGTTTCAGTTTGGTATAATAAAGTTCTGGAAATGATAGCAGTGATGGTTGCTTAATAATATGAATGTACTTGATGCCAGTGAACTGTATAGTTTAAAATGGTGTTTTGTTATATATATTTTACTGCAATAAGAAAAGATTTTTTAATGACTGATTAATATCAGTCAAAGACATATTATCCTCAAAGGAGCCATGGTAAGAATAATAGTTAAAGTCTCAATAGAAATCATGGGAGCCAGAATACAGTGGAACATCTTTAAAATTCTTAAAGAAAATAACTTCTAATATGGAATTCTGTATTCAGTGAGAATCCCTTTCAAAAGTGAAGGTGAAATAAAGACATTTAAGGCAAACAAATAAGGAATGTATTGCCAGCAGATCTATATTAAAACAAATACTGAAGACAGACAATACCAAGGTCAACAAGGATATAAAACTGTAAAGACAGGTTACAACTAGTGCAATAAAGAAAGCAAAAGATAAAATATATAAAATTTAGAAAGGAAGAAATAAATTTGCTGACTATGTGCTTGTGTATGTAGAAAATCTAAAAGAATCATTAGAATAAAGTGAATTTATCAAGGCTTAGATATAAAGTAAATAAATAAAAATTACTTGTATTTCTGCATACCAGCAAAAAACAAGTAATAATTTTTTTTAAATGGTACCGTTTGGTACATTCCAAAAAACATTAATACCTAGAAATAAGTCTGATGAAAGATATGTAAGACCTCTACACTGAAAACTATAAACATTATTCACATAAACTAAAGAAAATCTAAGTATGAAGAGATACAATGTTCAAGAATTAAAAGACTCGATACTGTTAAGCTGTCAGTTCTCCCCAAATTGACTTACAGATTCAATGCAATTTCAGTCAAAATTCCACCAGAGACAGTAAGTGAGAAAGAGTGTGTGTGTAAATGGACAACCTTATTCTAAAATTTATATGGAAATACAAAGAGATAAAGAGTCAGTCCTACTCCGAAGGAGAAAAACTGGAGAACTTACAATACTAGGTAACAATTCCTATTATACAAGTACTAGTGTAGTGTTGACATAAGGATAGACAAATATCCAGTGGAACAGAAGAAAATCCAAAAATAAATTCACATTTATGTGGTCACCTGATTTACAACAAAGGTGACACTGGAATGCAATGGATAAAGGATGATCTTTTTTTTTAAGATTTTATTTATTTGACAGAGAGGGAGAGAGGGAACACAAGCAGGGAAAGTGGGAGAGGAAGAAGCAGACTTCCCGCCCAAGCAGGGAGCCCAACCCCGGGCTCCACCCCAGGACTCTGGGCCCTGGGATCATGACCTGAGTCAAAGGCAGACACTTAACGACTGAGCCACCCAGGTGCCCCACGGATGATCTTTTTAATAAATGATGTCGAATCAATTCAATATTGATATGAGAAAAAATGAATTTTATCTCTTCTTACACCATACATAAAAATCAATTCCAGATGGATCATAGACTTAAATGTGAAAGGCAAAACATTAATCCTTCTAGGAAAATATATAGGAGAATACCCTTATAATTTCAGGGTTGGCAAAGACTTATAAAACAATAAAGCTCTAATTATAAAGAAAAAAAGATAAATTAGACTAAATTAAAATAAAAATTTCTGTTCATTCAAAGACATCATCAGTGTGAAAAGGCAAGCCACAGTGTAGGAGACAACATTGGCTATTTATATATCTAATAAAAGATTTGATTCTGGAATACATAGAGAACTCAAAAAAATCAGTAAAAGTCTGCCAATACATTTTTTAAATGAGCAAGAAATTTGAACACTTTACTACAGAAAATATTCAAACGGCCAATAAATATGTGAAAATAGTGTTAGTCACCATGAAAATACAATTTAAATCCACAGTGCAACAGCTCCCAAATAACTAAAAGGAAAAAGATGATACCAAGGTTAACAAGGATTTAAATAGTGTTAAAGAGTATTTGGTTCAAATTCCAGCTATGCCGTTTCCTAGCTGTGTGACTTTGGGAAAACCACTTACCCTTCGTGGGTCTCAGTTTCAACATCTGCAAAATGAGAATAACAAATAACTCATATTATGCTAAGCGAAATAAGTCAATCAGAGAAAGACAATTATCATATGATCTCTCTGATATGAGGAATTTGAGTGGCAGGGCGGGGGGCCGTGTAGGGTAGGGAGGGGAAAAAATGAAACAAGATGAGACTGAGGAGGGAGACAAACCATAAGAGACTCTTAATCTCAGGAAACAAACTGAGGGTTGCTGGGGGGTGGGCGGGGGATAGGGTTGCTGGGTGATGGACATTGGGGAGGGTATGTGCTATGGTGAGCGCTGTGAATTGTGTAAGACTGATGATTCACAGACCTGTACCCCTGAATTAAATAATACATTATATGTTAATTTAAAAAAAAAACACAAATAACTCATAGTGTTGTGGAAATGATTCATGTTAAGTGCTTAACATAATCCAACTTGTATCGGCTATTATATCATTTAATCCTCACAATAACCAATAAATTTAGCAATTTATCATTACAGATAAGGAAGATGAGGCCTATGGAGATAAATCACTCCTCTCAGTTATTAAAAGATAAAGGGGAGAGTGAAATACATTTCTATCTCAGCTCCAAAGTCCTTACTTTTAGTTGCTATGCATACTACCTACAGTTCCTCTCTTGGCAGGAACTGTATATGTAGAGAGAGTATTGAGTAGTTGCCAGGCATGAATGTTACTTGACACAGTATCAAACTTCTCTTAGAGCTGCTGACATGTACATTAATTGTTCAGACTCCTTATCTAGGTTTTGAAGTTCTATTGCATGGTCTGCTTGCCTGGATTCCAAGTCCTGCTATCCTAACCATGACCTAGCTATAGATTTTTTTTTAGATTTATGATTTTTAGAGAAAGAGAGAGAGAGAGAGAGTGGGGGCAGGGGGAGGGCAAAGGGAGAGAACGTCTTAAGCAGACTCTGTACTGAGCACAGGGCCAGACTCAGGGCTCAATTTCACAACCCTGAGATCACAACCTGAGCCAAAACCAAGAGTTGGAGGTTCAACTGACTGAGTCACCCAGGGGCCCCAACATAGCTGTAGATTTTAAAATATGCTGCCTGGTGTCTTATATGATTCTTGGTGTTATGTTTGCCTGTTCCTGTCTATCTGCCTAGTTATGACTCACAGTTTCTCCTTAGTTAGGTCACACCTCAAATGTCACCTTGATCACCTTGATCACTTCCAGGTTTATTTTCTCCAGTACTTAATCACAACCTGAAAATACCGTTTATTGTCTTTTTCTTCCTCCCAACAAGAATATAATCTCCACAAGAGCAGAAACCTACATTTGTTTTATTTTGTTTTGCTGTTTTTTCTTCAGAGCCCAGAAGAATAGACATTCAATAATTATTGTATGGATGGACTTTGTGTCCTGACCTCATAACTCTTGTGCACTCCAGCTCAAATTTTTTAATGTGTCTAGCCCTCAGCCTATCCTTTCAGAACTTGACGCAGCTTAGGTGATTTCACTTACCCTCCTTGTTCATAGAGCTTACTCACTTTTAACTTCTAGTCTAACAATTAATGACAGGCCGTCATTCTAACGACCAAATAGTTTTTATATTCCCTTTCATTAAAATGGAATTTTACTTTAAAGGGACTTAGCTATTTTTTCATCACATCTTAAAAATAAATGTTATTTTCTGTTTTAATGTCATAAATTAGTTATGATTCCTTATAGGATATTACACACTAATATTTTACTTCATTAAAATGAGGCAATAAACGTAAAGCACCTAGCATATGTGGTAGGTACTCAAATGTTAATGATTCTTTTCTTTAAAAATTTTCATTATTAAAATTGCTTGCCTTTTAAAAAAAGTATAGATACTTGAAATACTGTGGGGTTTGGTCTTATCAAGCACCTAAAATTCAGACTTAAAGTTTTTAATTTTGTCCTCAACAGTAACTCAAGAATTGAAAGATATTTTTATGGCAGATACTCTTCCTACACTCAAAGGCAGCAAAAATCACAGAGAAGGTAGAAACAATAGATATTTTAAAATAAGTTTCCAGACCTAATTGTCCTGATCTGGTCCTATTTCATTCTTTTTTTTTTTTCTAGTTCATTGTTATTCAAAATAAAATTTATTTTATTTTGTTTAAATGTTGGACCTATGGATCTTTCAAATGGACTACATATAAAGACAGTATGTATCAGTAACTTACAGATGTAGGTATTAATGTAGTTGATCATATTTAATTTTTAAGAATTTTGGACTCACCTCTGACAGGAACGTGACTGAAGATAGAGTAAATCAATGCTGGAAATTATTTCAGTGCATAAAATAAAGAACTGAGTTTTCTGATACATGCTTTTAAGATATGACCCACCATAATGAACTACTGAAAAGTATTAAATTTCTGTGTGATAATGGTTTTTAAAACATATGTACATGATTTTGCTTCATAACTTTACAAGGAATATTTGGAGCTGTCTTAACTATATATAAAGATATCTGGCTTGACTGTGATACAACTTTATGATAAAAAAATCATTAAAAAATTAATCCCACTTAACCATGTTTGTTTCAGATGGATGTATAGTACTATTTTATTCAAATTATTTTTCTTTTAAATATTAGCATGTACACCACAGAATCACAAAATGAACATCCAGAGGATAAAAACACCCCATCATCTACAACTCCTCAGGTAAAAACCTAAAACTATTTTGTAATGTATGACATAAAAATCAATCTTATCTGACCTTAAAATTTATTTTTCAAGTTTACCAATTAGGTTTCTATTATATGTCTGGTTAAAAAATGAGAAGGGATCATTTAAAAGCAACTAGTTTAAATAAGTCCTAAGAAATGAGCAAAAGGAATGAAAAGATGGAAAGGGGTGACTAAAGATTATTTTGGAGTAAAGAGGATAGATTTCAGGAATAATAGAAATATGGCTTATTATTTCTCACCATATCTAGGAAAAATAGTAATTTAGACTACAAGAGGTAAAGAGAAATTAATTAAAATGTTGTGCTTATATATTTGAAAAGAACCAAGTTTTTATTTTTCCAAGAGTACAGAGTAAGTCATAGACCTTGTGTTGGTCTATTTTACTGCATAATAATTGCTCATAATTAGAATTATAAATTATTTACTTTTTAAACATTTGTTTACTTTTTTAAAATAGAGGTTTCTATAGTTCTCAAGGGTCCAAAAGTTCTTCTCTTAAATATTTAAAATATTCACCATTGGTTCAAATTATTTGTCTATAAAGACTTCATCCTAGTCTATGTCAATTTATTATAAATTCTGAAATAATAAAACTTAAAATAATATGGTCTTACCTCATATGACCTTTTACCCACACTAATCTACCCACACTAATCAAAATTCATCTTTGGTCTTTACCTTGGCCCTTTGTATAGTGACAGACTTCCCACAAAAGTCTCTATACCAGAACTCCAACAAATTAATCATGATCAGATTTGAAGAACTTTGATATTAAAAGAGCTACATAATTCATTTACATCAGCTGCTGTGGTGCCTTTGCCTCCCTAGTCATTAAATGTCTCCTCTGTACCTCCTTAATCTGTCCAATTCTCTAGCCATTGTTACCATTCCTTGTGAAAATGCAATGTTCTCTCTCCACTGCACTCAAAGTATTATCAATACACTCAAAGTGTTGGCTTGTGTGTACACATGCATACACACACACACACACACACACACACACACACCATGATGACAATAAGGCAAAACTGACGATTTCTATTTCAGGGTTAATGCTACTCTGTTTTGTTTTTTTATTTTTTGTCTTGTTTTGTTTACCTTGGGAGAAACCTCTCAATATTCTGACCAATAAGATGTCTTTTTTTTCTAAATCAGCAGTTTCATAATTAGACTAACTACCATTAAAAGCCTGGATGATGGAGCTAAAGCCATGAACTACCTAAGGATGTTATCTATAATTAATAGTGGGAGCATGAACCTTGAATTTCTGAAAGCTTAATCTGTTTTTCTCATTTTTTCCAGTTACATAATTTTTCAAATGAAATGAGTCCAAGTAAAATTATATTTCACCTCCTTTCCAACTTAGTTGTATTTTCATTCTACAAAAGTTTTATTAAATAATCTTTGGAAGTAAGACTGAAGAGGAACACTTTTAATTATTCTGCCTACACTATAGGCTCACTTATTCAGTATGCATAAATCACAAATGAAAAATAGCAGAGACTCAAGTCTATAAAAGCTAAATCAAGGTGCTCTACAAAGTGCACTCCTGTGACATCCTCAAATACTTAATGATATAGTGCATCTTTTATATGTCTAATTCTCCATTCTCCATGGTGACAGTAATAATATGAATTTAATTATGAGATTTGGTGGTTTTGTACATTCATAAAATTGTATGAAAAGTATATTTCTTAAAAGATTTCCTTGCTTTACTTCAGATCCTCAAAGATAGTAGTATTAGTGAACATGAAGCAACTAAGGAAACTGTCTTGTCACAAACAGAGGAAACAAAACCACAGATGGAAAAGAAGTGTTCTTGTCCTCCACAAGGAAACCTGAATAAATTTATTACAAATGGTATGTGAAATAAGAAATGTAAGTGGAGAAAAATGAGAGATGTATTTGATAAATATATATTTTTAAAGATTTTATTTATTTATTTGACAGAGATAGAGCACATGCAGGGAGAGCAGCACAGGGAGAGGGAGAAGCAGGCTCTCCGCTTAACAAGGAGCCCGATGCGAGGCTCAATCCCAGAACCCTGGGATCATGACCCAAGCCGAAGCCGGACACTTAACTGACTGAGCCACTCAGGCACCCCTATATTTGATAAATATTAAAACACGAACCAACAAAGCCACTGCTAAATCTATATATTTACTGTATACTTTAGCTATATACTTAAGCTCTTATTATAAGTAATATGGGAACAAAGAGGAAATATTTCCTTAACTATCAAAAACTAATAATAACTGCTTTACAGATATATATTTTAATGTTTTTCATGACTTCTATTAAATTTTGGGGATTAGAAACAGCATGGATTAAGGGGCGCCTGGCCGACTTAGTCAGTAGAGCATCTGACTCTTGATCTCAGTGTTGTGAGTTCAAGCCCCACATTGCGTGTGGAGCCTACTTGGATGGAAGGAAGGAAGGAAGGAAAGGAAGGAAGGAAGGAAGGAAGGAAGGAAGGAAGGAAGGAAGGAAGGAAGGAAGGAAGGAAGGAAGGAAGGAAAGGAGGGAGGGAAGGAAGGAAGAGAAGGAAGAAGAAAGGAAGGAAGAGAAGGAAGGAAGAGAGGGAAGAAAGGAAGAGAAGGAAGGAAGGAAAAGAAAGAATGGGCATTGATTAAAGATTTTTATTTAAAGCCTACTTTTGATATTTAGTTTTTTAAAGGTTTATTTTTTGAGAGAGAGCGTGAGTGCAAGTGGGGAGAGGAACAGAGGGAGAGAATCTCAAGCAGACTTCCCACGGAGCCCAGAGCCCAATGTGGGGCTCAATCTGACAACCCATGAGATCATGACTTGAGCCCAAATCACCAGTTGGACACTTAACCAACTGAGCTACCCAGGCACCCCTGATATTTAGTTTTAAGTCAGCTGGAATGAACATTATACTCCTCACAATATTAAGGTTCTTAATAAAATTAGGACCCAAATTTTTAAAGAGCTGCTGCCTTGTAAAGAATTGTATAAATTTGCCTTACCATTAAAATTTTAAAGCATCTTATTGTCATGTATTTATATGTTGTCACCTAATATTAATAAAATATTTTCTTGATTTTTTTCTGGATATTCTATATGATTTAACTTAGATTTTGACCTCCATAAGTATAGAGCCTATAGAGAACAAAAATTAGTTTAAAATACGATGAAGGATAAGTAACTGAAGTTTTAAAATTTTCTTTTCTTTTTTTTTTTAAGATTTTATTTATTGAGAGGGAGAGAGAGCATGCACATGCGCAAGCTGGGGAAGGGGAAGTAGGGAAAGGAGAGAGAAAATCTCAAGCTGACTCTGCACTGAGTGCTGAGCCTGACACAGGACTTGATCTCGTGACCCTGAGATCACAACCTGAACAGAAACCAAAAGTTGGACACTTGTAACCAACTGAGCCCTCAGGCACCCCTAATATTTTACTTTATTTGCTGCTTGCTAGCTTTAAACTTTTGAAACCAAATTTTATTAATTGATTTTTCCTTTAGTAAAAGTTACTTTTTAATTAATGTCAATATTTTTAAGGATTCTAAAGCTGAACTTGAATATCTGACAGTGTAAAGTGATTGGACTCCTTTGTAAATATAATTTCTGCACATAGATCTTACATGTACATTCCCATGACCCTATACTCTATATAGTGGGCATTGTCTATATAGCAGTTGTTAGGAGTAGGGTCAGGGCCTGTGAAGAGAGAAAAATGTATTGATCACCAAAGATTATCCACTGAGATTGAGAACTGCAGTTTGCTCAGGAACTAATTTAGGAGTTTTATAACACCAGTATTGACACTACAAGCATACTTGGGTTTCTAACTGGTTTTCCCCTTTGTTTTCTTTCATTTTTGATTTTTCAAATTTAGAGAAATTTTTTTTTAAGAGTTTTATTTATATGACAGAGAGAAACACAGCGAGAGAGGGAACACAAGCAGGGGAAGTGGGAGAGGGAGAAGCAGTCTTCCCGCAGAGCAGGGACCCCGATGCTTGGCTCAATCCCAGGACCCTGGGATCATGACCTGAGCCGAAGGCAGATGCTTAATGACTAAGCCACCCAGGCGCCCCCAAATTTAGAGAAATTTATAGGAAAAGCATCTTCCATGTTTCTATCCTGGGGGAGGTGTATATTCTTGTATTCTCTTTTTCTGTCTATGATTCTCTGTCTCCATCTCCATCTGTCTGTGTGTCTTGTCTCTGTCTCTCATACACACACAACTATACACCCTATATTCACTAAAGAAACTCTAAAAATATATTTTCTAGATAATAGCATATATTTTAGATAATGGAAATAGAGCTACAGTTTCTCTATAAATCATATTTAATTCACCAATCCCATAATGTGTATAAGTTAATTTAGTAAGAAATCTAAACTCTTAACCACATGCAGAAATCAGTCTCATCACTTTTAATCACACTATTTATGTCTTTTATTAGGGTGGTAGCTTGCCTAGTACCAAAGAAATGGATATTCTAGGGGAAAAGGTTTAGGTTTTAGGCTATTATTCCTTTTTTGTTTAAGTTTGCTTTCAATAAAGATACTTTATTTTCAAAAAAGGTACTTTATAACTTTTCATAAGTTGTTTTTCCTTTAAATAAATGAAAGGAAAGCTTTATTATACATCCAACTATGATTTTCAAATAATCTCAGGGCCAGAACTTCTCCATTAAAATCTTATCATCAGTGTTATGAGGTAAGCATCTTGAAAGTTTAGAGCTCAAAAATAATATCCCAGACACTTCCAATTTCTGGTCTAGCATCATCCCTCCACCTTAACATATAAAAAGCTGAACAAACTGAAAAATTAACAACTCTTCTTAATTCCACCAAAGAAGTAAGATTAGAGGGCAAATAACTGCCCCCCAAATTGGAGACAGCATGTGGATACAAAGGATCATAACTTATCAGAGCAAAAACCTCTGCGGGAACCAGTACTAGGATAGGTAAACCTAAATTGTAATTGACAAATTGGCTAGACACTCAGCGTGGACAAGTCTGAGGGGGTAGGCCAGTCATGGTGCAGGAAACACGCTTCTGTGAGTTTTACGTCCAGGAGCCATCTGGCAGGGGGAGAGGGAAAGTAATCATATGCAGTATACCAGAGTTTCCTGCTCTTCTTACGAATACCTTCCCTCAAGAGAAACTCTTTTATCAGAACCTAACCTATGGGGATTTTATCAGAACCAAACTGACCAGGGAAAAGAGAAATAACCAAAACTTGCCCCCTCTATATAACCCCCACCAGCCATCCTATAAAACCTAATGGGATAAAACCTAATGGGATAGGAAAAAAACAAAACAAAACTGAGAGGCACTTGTGAGGTTCATAGCCCAGGAACAAAGTCTCACTAAAGACTGGTTCAACTCTATAGAAGTCTTCCCCTTCACACAACTTACCACTATATTACCAAAGGTCTTTTTACCCAGGACAATATATTTACTTTTAAGCAAAAATATATAAGATGTATTTAAAGACCAAAAAACAAATAAACAACAAAAAAAGCAAAAACAAAAAAAACCCACACAGTTCGAAGAGACAAAGCATCACTAGACCCAGATATTGCAGGGATGTTGGAATTATTCAGACTGTGAATTTAAAACAACTATGACTAATATACTTAGGGATCCAATGGAAAAGTAAACATGTAAGAATGGAAGGGTAATGTAAGCAGAGAGATTGAAGTTCTAAGAAAGAACCAAAAAGAAATGCTAGAAATGAAAAACACTAATGGAAACAAATGTCTTTGATGGATTCATTAATAGACTGTACACAGCTGACGAAAGAATCTCTGAGCTTATGGATCTGTCATTAGGAAATTCCAATGCTGAAAAGTAAAGAGGAAAAAAAGATTGAAAAAAAGGAACAGAATATACAAGAACTGTGGGACGACTATAAAACATCATGGAAATAGCAGAAAAGAAGAGAAAAACCAGCAGAAGAAATATTTGAAGCAATAATAACTGAGAATTTCCCCCAAATTAATGCCAGATAGAAAACCACAGATCCAGGATGCTCAGAGAATTCCAAACAGGATAAATAAACAAACAAAACAAATAAACAAAAAGACTGCACCTGGGTATATCATATTCAACGTACAGGAAAGCAAAGATTTTTAAGTCTCGAAAGAAGCCGGGGGGAAAAAAACACCTTACTGATAGGGTAGCAAAGATAAAAATTATGTATGACTTATCTGCAGAAACAATGCAAGCAAAAAGAGAATGAAATGAAGTATTTAAAGTGTTGAGACAAAAACAACAACACACCAGCTTAAAATTCTGTATGCTACAAAATCATCATTCAAAAGTGAAGGAGGGACTCCAGGGTGGCTCAGTCAGTTAAGTGTCTGAGTTTGGACCTGAGGTCATGATCTCGGGGTTGTGAGATTGAGCTTCACATTGAGCTTCACATCACATGAGCTCCATGCCCAGCATGGAGCCTGCTTAAAATTCTCTCTCTTTCTCTGTCTGCCTCTGTCCCTCACCCCTAAATTAAAAAAAAAAAAAAAAAAGTGAAGGAGAAATAAAGACTTTCTCAGACCAACAAAAATCAAACCAGTAAATCTGCCTTGGAAGATGTTAAAAGAGGGGCGCCTTGGTGGCTCAGTGGGTTAAAGCCTCTGCTTTCCCCTCGGGTCATGATCCCAGGGTCCTGGGATTGAGCCCCGCGTCGGGCTCTCTGCTTGGTGGGAAACCTGCTTCCCCCTCTCTCTCTGCCTGCCTCTCTGCCTACTTGTGATCTCTTCTGTCAAATAAATAAATAAAATCTTTTAAAAAAATATTTTTTAAAAGAATAATACTTTGGCTCTTCCCCTAAGCGGCCTGAGGTAACCTCAGAAAACGGTTCCCTATTTGCTTGACCCAGAAAACCCTACAAAATTATGCAAATCTAGAGGTTCAGATCTGTGTACTCTTAGGTACACACATGGAACTGCCCAGGCCAACAAGGGTATGCATATCCGAAAAGCCACCAAGTATCTGAAAGATGTCCCTTTACAGAAGCAGTGAATGCCATTCCGTCCCTATCATGGTGGAGTTGGTAGGTGTGCCCAGGCCAAACAGTGGGGCTGGACACAGGGTCGGTGGCCCAAGAAGAGTGCTGAATTTTTCCTGCACATGCTTAAAAATTCAGAGAGTAATGCTGAACTTAAGGGTTTAGGTGTCGATTCTCTGGTCATTGAGCACATCCGGGTGAACGAAGCCCCCAAGTAGCAGCACAGAATTTACAGTACTCATGGTCGAATTAACCCATACATGAGCTCTCCTTGCCACACCAAGATGATCCTTACTGAAAAAGAGCTGATTGTTCCTAAACCAGAAGAGGAGATTGCACAGTAGAAAAAGATATCCCAGAAGAAACTGAAGAAACAAAAACTTATGGCCTGGGAGTAAATTCTGCACAGAATAAATGCAAATAAAAATAAAAAGAGAATGTTGGTTGTCTTTTATTATTAAACATATTTCAAATATCCTCAAAAAGAATAGTAATACTTCGTTAAAAACTTGTGCCATAAATTGATAGGAACTTTGGAATATATGTTAAACAGATATGTCTTCAATTATACTAGCAAGCAACATTAGTCTATGCTATGTATCATTGATTATATAGGATTATTAATATATTTGATAAAATAGAATTCATCTTTTGTATGTATATATCTATGTCTATGTAGATATATGGATATATGCTTTTTTTTATATTTCAGGAGTTACATTTTTTATGGTATGGTGTGTAGGCTGGTCACTCTTAGGCCCTGAAGTTCTCCCTGGTGGAAATTTATTTGGACTATTAATTATCTTTTATACTGCTGTTATTGGGGGGAAACTTTTGGAACGCATTAGAATACCTTCAGTACCTCAACTTCCACCTCTTCTTGGTAAGTGTACAGTTAGCTCTTATTTCTTTGTTATTAACTATATGTAAATTATGAACATACTCTAGCCAGAATAGATATAATTTAGAAAGATTTCAATGTAATATGATCTGTATGTATGTATTTACTGTATATGTATGCATATAGCTCATTTATAGAACTATTTATTCTTTCTACATATAAGCACACAGATTTTTTTCTGAAATATATTTTTGAAATAATTTAAATATATCCAATATATAATTCCCTTTGCTTTATTGTTTAATAGGACATTTTTTAGTTAATTTTAAATATATTGTAGAAAAGGAAACATTTGGAAAAGACTGAATTTTTCTGTAGATAACCTAACTCAAATACAATTGTAAGATTCAAATACTGTAGTGATTAGGGCGTAAGAAGGTTTTATGGTTTTTGAGTAAGCTATGTGGGCATCTCCACTATGTACGTTCACGGATGCATCATCTGCCTAACTAGTATTATATCCTATTTCTTCATTACCATTATTATATAACTCTCCATCTGGATAGAGGAAAATTAGTGGAAGAACGTCTATTAGTGGTATTTCCTATCTTCTAAGTATTCAATGCACCCAAATATTCAGTACACTTTCATTAGAAATAATCACTCCATTCTATTGCTAATTACCTTTCTATGTCCACAACATCCTTTCAGCACCTGCTAAGTATTTATTGGATCTTTTTTTTCCTCCAAAACTTCCACTCTTGTCCTAGCTTAGGCTATTTGTTTTCCAACTCTTCCATGGACTATGGCAGAGCCTTCTAATTGTTCTCTCCTCCAGTTTTATGTCTATGTAATTCATCAAGACTGTCACATGGAAAATACAAGACTTATGTCACTTCCTTCTAAAACTTTCCTATGGTGCATTACTCTGCCAAAGCAGTGGGAATAGAGGCTGCAGGGAGGTTAGCTTTCTATTATCTGACCCCTCCTGCCCATTCTCCCACTCCTTCCTTGCCCTTTATGTCCCAACAACACTGAATTACTTGTTGTTGCCTTTTAAGATATGTCATTTTTTATGCTGCCTCCTCTGTATGTAAGCTGCCCTTCACTGAAGCGTGTTCGAAGAAGGGAAATTAAAAATTTCTCTCTTCTAACTTAGAAAAATGAAATGAATGAGACGTGCTTTATTTTCTTTCTTTTAAGGGATGTTACTGGCTGGTTTTACTGTCAGAAATGTTCCATTCCTCAGTAATTACATCCATGTTAATAACAGGTGGTCTTCAACTTTAAGAAACTGTGCCCTTACCGTTATCCTAATACAAGCTGGGCTTGGACTCGATCCACAGGTAGATTTCTAATTACATCTTGAAAAAAATATTTTAAATATTAGAGGCTGATAGAAAAGAAAGAGGCAAAATTTTTGTTACAGCTATTCCAAGTGAAGCCTGTAAGCAAAACTAAGAGAAGAGGGGTTTGCAGAAATATTGGCATCTTATAATTTCTACTTCTGGTCACCATTATTACTGATAAGAAGAGAATTATTATGATGTGAGATCTCTATTAGAGATCATCTTTAATGATGTGAGATCTTTATTAGAGCTCATCTTTAATTATTTGCATAGAGATACATGTCTCTTGTACAGCATTTGTATTGTTTGGGAGCTGCAGATTTTCTATGCAGAACTATTTACTTTCCAGTTAATAAAGGATAAGGTCCACTTCTAAACTGTTTTTGCTTTTCTTTTGTTTTGTTTTTCAGCGGGGTTAAGAATTTTGGTAAAATTTTTGTTTCGTGACTGTTATCCCCCCCCCCCACAGAAGTATGTGCCTGATTACCTTTGCATTATTGTAGAAGCTAATCTTTTTAAATATTTCTTAAAATATTAATATCTAGGAATGATAAATCTATTTGGATTTTAAAAAGATGACTATCCATGAGTATAACAGTACTCAAACAACAAATATAAGAGTTTAGTGAAAATATCTCAAGAGCATAAAGACAGGGGCACCTGGGTGGCTCAGTTGATTAAGCGTCTGCCTTCCACTCAGGTCATGATCCCTGAATTCTCAGGGTCCTGGGATTGAGCCCCGCATTGGGCTCCCTGCTCAGCGGGGAGCCTGCTTCTCCCTCTCCCTCTGTAGCTCCCCTTGCTTCTGCGCTCTCACTCTCTCTCTCAAATAAATTAAAAAAAACTTTTTTAAAAAAGAGCATAAAAACAGTGATAATTTATTATATTCTCCAGTAGAAAAATCAAACCAATGAAAAAATTTTAAAATTCTCCCTTTTAGTTAGTTATTCTGTCTTTAAGTTATCTTCTCTTTCGGCACATTGATATTTTCTATTATAATTATTAAATTAATCAACCAGGTCACTTCTAAAAGTTAACTGATGGAAATAAACCTATGGGTTACTTTCATTATATTATTTACAAGGAAGATTAAGGAAGGTAGAAATAGTTATTTCATTATAGACAAATTGATCTTTTAAAATAGTTTAGATACAACAATGTTTTACAAAATGTGAAATAGTTTATAATCCAACAGACATTTAAAATGAACTGCATTAGCATTTCAAGCCCAGTGGGACAATCTGGAAGATTTAGCTTAGTAAAAGCTAGTTACTCAAAAAAGACTATATATTTCAGAATTTAGTTAAATAATTTTCTTATTGGCCATTATAAGGTTGTCTAAATGTGATTATTTTTATATTTCAGGCTTTGAAGCATTTGAAGAGAGTTTGTTTAAGGTTGGCTATTGGTCCATGCCTCATGGAGGCATGTTCGACTGCTGTTATTTCCCACTTCCTTATGAAATTTCCCTGGGAATGGGGATTTCTGTTGGGGTAACTTTTTCTCATTTTCTCTACAAAAATATCCAGTTAAGGATGCTTGGTTTAAAATTATTGAAATAATCAGAATATTATAGAGACAAATTTCTCATTAAAATTCTTTTCACAGTGGTAGAAAACCTTGAAAGTTCGTTGACCAGAAGCAGAGCCATGTTCTAAATCTACCATATCCTTAACAAACATGTATAGTCCCTAAATGTTTAGGGCAAGATAATTCACTTGATCAATTTATTCCTTCTCTTCTATACTATAATTTATTTCTACTTTTTAATCCATCCAATGGCCTTTTCCTTGTACATGGTATGTATATATTATATACACACATGAGAAAGATTTTGTATAGATATAGATATTATAACAAAAACACTCTTTCCTATATCCAGTGTCCCATGTATTTTTACCCACTATCCATTTCCCTTCATGTTCCAATTCCTCAGAATAATAGTCCATAATCAGTCTCTCTAGATCCTGAACTCATTTTCATTCTTCAGTGCATTTACCTTTTGCCTCTACTTATCCATTTGAATATATAGTAAAGTTCACCCATTACATACTTACTGCCAAATGCAATAGATTCTTAAAAATTAATTTTTATTATAAAAGTAATACCCAAGTGCATTTTACTTCTAAAATATTAGAACTTTACAGACAAAAGTAAAAAGCCTTTTAACCATGCCTTCAAATCCTAGTGCCCATACCACTACCCAAAGTAACAACTTTTATGAGTTTTATGTTATCATTCTAGATCTATAAAATTAACATTCCATATAATTTATATGAAAATACATAAAATAATCCTGTTTTCCAGGGATATATGTACTATATACATATATATTATATAAATCATATCCAAGAATGTATCACTTTCTTTGCAATTTTCTCTTTTTTACTCAACAGTATTCTTGAGATTATACACATTTAAAAATGTAGTTCATTTGTTTAATTGTTGTATAGTGTTACATTGTATGATAAGACCAGATTTTATTTACAGTGTTACAACAAATACATTTTATTTGTCTCATTTTGCACAAATCTCAGTTTTTCTAGAATAGTTACCTAGGTTATGTGCATTTTCAGTTTTGATGGATACTATCAAAATGCCTTCAGCACATGCCAGTTTGCCCTATCACCAGCAGGGTATGAAAATAACTGTTATTCTTTCACATCCTTGCAAATTCTTGATATTACCAAACTTTTATGATTTCTTCCAATCTGGTGAATGAAAAATGATATTTCATTGTTGTTTTAATATGCATTTATGTGTTTATTAATGAGCTTGAGTATTTTTATACTAGCCTCTTCATACCCTTTTTCTATTTTTCTGTTGAGTTATTCTTTTCTTATTATTTCAATGTTTTGTTACAGGTATTGCAAATATCTTGTCCTAGTACGCCACTATATATTTAACTTTGCTTATGGTGGCTTTCTTTCTATCTAAAAAGGATATTTTATTATTTCCAACAGATAGAAGAGCAAATACATAAAACCATTCCTTGATTTTGAAAATCAAAAAGAAAAATGAGGGCATGGGGAAGTGTAACTGATTTTGCTATATTGAAGGATTTTATTAATATAATCAAATTTATCAATATTTCTTTTTCTGTTTAATACCTTTCAGTGTGTCATTCCAAAGGTCCTTTTTAACCTATGATCACAAATGTATTTTATATTTTATTCTCATTACTTTTAAATTAATTTTTAAAAATTCTTTTAAAACAGCTGGAGTTTATTACATGTGAGGATCTAGCTACATTCTTTCCCACATGAATAGGTAGTTGTCTCAACACCATTTATAGAAAACGTCTTTCTTGTCCCCATTGATTTGAAATGTTGATTTTATCATGTAACGAATCCCATAGATTTGTTTTTATACTTTGTGTTCTATTTTCTTCCAGTCTGTTTTGTCTATTTCTATGTCACTATTCTAGGGTTTTTGCTATTTTGCCTTTACAAAAACAGTATCTTCTTTTTTACACACACACACACACACACACCACATCTTCTTTATGCATTCATCTATTGATGGACATCTGGACTGCTTGCATTTCATTTTGGACAGATTTTATTGCTATGTCTTCAAGTTCATTGATCTTTTCTTCTGCAGTGTTCAACCTTCTCTCAATCGTATCCAGTGCATTTTTTTAATTCAGATATTTCATTTTTTTGTCATAAGCCATCATACATTTCTTTCCAACTTTATTGAGATATAATTCACATATAACATTTTGTAAGTTTAAGATATACGATGTGTTGAATTGTTACAATTATATATTGCAAAATGATTACCAACATAGCATTAGTTAATGCCTCCATCTTGTCACATAATTTAATTACCTTTGTGTGTGTGTGTGTGTGTGTGTGTGGTGAGAACATTTAAGACCATCTCCCTTAGCAACTTTCAAGTATATAATACAGTACCATTAACTATAATCACCATGCTGCACATTAGATCTCCAAAACTTACTCATCTTGTAATTGGAAGTTTATACTCTACTGACCAACATTTCCCCATTTCTCCCACCTCCCAGACCCTAGTAACCACCATTTTACTCTATTTCTATGAGTTCAGCTTTTTTAGATTCTACACATAAGTGAGATCATACAGTATTTGTCTTTCTCTGTCTGACTTATTTCACTTAGCATAATGCCTTCAAGGTCCATCCATGTTGTTGCAAATGGCAGTATTTCTTTCTTTCTCATGGCTAAATATTACATTGCATATGTGTGACACACACATGTATCATATATATACACATACATACACATACCACAATTTCTTTACTCAGCCATTGACAGAAATTTAGATTGTTTCCATCAGATACTGCCATTTTTTATTTCCAAAAGTTCTCTTGGTTCTTTATTCTGTCTTCCACTTTTTTCCCCATTATGTTCATGTTTTCCTTTAGATTCTTGAGGAACATATTTGTATGTTCCATATGTAACATATTTATAACAGCTGTATTAACATATTGATCTATCATTTCCCTCATTGCTCTCATTTGTGGATCTGTGTTCTATTAACTGATTTTTCTCCAAGTTATAGGTTACATTATCCACCCCTTCATATGTCTAGTGATCAGCTGCTGGATTTTGAAAGTTTTACATTGTTGTTATTTTTCTTTAGAGTGTTATACTTTGTCCCAGAAGGCAGTTTTAAATTATGTGTGAATTCGTTGATCCTTTCAAGTCTCATTTTTAAGATCTTTTGGGGATTATCTAGAATAGCCTTACTGTAGGGCTAATTTAGTTTCCTTCTAAAGTGTGGCCCTTCTGAGTTTCTACTGAATGCCTTATGTGTTTGACAAGGTATCTCCACTCTAGTTGGTGGGAACCCAAAGGTTTTCCCAGCTTTCTGTGAGCTCTGGAAATTATTTATCATACTGCTTTTCAATGATCTTTCTTTAGGTGTTGTACTTGTCCAGATTTGTGGGGTTTTACTCTATGCCCTTCCTCATTGGTATTCAACCAAAGACGCAGGGAGTCCTTCATGCAAATTTCTGGAACTTTTGTCTTTCCCTCCCTCAGGTACTCTGCTCTGAAAATTTTAGCTGCCTTTGCTTTCCCAGACTCTTTTCTCCTCAACTCAGCAAGTTTGTTGGGCTTTGTTTGGTTTTCCTCTACCACAGCCTTGAAATTGCTCCCAAGCAGAACACCTGGGCAATGGTGAGGTTTAATTCATTTCCCTTTTCTCATTTGTAACAGTCCTGTACTCTCTGTTGTCCAATGTCGAAAATAGTTGTTTGTTCATTTTTGTCTGGTTTTCTAGGTCCTTTCAGTAGGAGGGTAATTGCAGAACCTATATTTTTTTACAGCACTAAGCAGATGTTTACCTTTTATTTTCAAAGGTTGATTTTATATATGACCACCTTGCCGAATGTTCATATCAGTTCTTTTATTAGTTCTTATATGAACATCCTGTCTTCAAATAATTAAACTTCTGTCACTTCCTTTACCAGTGTTTGTGCTGTTATTTCTATTTTGTAGTGTTCAATTGAATATCACATCAATGTGAATACTAGTAATGAAAAAAAGATGTTTCTATTTTTTTTAGATAATTTTAATGAGAATTCTTCTAATACTTTGTCGTTAATATGATGTTTACTATAGGGTGGTAGTAGATGCTCTTTATTAGATTAAGGAAAGTTTCCTATATTGTTTGAAAGGAGTTTGCCTCTTTTTTTTTTTTCTTTTTACTTGAGAGAGAGAGTGAGAGAGAGAGAGAGAGAGAGCACAAGAGGGGAGAGGGTCAGAGGGAGAAGCAGACTCTCCGCCAAGCAGGGAGCCCAATGTGGGACTCCATACAGGGACTCCAGGATCATGACCTGAGCAGAAGGCAGTTGCTTAATCAACTGAGCCACCCAGGCGCCCAAGAGTTTGCCTCTTAATAAAAAAAAATTATAATTTTTTCCTTTCAGTCTGATAATGTTATGAATTATACTGACAGAGTGTCCTAATGCAGAACCATCCATACATTCACCTACTTGGTCAGCATTTTTATTTTTTTGACAAACTGATATATTCAGTTTGCTCATATTTAGGATCATAAATGAAATTGAATTGTGGCTTATTTTCTTACTCTATCTTTGCCTTATTTTATTTTTATTTTTTCTTCCCCCAACACCCACCTATCTTTGTCACCTAATATCATATTATTATTTTGCTATGACTGCCTCAAACCCCTTCATGATGATGTCATCTAGCATTTTAATGCAAGTTAAATAATCAATATAAATTTTCTTCCATCTTAGTTTTCTTTCTTTCTTTCCTTTTAAAATAAAGGTAAGTATAGGAGTTACTGAGATTTTTTTATATCCTTAATTTGTATTTCTGTTGCAGCAACTCCTTGATTCATTTTTCCTCCCATTTGAGTACTTTCACCAAAATTATTGTTCGTTTGTTTGTTTAAAGATTTTATTCATTTATTTATTTGACAGAGAGAGAAAGAGAGAGAGAGCACAAGCAGGAGGAGCTGCAGAGGGAGAGGGAAAAGCCCGATGTGGAGCTCAATCCCAGAACTCTGGAATCATGACCCAAGCCAAAGACAGATGCTGAACCGACTGAGCCAACAAGATGCCCCTCACCAAAATTATTGTTAATGTGGGTCTTTGTGTGACAAATCTTTTGAAGCCTTCTATGCTTGTGAATATTTTCACAGTATTATGAAACCTTCATATGTGAATGACTATTGGACTGATTTTAAAATGTCCAAGATAGGAGCACCTGCCTGGCTCAGTTGGTGGTAGAGCATGTGACTCTTGATCTTGGTGTTGTGAGTTCAAGCCCCATGCTGGGCATAGAGATTACTTAAAAAAAATAAAATAAAATAAAAATTTTAGAAAGAAAGAGAGAAAGAAGGAAAGAGGGAGGGAAGGAAGGAAAGAAGGAAAGAAGGAAGGAAGGAAGGAAAAAGAGAAAGAGAAAGAGAGGAAGAAAGAAAGGGAGAAAGAAAAAGAAAGGAAAGAAGAAGAAAGGAAGAAAGAGAAAGAGAAAAGGAAAGAAGGAAGGAAGAAAGAGAAAGAAGGGAGGGAAGAAAGGAAGGAAGGAAGGGAAAAAGAAAAGAAAGAAAGAAAGGAAAGAAACAAAGAAAGAAAGAAACAAAGAAAGAAAAAGAAAAAGAAAGAGGGAGGAAGGAAGAAAGAAAGAAAAGGAGAGGAGAGAAGAAAGAAAAGAAAGAGAGCAGGCAAGAAGGAAGGCAGGAAGGAAGGAAGGAAAATGTCCAAAATTATTTTCCTTAACCTTTTAAAAACCGTTCTGTGTTTTCCTTTCATCTCCTTGCTATTGAAAAGTCTGATGTCAATCTAATTCTTATTCTTTTGTTGGTGATCCTCTGTCTGGATGTTTTTAGACTTTTCTGTCTTTGATTTTCCTAAATATTACTGTAAATTAGATATGGATTATTCCATTGTTTATGTGACCCTTTATTTAGATTTAAGGTCTTTTGTTTTTAATTAAGGGAAATTTACTTTCATTATTTTTTTGAGTATACCATCTTCTCTAATTTAATATATTTATCTTTCTGGCACTCTTTTTTTTTTTAAGATTTATTTATTTATTTTAGAGAGAGAGAGAGTGAGCAAGTAGGGGGAGAGGCAGAGGGAGAGAGAATCCTAAAGCAGACTCCCCACTGAGCATGGAGCCCTACGCAGCTCAATCCCAAGACACTGAGATCATGACCTGAGCTGAAAGCCTGCCATTTAACCAACTGAGTCACCCAGGCCTCCCTCTGGCACTCTTAAAATCTAGATAATGACACATCTACTGCTAATTCTTTTTTTTAAAGATTTTATTTTTAAGTAATTTCTACACCCAACATATCCTTCTCACTCATTTTAATCCTTATCTGTCTTAAATTCTACTTTGTCAGATATCAGTATTTCTCTTCTTGCTTTGCTGTGTGTACCCTATTTGGAAGGAATGTCTCCATCCTTGAATTCTTAAACTTTGTATTAAGTATAACTCACATACAGAGAAGTGTAAAGTATAAGAATGTACAGTTCTTTGAATGATTAAAAAGTGAATATTCATGTAACCATCACCTAGATAGTACCCCAGGAGTGCCCTTATGCTCTCTCCTAATCACTTCTCTCCCTCCTCTCCACAGGTAACCACTATACTAACTTCTAACACTATAATTTAGTTTGCATGTAGTTGTACTTTATATAAATGAAATCATATAGTATATATTCTTTTTGTGTGTAGCGCTTAAACTCAACATTATATTTGAGATTCATCCATGTTATTGTGTGAACATAGTTCACTTTCTCTTTTGCATGTATATCATTGTATGAATATACTAGTTTGTGCATTCTATTGTCAGTGGGAATTTGCATTGTTCCTAGTTGGGGGTTGTTATTACCAATGCTCTTACAAACATTCTTGTAAATAACTCTTGGTACACAGTTTTCTATTGATACATAACTAGGAGTTGAATTGTTGGTTCATAGGGTAGCTATAGGTTTAAAAGTTTGGATTATGTCAAATTATTTTTCAGAATTCCTAATTTACATTTCCACCAGTACTATATAAGAGTTCCTTTTATTCCAATTCCTGCCAACACTTGGAATCATCAGTCTTTTTAATTTGAACCACTCATATGGGTATGCTGTGATATCTCATTGGGATTTTTATTTCTATTACCCTGATTTATAATAAGGCTGAAGAGTACCTGTTACATTTCTTTCCCATATTTCTAATGGGCTTTTTGTTATTGTTGGGGTTTTTTTTTTCTGATTTATTGGTAGGAGTTCTTAACATATTCTGAATACTGGTCCTTTGTTAAATGTGTTACAAATATCTTTTTCCATTTAGCAACTACCCTTTTCACTCCATTAATGGCAGAAATTTTTCATTTTAATGTAGTGCAGTCTTTCATTCTTTTTCTTCATTATTGGTACTTTTTATTTAAGAAGTCATTCCCTATCCAAAGTCATAAAGATATTCTCTGTATTATTTTCTAGTAATTTTACTGTTTTAGCTTTCACATTTAAATCCATTATCTACCTTAAATTGATTTTTTTGTTTGGCTTTTTTTCTTCCCCCTTTTCTCCCCTCAATATCCAATTGACCCTGCACCATTGATTTAAAGGATCACTTCTTCCAGTCCAATTGCTCTATAGTGTATCCTTTGTCATAAATAATCTGTCCATATAGTAAGGGTCTGTTTTGGGATTCTTTATTCTTAACCAGTGGTCCATCTGTCTATTTTCTGTGTTAATTACTACAGCTTTATAATTATTGATATCTTATAGAACAAAACTTTCATGATCACCAAATTGTCTTCACTATTTATAACCCTTTGTATGTCCACATAAATTTAGAATCATTTTGTCAATTTTTACCAAAATTTTTATTGAAATTATAATGAATCTATCAATTAAGAGATAATTGGTACATTTCTTTTTTTTTTATGATTGGTACATTTCTAATGTTGAGTTATTCAGTTCATACCCATGGCATGTCCCTCCATTTATTTAGGTATTCTCTAATTTTTCTTAATCAAGGGGTTTTTATTTCTTACGTAGAGTTCCTGTGTATATTTAATTAGATTTATTCCTAGGCATTTGATAGTTTTGTTACAATTGTAAATAGTACTTATATATGTTTGTGGTTTTATTATTTGTTGCTGGTATTTAGAAATATTATTTAATTATTTTATAAATTACCTTTGTCTCCAGCAACCTTGCTGGGCTCATTAATTCAAATTTATCTGTAGGTTGCTTTGGTTTTTCTACATATACAGCTATATCATCTGTGGATAATGACAGCTCTACTGCTTTCTCTCCAATAAGTATACCATCTATTTTTCTTTCTTTGTGGCACTGATTAGGCCCTTAAATATAATGTTAATTAGAAGTGGTGATAGCAGGCATCTTTGTCTTTATTCTATATCTGTCATAAGTTTTTTGTAGCTGCCCTTAATTAAATTAAGGAAATTTACCTCCATTCTTAGTTTGCTAAGTTTTCATTAAAAATGAGTGTAGAGGGGTGCCTGGGTGGCTCAGTCGGTTAAGTGTCTGCCTTCAACTTGGGTCGTGGTCTCAGGGTCCTGGGATCGAGCCCCACATTGGGCTCCCTGCTCAGCGGGGAATCTGCTTCCCCCTCTCCCTCTGCCTGTTGCTCTGCCTACTTGTGCTCACTATATCTCTGTCAAATAAATAAATAAAGTCTTAAAGAAAATGTGTGTAGAATTATATCAAATAATTGTTTTGCTTCTGTTGAGATAGTATGAACTTTCTCCTTTATTCTATTATAGTGAATTATGTTGATTAATTTTCTAATGTAAACCAAACTTTGATTTATAAAATGGATTCGATTTATTTACCATACTTATAATTTTCAATTTCTTTGTACCATTTTGTCTTAGATGTATATCTCACTAATAGAGCTAAAGTTTTAAAATTCAGTCAAAGAGGCTCTTAACAGGTCCATCCAGCCAATTCCTTGTAGGTCAATTTTGACTTAACCTTAACTTAACCTTATTTCACTTTTTAAAATATTATAGATTCATGTGAATTTCATTCTTTTTTCCCTTTTTCTACCTTTTGTTGGATTAACAGCATTTTCTTTGTTCCACTTTTGTTTATTCCTTTAATATTTAGAAATTACAAATTCATTCTCCTAGTAATTACCTATAATTTTGGGAAAAGTTGCTTAAATTTATAGCACGTTTTCACTATCCTTCACTCCCTTGTATATTCCCCCACCAATTGATATAATCTAGAATTTTACTCCAAGATTATTTTTAAGTTTTCTTTACAATGAACACTTCTATAGATTTAGCAATGAATTTCATTGCTCATCACTATCTCTTGTGATGATAATCATAATAATTATAGTAACAGCATACATTTATATAGTGCTTACCATGTGTCAGGCACTTTGTGAAGTACTCGATAATTAATTTATTTAATCCTCAAAAAGTTCTGTAAAGTTGATACTATTATTATTCCCATTTTTTGGCATATAAACAGAGAAAAGAGATGTTACATGGTTTTCCTAACATCAGACAACTAAATAGATATATCCAGAACTTTGGCGATGGCTAGAGCCTTCATTCTTAGTGTCTACATTATGCTGCCTCTGCCCTTTTATTTTTTTTAAATTCCTTTCTTTTGTACTAAGTATTCTTCCTGATGAGTTGATCTTCTAGTTCTTTTAAAACTCATCAGTGAATAAGAAACTGCATCCTTGAATGTCTGAACATGATTTTGTGACTCAGTATTGAATTTTAGATTCAAAATTCTTTCCCCTCAATACTTTAAGGATATCAGTGTTATCTCTTTGCATTAGTTTTACCCATGAAAAATCTCTTATCAAACTAATTTTTAATTCCTTTTCTAGGTAGACTAATACAATCTTTCTCTCTCTCTCTCTCTCTCTCTTTGGAAGCTCTGTTTTCTGAATTTTTCCAACTAAAAATTTCTTGCTATCCAAAGAATGTTCCTTGGACAGCAACATTAGTATCACCTAAAAGTTAAAAATGCAGAATCTTGGGCCCTATCCCAGACCTTTTGAAACAGAATCTGCATTTTAATGAGATTCTCATGTAAATCATTTTCATATTAATGTTTGATAAGCACAGTCTCAGGTCTTTTTATTTAGTGAAAATTTTCAAACATGTACAAGAGTAAAGAGAATAATAACAAAATAACAAATGCCAAATATCCTTAATTTAAACTTAATAGTCCCTAACAAATCCTAAAGTAAATTACACACATGATGGCATTTCATCCCTATATCCTAGAGGATGCATTTCTAAAAAGAACAGCATTTTTCTTATTAAATTAACAACAATTCTTTAATATCATTAGGCGAGTCTTTTTAAAATTTGTTCTACTCGATATTTGGTATAATGTTTCAATCAGAGGATTGTGTATCTTTTTCCAGGTCTTGATTATATCTTTTACCTCTCTGAAGTTCTTTTCTATTATGTCCTTCTGTAATTCCCTTCTCCATACCTATTAAGTTTTCTTTATACTTTCTATGTATTTGCCTTTTTGCAATATACCCTGAAAATTTTTCTCTGCACAGTTCTCTAGCTTATTAAATCAGTCTTCAGCTATGTTTATATCACCCATTTTTTTTAATTTGAGGAATTCATTGTTAATTTCTAGGAACTATCATTAAAATTTTATGCATAGATGTAGTATACTTTCATGATTCAGAGGATGTTTATAGTTATTCTGAAGTCATGTTTTGGTAGCTTTCTTCCTAGTATATCTCTTTTCTCAGGTATAAATTTTTTCCTCTTAATGAACATGGTGCTTCGAAGTGATAGATTTCCCTAAATATTTTGTGATACTTTAATGGGGGCTCAATTTTGTATTTTAATCTTCCCATTAACTTGTGATTACTTTAGCTATTGGCTTTTGTCTTCTTGCAGGGAATAGTCCAATCATGTTACCAAGCAGGTATCTTAGACGCTCAGGCTGAGATTAAGATTCTTATGCAAGTAATGTATTGAGGGAGGTCTCTGTAGAAACTTCTGAGTGAAGGAAGCTAGATACATTCTGGAGAAAATCAGTGATTCCCAAACTTTGCTATACATTAAAATCACCTGAGTAGCTTTTTGAAAATCCCAACAATCAGAAGAGTAATGTCAGCAAGATGGCATAATAGGAAGCCCCAGGCTCTCCTCCTTGCATAACACTGACTTAAAAACAGATTACCTTTGTGAGAACTCCAGAACCCACTTGAGAGGTTATAGCATCCCATCCAAGTGCAAGGCCAAGAAGAGACACGTTGGAGCAGTTAGAACATTTCATTGCATTCACCCACCATACCTCATCCCCTCCCTGCACAGCAAGGTGCAACCAGGAGAAAACTCCCAACTCCTGGCTTCTCCATCAGGAGGGAAATAAAAAAGCTTGAGCATGCGTCCTACAATTTGGTTTTTTGACCCAAGGGACTGGTTTCTGTCTCACCTGACGCAGAATGCTAGCAGAAAAAAGAGTGGCACTCTTTGGATATCTGAGGCCCACTGAGAACAAAACATCTCAAATAAATATTTGCACATCCATGTTTATTGGAACATTATTTGCAATAGCCAAGAAGTGGAAGCAGCCTACATTGACAGATGAATGGGTGAAGAAAATGTGGTATATACATAGAATGGAATATTATTCACCTGGGAAGAAAAGAAAAGAAGGGAAAGGAAAGGAAGAAAGGAAAGGAAAGGAGAAAAGAGAAAAGAGGAAAAGAAAGAAAAAAGAGAGGAAGGAAGGAGAAGAAAGAAAGAAAAAGAAAGAAAGAAAGAAAGGAAGGAAGGAAGGAAGGAAGGGAGAAAGAAAAAGAAAGAAAGAGAGAAAGAAAGAAAGAAAAAGAAAGAAAAGAAAAAGAAAGAAAGAAAAGAAAAAGAAAGAAAGAAAGAAGAAAGAAAAAGAAAGGAAGGAAGAAAGAAAGAAAAAGAAAGAAAGGAGAAAGAAAGAAAAGAAAGATTCTGTCACATTCTACAACATAGATGAACCTTGAGGACATTATGCTGGGATAAATAAGCCAGGAAAAATACTTTATGATTCCATTGATATATCTAAAGTGGTCAAAATAATAGTAATAGAATGTTGGTTGCCAGGGTCTTGGGTGAAGGAGAAAGGGGAGTTGTCTGATGGATATAGAGTTTTAGCTTTGTAAGACAAAAAAGTTCTAGAGGTCTGTTATACAACGATGTGAATATAGTTAACACTACTGAACTGTGCACTTAAAAATGGTTAAGAGGATAAATACTATGTATTCCTTGCCACAATTTAAAAAAATTATTTAAAATCCTAGTATTCAGGTCAAATTTCATCTTAGATCAATATGTCTTAGAATGGAAGCCAGACATCAGTATTTTGAAAGGTCCCCAAGTACAAGATAGCCTCTAAGATCACTCCCAGTGATCCCTGCTTTCTGATATTTATACCTTTGTGTAATACCCTCTTCTTGAATATGCACTGGACTTACTGACTTGCTTCTAATGAACAGAATACAGCAGAAATGATAGAATGTCATGAGACATACTATGTCATGAGAAGACCATGGCTTCTATCTTGCATGTTCTCTCTTGCATTTTCTTTGATTACTTGTCTTGGGGGAAGCCAGCTGCCATACTATGAGTAGCCCTGTTGAGAAACCCCCCGGGCAAAATATTGAAAGCCTGCCAACAGCCATGTGAGTAAAGCAGATCTTCTACCACCTTGTGAGAGACCTTGATGCAGATGCATATAGCTAAGCCACACTCAGATTCCTGACCCACAGAAATTGTGTGATAATAAGTGTGTGTTGTTTTAAGCTACGAAATTTGGTAATGATTTGTTAAGCAGCTACCGATAAATAATATATAAGGTGATTCCAATGTGCCGTAAAGGTCGGAAACATTTGAACTAGGCAAATAAGTGTTTTTAGAGAATGCTAGGCTCTTCTTGAGTCCACAGGGAAATTTTGAGAGAAAATTGTAACAGATTGTACAGCCAGAGAGGCAAAGGTACTAAACTATCAGACCCTCTATATCAGTCAGTAATTCATAGGAGCTGTCTGGAAGAAGGAGGAGTAGGAGGAAAACCTAGTTAGCATCCTCAGGTAAGTTCTTCTCAGCAGGGTAAGACTGCTAGAAAGCTGCAGGTGTCAGGGGTTAGCGGCCAACAAGCAGCATCTGGGGTTGTGTGTGCTGGCCTGGCAAACGTGTTCTGGTGGGGCTCCAAGAACATCCATCCCTACATAAGGTATATACTTCAGCCTTTATAAAGTGAATGTGGAAGAGATGAGGTAAGGTACTGAATGGGATATACCAACAAAGGACATTCTGAGCGGGAGTGTCCTCATTCCTCATGGGAGTCATCATCCACCCCAGGAATTTTCTGTTGTCTTTGTAACTTAGGTGCCTACACTCATTGTCCCTTCTTTGGGGCAGACATCTGTCCCTTACACTCTTGTTCGAGCATTAGAGATGGGGTGGAGAGTACATTTTTCTGGCCATTCTTACAGTGGTACTCCAAACAGTCACCCATTGGATTTCCTTAGGTTTCTCTTGCTCCCAGCATCTGCTATTTCTGTTCTTGGAGCATTTTTAGAAGTATGCCATATTTTTTGTAGCAATGTTTATTCACACACACTTGATTTACGATTTCCTTCTTCAATCTTAAACTCTTATCTTTCCTTTCTTATCCATTGAGGAGTCTCCTTTTTTTTTTTCTAGTTAGGTTATGGGTTTTCATATTATTTTTATATCTTCATCTCAAAGGGTGTAGGGACGAAGGGAGAGCCAATTTGTGCCCAAACTAACATCTTGAATGAAATCTCTATAACTTTGGCCAGCAGTAAAAAATGTGTGAAAAATTTTACCACCATTAAATGACATTGACTCAGCATTTTTACTTTTGAAGTTATTTTAAATCTGTAAAGGTTAATGTATTTGTTGTAAAATTTAATATAAAACACTACTTTGTTAAAAAATGTTTTAAAATTGGTTTTCAAAATCTTTCTAATAGTTTTGTACTAGGTGCTGTCTCTCCTGCTGTGGTTGTCCCTTCCATGCTCCTTTTGCAAGAAAATGGATATGGCATTAAGAAAGGCATCCCAACCTTACTAATGGCTGCTAGCAGTTTGGATGACATCATAGCAATCACTGGATTCAATACATGCTTGAGCATAGTCTTCTCCTCAGGTAAACAAAAAACAGCAACTGCCATCTCATTCACAGCTTTTTCTGGTTCTTTAAACAAGGTTTCTGGCTTTGCTTCTTTATTAACATTTATTTTTTTTTTTTTACTTGTAACAT
This sequence comes from Potos flavus, assembly GCA_028534135.1. Taxonomy (NCBI): domain Eukaryota; kingdom Metazoa; phylum Chordata; class Mammalia; order Carnivora; family Procyonidae; genus Potos; species Potos flavus. The sequence goes on from CM052899.1 coordinate 101,968,161, forward strand.
CTTTTTATTCTTCACAAAAAGCTCATTCTAGAGCAGGGAAGAAGTTTCAATGGATTGAGAACCCACTATTGAACACATGTGATTTTATTTTCATGACCATTTTTGTAATTAATCTGATAACCCATATCATTATCATTTTTCTGTTCATGTTGCTTTGGAATTTTATCATAGTTTTCAATGGAAAATTTTAAGTACTAATATTATTAGTACTGCTATTTAATATATATTTCTAAAATATGCCTTTTTTGGCCATCATGATAAATAGCTGGTTGCTCTGTTATTAAGACAACCTAAATGTATAGAGTATGGACAACTGTGTGCCTTTTTGGTAGTGGTGGGACAAGATCTGCAACAATTCTGAATCCCAAGGTAATATTTGGTCTTGAATGTCCCAAGAAATTGTGAAAGTAAATGTTTCCAAGTTTTGTAATGCTTTAATTATCTATGATGTTTGAAATTCTGTCTTCTGTATTATTGAAGCACTAAAATATTTCTTAAATTGAAAAGTAATATGTGTAGTTTCTCTTAAGATCAAAAGACATAAATAAGAAGGAAAAAAAGGAAAAGATAAAACTAAGCTCTGCAACATACCCTCAGGAATAATAACTGACTCTCGATATAAATCCAGATTTCTTCTTCTCCCTTTCTCTCCCCACCCCACCCCCCAGCCATTCTCTCTGACTTCCTCCCAATATTCTTATAAAATTGTAAGAACTGGTCATACTTTCTCGTAACCTCAGTTGTTTTGTACTTAACTGTATCTCACCAGCATGTTTCTCTTCAGTAAATATATTTCCATGACATTTTTAATGGTTGTATAGTTTTCTGTTGGCTGCATCATACTTATGTAACCTATTGAAGATTGAAATTGACTCCAATATTCACTATTAAAAGAATTCTTGGTTGAACGTCTTATAGCTAAATAGTTTTACCTAATCTTAATATTTTCATAGTCTCAAAAATGGAATTGTTGAGATAAAAGTATAAAAGTTATAAGCTTTTTTGGGGTGGCAGAGTGATGGACATTGGGGAGGGTATGTGCTATGTTGAGGGCTGTGAATCGTGTAAGACCTGTACCCCTGAAAAATATACATTATATGTTAATTTAAAAAAAATAAAAAACGGACACCTGGGTGGCTCAGTTGGTTAAGTGACTGCCTTCAGCTCAGGTCATGGTCCCAGAGTCCTGGGATCCAGTCCCGCATCGGGCTTCTTGCTCGGCAGGAAGCCTGCTTCTCCCTCTGCCTCTGCCTGCCTCTCTGCCCGCTTGTGTTCTCTCTCTGACAAATAAATAAATAAAATCTTTTAAAAAAAAAATTAAAAAAATAAAATAAAAAACAATTCTTTCCCTACCACAGAGTAATGGTACCATGTCATAAATCAAGTGACCATATATATGGACATGTATTTCTGGACTCTCTAATTTGTTCATTTGGCCCAGTTGTTTATCCTTGCAGGAGTAACACAGCCTTTTAATTACTACAGTTTTATAATAAGTGTTGTTATCTTTAGTAGTGTGATATAATCTTTTAATATAGATATATTTTTGTTATCTATAGTAGTTGTGCATCTCCCAGCTTTGCTATTCTTCAAAATTGTCTTGACACTTCTTTATTTGTATTTCTTTTTTTTCTTTTTTTATGCTAAATTTTTTTTTCCCCAAATACTTTTATTTTATTTTTTCAGTGTTACAAAATTCATTGTTTATGTACCACACTCAGTGCTCCATGCCATACGTGCCCTCCTCAATACCCACCACCAGGCTCACCCAACCCCCCACCCCCACCCCTACAAAACCTTCAGTCTGTTGCTCAGAGTCCACAGTCACTCATGGTTCATCACCCCTCTGATTTCCTCCAATTAACCCCTCCCTTCCCTCTCACGATGTCCTCCATGTTTTCCCTTATGCTCCACCGCTCCACCCGTAAGTGAGACCATATGATAATTGACTCTCTCTGCTTGACTTATTTCACTCAGCATAATCTCTTCCAGTCCAGTCCATGTTAAAACAAAAGTTGGGTATTCATCCTTTCTGATGGAGGCATAATATTCCATTGTATATATGGACCATATCTTCTTTATCCGTTCATCTGTTGAAGGGCATCTTGGCTCTTTCCACAGTTTGACCATTGTGGCCATTGCTGCTATGAACATTGGGGTACATGTGGCCCTTCTTTGTACTGCATCTGCATCTTTGTTTGTATTTCTAAGTCCGTTTTAGAATCGTCTTGCCGATTTCAACCAGCAGAAATAATACTAGAATTTTTATTGGAATTGTATACAATTTGTAGAGAGAATTTGGAAAATATTTACATCTTTACAATTTTGATTCTTCCAATCCAAGAACATGGCATTTTTTGGGAACTTCTTAAATTTCTTTGACTAATATTTTGTAGATTACTGTGCAGAGACCTTGCACTTCTTTCATTAAACTCACTGATTTGTATTTGATCTTTTTATGCTATTGTACATGGTGTCATTTTAATTTCTTCCCATTTGTTGATTGCTGATATATAAAAAAATAATTGGTCTTCATATATTAACCCTGACCCTGTGACCTTACTAAACTTACTTATATGTTTTAAGAACTTGTAGGTTTTCTTACATTGTATATGTACATAATAATGACATTAATAAAGACATTTTATTTTTTTTTAAAGTTATAAGCTTTTTGAGATATATTTTTGAGATATTGAGATATATTACCACAATGTTACGGCCTACCAGGGTGTAAAAACTTGCCATTTTCTCTTCACCTTCTTCAAAACTCAGTATTACTAGTCTTTTATATCTTTGTCAAAATGATAGGTGAAAGGTGAGGCCTCTTTAAATGAAGTACTTTGGGTACTAGTGATATTTTAAAATGTTCATGTTTATTTACTATTGGCATCCTGGAATGTTTTCTAAATTGCTTTTCTTGAAATCTTTTGCTTATCTTATAGGCATTGTTCATCTTTTGTTCTTTTTGTCAAGATTCTGCATAAAATTAGGAATGATAACCTTCCGTTTTAAAAAAAAAACCTTCCGTTTTATGGCCTATAGTTTTCAAAATTTATAATTTTTCTTTTAACTTTATCTTTTTTTGCAATTCAGATTTTTCAAATTTTTTATTGTCAAATATGATAATCTTTTCCTTCATGACAGTCTCAGTAATTCTTTTTAAAAATATTTTTTGTGTTCCTCTTCCATTGTGCCAACAACTGTGCCAAACACTGAGGATAAACAGTGAACTACAATAATAGCTTTTATAATCACTTGGTACTTGCTCCAAGTTCCATAGCTATTTCCACTCATTTAATAGTCACACCACTGTACGATATTCATTTTACAGAATAGGAAACCAAGGAACAGAGGTTAAATAACTTGCTCAAAGTCACAGATCCAAAAAGTAGGGAAGCCAAGATGCAATCTGGCAATCTGACCCTAGACCCACATTTTTAAGTGCTATTCTACACTATTTACACAGCAGAGAAGATGATATGGCTCATATTCTCAAGGAATTTGTGTTAAACAAATAATTACAAAATGTGATGAATAGTACATAGTATAGGGTACTATGGAACATGCTACAGAAGATCAAACCTAATTTGTGGAGGACAGAAAAAGTAAAAAACCAAAAGCAGCTACACACTTAGATAATCCTCTTGACTCATGACTATGGGTACAGTCACTTAAAATGTTAAGGACTTTTGGGGCGCCTAGGTGACTCAGTCAGTTAAGGGTCTGCCTTTGACTCAGGTCATGATCCCAGGGTCCTGATTCCTGCTCAGCGAGGAGTCTGCTTTTCCCTCTGCCCCTACCCCCTCTCATGCTCTCTCTCTCTCAAATAAATATTTTTTCTCTCAAATAAATTTTTTTTAATGTTAAAGACTTTTAAGGTTTTATTTTTTTACATAGCTCTTCAATACATATTTTAGAATATGGTAGATACAGAGACCTAATCCTATCTTCTGGATCAGTTGGCCTTTTTATCATTATATGATGTCCTTATTTATCTCTTGTGACTTATTTGTATTTGACTTAAATTCTATATTGTCTGATATAAGTGTGACCACCCTGCAGTCTTTTGGTTATCATTTGCATGGACTATTGTTTTCCATCTCTATAGTTATAAAAATTTAAAGTGATAATTGAATTTCAATCACATATAAAAATTCTAATCCTTTACATCTCACCCTCTTCCCTTTGTTATTCATGTCACAAATTATGTCTTTTTATGTTGTCTATCAATACAGTCTTTTTTTTTTTAAGATTTTATTTATTTTCAGAGAGAGAGAGCACAAGGCAGGGAGGAGCAGTAGGTAGAGGGAAAGGGAGACTCCCTGCTGAGCAAGGAGCCTGATGTGGACTCCATCCCAGGACCCTGGGATCATGACCTGAGCCGAAGAAGGCAGACACTTAACTGACTGAGCCACCCGGGCATCCCTATTAATACAGTCTTATAGTTATTTTTATGTCTTTATCTTAAATTCTGTAACAGAATTGAAAGTGATTTACTCACCACCATTATAGTATTACAGGATTCTGAATTCATCTATGTATTTACCTTTACCAAAGATTTATATTTGTGTGCTTTTGTGTTGCTAACATCCTTTTACTTCTACTTGAAGGATTTCCTTTAACTTTTCTTGTAAGGAAGGTGCAGTGGTAATGAACTTCTTCGGTTTTTGTTTATCTGAGTCTTAATTTTTCCTTCATTTTGAAAGATAATCTTGTAGGATAGTATTCTTCATTGGCAGTTATTTTCCTTTCAACACTTTGAATATACCATCACACCTCCTTCTGGTCTGTAAGATTTCTGCTCTGAAATCTTCTGATGATTTTATAGGAGCTTCCTTGTACATGATGAGTCATTTTTCTCTTGCTGCAACTTCTTAATTGGTTTGTGGAGTTCCATTAAGGCTTTTGGACTGTATATTGTTGTTAAGTTAATGCCTCTTTGGGGGATCAAGGTTCTGGGGCTTCCCATTCTACCATCTTGCTGTTGTCATCCTGCGTTTCTGTTATTTTTTCATGGGAAAACATTTCTAAAATATATATATTTACACATTCATTGAGCTAAAATATCCATAGCATAACAATTTTTTTGTGTGATGTAGGATTTTTAAAATTTTTTTACTCTAAACTACAGATATAGGTACATAAAATATGTTGGAAACTCAATTGACTGCTGACTCAGATATTCCTAGGGTTGACCCTGGAGTAAATCTTTTTTTTTTCTGTTATTGTTAAATTTTTCTTTGTATGTTTAAGTCATTTGTTTCTTTGTCATAACAGGATACCAGAGAAGAAACATTACCAGACATGTGCGAGGTGCCTGAGGTGCCTGAGGTGCTCCTTTGTCCAACCTCTGTCCATTCTTCCACCTCAGCGGGTCTTTAAAATTGTGTTTATAAGAGCACACTGTGGCTTATTACTTCCTTGTTTCCTGGCCTACATTGTCAGTGAACATTTCTGACTTGTGTGTATTTATTAAATTATTTGAGGGTACATAATGTATCAAATAGATCATTATGTTTTCAAGTATATGAATATTAAAGGCCCATTTTTTTATATTTGTTCTAGAATATATGTGCTTTTCTCTATGAACCACCTAGATCTGATCTTCTGATATGTTAGGTATGTGAAAATATTACTCTATGAGATGTTTCCCTTATTGTGTGCCCTTACAGGTAGTATACTTACTACTGTCCTTGTCTCTTTTCGGGACGTACTTATTGGCGTGCTGGCAGGAGCTGTTTTGGGAATTTTTGTTCAATATTTTCCAAGTGGAGATCAGGTAAATAAAAAGTTAACCTATTTTTTAGAAGTATAGTATTAGACATTTTTTTCAAAAATTTGAACTTCTAGAAGATCCATGAGCTATTAAATGTAATATTTAATTCTCTTTCCCCAAAATAGCCCCTACTGCTACTCTCTGCTTAAAATGGAGCACAGTTGTGATTGATACAGGTCAATGGCCTTAATTGAAGTCTCTGCTTCCTGATTCGACAAATAAGAGTATCAGAAGAGTGTACTTAGGGCTCCTGAGTGGTTCAGTCAGTTAAGCGTCTGCCTTTGGCTCGGTAGTGATGGGATCGAGCCCCGCATCTGTCTCCCCGCTCAGCGGGGAGTCTCCTGCTCCCTTTCCCACTACCCCCCCCACCCCCGCTTGTGTTCCCTCTCTTGCTGTCTCTCTGTGTCAAATATATACATTTTAAAAATCTTAAAAAAAATTTAAGAAATTAAAAAAAAGAAAACTGTACTTAACCCAGAGTACCTTCTCCATTCCACCCCAGCCCTATATTCACTAAATTGCCTACTGACCACTGGCAATTTTCCCTAATCTTTTTCTCCTCAAATTTTCCCCTGAACATTTTTGGGGAAATAGATTGCCATTTATCTCTGCATATTTTCTAACTTAAATTTACTCCTACTGCCTTTGACTAAGGCAACACTATTAAACTCAACCCTTTCCTCCCCTAAAGAATATGCCATTACTCTTGTATGTCTGTAACTTCCATCTTAATTTCTCTGTAACAGCTGTCTCAGCTAAAGAGATATTCAAAACTTAATTCTTTAAGAATTCATTGGATATGTTATAGGAACTGCAGTATATGTTATAGAAACTAGTTTATACAGTTTACTTTGTTTATATGGGTCTCTTTCCTTCCTTCTTCACTTAATAGCTAAGGGACTCTAGCCATTTTACTAACATTAGTATCTGAGATGTGGCAGAAGATAAAACTTAATGATTGCAAATTTTTTCACTTGGTACCAAGTCTGCTAAAATATTTGGTGAGGAAGAAAGTAAAAATTTTAGACACTATTTAATATAACATCTAAAGACATGATACCAAAGTGTCAATAGTAAATGGTAGAAGATATAAATATTGTATTATGTATTAAATGTAAATTAATTTCTAAATATCTGTCTGATTCTAGACAAGACGTCCATTGAAGAGAGCTTTCCTTATTTTGAGTATGTGTCTTACTGCTGTCTTGGGCAGCCAGTATATTGGTTTACATGCAGCTGGAGGATTATGCACACTAGCGTTAACTTTTGTTGCAGGGATGAATTGGTCCACAGAAAAGGTGAATACTTTTAATACATCATTTTTTAAGATAAAATAACTCCTTTTTTTTTACATCTATAATAGACATTTAGGAAATCGCTTTGTTCTAGTTGGAAGATGTCCCAGAAATTTGTGTCTTCAAGGACGTGTATAAATCAATCAAGGAAATAAGATATTTAGGAAAAGGACCTGGAAATACACTAAATGCAATCAGAAATTGAGTTAACACATCAAGCTGTTTTTTCTCAAGTTTTATGCAATATGATTATAGAACTTTTATTGATTTAATTATTTTATTCATTAAAATTGTAGTTATACAATTAATACATGAAAAATGCTCATAAAAGATTAGAACAATAGAGAAGGCCCACATTTAGAACAAAATATAAAAGACCCCTTTTCCCCTACCACTCCCAAATATCAGACCCCTCTTCCCAGAATCAGTCATCTCCTTTAATCAGTTCTCCGGGGATGCCTGGGTGGCTCAGTTGGTTGAGCATCTGCCTTCAGCTCAGGTCATGATCCTGGGTTCCTGGGATTGAGTCCCGTGTGGGGCTCCTTGCTCGGCGGGGAGCCTGCTTCTCCCCCTGCTGTTCCCCCTGCTTGTGCTCTTTCTGTCTGACAAATAAATAAATAAACTCTTTAAAAAAAATCAGTTCTCCATTTGTAGACATTTAGATCCTTTCCATTTTTGTTATTATACTGCTGCCATGAACAATCCTGTTCATGTGTCTTTTTGCTAATGTACAAGTGCCTCTGTAAAACAGATTCCTAGAAATGTAATTGCTGAATTTAGAAATGGAACGTTTCTATTTTGAGGGGTACTGCAAAATTACCCATTCAAAGATTTTAAGCGATCTGATGGGCAAGAAGTGATACAACATTGTTATTCTTTGTTTACATTTCTCTGATTAGTAGTGCAGTAAACTCCTCATATATTCTTTTTTAACTACCTATTCATCTTCTTTGCCCATTTTTAATTGATTGATTTGCCTCTTTGTTCCCATAGTTTCCCTATATGTTAGTGCTACTAATCATTTGTTATGTATATATTGCATATAATTTTTGCTTATTTTTAACTTTGTTTATGATGCCTTTTGTGTTGAAGTAAAAGTACATATAGTCAAAACCGACTGTTTTTCTTTTTTGTTTTGAATTCTGTATCTTTTTAAGAAGGATATCGTCACCCAAGATTATAAGATTGTAATCATAATGTGTTCTATAGTATCACCTAATACTTTTGTAGTTTTTGTTTGTTTTACTTTTGCACTTAGTTCTTTAATTCATCTGGAATTTATTTTTGTAAATGCTGTGAGATAAGGATATGTGTGTGTTCATAAACATGTATACACATACATATAATATATATATATGCATATAAACCAGGTAATCATTTTTTCTAAATTATTTATTGACTAATCTATTAATTCAGTGATTTGAAGAGTCTCTTTTAACATGAGCTGAACTCATATATAAATACAATATATATTATTATTATATATACTTATATATAATATAATATAAATTATATGTTTTATTATAATGAATATTTGTATATTTATAAATATATATATGTATTCATTGCTGGAATCTATTTAATCCTACCTATTTAGTCCTCTGCTAATATCACTCTATTTAATTTATTGTAGTTTTACGTCTCAAAATCTAATGTGGAAGATTCCCTCTCGTTGTACTTATTTTTAAAGTATTTCTTGACTGTTCCAGCAGAAATTCTTTGTTAGATAAATTTTAAAATCAGCTAGAGAATTTCCCAACCCAAAAATTATATTAGTGTTTTGTTTAGTATTCCAATAAAATCATAATTGTAAAAAAAATTAAATGGTCAATAATAAATTACAATTAAATAAAATGAAAACTACTAAATTTCTTTTTTATATGATAAAAGAAATCAAAGAGTAAAGAATGTATTTTAAAAATTAAAAATAACAGGGACACCTGGGTGTCTCAGTCGGTTAAGTGTCTGCCTTCAGCTCGGGTCATGATCTCAGGGTCCTGGGATGGAGCCCCTGGTCCAGATCCCTTTACAGCAGGGAGAGGGAGTCTGCTCTCCCTCTCTCTCTGTACCTACCACCGCCCCCCACCCCCCAGCTCATGCTCTCTCTCTCAAAAATGAATAAAGTCTTTATTTAAAAAATTAAAAGAAACAAATAGGATAATGTGCCACCATGAAGAAAGAGTAATATTGTTTTTTCTTTATTTTTTTAAACTTTAGTTTTACAAATTAGAAAACCCAGTCATAAGGGAAATAGTTACAAACATAGTTTATACCCCAAACAAAGGATATCACAGTTTTATGTGTCTTCTTTAAAAAAAGATAAGCCCCGACTGAAACTGAAATCTCTTCATCCAAATTCCTTGAGAAGAGCCAGAATACTGTTATATCAATCGGGGACTTTATTGTAACCACATAATTGGGGAAGTAGCACTGGGAGAGGTTCATTCTCAGAAAGGAGAGCCAGGCAGGCAATCAAATTAAGAATCTATTTATGGTTTTGGTTTGGTTTTAAGGAAAAAATAACATTGAAGTGTTCAACATGGGTCCTTTGGAAGCAGGCCTCACAGATTACTGACATTTTTTGCCTGGTAGCTTAGGACATATCAAGATTAACTTTCATGGGATTGGTTTCCAAGATAATTATTAGTGGAGGTCTTCTCAACTACCTTTTGAGAGCTGAAATGGTTGCATAATATTGAGTATGTGCTCATCAGGTATGATGTAGTTCTAGTTCTGTCTCTGTTCAATTACCTTATAAGCAAAAGCTAGAATTGTTATTGAACCATTCAAACATGTCTGGACTCCGAAGACCTTATTTGTTTCATGACAAAATTACCAAATAATATTTTTATTGAATAACTTTGTAGGGTTTTTTTTCTGGTTTCAAGGAGCATTTATTTTTATTTTACTTCTTTTTTTTTTAAGTTTTTATTTTAATTCCAGTTAATTAACATGCAGTTGTTATATTTGTTTCAGGTGTACAATATAGTGTTTCAACACTTCCATATACTATCCAGTTATCATCACAGCAAGTGCACTCCTTAATCCCCTTCACCTATTTTACCCTTCCCCCCACCTACCTCCCCTCTTGTAACCATCACTTTGTTCTCCATAATTAAGAACCTATTTCTTGGTTTTTCTCTCTCTTTCTCTCTGTTTTTTCCTCTTTGCTCATTTGTTTCTTAAATTTCACATATAAGTGAAATCATATGGTATTTGTCCTTCTTTGATTTATTTCACTCAGCATTATACTCTCTGGCCCCATCTATATTGTTGCAAATGACAAGATTTCATTCTTTTTTATGGTTGAATATTGTGTGTGTGTGTGTGTGTGTGTGTGTGTGTATACACACATATGACATGTTCTTTATCCATTCATCAATCAGTGGACACTTGGGCTGCTTCCATGTCTTGGCTATTGTAAATAATTCTGCTATAAGCTTTGTAGATTTTTTTAACCAAATTCTACTTAAGTGTTTGAATAAAAGAATTAACCTATTTAATTTTTAAGCTTTAACATTTCTTCTACAAATAAAATATCTTGTTTATTAAATGTTGAGAGACTTTAATTTCTAAAATGCAATTATTCTGTGTCACAATAACTAAACACAATAACTAAAAATATATTATTCTTTTCTACAGATTAGAGTCCAGAGAATTATTAAAACTACATGGTATATTTTTCAACCCCTTCTTTTTGGTTTGGTTGGATCAGAAGTATCTGTTGCATCTCTTAAATCAAATGCTATTGGTAAGAATAATTACAGGCACAAAAAATATAAGATTTGAAAATTTTTTAAGAAAACCATGAATAATTTTTATTTTGTTTACAATATGTTTTGAATGCTATAAGAACCTTCTTCAGAAACTCTGTTGATACAGTTCATAATATACATTACCTTTTATGCTCTTTGTTACCAAAGACAGCTCTGTATATCTTCCCTGGGTGATCTGAGGAAATGCAGATTGGAATTCTTTTCTGACAGAAAATATTACATACCAGCAGCACCTTTTGAATACTTTCATTTGTAGTGAAAGTTCAAAGTCTATTAGCTCAGAATTAAATAAATATAATCTATCTTGTCTTTCATGGTACCTCCACCATCAGATAATCTCTTGCACTTTTCCTAGGCATAAAGAACCACTTCTTCCCAAATATTTTGTTGTTTATGTTTGTTTTTGTCTATTGTAGGCATTTGTGTTGCTACCATGAGTTTGGCATTATTGATTCGAATTTCTTTTACATTTGTGTTGATGTGTTTTGCTGGCTTTAGTTTTAAGGAGAAAATATTTATTGCTTTATCGTGGATGCCCAAAGCTACGGTCCAGGTAAGAACATATTAAGTCATGTTAATAATTTTTAATGTTGATGATTTTTTAAAATTCCAAGTGAATGTTACCTTAATTACAAAATGTAGGCTACTAGCCTTATTTTTAAAATGCTTGATTGAGCATAACTACTCATTGAAAATAATGTAATCTTTTAAAATCTCAGTTTTAAAAGCAATTCTTCTGAAGTTAAAAAGTGTACCTTTAATGACAAATACTTCCTAAATTTCTGAAACATTTTTTTCTGTTTTCCCGAAATATAAAATAAGAATATATCTGGATACTGGAATGTTTACATTTTGCTGAATATTATAGGGATAAGTATAATGACTTTAAAGTGGAGACACATTAATTCTTGACTGAGAGTTTTGGAGGGGAGGGGGTGGGGGGATGGGCGAGCCTGGTGGTGGGTATTGAGGAGGGCACGTATTGCATGGAGCACTGGGTGTGGTACATAAACAATGAATCTTGTAACACTGAAAAAATAAAATAAAAGTATTTGGGGAAAAAAAATAAATAAAAATAAAAATATATCTTTCCTGGGGCGCCTGGGTGGCTCAGTGGGTTAAAGCCTCTGCCTTCGGCTCAGGTCATGATCTCAGGGTCCTGGGATCGAGCCCCGCATCGGGCTCTCTGCTCAGCAGGGAGCCTGCTTCCCCCGCTCTCTCTGCCTGCCTCTCTGCCTACTTGTGATCTCTCTCTCTGTCAAATAAACAAATTAAAAAAAAAAAAAAAATATATATATATATATATATGTATATATATATATATATATCTTTCCTACCCTTGTCATCCACTCCACCATACATGAATGCACGTATATTATTTTTATTTTTTATTTTTATTTATTTTTTTTAAAGATTTTATTTATTTATTTGACAGAGAGAGAACGATCACAAGTAAGCAGAGAGGTAGGCAGAGAGAGGGGGAATCAGGCTCCCTGCTAAGCAGAGAGCCCAATGCGGGGCTCGATCCCAGGACCCTGAGATCATGACCTGAGCCGAAGGCAGAGGCTTTAACCCACTGAGCCACCCAGGCGCCCAATGCTTTTAATTTATATGATTTTAATTAATGACTAAATTTCCCCACCAGACTATCTGGGAAAGACAGGAACAGTGTTTTCTTTCATTATTTTCCCCCTAATACTTAATACAGTGCCTGGCATGCAGGAGGTACACAATTAGTAAGCACTGCGTACCTACAAGAATGAATAATGTACGATGAAAGAATGAATGAATGAACAAATGGGGAGAACTTGTAGTTTTGCCCTCTGATTCAATGATACTCTGCTCCTACAAAGAGGTATTACTACTTATTGTTAGACTTTTTAACCTGGCAGCATAATGTCTTGATTTCTAGAGATTCTTTTTTCCATTGTTATTCCAAAACAGAAGTTTGTGAGTTCTTGTACAACAAAATTGTTTATATGTCATGGTTGGAAAAGCAGGTCCATGGGACCAGCCTGGGTGTTTTGAATATCATGTTACTTGCCTGTAACATTAGGCAAGTTACTTCCTAATCTCCCCTGTCCTCTTTGTAGATTCCAAACCTCTTGCCAGTTTTACCAGACACATTGCCTCCCAAGTAGGAAGAACAAGGAGATGATAAGCAACAAAAGCCTAGAGAACCATAAGAAACCTTAGTATTTTGTGTTGTCTTATTATAGCCAAGAACTTTATAGTCCATAGTAAAGGTAAATAAGCAAAACCCTGCTTTAGCTAGAACTCCTGAGGTTCTGAGAGTAATGTGAGCACTCAAAAAAGATATTTAAACAGGAGAAAGCTGAGATGATAAAAATACAAAATTGGCCCCAAAATGTGTGCACGATGATTTGTCAATATTTTACTTTTCATCCAGATATATTTTCTAGGGAGAACATAGAATTGATGAGTAATTCCTGAACATTCCTCAACACTTTAAGGCTTGTCTCTTTTCTGATGGCCTACTACTAGGTTTTGTTTGTTTTAACAGGGCCATTAACTTTTGTTGTGTATTAGCTATTTAACATTTTTCTTTATGCCTCATCTTTTTACCCCCTAAATGCAGGCTGTATTAGGTCCTCTGGCTCTAGAAACAGCAAGAGTCAGCGCACCCCACTTGGAACCATATTCGAAAGATGTGATGACAGTAGCATTTTTAGCCATCTTGATCACAGCTCCAAATGGAGCTCTAATTATTGGCATACTGGGGCCCAAAGTACTTACACGACATGATCCAAGCAAAATCAATGTGGAATTGACAACGTCAGAACTTCATTAAAAAGTTTGTTTGCTATCACCTGCCTGCTTCTTTTAATAAATTATCTTACATGAGAGAAAAATTAAAACATACGAATATGTGGAGATTGTACATAGAACCAAGGATTTAATAAATATGTGACTTCATTACAGAGCTTTCCTATGATTTTTTTACTCCAAGGTTATTTAATAAAAACAATGTAAATAGAATGCCCAATAGTATTTATGTATTTTAAGAACAAAATAAATCTGTAAATACTCTAAGAAAGTTTAAAGTAATCCATCGGGCTGAATCTGCTGTCATACTACAAACTCGGTATAATAAAAAATTAAATGAACCCAATGACAGAAAGGTAAGATAGTCTAAACCTCCAGACAGGAGAAGTAGAACTCATCATCTGTTTAGTAATTCAGTTAAAAAGATCACCAGAAAAAGGAAAAAAATGCCAGGAATAAGTGGGTCAGCAAAATGGATTTCATATTCTGTTTTTTGTGACTATCGGAATGAATGGTATGTTAAATAAAAGAACCAAAATTAGACTTATTTACTTCTGCAGTACCCTTAAAATGACAAGTTTAACAGTTTTTAAATGAAACATTATGCGAAGTATTTATTTATAGATATAAAATTAAATCACAAATGGAAATAAACCATGATTTTTCAATGAGTATAAAATAGTTAAAAGTCAGCCTGCAGAAATGAAAGATTAATAGACTTGTCCATGTGACCTGTTCTTTTCCTTAGTAATACAGAATCTCCTTTCAATTCTAGCTGACGAAATCTGCTATGCTTATATAGAATCAATCACAAGCAAAATGCAGTTTTCAGTTTATGTCAAGATTCTTTAAAGTTGGAAGGGTAATGTAAAAGCTTCTCAAACAGCCTTAGTGGATGGCTTCTTAAAATCATTCAGACTTCTTTGGCAAAAGCCAAATACAGGAACTAAATATTACTTGGTTTCTCTCTTCCCTCTTCTATGTAAGTAAAATACTAAAATAGCACAGAATGTGAAATTTACACATAAATTTGCAAAGTGAAGCAACTATAATTTAAGGCAACCAAAACTATATATATATACTGGGACCTTTCACAAAATATAACACTAAAACTGTTAAAAGTTCACACACACACCTGGATAACTCTGGGAGGAGATAAAATCGCTGCTGTTCTAGTAGCATTTTCCTCTACATTCTTACAGCTCAGCATTGATCCTATGCCTCATTTTCAACTATTTTAATTCTACTACTAAAATTCTAAAAATTTAAAAGTCTAAACTGCCACAGTGTTTTGACTAATGTTTAAATCATCAGGGCATATCATTTTTACTAATAAGTAAATGAAAAAATATTTACATTCATAAGGTAGTATTTTACATTTACAAGAGAATTAGATTTTAAAACAAAGTTGATCTTAATAAAAGATAAAGGTACAATAAATCATTTTCAGAACGAGGAACTATGTTTTTTAATCAAGAGGAAAATTGTCATTTTTTGTGATTTATAATTTTTTCTTAAGTATTACATTTAATATTTGTATGTTCATTAGACCAAAACACTCTACTTTTAAAAAGTAGCGTTGCAAACATTCAAATAATTTTAATTTTAAATTTTCTATATAAAAACTTTTTATAAAAATTACCTTCATTAGGGGCACATTCACCCCAATGTTCATAGCAGCAATGTCCACAAACAAACCAAACTGTGGAAGGAGCCAAGATGCCCTTCAACAGATGAATGGATAAAGATGTGGTCCATATATACGATGGAATATTACTCAGCCTTCAGAAAGGATGACTACCTACTATTTACATTGACATGGATGGATCTGGAGGGTATTATGCTAAGTGAAATAAGTCAAGCAGAGAAAGGCAATTATCATATGGTTTCACTCATATGTGGAACATAATAACGCGGAGGACCTCAGGGGAAGGGAGGGAAAACTGAACGAGAAGAAATCAAAGAAGGAGACAAACCATGAGAGACTCTGGACTCCGGAACCAAACTGAGGGTTACAGAAGGGAGGGGGTGTGGGGGATGGGGTAACTGGGTGATGGGTATTAAGGAGGCACATGTTGTGATGAGCACCGGGTGTTATACACAACTAATGAATCACTGAACACTACATCAAAAACTAATGATGTACTATATGCTGGCTAACTGAACATAAAAAAAATTACCTTCATTAATGTCATTTTAAAATTACAAGCAGTTAACCATGTGTACAGTATTCAAGTGTTCATAGTATTTAAACAAATACAAGAATATTATTCCTTATAAATTTATCAAGTATGTCTTTGTTTACTCGTTAATATTTTTTCACTATTTAAGGAATTTTTATTAAAGCAAGAATTTCATAATCCAGATTACATTTCCTTGCTCAGTATTCAATTCTGTTATTAAAATAAATGACATGCTGAGATATTCCACAGTAAAGAATTATAAAATTAAAGGAATGCTTTAAATTTTTGTATTTTGCTGAAAACTGTTTTTCTCAGGATCTATAAAGCATTAGTTTTGGGGCACCTGGGTGGCTTAGTCCGTTAAGCATCTACCTTTGGCTCAGGTCATGATCTCAGGGTCCTGGGATTGAGCCCCGTGTCAGGCTCTCTGCTCAGCAGGGAGTCTACTTCTCCCTCTATGCTCGCTCGCTCTCTCAAATAAATTTTTAAAAATTCTTTAAAAAAAATCCCAGTTTTTATATTGCTTGTGTGTGTGTGTGTGTGTGTGTGTGTGTGTGTGTAAATCAGGAAGTAATCTAGCATTATGTTTGCTAGACCTGGCATTTGCTCAGTACATAAGCTTCAGAGTTTCTTTTCCTCTTTTGCATCTATTTTATATTTAGCAATTTTTTCCCATAATATGTAAGCTTTTTAGTGTTTAGATAGTTTTCTTTGGTGAAGGATACATTTCTATTCATGGTCTCTAATCAATTTTAAACAGTTGAAACTCCAAGGACATTGTTCATTGCTTCCCGGGCAGCCTTTTTAGCTTGGTGAGCTTGTAGTACACCAATGCTTCAGCAACCTCAGATCAGACAGACTGGAGTTTCAAGCCTATGACGAGGTTCTGAATTATCAGTCTCCAACAACACATCAGTGATTTTGACCAGCAGCAGTAGGGTGCATGGCTTGAATAAAAGGAAGCAATCATTCACCCAAATTTGTTTTTGTACTTGAGGAGGGGCAAATGCCAACATGGAAGTAGTCGCAGTCTCCTGATCTTGTACATTAACAGTAGGCTGCTGCATGGTAACCTGTGGCTTTACATTAAGACGTTGTAGAGGATTACCAACTCCTACACCATATTTATACTGTGCAAGAACACTGACGGCTGGAAGAGCTACCACAGCAGCTGCTGCAGTGGTGGACCCACTTTCTGTTGTGTTAGCAGCACACTGTTGACATGACTCGTGAAACCTACAAAGAAGCTGGACTCACTATTCGATGGTAGTCTAGGAGCAGCTGGGTAGATCGCACCGGGCATATTTTGAAACGGATGAGGTCTGGGACCTTGAACAGTCCAGCGAGGACTTGGTCTTAGTTGAGCAATTTGGTGAGGAGGATAGTATGCAGCATGGTTCTGAGTCTACAGGATGCCTGCCAGGAAGTAACCTGAAGGACGTGTATCCAGGTCTTGTAGTTGTTTCCAGCTGGTGATTAAGTTTAATACTAGCTGTTATATCATCACCAGAGCCAGAAGTCCCTTGTATTCTGTTTATGTCAACTTAGGATTTTTTAAAATATGCAGCATGTTTCAGCGCAGGACGATTTACTTTTTGATTCTCAAACTGTCCCAAATATGGCTCTTGGGTACCCTTCACAGTTGATTCTGTACTCTTTGGACATGATGCCATAGTGTTTGAATCCTTTCTTCCTTTCAGGCATAACAAGCTGTCTCAGATTCATATGCATTTTCCCTACTCCAGACCTGCAATCAGTTAGTCTCCAAAAGACTGATATCTTTCCATGAAAGTGGGGATGTTAAAACCAAAATCTGAAGGTTAGGAATGCTATCTCTGGAGAATCATTGCATCTGGATCTTGTCATAGACATTGCTAAAAAATACAAGTTTTAGAAATCAAAAAATACATGTTTTAAAATAAAAAGTGTTTTTACTATTACTATTATTGGTGATGTTAAAATATAATTCATAGCACAGATTATAAGTAGTCAAAATCCCTTCAGAGCTGATTAATAAGGAGAAAAAGTTAATGTTATATGAAACAATGCAATCATAGGACATAAATTCTATAAGATAACTAAATATTTTAAGTTTCCTAAGTTATCATAGTTTTCGAATCATTTAAAAATAAAACTACGAAAAACATGAGATCAAGTTGCTATTTCTAATTCAAATGTAACGCTACAGGGCTTTTACCTTTATCTTTTTTTCTCTTTCACTGAATATCTTGGTTCTTAATATTATTAATGTAGTATTTATTAGCTTTACTTTGTAATATTCAAAAATTTCAAAATAGCAATACCAATATTATTACTTATAATTACTGAATTAAGTTTAAGATATTTTGCAGTTCTTTTTGTCCTTAGACTATATCTCACAAAAGATGTCCACCAAAAGTACTAAATTCTAAAGCTCCTTGAAATTATATGTATATAATTACATATACAGTTATACTATATAAAATATATATAATTTGATGTACAGTTAGATTTTTTAATTTCTATTTGCTTTCAGTTCTAAGAATCGCTTTTAAATAATATTTACGTATAATTTTGTATACATAAAACATTTATATAGTTTAAAAGTCAAAACAATAAGAAAAGCTATGTTTGGAAACTTTTGCTTCTTTTCCTGTCCCTTAACAACTCTAGCCCACTTTCTTTTTCTTTAATTTCTATTTTCTACTCTTTTTTTATATTTAAGTAAATATAAGCAAATAGATATTTTATTGTTGAAAATTATCCCCCTCTAATTGCACAATAGAATATATTATGTGTACTTTTCTGTCCCATGTCAGTACATAGAAATCGTCCTTGTTCCTGTTTCCCACTGAATATTACTATATTGTGGCCATGTCCCCTTAGTTTGAGCAGTCCTCTGTGGAGGAATGCTTTCCAATCTTTTGATGTTATAAATAATCCCACAATGAATGAACACATGAGTTCATATTTTGTGTGTGTTTATGTGAGTGTGTATGTGTGCATGTTTGCGTGCTTGGGCAGAGTCTTTTCTAGGTCATACCAAGAGCATATATTTTCAAACTTTGGGTTTCTTCCAGTCTGATAAATGAGAGATAGTATTGCAGTGAAATTTTACATTTCTTAGACTATGAGTGAGTGGGCATCTTTTTCATTCGTTTAAAGGTCCTTTGCCTTTCTTTTTCTGTAAACTATCTGGTCATGTTCTTTGTGATTTTTGGTATTTCTCTTTTCTATTTTAAAAAGCTCTTTACATTGAAAAGAGTAGTCAATTGTCTATGAAATAAATTACAAATATTTTCTTCAGTTTTTCTTTTGTCTTTTGATTTTACTAGTTGTGCTTCTTTTGTTAAGCAAAAGAGTTTTCTGTTCATGTAGTTGAATATATGAATCTTTTCCTTTATGCCACTGGATACTGATTCATGGTTAGAAAGGAATTCACTCATTTTTCCCTTAGCACTTGTATAGTTTCATTTCTCACTGTTATTTCTCTAATGCATTAGAATTTATTCTGTTATTTGATGTGAGGTATGGATTCAATGTTATATTTTGCCAAATGGTTATCCAGTTATCTGATCCTGGATCAGTTTGGTAGAGCTGCCAAAACAAAGTGCCACAAACTTGGTGGTTTAAAGCAACAGAAATTTATTTTCTCATAGTTCTGGAGACTAGGAAGTCCAAAATCATGGTGTCAGCAGAGCCATGTCCCCGCCAAAGCCTCCATGGGAGAATAGATATTTCCTTGCCTCTTCCAGCTGGTGGTAGGCCCAGGCATTCTCTGCCTTGGCAATGTATCACTCCAGTCTCTGCCTCTGCCTTTACATGGCTTTCTCCTGGTGTGTCCGCATCATTCTCCCTTTCTGCATGTCTGTTTCTGTGTCCAAATTTCCCCTTCTTAGGATGTTAGTCATATTGGATTAGGGCCTCAGCCTACTCTGTTATGGCTTCACCCTAATTTAAATAATTACATCTGCAATGACGCTATTTCCGAATAATTCTGACGTATTGAGGATTAGGACTTCAACATATCTTCTACATATTAGAACTTGAACACAATTCAACATGTAATAAATACTATTTATTAAAATAACTATCCTTTTCCTCTCTGTGATTCAAGATGTCTTCTGTATTGTATATTAAATTTCCACATATACTTGAGTCTATTTCTGGAGTTTTATTTTATTCCACTGATTTATCTATTCACCTACTAAAGCCAGAATATTTTTCTTAAATATTTATTTGAGAGAGAGAGAGTGGGAAGAGGAGCAGAGAGCAAGAGAGGGAGAGAATCTCAAGCATACTCTACACTGAGCATGAGGCCTAACGAAGCAGGGCTCAATCCTTCTACCCTGAGATTATGACCTGAGCTGAAATAAAGAGTTGGATGCCTAACTGACTGAGCCATCCATGCGCTCCAGAATATTTTAGTTTTAGTAGCTTTATGTTATATTTTAATATCTGGTAGAACTAGCTACCCTCAATGCTCCTTTTCCGCTAGGACTTTCCTTGCTTATTTATTTTCCTCATGAACTTTTAACTGTTTAAATACAGAACATAATTCTTGCATTTTACTCTGTCTGCATCTTGAGAACAGTTGAGTAACGTGTGGTAAAGTATCCAATCCAACATTCACCGCACAAGGAGAGACACAGAAGGAGGGTGTGGATCAGGGAACATAAATGCTTTTCATAAAAGAACCGAACAGACTATGTTTAAGTGACTTTCATTTGTTTAAGGGAAGGAATGACTGCTGTATTTAATATCCTTGCTACTACACTAATTTATATTGTACATTTTACTCCCATGGTGAGAGTATTCTTTTTTTTTTTCTAAAGATTTTATTTATTTATTTGACAGAGAGAGAGAGATCACAAGTAGGCAGAGAGGCAGGCAGAGAGAGAGGGGGAAGCAGTGTCTCCGCTGAGCAGGGAGCCCGATATGGGGCTCGGTCCCAGGACCCTGAGATTGTGACCTGAGCTGAAGGCAGAGGCCTTAACCCACTGAGCCACCCAGGCGCCACGAGGTGAAAGTATTCTTAATGTCCTATTATTTTTTAATAAAAACAATATTTTTGTTGTACTTGTTCATAGAAGTTACTGTCTGTTGGGATGTACACATAAGAATTACTTCATGGTAATAGTTTTTGATGTAGTGTTCCATGATTCATTGTTTGCATATAATACCCAGTGCTTCATGCAATATGTGCCCTCCTTAATACCCATCACCGGGCTAACCCATTCCCCCAACCCCCTTCCCCACTAAAACCCTCAGTTTGTTTCTTGGAGTCCATAGTCTCTCATGGTTTGTCTTCCCCTCTGACTTCCCCCGTTTCATTTTTCCCTTCCTTCTCCTAATGTCCTCCATGCTATTCCTTATGTTCCACAAATAATTGAAGTCAGATGATAGCTGAGTTTCTCTGCTTGATTTATTTCACTTAGCGTAATCTCCTCCAGTCCTGTCCATGTTGATGCAAAAGCTGGGTATTCATCCTTTCTGATAGCTGAGTAATATTCCATTGTATATATGGACCACATCTTTATCCATTCGTCTGTTGAAGGGCATCTCTGCTCTTTCCACAGTTTGGCGACTGTGGACATTGCTGCTATGAACATTTGGGTGCATATGGCCCTTCTTTCCACTACATCTGTATATTTGGGGTGAATACCTAATAGTGCAATTGCTGGGTTGTAGGGTAGTTCTACTTTTAACTTTTTAAAGAACTTCCATACTGTTTTCCAAAGTGGCTGCACCAACTTGCATTCCCACCAACAGTGTAAGAGGGTTCCCCTTTCTCCACAGCCTCTCCAACATTTGTTGTTTCCTGCCTTGTCGATTTTGGCCATTCTAACTGGTATAAGGTGGTATCTCAATGTGGTTTTGATTTGAATTTCCCTGATGGCTAATGATGATGAACGTATTACTTAAAATATTGTTGGCAATAGTTTATATCAATTCCAATGAAGTAGTATTGGATGCATACTGCCCCCACGGAGGTAGTGTAATTTGGGCTACATAGTTCCTTTTGTCTAAGGGAACTCTTAAGGAGGGTCTTGGCTGTGATCTCTTAACAGACAACACTCAAAGCAGGCAGGGGAATGAGTGCCTCAGTCCTGAAAGAGGGATATTGGCTACACATCACCATCCTTTGTGCCATTTAGATCTTTGGATCTATTGCTCCATATAATTTCACTCCCATTTAGGAAAAGCTCCTCCAGGATTCTTTTCTTTTGCTGGGAAATTTATGAAAGGAACATTAATGGAATGAACTATAGCCCCTTACCTCTACAGCTGGTCTTGCACCCTCGACTGATTACATCCTTCCTCTGCTATCCACATGCTATCTGTTCTACATTTCTCTTACCCTTAGCTCACACTTCTGCTGGTCTCTGTCACTTCTCTGGCAGGGTGACCCAGATCATCATCCTTGTGTGGTCTTAGCCTAGGTCGTCATTCCTCCTCTACTGAACATAGAATGCTATGCTCAGCCATGGTACTGCACTTGTCTACTTAAATTGTGCCATTAAAACGGAACAAAAGATTACCTAAAGATCCCCCACTGGATCACTTGGAATGTGCCAAACACATTCCTCTCTCCTTCCATTTTGTAACAACATTGAGAGAGATAAGAAGCAAAATTTCCCAAGCCGGTCACTGTGAACAATGGTAAACATGCCACTCTTTCTTCTACCCTTGATCCTCTGTCTGCTGGATACATGAGACCATATAATGGTCATTGATCTAGAGTATATGCTGGTGCCCCATCCTTGTAGCTTCAAAGGACTTCTAAAGCTTTTTATATCATTCTTATCAGTTTGGCAGGTTCTGGTTGTAATGATTTTATGATTTGTGCTGGATCACTGATTCACATTGTCATGAGTCCACTCTTGCAACTACTGTGCTATAAAGTGTCTTCCTTGGTCCAATGCAATGATGACCAGGACTCTATGTTTGTGGATCAAACATTCTGTTAGCCCTTGGATAATGGTACTGTTTGAGGCCATAGGAGTAGGAAAGCAAGCCTATATTCAGAATAAGTCTCAGTTCCAGTCAAGATGAATTGCTCTCTTTCCTAAATGGGAGGGATTCAATGTATTCAACTTGCCACTGTGTGACTACATGGTCTCCTTGAAGGATGGTGCTGTATTGAGGCCTCAGTGTTGTTCTCTGTTACTGGCAGTTTGGACATTCAGCAGCAGCAGTAGCTACATCAGCCTTAGTCAGAAGGAACTTCTGCTGTTTGGGCTTCTTTATAGTTTCCATCCCTGCAACTACATTTATGCACAATTGTGCCAGTACTTAAGTGGCCAATGGAAGAAGTTGGCTGACATTAATAGACTGAATCATTTTGTTGCCTTGGTTGTTGGTAGATACCCTCTGTAAGAGTTAATATGTGATACAAAGATCTTCGTATCTTGTCTATTTCCATAGTTTCATCCATATGCCTCTTTCCCAAATTTCTTTGTCTTCAATTTTCCAAGCTTTCTCCGTCCAACCCCTGACCTACCAGCCAAGCCATTTGGCTATGAATATATGAGTAAATTCTTACTTTGGGTCACCTCTCTATACATGCAGAAGGAGTGACAAGGTATACAGAGTCCAAAGTTTTGACTACTCGGAAGATGTTATTTTTTGCTGTTTTTCCAGAGCTAAAGTAGGCAGCCATACAATTTTGGCTTGCATCCACATCCTGAGCTTAACTTTCAATAAACCAAGTTTAACCTTTTTCCTCCCTAAGCAATATGGGAATACCTACACAACTATAGTTGCAAGCTGAGGGAGAGAAACTAGTGAAATAGCTTTTGATAAGCCACCTGCTCATACTGTTTACTTGTGCCCTGTACTACTTCTCATACCTGAACCTTGATGTGCTACTTCCATCCTATGATGGGTTACCACGAGTCCTTAGGACTCGGTAGGTCTAACAAAACCAAGCTCATTATGAGAAGTTCTGGTCACAAGGTCACTCAATATCCATTGTCAGGTGAATCCAGTATTATTAAGGTATATAATTATACTGTACAATATGATATATAATTATCAGCAGATAGCATGGCCTTACTAGAGAACTCCATAGAACTATGTTGTGATTCCTCCTATTGCAGTTTGCTGTACACTCCACATGGTGTCTTTCCCACTGCATGTATCTTTAATGGCAGAGTCTGTTGGATTGTATGGCCCAAGTGGCAGGGCTGCTTGTACTGCGGCTTGGACCTGCTGCAGAGCCCTTTCCTACTCTAAGCTCCTGTCAAAGCTGGCAGCCTTCTGTGTCCCTCAGCAAATGTGTCAGAGCAGTATTCCCAAGTTTGGACTATGCTACCACCAGAACCCGAAGAGGCCTATGAGACAACGTCCTTCTTTCTTCATGGTGGAAATACAAGATGCAATAGTTTGTCCTTTATTTTAAACCTACCAAAGAACACTGGACCCTTAAAATCTCTAATGGTGTGGTAGGTCCCTTAATCTCGTTATTGATTTCTAACACTAGTGCTTTATTGTCTATACATGAATTTTAAAATGTGATATATTTAAGCCTAATATCTGGCCAATTTTTGTAAATATTTCAAGTTTACTTGAAAAGAATAGGGATTATTTATTGATTATAGTTCTATATCATCTATATAGCCTTACTAAGTTTTTTTTTTTTTTAAGATTTTATTTGACACAGAAAGAGACAGCAAGAGAGGGAACACAAGCAGGGGGAGTGGGAGAGGGAGAAGCAGGCTTCCCACGGAGCAGGGAGCCAGATGTGGGGCCCCATGAGGGGCTCGATCCCAGGACCCTGAGATCATGACCTGAGCCAAAGGCAGATACTTAACCACTGAGCCACCCAGGTGCCCCTAGACTTACTAAGTTTAAATCCGTTTAGTCAATTACTAAAAATGATGTTAAAAGCTCTGCGTATTTGTGAATTTATCAATTACTCTGTATAATTCTATTAATTTTGATCTTATTTATTTTGAAGATATATTATTAGGGATCTACAATTTTAGAACTGGTATATCTTCCTCGTGAATTTTTACTTTTATTATTATCTAGTGAAAGGGGGTGAGTTTGAGCATTTCAAGACTGATCACAAGGGGAAAATTATGGCCATGAGGTGGCAGTAGCACACACAAGCTTTATTTGGGTGATACTTTGAAGGTTTTCATACTGGGTAAGGTCCCAACACCAGACGATTCAGAGGCTTAAGATAAGGAGGCCATCATTCAGAAGGGGAGGACAGCAAGGGAACCTCTAGAGGAGAAAGGCATCAGAAAGAGGGCTTTTATGTCTAGGTGGTTTTTGTAGTATAGTATAGATGTTAATTCTTTGTAACCCACATTACAACTTTCTCCATATTTGTATTATTAGTATTTGACTTTATCCTTTATCACAGAGGGAGAGTCTGACAGCATGTTTCTATTGGAAAACTATAGGAATCACAATAAGGAAGGTAGAACTCTATGGATCAGCAACTGGCTTAAGTAGCTTCCCATCAACCTATTAACAAATTAGGTTATGAAATACAAAAGCAAGTCAATGAATCATCATATGAGGCACTGAACTCAAAGCTGAATTGTAAGGTGTTTTCACAATACAACCTGCTTAATTACTCATATGAATGAATCATTAATACCTCGAGCCTGCTCAACAGTTTTGGATACCTAATATTTATGTAATGGTGGTGCTCATTTGCTGAGTAAGGCAAAGAACAATTCCTTGGGTAGGGAGAAGCAGGCCTCAAACAATCACGTGACAGTGACAGAATTGTTTCTTAAAGGTTCTAAAAACCCAAGATACATATTTCAAGAGCTGTTATCGTCTGTTGTAACAATTCAGAAGCAGTTACTAGATATCCATTTTTTAAAACAGACACGATAGAATTCTGTGAATTTACAAGAGGAAGTGACAGCAACTGATAATAATGCTTATGTAAAGGGAGTCATTAAAATAACAGCTTGCTACCAGCCCCAGGCTTCTGAAAAATCTGCACAGGTAGGAAAATATTTGGACACAGCTCTTTAACATATTTTAAAAATTGAAAATGTGGGGAGCAAAAACTATCCTGAGAGTATAGTCCTTATACTTTTGGGGTGTTAAAGTTACCTTAATTAGTTTTCAATTCTTTATATATGTTTGGTTGACAAAATTTAAAGTTGATAATTTCATTTTAGTTTCCACATTTTTAGGAAATTTTACCTTCTCCTGTGAAATCTATGTGTGGGAACCATTAGAATATACACGTTGTGCTGTAGTAAATAATTTTAAAGAAAAGCATTTTATGACCACAGACCATGGATATTCAAACTTTTGGTAAGGAAGATTTTTCCCAAAGTCTTGTGATCAGCTATGGAAAAATAATAGCTTCATCTAAGAGTGAAGCCCCTTAAGAGTGTCGAAGGGAAGGCTGTAGGATAGAACACCCAGAGCCATAGTGACGGCAGTGGTAGATTGCTCCCTCTTTGCACATGTGTAAAGAGTAACTATTTTGTACATACACCTTGTAAAACTTCTCAAAATCGCAACTACCTAATTCTAACTTTAAAATTCCCGCTGTTGGTCACGAGAGTCAAGATCAAAGATCACACAATAGAACCTACTGACATTACATGTAATAAATTACAAATCTAGGTACCGTACTTAGTGAAGGGTCTCATATATACGCGTGCTATTAGCTTTGATTATTATTGGGAGAATTAAGTAAGTCGGCTTCCTGTATCTTCTTTGTATATAAAAAAGACACAGTAAACTGAGAGGATTGTACCTTTAATAGACAGACTTAAGGATAGCTACTAATGTAGGAACTATAATATACAATAAAACTAAATAGACTTAGGCTAAAAAATTACAAAAGTTTTAAAGTTTCTCCAGTAAGTTTATTTTGCAACCTTTTTGTATTTTATGTTTCATTGGCTTACACTGTTATAACGAGAAAAAGGTATATGATTTTGAACACTGACTTATCATTTTAATATGAATTCAGATGTTTTTTATGTTTATTTCTAATTAAACTTCAAATTGCAGCAGCTCTCAGGAGTTTAGTGTAAGTATTCTTGCCACCCCATCCTACCCTGTCACTGAGCCAAAGAGTTCAAGATACATTTACAAAACACAGACTTAAACAAACACAAGCCTTTTGTAAAGTAAACAAATTTTTTATAATGCATATATCTGTTCCTTTTTGGAACTTTCTATATCCAGTTCATGTCTTTTCTGAAATTGGGATATTCACACTTACTAGACAGTCTTTATAAAGCAAAGCATTTATCTCTTTAAAAACTCAAGTAATTCTTGAGAGCAATATTTTTCTTATTGATCTGAAAAGAACTGAGTGTGGAAGGCCAAGAGGAAAAACCACTTCAAATGACCAAAACAGAAGGGGACTGAAAAATAACATATTTTACAGTATATGTAGGGAGAAAGACTTTAAGTGTAGATTCTATAGAAAATATTGATATTCAAAGGAATAGTTTTGGACCCGCTGCCAAAAACATATTTTTCTCAGTTAGTTAAAACCAAGAGTGTTGGTTTTATTCGGGAAGATACATTAAGTCTTTGAAGTAAGAATGAAAGGGTTGTACAATTTAACCTCTATATAAATGACTGTTTGAATACACAAAGTATCAAATATAAACAGTAGTGTAGCAAGAAAATAAATTGGCAGAAATAATTACTCAACCAGTAGCAATAATTAAGACCACCATTTGAAAGATCTATACACAAAGAATGAAAAAATATTGTTGTAAGATTTTATAGCACACAACTGAATTCAATCCTAATTCATTACTATTATACTTCTTTCTTCTTCAGTATTAGTGGACCCACATTATCTCCTGTCAATTCATTGTGTTTATTATGTGAACCATCACAGGCAGGAAACTAGAAAGGAAAAAGAATTACAAGTGTTATTTTAAAAATAATTTAATAAGTAGGAGTATTTGTGAAATGCTCTTATAAAGAAAGTACATAACTTTGAAAAAAAAACCATCAGATAGCTTTCCTGAGTAATGTGTATTCTACATCTAACCTAACTCATTCAATTATCACAGCAAATGTAACAGTTTTAAATAATGTATTATTTGATACAGATTTTAAATAAAAAGCTTTGAATTATTCCAAGAGTCAATTAAACAGGTTCAAAGGGGGACTAAAACAAGCCTTTGTTCTCTGTGGAACTCCAAATTAGAGCTTACCTCTTCATTTATTTAAATTTGAAAAGAATGTACAGTGTACAGTTGACCCTTGAACAACACAGGTTTGAACTGTGTGGGTCCACTTAACTGTGGATTTTTTTTTTCACTAAACACAGTCCAGTACTGTAAATGAATTTTCTGTTCCTTATGGTTTTTTTTTACCATAGGAAGAGAAAATTTCATATTTTTTCTCTAGCTTACTTCACTGTAAGAATAAAGTACGTAATACATCTAACATACAAAGTATGTGTTAATTGACTGTTTATGTCATCAGTAAGGCTTCTGGTTAACAGTAGGCTATTAAGTTTTGCGGAAGCCAAAAATTATACCCAGATTTGACTGTGCAGGGGGTGGCTGTCCCAATCTCCACATTGTTCAAGGGTCAATTGCAATTTAAATTCAAAATACATTACTTCATGTTTTCTTACTATAAACTCACACATACTATAAAATTTTTGAAAAAAAATTTAAAAATGCATTTAAAAATGCACTAATGCATAACAATAATCAAGATTTTGTTCTATTTTTTCCTCTGCATTTACTATGTGTATTCCTTTTTCAAAAAACAAAATTGGGGGTGCCTGGGTGGCTCAGTGGGTTAAAGCCTCTGCCTTCGGCTCAGGTCATGATCTCAGGGTCCTGGGATCGAGGCCCGCATCGGGCTCTCTGCTCGGCAGGGAGCCTGCTTCCCCCTCTCTCTCTGCCTGCCTCTCTGCCTGCTTGTGATCTCTCTCTCTCTCTCTCTGTCAAATAAATAAATAAAATCTTAAAAAAAAAAAATTTTTTTTAAAAAACAAAATTGGGATCACACTGTACTGTGCTTTTCCTATTAATTACATCATGCTCTCATGTCATTAAAATAGTCTTTAAAAACACGATTTGTAAATCTTCCTAATATATCCCATAATTTGTATTATGCCATACTTTAATCATTCCCATTATCAGATACATATCTAGATTAATTCCAAAACTTTGCTATTACAAAAAAATGTTGTGATAAACACTACCGTACTTAAAACTTCAAATAACCTATGATCATAGTACTAGAAGAAAATACTACTCGCCAGCTACTTGTAATACTCATCACTCCGTATTCTTTATTATTTCTACATTAAAAATCATCCATAATTATAGGTGCCACTTATTAGCTCATCTATATATAAGATACTGTACATACAGCATCTCGCCAAATCCTAAAAAATGTCTATGCTGTTGACATATTATCGGGGAAAAAAACAAACAAAACCAAACCCTGAACATCAGAGATTAAGGACTAAGTAACCTGCCCAACCGAACTCATACTATCAGTGGCAGACATCAGCTCTGAAGCATCAAATTTCTATCCTTCCTTGCTGCTGTAACTTTTCTAATGTAGGTAAGTATCCACCATAAAACGCAAACTTTAACTTAGAAATTTAGAATTTCAGTATTGAACCGTGTGGAAAAATCGTTCGCCTCCCAGTACCTTGAAAGTGATGATTTAAGAAGCAGAACAACTTTAACTGCCCGGTGTTAACAAGAATACGTGTGAGTGCACATCTTACCGTCTTAGAACGCCAACACCTACAGTAAGCTGCTTTGGTGAGACACAGATCTTCAATGTTTATTTCATTCACCACTTTGGGATTTTCCTTTTGTATTTTAAGATTAATCAAGCTATCCTTCTGTTGTTTTTTCTTCGGGAGGAATGGACGAATTGCGAGGTAGCCAAGTAGTGCAAGTACACCAAGGAAAGGCAGTAACCGAAGCCATTCTGAAACTGAACACGTACAGATTTAACAGTGTGCGGCCATCTCGTAACAGAGCTCAAACAGCATGGGTCGTCCTCGACCTTACTCTTTACCTATTCTTTACTTCTCCTCTTAATCTCGAAACCAACTTACCTATAACACTATGTATAAATAACACGATCGAGCCACCTATACCTGAGACCACCTTGTTTTATCTGTGGGCTAACTTAAGACTTGTAAAACTGGAACACAAAACTTGGAGAAACAGATCCTGTGTCAAATATCTTATTTCATTATCCACACACTAATTATATTTGTGTTTACCTTTGTTTTTATTTCAGGAATAATGATCACCATTATTACAAACAAAAGTGATATATTTTATAGGTTTAGAAAATATTTCCACCATGTCTAAAATCATATAACAGAATACCCAAAAATGAATATTTTACCCTTGATTTAGGATTTCAGACGAACATGTCTTCAGTGCTTTAATTTACATTTTTGGTAAAACACAGTGATTCCTTAAGAAATGTTTCTAGAAGCTACTATTTTAAAGAGAACTAATTGAAATTTTCATACACTGAATGTTCTCATTATTAGATACATCTTATTCCCTAAGTGTTCATCAAATGCCTTTGGGAGTACAAAGTACTGTCTTGAGGGGGTTAGGGAATATAAGTGAATAAATAAAATGGTCCCTGTGTCTGTGAAGACAAACACATAAGGAAACCAAGATGAACATTTCAGCATGCGTTCATCAAATGTTGGCTATTGCCATGCATCTGTAGAGAATCCTTTCTGTTCTTAAAATGTTATCCTTTGACAATCGTCACTGAGTGCTTACCTGCTATCTTGCTAAGCACAATGTAGAAACAGCTTAGTCAAGAAAAAGAGAAAAACTAAAGGTTATGTGCCAAGGCATGCTAATGAATGTTAACACGCTATGCTAAGAGTACAACTGCATTACCTTATTTAACTCTGTTAAGCTGTGTTAAACAGCTGTATTGGTAGGTACCATTATTATACCTTTTTTCATGTGGGTAAACTACAGCTTAATAAGCAGGTTTAGTGGAGGACAGTAAATCCTAACCTGTTCTGATTTCATCAAATCCAACAGATTTAAAATTTTATCTGTTCTTCTCTTGGTAAAACTACTCCCAGAGATAATTGTTCTTACTATTCAAGTATTAAAAGAAAAGACTGGCTGAATACAAAGTCTTCCAAAATGAAACTATTTTTGATACAACACTATGCCAAAGGTTTGTTATGAGTTCTAAATGAAACAACCTATTTATATACTATATGTATAGAAACTGTAACAGTGCCTAGCACAGAGAAGATATATAATAAGTAACTTTTATTAATAGATTATGGAAATTGGTAGCCACTCCTTTGAAAAAATATTGCCAACTCAACTTGGTAACAGTATATAGTTGAAATCTTTGGGGATATAATCTTTTAGTCCCCAGAATGAAGCTCTGTAGGGACAAGGACCTTGCCTGTCATGTTCACTGTTCTATTCTCAGAACCAAAGTGGAGACACTCCATATAGATTCTCTGAATGAACTGAAGTTCTGGAAACGAAAAGAACTGTTTCTTGGGGAGAAGGGGTCTATCTGTAAATCAGTCGTTGTCGAATATAGTAGCCACGAGCCACACTGCTTTGATTTGTACCTGTGATTTTATTTTAACCAGGTATGGTAAGATGACAGACAAGGAGATAACTGCCTTCAAAGAAAAGTTTACTGTATGTAATTCCCAAGAGCGGGTACACCATGTCACACAGAGCCACACAGGGAAGTACCAGGTTTGGTTAGGAGGAAGGCAAAAGGAAAACACGGGCACAAATCTTTATTGTGTTTTCCATAGGAAAGGCAAAGGAATAATTTCCGTGGGCTCTGGGCTATAGGGGTAGTCCCTAGTTGTCTAGTACTTAGCCCTGGGTGATTAGGGCAGGAGAAATACTGGTGTGCTATGTGAGAGTGACATAAAGGAGGTGGTTGGTTTGCATATGAAAAGCATGTTCGTGGGTAGGTGGTTTACTATCTCTAGGAATTAGCTACTCCTGGGAAGGTGCAGGTTCTTCTTGGCCCCCATGATTTCAAAGCATCATAAAATACAGAAAATAAAAAGCATGATTAATACACACATACAGCTATAAACTTTAAATAAATTAAAGTTAAGTAAAATTCAAAATTCAGTTTCTAAGACAAACTAGTTACATATCACCAGCTCAATAGCGACATGGTACTAGTGGCTACTATATCTGACAGCCAGAGAGCATTTCCATCAGGTTTTTTGGATGGCATTGCTATAGACCATTGTTTCAATAAAGTAACATCTCTATAGCATGGCAAGGCTGCTTTGACAGCTTCAGCACCCACCGCTTACGTACTTGAAATCACCCAAAGCTACTACCTAGCAGCTGCCTTCCTGTGTTCTCTGCATAAGGATTTCCTTCTGCCTTTCTACCTCTATTCTGTTGGACTGATTTGTGTAGACCCTTTAAGATTAATGTCAAATATTGCCTTCTCCAGAAGTCTTCCTTGATTTCACAAAGCAAAATCTATCACTTCCTCCTGTACTTCCAAGCCCTTTTTCCTCATGTTTCTTTTATCACACCACAGTCATCTGCTTATAAAGCTGACTCATATGTCCCTACCATTCTCCCTGGCACAAAGTAGATACCTCATAGGTGTTTTATGAATGACTTAAATGAATGAATGCAGAGCATAAATGTCAGTCCCTTTCTCACTCACCACATAGTACTGTAATTATTTATATGCACTTATCTTCTAGATCCGACAATGAATATCTATTGACCCCAACATCCAGTAAAATATTTGAAGTAGTAGGTATTCAGTGTTTATTTTTTTTTCAGTAAGTGTTTATTAAATGTAGAGTAACTTTAAGTATTATTCTGTATATTACAAAATTAAAAAGTCATGAGGTTAAATGACTCAAACTCAAAAAGTAAATAAATAGGAATTTAAAGATGAAAACCTTAACTTAGATTCCTAAGTTTAGCATTTCCTGTCCTAGCCCACAAATCTCAGGGAATAAATGGCGTTAATACTTTTAAAAATCTACTTCAGAAAATGTTCTTTCAACGTACTTAATTCCTCAGTAAAACATTACTCTGTGGTAGTATGGTAATAAAAAGTACCATTATCTCCTACAACAAAGTAATTGAAACAACAGCCTGAGTGCAATCTACTTTTTGAAGGTGATAATCTTCAGTTTAACTACAGAAAAGCTTTATAAAGAAAAATAATACAGCCTTTCAAGCATTATTAAATAACTTTTTTTTTTTTAAAGACTTTATTTATTTATTTGTCAGAGAGAAAGAGAAAGAGCACAAGCTGGGAAAGCAGGCAGAGGGAGAAGCAGGCTCCCTGATGAGCAAGGAGCCCGATGCGGGACTCGATCCCAGGACCCTGGGATCATGACCTAAGCCGAAGGCAGATGCTTAACCAACTGAGCCACCCAGGTATCCCTAAATAACTTTAAATACATTTATTAAGGTTGATTTTTAGCAAACAAATATGAAATACAGAAAAATCAAACACGAAATTAAAAAAAAATTTAAAAATAGCTATTGCCTTTGAACCTGCTTGATATATGTTGAACTATTACAGAAATTTTAGATACTCTGAGGAAAACTATCACCTCCTAATTGTTAGGTATAATATATATTTTGTACAGTATATTATTTATTTTTATTGTTTAGGATTATCAAAGACAGCATTTATTTTACAAAATTTAGAAAAGTATAAAAATAACTTTTAATACTATCAGTCAAGAGTTGATAACAGTTTACATTTTTTTTGCTCTATAAATATGTTTTAAATACTTAAAAACCAAAACTGAGACTATGTTGTATATACAGTCCATATCTTACTTTTTTTCACTTTGTATCAGGAACATTTCCCAATTTCTTAGCATCATTTGGAAACATGAATTTTAACGGCTACATCCATCTATCATGTCCCCTAATCAGAATGTAAGATCTATGAAAGCAGACACCTTATTTGTCCAGGTCACCACTGTATCCTGAGTGCCTAAATAATGCTTGCTTCAATTTATTTTATTTTATATTGAGTCATAATTTATAGTATAGCCTGTTGAGCTTTGAGTGAAGTGTTAAATTTGATGAGTCTTTACACCTATATAGACCTATAAACACCACCTGAGGCAAAATACAGGGCATTTCCCTCACTCTAAAAAGTTAGCTCTTGTACAATCCCCTCTTTCTGAGTTCCCTCGCCAATTTAAGTACTTAATAGATATTAATGAATTAAGAAATCTCATCTCTTTGCTATTCTTAAACAATTCCAATTTCGTTTTTGACTATATAGTAAGTACCCAAGACGGGAGACAATGTGCTAATGCAAGTGTAGCAGCTTTCTTATCTGTTTCTACATACCCAGCGCTCAGTACAGTGCCTGGCACGAAAGTAGGATTTCAATACATAACGAATTCACAGTTTATCTGTGGTATAAATCCAGATTTTCATATACTCAGAATTAGGTTTCTTTGGTCTATAAAATAGAACAACATAATTCATTCATTTGTTCAACAATACAAGTACCCACCACATCCCAAATACTACATTAGGTGCTGGGGATTCAGGCGGATGTACAAGGTCCCTGTATACTCACAGAGTATACATTTTAGAGGAGGAGATAACCAAAACAAGTAAGCAAATAAGCAAGATAATTTTAGAGTATAATAAGAGCTATGAAGGAAACAAATAGGATGATATAAGAAAAAAAGAGACTATCCTAGGGGCAAAGCAGTAGGCTGACTACAACTTTAGGTAAGGGACACAGGAAGGGAAAAAAGATCTTTAAGCCAAGACCTAAAGGAAAAGCAGGGGACTCAAAGACGAGTAAAGAACTTTCAAGACACAACAAAGAGTACATGTAAAGAAACTTCCAACTTCATAGAACTGTTGGGAGGAATAAATGAATGAAGTTGGAAATCACTCTGTAAAAATTTTTGAGCACTGTACAAAAGGAAGCTACTAATGCATTCCACCCTGAAACTAAAATATCGGTCTCCTCACCCACTCCCTATCCTCTAACAGAGACTTATATAGACCAAGACTTCAATTATGTTTTTTTTTTTACTTCAATTAATTTTAACTGAATTGAGTCTGTACTCCATTAAGCTGGTATTTAAGGTAACTCCCATTAGGTATGCACTTGTTTGCCTTTGTTCAAGGCTTATGAATGGTAACAGTGTAAGTTAACAGATAAATATTCTGTTTAAGATATTTAAGAAAAAAACTTTAAGCACCCTCAAGAAGTATAAAACCTCACAAACAGATTAGGTGATATGACAGGTGAAGATACAAAAATTATAAGACACAGTCCCTACCCCAAAAAAACTTTTCATCTAGATTGGAATACAGATCTATAAAAAAGGATTATACTACTGTATAGTATGTGCAATTATAAATAAACAATACAGAAGAAGACATGATTAACTCTGCAGGGATGAGCAGACTTTACAGAGAGGATCTGGCACCTAACGAGGTTTCTAAAAGATGAGTAAGAGTATAGCAGTCCACAGACTTAGGGGAGGAGGGGCTGTATTTCATATAGAAGAAACAGCATAGGCAAAGACACAGAGATACCATCTGCATGAAAAGTAAGCGGACAATACTGCTAGAATATGATGAAATAGGAGAGAGATTATAGAGGTGACCAGGTGTCATATGATAAAAATCATCAGGAGGGGCACCTGGGTGGCTCAGTCGGTTAAGTGTCTGCCTTCCGCTCAGGTCATGACCCCAGATTCTGGGATCGAGCCTCATGTCAGGTTCCCTGCTCCTTTGGGTGCCTGCTTCTCCCCCTCCTTCTCCCTCTGCTTGCAGCTCCCCCTGCTCGTACTATCTCTTTCATTCTTTGTCAAATGGATAAATAAAATCTGAAAAAAAAAAAAAAAATCAACAGGTAGGTAATAATCAACTCTGTACATAAAAGGGAACCACTGATATATCTGAATACCAATGTAAGTGGAAAGTTATTCATTTATGAAATCAGATGGTATCAGATGGAAGATGGACTGGTGGAGAAACAGGTAAGAGCAGAGAGGGCTGGTAGTGGGAGGACAAGATGCAAGACAATCTGTTAGAAATCCACTGCAATAATCCCGAAAAAATCATGCAAGCTTAAACTAAGGCAGTGGACATCAAAGTAAAAAGGACAAATGGATCCCCTGAAACTGCCTGAACAGTGTATGTGTGCATGCATTTTTTAAGGAGATAGTTTGATGCTTTCATTGGGAACACTGAGTAGGTCTGTGATCAATCTTCACTTGCCTTGAAGCTTAAGAACCACTAACTCAATAAAATCGATCAGATTGGGTGAGCAATCAAATATGGAGGAAGTGAGGCTTTTTATGATTCCCAGATTTCTGGTTTCATTATCTGGATGGATGGAGATACCGGTCTCTAATTTAAAACCAAAACAAAACAGAACATAAGAAGAGCAATTTTAAGCAGGAAAAGACCAGTATAGTGTTGTAGAAGAAAGGGGAAAATATGAGGTGTTGACATTCTTAAATAATATAAAGGAGAGGGGCTCCTGGGTGGCTCAGTGGGTTAAAGTCTCTGCCTTCAGCTCAGGTCATGATCTCAGGGTCCTGGGATCAAGCCCCGCATCAGGGGGGGGCTTGATCCCTGCTGCTGAGCAGGGAGCCTGCTTTCTCCTCTCTCTGTCTGCCTCTCTGCCTACTTGTGATCTCTCTCTCTCTGTCAAATAAATAAATAAAATCTTAAAAAAAAAAAAAAAGAATATAAGGGAGAGACTAAAAGGTCAGTAGTTACCAGCAAAAAATTAGGGATACTGATGGATGGCACAAGTCATAGCTTTCTTTGAAACAATGAAGTAGTCCAGTGTGGAAGCTGCTCTGCAGAGCCTAAAAGATGCCAACCCTCTCTGCCCCCTCATCCCAGAAAGACAAAGAAACATAAAGAAAAGAGACCACTGAGAGAGCTAAAGGCAGGGGAAGTGACATCCTCAGGGAGAGCTCTGTTTCATTTAGGGCAAGGAGGTACATCTATGAAAAATTATGAAGTAGACAAGCCAGGAGTAGAAGATAACAGTGTGACAGATCAAGGGTGGGAGAGGGTGTGGTGTAGCTATTTTGGGCTATAATTACTTCAAGTACATGGACCTGTCTGACCTCAACACTCAATCCACTAAAAAGGTACCCAGTTAGGCAACATTCTGCTTACTCATCTGAATGTAAAAGGTTTAAATTTCCTCAAATTTGTTCCTTTTGTTCAAATTTTTCACTTCAGAAAGACTTTCCTCCTCTGACGTTTGGTTTCCAATTTTTTTTAAACACCTGTTTCTAAGTTTAAAAAAAAAAAATCAGACCACACTAATACTAAAATACTAAGCAGGGTTCTAAATGCGTTTTGTAATATTCTACTTCCCACTATTAAGATAAACAACAGCCTAAGAAAGTAGAGTGAAAAAACGGTACCATCGGAGTAACAAAATCTACACCAAAAAGAACATTTCAAAGCAACCTGAGTAGCAAGCAATTTTAACATAATTTTTTGAAAGTTTAGATACTGTTAAAAGAAAGTATCTCCTCAGAGAAATACAATTCGGTTTACGAGAGGGCAGATTCAAACTTTTATAAAGATAGGCTACCTATTACACCCTATTCCTGACCAAGATACATAAACAAATACGATGATAAAAACATTTGTAAAAGCACACATAGACACACAAGGATCTCAATGAGGAATTATATTCTAAGAATCTAGGACAGACTTTTGCCTTCTCAAAAGGGGGCATATAATGATACTATTAAAATAATGTTGGGAACATGGTTGCTGATAATTAATAACATATTTATTGTTAGAGAAGACAGAAATATTTCTATTTCTGAATTGTAAAAAGAGGAAAGTAAAATATTTTCAAGAGATGGTTTTACTATTACCACTTAAAATCTAATACAGACTGTTTAGGACCAAAGGCCAATAAAATGAAATTAATGATCAATTTAAAAACCTTTTTTTCCCATTCATTATTATGAACAGTGTTTTGGTGTCTAGAATATTTCCTGGACCAAGTACTCAATAACACCTGATGACTTGAAAAATTTTACACTGCAAAGTAGTTACATGTCAGAAAATGTTTTAATGAGACTGCAATTGTTCTCCACAAGGGCTAGTATAATCTTTAATTCTTTAATTACACTGACTTAAATATAGTTGGTCTAACTAGAAAGAGGGGAAAAACTTTCAAAACTTATAGGAACTATGTAACTATTTTCCCAAATTCTCAAAAACAGTTTTTTTAAGATAAAATTAAGATAAAATTCTTTGATCTTTTAGAAATAGTCTCTAGTATTTACATTTTAATAAATGCAACTTTCTAGTTTGAACTTAATAATTTCTTATATCTCCCTATTGAGAAAACTCACCTTTTATTCTATTTCTTTAAAAAAAAATTGTGGTACATTTTACATACAATAAAATAAACAGATCTTAGGTGTTTAGCTCTGAGCTGTGACAATTAAATATATCCCAGCAGCCTCCACTGAAAATGTAAAAACATGCAAAATACTCTACCACCCAAGAAAGTATTCTCCTGTCCCTTTCCAGTCTATCCTCCCACCACTGATGTCTACAACCAAAGCTTTTTCACTCACCATTAAGTTTTTGAGATTCATCCAGTGGATCAGTAATTCATTCCCTTTTCTTGCTAACCGATATTCCACTCTGAATATACTACAATTTGTTTATCCACTCTCCTGTTAGTAGGTATTTTCGGTTGCTTCTAGTTTGGGGCTATTATAAATAAGACTGCTATAAACATGTTTGTAGAAGTCATCTTATGGATATAAGTTTTCAACTCTTTTCCACTTCTAAATTCTTCATTCAAAATTGGCCCTTTCTGGATAAACAGAGCTAATGCCTTTAAAGCTGTCAGCTCTGACATGTTTGTGTTACCCCAGAAAACATACTGATTATCTTGGGATTCACTGCTTTATCTTTAGGAGCAAAACCGTTATGTTTCAAAGAAGCAAATGTGGTCAAGAGGGGAAGAGCTAATACATTCAAAGTTTCAGCAAGCTTTTAAATCTAGAAGTAAACTGCTTCTGACTTTTGAATAGGAAGATTTTGTTGTCATTCTATTTTAAAAGTTTATACAACAGGGAAAGCTTTTTTAAAGGTCAAAGTATTAGAATAGACTATACTTCCAAAAGGCAGACTCATACAAATTTATCTTAAAAGACTCACTGTTAAACATATGACCTAAACAAAAATAGATAAGTTGTTTCTGATAGATAAGGACTGTCTGTAAATACTGTATGGTGATTAAGGATCTCCAAGTGTTTACTAAGAATGCAGAGTCATCATGAGAGAGCCAAGTGCTTTAAAAAAAAAAAAAAAGCTAGATGTAAATAGGGAAGGAAAAAACAGGCAATAAAAAATGTAAGCTGTAACTTCGTTCTAATTTTCACAGATAGAAAATGAAAACACTTTTGGTTGTCTTAGACATTTTAAACATTTGCTGAAAAGTGATCTTCCAGGTTGTTTCAACAAAAGTCTAAGTATGGATTCTGTAAGTAGCTCAATCAAGACAGATAAAGGTAATTAGCTATTACAATCTACTCAGGAGGGAAGACTCAGAGTGGAAATTGGTCAGTGGGAATTTTCTTCCATAGTGCTCAAATTCTGCAACTGTTATGTTGTCTGGTATGAAAGAGACTACCTCGTTTTTTTATAAAGCAGTTACTACAAACATGTTTCCTAACAAGCAATACAATGAGAACTAAAATAGACACATTGTAATGGAACTTAAATACATGTTTTTAAGATATTTCTCAATGTTGTCACTATTTCTGAGAATCAGTCCTCACTTTAAATATTTAACAGCTTTGAAGAGGAAGTTACTATATATTATTGATTTAAGGGAGAAAAGCTTTAGACTGAGTTTCCTTAATGCCTTTAATAGGAATTAAATATTTGTTGACAGTGGAGATTTTGAAGGAAAAAAAAAACCTGCTTCTAAAATCTAGCCGCTCAATCAAATTACATACTTTCTGTTACAACTACTCTATTTACAGAAAATTGAAACTAATGTAAAACCAGCCACCACTGGAATCAGCACACATAATTCAGGTTATACTGGACTGGGGTGGGAGTAAGGGGACTTCTTTCTTGCCGGACTGTTAAGAACTTGGCAGTTAATTTGGGCAAATTATTAATATAAGTTGGCAACTGGGAATTAATGTCACAAAACAATCATATTCTTCTGGCTTGGTATTACCATTTTTGTGAATACATTCAAGGGTATAAGTCAAAGGAGGAAAAAAAACCCTAACAATTGGTATAGGGCTACTTACCAGAACACTATGAATAAAATATATATATGCACAAACATTCCAAATTTCCAACTGCAGGGGAATGGTGAGGCCTACTGTGATGCTAATCTAAAACAGGATTATATAGTTGTTAGAAAAAGAGGAATATATTAAAATATGTAAAGTACTGAAGTAAAAGCAATGATAAAGGGAAAAAAGTCAAAATTTTATATAACTGCAGAATATCTATCAGAATTACAGGATCAAAAGAAGATTTTGATGTTTATAAATACTTGAAACATTTCTTCATTTTATGTTACTTTTACGCTGATTCTGCTGTTTAGATGTTTTTTTCAATGTTAATTATTCAGTTACCATGCTTTCTATTCAATTACAAGCTTCCTACCAAGCCATAACTCAAAGAATCTCTAGATTTAGAAGAGGTCATTTAGTTTACCTCCTCTAAATCTGTCTACTACCTGCCTCTGCTTTTTTTTTTTTTTTTTAATATTATCCTTTTTTTAGGGATAGTATTCTCTTAAAAAACAAAAAAGAACCAAACAGAAGCCTTCCATGTATTGGGGCCGAAATCCATCTCCAAATAATTTTCACAATTTGGTCCTAGTTCTGTCTTTTGGTCTACAAAGCCTATCTTATTCTCCTTCCGCCAGTAAGCCTTCCAAATGCTATGTTTCATGTCAGCTACCATAGAACTCCAGACTGCTCCAGGCTAAACAGCCCTATTGATCTCAAAATTATCTTAATTCATGTTTTATTCCCTGACATTCAGGACCTATGAGTTCATAGTTTGCCGAATCAATATGGCTTTTTTTTCCCCCTCACCATCCCAATCAGTTTCAGTGTGGTTTGCAAATACCCCTCTTAAACTGTAACACCCAACACCCAACAAAATCTTCCAAGTG
Source organism: Potos flavus (assembly GCA_028534135.1). Taxonomy (NCBI): domain Eukaryota; kingdom Metazoa; phylum Chordata; class Mammalia; order Carnivora; family Procyonidae; genus Potos; species Potos flavus. The sequence goes on from CM052899.1 coordinate 102,009,124, forward strand.
TTGGCTGCATTATGGAAATTTTCGTCCTTTAGATGTGAAATCCTGAGTTGTGAGGGTTTTGTTTTGTAAAGAACAAATCTTAAAAACATAATGTTACATATATTCATTAAATTTCATTATCTAACATTTGGTCCATCGTACCAGTCTTTGAACACCTTCCGGCTAACTT
>CM052899.1:102009792-102060700 GCA_028534135.1 Potos flavus
GGGGCGGGTAGGGATAGGGTGGCTGGGTTATGGACATTGAGGAGGGTATGTGCTATGGCAAGTGCTGTGAAATGGGTAAGCCTGAGGATTCACAGACATGTACCCTGGGGTACATTATGTGTTAATTAAAAAATAAAAAAAGAAAAAGAAAAAAAGAAAAGATCAGGCAGGTCAGTTGACTTGGCAAAAATCACATAAAGGAAACTAGGGAATTCACTTTATGGGAAATACTTTTCTTTTTGAGTAGGTAATTCATTCAAATGGCGTGTGTGTGTTTAGATAGATAGATAGATCTAGATTTATATTTTGAATTGAAGTTTCCCACGTGTATATTCCATCCACCATTTCCCATGCCAATGCCATCAAATCCCACAAGTACTTTCACAATTTTCTCATGTATCTTCCTAGAGCTTTTTTTTTTTCCTCTTCTTTTTCTCTTTTCCCCTTCTGCAGTCTCTCTGTACTTGTCATGGTGTTCTTTTTTTCTCTTTCTTTAATTAAGTTATAATTGACAAAAATATTAGTTTCAGGTGTAAAGCATGATGATTTAATATTTGTATGTATTGCAAAATGATCACCACAAAAGTCTAGTTACCATACATAGTTACAGAATATTTTTTCTTGTGATGAGAACTTTTAAGTTTTTTAAGATTTACTCCCTTAAGCAACTTTCAAATATGCAATACAGTATTATTAATTGTAGTGACTATACTGTACACTCTATCCCCATGACTTATTTTGCAACTGAAAGTTTGTACCTTTTGACCCCCTTCACCCATTTTGCCCACCCTACCTCTGGCAATCACCAGTCTTTTCTCTGTATCTCTGAGCGTGGCTGGTCAGTTGGTTGTTTTTACATTCCACATAGAAGTGAGATCATGTGGTATTTGTCTTTATCAATCTTATTTCATGTAACATAATGCCCTTGAGGTCCATCTATGTTGCCGTAGATGGTGAGATTTTATTCTTTTTTATGGCTGAACGATACTCCATTGTATGTGTATACTACATTTTATTTCTTTTTTTCCCTCTAAACTTCAATCATGTATTTTTTTTCTTTTTTCCTTTTTTACTATTTTTGAGTATGGTTGACCCACAATGTTACATTAGTTTCAGGTGTACAACATAATTTGACAAGTTTGTACATTATGCTATGCTCACGACACATGTAGCTACCATCTGTCACCATACAATGCTATTACAATATCATTGACCATATTCCTTATGCTGTGGCTTTTATTTCCATGACATATTCATTCCATGTATACTACATTTCCCTTATCCATTCACCTTTCAGTGTACACTTAGGTTGTTTCCATATCTTGGCTATTGTAAATAATGCTGCAGTGAGTATAGGAGTGCATATATTTTTTGGAGCATTTTCATTTTCTTTGAATAAATACCCAGACGTGTAATTGCTAGGTCATAGGGTAGTTCTATTTTTAAGTTTCTGAGGAACCTCCATACTGTTTGCCATAGGGGCTGTACCTATTTATATTCCCACCAACAGTGCATAAAGGTTACCTTTTCTCCACATTCACACCAGCATTTGTTATTTCTTGTGTAATTTGGATGATATTGCCAAATTTCCCTCCATAGGTATTGTATAAAGAACAGTTGGGAATGTATAGCATTGTCATTAGAGTATGTGACCAAACTTTTGGATTTGAGACTGAAAAGTGAAAATGTTTAATCTTAGTATAGTCTTATTATGCATTTCTCCTGTTACGAGTGAGGTGAAACATCTCAGACTGGGCAAAATTTTAAATGACCTCTTCCTAATGAGGATCCAGGTAAAAGGATATTGTTTTACATTGCCAGTAAAAAAGTGAACTTTTTCAACCTATTTGCAAAGCAGTCTGGCAACCTGTGTTAAAATTTTTTAAACTACAAATACCTTTTGTTCTAGCTACCTTTTCTTCTTAAGGACATGCCATAGAAGTTGGAGCCGTCATTTCCACTTACAGCTCATCAGCCAGAATGTAGTCATATGGCCACACTTTCAAGGGGGGCTAGGAAATATAGTCCTCAGCTATGTGGCAGTGTCCAAAGCTAAAATTGGGGGAAGAAGAGAAGAAAGGACATTGAGAGACAATAGTAGTTTTTGCTACAACAGACTTTGGTGAGCTAGGTAAAAAAGGAAAGGGGACTTCTTTTTCCCAAAAGTTATCTGTTCCTGCAAAGGCATGCTGCCAAAAAGCATGAACAAAGGTGGCATGATTCATTGGGAGCAAATATAACAGTCTATCATATGATATACTTATATGTATATGTAAAATTTTATATTTGTCCACATATTCAAAGATATACAAGTAAAATTGGTGGGGCGCCTGGATGGCTCAGTTGGTTGAGTGTCTGACTCTTGGTCTCGGCTCAGGTCATGATCTCATGGGTCATGGGATTGAGCCCTCACATTGGGCTCTGTGTTCAGTGGGGAGTCTGCTTGAGATTCTGTCTCCCTCTCCCTCTGCCCCTCTCCCTCTCAAATAAATAAATAAATATTTTTGAAAATAAGTAAAATTGGTTAAACAAGTTCATGATGGGCAGATACTAATATGACCATGTCACTCTCCCACTTTTAATTGCCTCACAGATTACAGCCCAAACCCTTTAGCCCATACTATTTCTACTATGTTATACTACCTCCCAGGAGATGTAAAATCCATGTAGAAAAGATAAATTGGTTCTACCTGGAGTGGTTGGGCTTCATGTAAGATATGGAATTGGAACTAGACCTTGAAAGAAGTATTTGAATTAATGGAGAGGGGCAAGGAGGCATAAACAGATAGTTCCAATCTTTTTAGGCCCACCCTTTTAAAAAATTGAAATATAGCATACTACAGAAATAAATGAACTATCTTCCATAAAGTAAACATACCACTGTATCTACCACTCAGAAAATAGAGTATTACTGGTTACATGGAGACCCTCGTAGGCAACTTCTCAATAACTATCCTGCCCCTCCTCTCCAATGTAATCACTGTCCTAGCTTCTAACCATAGACCAATTTTGCCTGGTTTTCAATCTTACATTAATGAGATTAAGTGTGTATTTTATATATATGTGAGATTCATCCGTATTGTTTGTAGAAGTAGTTCATATTCATTGCTATATTCCATTATATGAATAACCAAATATATCCATTCTATTGTTCATGTTTGGGCTGTTTTCTACATTGGGGCTATTAACCAGTATTGATGCCATGAACATTCTCTTATGTGTCTGTTTGTATGCATGGGAAGACATTTCTTTTGAGAGAATACTTAGGATTAAAATTCCTTGGTCATAAGGTCTGTGCACATTTTATAAAGAATGACAGTTTTCCAGAGTTTACGTTATTTATATCCCCACCGACAGTATAGGAAAGTTTCATGTTCTCCTCACCCTGGGCAACACTTGGTATCATCACTCATCACTCTTTTTAATGTCAGCCATTCTGATAGGTGGGTAGTGGCATTTCATTTGGGCATTAATTTGCATGTTCCTGATGATTACTGAGGTTGAGCACCATTTTATGTTATTTGCCCTTTGGAGAGCCTCTTCTTTGAAGCTTATTCAAGTCACTTGCCCATATTTCTACTGGGTTGTTGGTCATTTTCTTACTGATTTTTAGGACTTCTTCATATGTTCTGGATGTGAGTTCTTGACCAAATATCCTTTCCTATAGCATGGTTTGTCATTTTATTTTCTCCATGGCATCTTTTGAAAAAACAAAGTTCTTGATTTTAGTGTAACATGTTTCACTAATCTTTTTCAATCTTAAATTATTTTGAGTGTGCCTTCTATTTCTTTTCATAACCCTGATAGACTAATTGGAACCAGAGTTGTTACAGGAAATGGACCCTTTGAGATTGAATTAAATACACACACACTAAAATCAATCACAGGGATAACCTAATTGCTATAGACAGAGGGACCACAGGTGATCCATGGCTTACAGTACTATTATAATTACCATTATAATAGCGTGGGACAGAATGAAGGTGAGGAGAAAGTACCACTTTGATAACCATAGTAATTTAATATTGTGGACCCACCAGGCTTCTCTTATGATCCTAAACAGGATGTACACAGGAAAAGAAAAAGGTAAAAACTATGAAAATACAATTAAGAATGCATGATGAGAGTCAAAATCCCTCCACTGCAGCTTTGAAGGAGTCCCTCATCTCCTGTAATCAGCGGGCAGATAAGGTAGATTTGTAGTACCAGTTAAATGGTTAAATGCTCACTTCCTCCAGTTTTCTTGCTGTAAGGGTAGAGCATTGGTGTGGAAGATGTGGGTCCGCATAGAATGTGGACTTTTGGGCAGACAAGAATGAAGCTGAGAACTCTGACCCTGCATATCCTCTGAACTTCCTTTGCTGAGGAAACTAGCCTCCCCTGCATAGAGGCTTTCAGCGATTGCCCTTGGGACAGCTCTCTCATAAGCCGATACCTGTTCTCAGAACTTACCTTCACCACCTCACAGTATCCCCAGTTAAATCTCAAGACAGCCTAGTCAGAGAAGTATGTAGCCTGCTCTAGCAAGAGATAAGCTACACAGGAGTTAAAGACCTTGCTGTTTTGATCAGCAGGAACCTGAGGAGTACATATAGAAGTGGGTTCCAAGGATATTACACCAAGGGCAAATAAATAAAAGTTTTTGTCCTGGCAAATTTATTGGCACAGGTGTACTCACCTGTGTGAGTACACAAATTTATTGGCGTTAATAGTTTGCTAGGCTGAGGCATGGGCTCAATAGCAGGTTACAAATAATAAATGGCCTACTAATGAAATTTGAAATAATAATTTCAACATGCCAGACATACTCTGGCGTACCATAGAGGAAGGAGTACAAAGGCTCCATAGACATTCTCTTTTCACCAAGTCATTAAGAAACGCTTTGGTGATAGGAGCATCAGCATTTTCAAAGAGCCCTGAAGTGGCTGTTCTCAGTCAGAATGATGGTGATGAATGCTGTGCTAGAATTGTTTCCTAATATCAAAGAGAATAATACAATCCCAAAGTAGCAAAGCCCACATGATGGCATATAACCACCAGAGACACGGTGGGCACAATTACCATAATAAGTCAAAGAAGAGACGTTAATCAGATTGTTTTGACCTGCAGGGAAAGGAGGATAATGACCAAATGATAACAAAGTCCCTAGAAATGAAATGGCTTAAGTAGACCACAAGGTGCTGCTTGACATATATAGGTGGGAAAATTCTAAACTAACTTGTGTTGTCATAGTGCAATTTGAAGCCTCCCATCCAGTTCACAGACCTGGAACTCCTTGATGATGGAAAGAGACTGGGTCCCTGTGAAGAAGTACCCAGCAATGCAGCCACAGTTGTAAAACCATGAACCTTCCCCTAATCCAGTGGTTCCCAAACCTATCTGCACTTTGGAACACTTGAGAATTCTAAAGAACAAACTCCAGACCAATTAAATCATAATTTCAGGGAGTGAGATCCAGGCACTGATATTTTTTAAAGCTCCCCTGGTAAATCCTGTGAGAAGTTAGGGGATCACTACCCTAATCCTTCTCTAGTGGCCACTTACTGAAGAAAGGAAAATATGAGACCTCCTGAGGCTTATTAGATACTGCCTCTTCATATCTGCTGATACCTAGAGACCCCAAACCCCGTCCTGGACAACTGGTTGAAATAGAAAGTCAAGTGATGGATGTAGTCTTGGCCTGAGTCTGGGTAACAGTGAGTCCAGAGAGACCCATATTGTGGTTATTTCTCCAGTCCTAGATGTGTAGTAAGAATATATATATATTTTAATAACCAAAGCAATCTTCATTTTGTTTTCCTGACCAATGGAGCGAGTGCTATTACGGTAGGAAGGGCTATGTAGAAGTTCATAACTGCTTGCTACCACTCTTACACTAAGACTGTATACGAAAAGTACCACATCCTGGGGAACTCGTAGAAATTAGTGTCACCGTGCTGGAATAGTGATTCATACCACATTCCTACTTAAATTCCCTTTGTGGTCACCAGATGAATCATAGGGAATGACAGTGTAAAAACCAGACGGGTAGTAAAGAATGACTGGATTACTGCAGAGTTTGGTCAGGCGGAGATGCCAATTGTAGTTGTTGTTCTAGGTGTGGGATCTTCATTGGAGGAAATTAATATACATTTTGACATGATATATAGGTTTTGGTCTGAAAGTGCCCCCTCCACCCCATGCCAGTCCAGTTAGTAAGGGAAGTTAGAAATAGATCACATTTAACTGGCAGGGACAATAGTGAGCCCTTACTGTCCTGCCACAGGGCTGTGTCAACTTTCTATTCTGTTCTCTGAAGGGACCTTGATCATCTTGCTATGTCACAGAATGTTACACTAGTCTATTATAGAAATGAATGTAAAATGAACCCAATGAGCAGGAGGTAGTAAGCACAATACATGTTTTGGTAAGACATATGCATGCCAGAAGGTGCAAGAAAAACCCTGTAAAACTTCCAGGACCTGCCACAAATTTCTAGGGGTCCAATGTCCTGAGACATGTTAGGTTATCCATTCAAGTGACAGTTTATTGTTTTTTTTACCACCACAATAAAGAAAAAGGCAAAACGTATGGCAGGCCTTTTTGGGTTCTGGAGACAACAAAACAGAACATTTGGGTGGCCTCCTCTAACCTATTTTCTGGGTAACTGTAGTTTTCAGTGGAGCCCAGGGCAAACTGTCTTGCCAGTTGGGCCTTGTGATTGGGCAGATCCAGTGGTATTGGAAGTTCATGTGGTAGAAATGTTACATGAAGCCTCTGGTAAGTGCCAATAGGAGAATTACAACACGAATTCCTTGGTTTTTGAGTAAAGATCTATCTTCCTCAACCAATGTTTTGTTTTGTTTTGTTTCGCTGAAAAGTAGCTCCTGATTTGCTGCTGGTACCTGGTAGAGATGAACACCTGACCATCAAGTGACTGTGTGAATAATCAAACTACCCATCATGCCTGGTGTTAATCTCATTCACCAGACCATACAACTGGATGAGGACAAGAGCAGTCCACACCCTACCAGACTTGGGACACCGTCACAACTAAACTGAATGAGCAGGTGACTCAGACTACGAATAGTACATGCCCCTGTTCCTTTAGCACTTCTCCCCCAATCCATATAAACTGGCTTCAAAAGAGGTCCTCTAACCAATTACTAGAAGAGAAAAACGTTTGTTTGTATTTTTTTTTAAGATTTTTATTTATTTATTCATGAGAGACAGAAACAGAGAGGGAGGGCGCCTGGGTGGCTCAGTTGGTCAAGCGACTGCCTTCAGCTCAGGTCATGATTCCAGAGTCCCGGGATCGAGTCCCACGTCGGGCTCCCAGCTCCGCGGGGAGTCTTCTTCTCCCTCTAACCTTCTCTCCTCTCATGCGCTCTCTCACTTTCTCTCTCTCAAATAAATAAATAAAATCTTTAAAAAAAAAAGAAAAACAGGGAGAGAAGCAGAGGGAGAAGCAGGCTCCCCACAGAGCAAGGAGCCCAGTGTGGGACTCTATCCCAGGACCCTGGGATTATGACTTGAGCTGAAGGCAGCCGCTTAACCCACTGAGCCACCCAGGCGCCCTTTGGTCTGGTTAATTCACAAAAGGACCTGCAGTGAGCTGGCTTTACCTGGGTGTGAGTGGTCACTATACAACATTATCACTCGTTAGTGGCCCTGAAACACAACAGTAAAGAGAAATCCTTTCATTGAGAAGAACTTTAGGAGACAAGGGTATACACTGGTTTGTTGTTAATGGCTTATCAGTTGACGGGCTGGACAAGAACTTAGAACAAACTGGAAAACTGATTGTTTATGGGGCCAGCCAAGAGACAATAACCTGCAAATTTAGGATGTTTACCAACAGAATGAAGTATATGCTTAACCCCAATAATCAATATATAGTGCTATCCTAACCAGAAAGTACACATAGTGAGAAATGAGAGTGGCTCCTCTATTTTATACATGTCTGATTTAAAAAAAAAATACTGGCAGCATGTTTTCTACATTTGGTGAAAAGCATAAAATTACAGATCCAAAAAGCTTACTGAACCACAAGTAGGAAAATTACAATGAAAATTATACCAATGAGTGTTACAAACTGATAAAACTAAGACAAAAACATCTTAAAAGCATTCAGTACAAGTACACATTACACACAAGAGGGCTATTATATGCATTTATTTTAAAGTTTTAATTGAAGCAACGCATGAATAGAAAAGTGTACAAATATAATTATTTGGTATGACTTCACAAAGTGAAGATAACTATGTAATCATCACCCACTTCATTAGCTTCAACACTGATATTTAATATACCACATATTTAATATACCACATTTTTAATATACCACATTTTTGATATACCACATTTAATGAATATACCACATTTATCCATTCTACTGTTGACAGCCATGGAAGATATTTCCATTTCGGGCTATTATAAGGACTGCTACTATGAACATTCTTGTGTACATCTTTTGGTGTACACATGTATGCATTTTTGTTGGGTTTCTATTATACCTAATAACCCATTTGAAGAATTTTTGGTCCCTGAAACTTTGAACTTAGTGGTTTTGAAGGTCTTAGTACTGAAGAGAGGAATGTTTCCTAGGAAATCTTCCTAGGAAAGTGGTTTCAGTGAATTAGAAGTGGACACTCATTGGACTCATTGGCAGGTTTGGGCTTTTTCTGTCACTAACCAACAAAAAGAGAAAGGGATCACTCTCCTGGCAGGGTGAGGGATCCCTTTTATCTTTAAATTTTTTAAGATTTATTTATTAGAGCAGGGGAAGTGGGAAGGGAGAGAGAAACCTAAGCAGACTCCACTCTGAGCATGGAGCGCAAATCGGGCCTTGATCCCACAATCCTGAGATCATGACCTGAGCCAAAACCAAGAGTCGGATGCTTAACTGACTGCACCAACCAGGCGCCATGGGATCCCTTTTAAAATGGGGAAATTGCATTGCTGCTATACGATGGAATAAATATGACTATATATGGAATGTAAGGATATTCTCTGAGATGCTTATTTGTATCTCTTAGCCAGTAGTCCAGTAAAAAACTAGGGTAACCCAAAAAGGACCTCCACTAGGACTCATACGAATGAATGTTGGAACACCCCACCTGGTAGTGCACCAGAGTGGCTCAGTCTGTTAAGCATCTGACTCTTGATTTCAGCGCAGGTCATGATCTCAGGGTTGTGAGTTGATCTCACATGATCTCAGCGTGGAGTTGGCTTAGGATACTCTCTCCCCATCCTCCTCTGCTCCTCTCCCTACTCTTTATCTCTCTCCCTTTGCTCCTCTTCCCTTTTTGTCTCTCAAATAAATAAAATCTTTAAAAAAAAAAAAAAAAAAGGAATCCCATTCAGGTGAGGTACAAGCGAAAGTGAGAGAAACCAAGAATGGATGGTGAAAGAGAACAATTATGTTTATGAATCTAGGCCTCATAACCAGCTTAAAAAGCAGGTCTTATGAGACTGTTTTGGAACTTGTTTCTTTTCTCCCACACCATATATGAAAACTTCTGGGGTGGCTAATGTTTATGGTCTCAGGACTGAATGACACCACCCCATGATGATTTTGTAGCTGATGGGAGGAGATTGCATAGTGGAAAAGAGTGAGGTAAGCATATTTATTCCCTCTGGCTCCCTCCAGTAGAGGCTACCTGGAACTGGATGTATACCTTGACCTTAGGTCATTGCCTCTCTCAAAGTGAACTCTTCCCAATTCTCTCCTTCCTGGTTCTGATTTTTTCCTCTTCTGTCTCTTAGAGCCTATCCTTTTGATTCTGTTATACCCTACGCACACACATTTGTAATTAGTCCCTTTGTAAGTAAATCTTTTTTAAATTATCCTGAGTGTATCATTTGTTTCCTGCTAGGACTCTTGGACACATGAACGTTTTTTTTTTTCCATGCCCAACATGGGGCTTGAACTCATGACCCTGAGATCAAAAGTCACATACTCTACCAACTAAGCCGGCCAGGCACCTGTGAACTTTTTATCTCTTATATTGCTTCTTGCTTAAAATCTACTTGGATTTAGCATAATCACACCATCTTTGTTAGTTTTTGTATGATGTATCTTTTTTACTTTAAGCTTTTCTGCATTCTACTATTTAAGATTTGTCTCTTGAAACAGGTTAAAGGTGTACCTTTATAAATCCAAGACAGTCTTTGAATTGGGATAATCAGTTTCCATTTAATGTAATTACTGATATATTGGCTTTAAAGCTGCCATCCTGCTGGTTTTGTCTCACCTGTTCTTCATTCTTTTTTCTCTACTTTCTTGGGGATTGTTCAAGTGTTGTTTTAATTTCATTTTCTTTTGATTAGCTTTTTGGTTTCATGTTCTTTTAATATTCTTAATTCCTCTAGAAATTAGAATGTACATCCTCGACTTTTAAAAGCCTAAGATATATTAATACTTTATCCACTTCCTGGACAATGGGACCAGCTTGGACCACTTTAAGTCTCTTTACCTTCTCTTCTCAATTACTGTGTTGTTGGGTTTTTAAATCTGTAAGTTTTTAACATCACAATATATTAGCATTGTTTTGTAAAGTTACTGTTAATTGAGATTTACCTATATGTTTTTCCTTTTCATTGCTCTTCATCTCTTCCATAATCTGAGAGCATCCATCTGAGATCATTTCTTTCTACCCAAGGTCCACTCTTTCTTATAAGGCAGAAATGCTGGTGATAAATTGTTTCTGTTTGTTTGAAAATGTCTTTATTTTGCCTCAATATTTGAAAGTTATATTGTTTGAACATAAATTCTGAGTTGATATTTTCCTTTGGTACTCTAAAGATGGCATCATTTTGGTTGCAAAGTATTGGCCTGTCATTCATCTGATAAAGTAATTTATCTTTTTCCTTTGGATGCTTAAAATTTTTCTTTGGTTTTCAGCAGTTTTACTATGATGTGCTTAGGTGTGGTTTTCTTTGCCTTTTTCTTAAGATTTATGTTTCTTGAATCCAAGGCATGATGCCTTTTACTTAGTTTAGACGTCTCTTCAGGTATGACTTTGTTAGAGTCTCTCATTCCTCTCCTTCTGGGTCTTAATTATAACTATATTAAACTTTTTTAAAAATTTTATACCATAAGTCTCTTCCACTTTTTAAAAATTTTTTTCGTATTTTCATCCTTTTGTCTCTGTAAATCTGAGTATTTTCTTCTGAACTTTGTCCAGTTCCCTAATTTTGTCTTCAGCACTGTATAACTGGCTATTAAGCCCATCCACTGGGTTTTTGATTTGTTAGAGTCTTCCAACAATAGAATTTCCATTTGTGTGTCTATTCTCTATACACATTCTTATTCTTATATTTTAAGTTCCTGAGCATTTTAAACAGCATCTCCAAGTCTTTGCTTCATAATCCTTGTGGGTTTTGTTTCTATGATCTGTTGCTTCTCTGGTTTTGTCGAACCTTCTCACATACATGATTTATTTTGTGTGTGTGCTGGGTAGTATATATAAAATATTGCAGAAGCATTTTGAAGCTCTGGATACCATTACTTTCCTTTAGAGAGGATTTCTTTTACTTCCATTAGGCAGTTCAGCTGGGGCTATTAGCAGACTCAGATCACTATAGTCCAGTTAGGGCCAGAGATGATTCAATCCCTGCCAGTTCTGACCTATTTTCAGTTCACTTTGCTAGGGTACATCCCTTCAGGATCTCAACTGAAAGGCTGAGGTGTATATCTCTTCCTTGGTGAGCCCTAAACTCCAGTTTTTCAACCTCCCTGCCCCCTCTCCTAGGCTTGTGAGCTTGCAAAAATCTGTTTACCTTCTCAGTTGCTTTTGGAAGAGACCAATGCCTCCAGCAGAAAGGGAACCCCAGATATTCAAGCATCTCTCCAACATGTCTCCCTCTCCTAGATCTTGGTCCTGCAATCTTCACCAATTTGGCAGCTTTTCAGTGCCTTTAAAGAAATACGGTTTTCTTTTTCTTGGTCCACTTTTCTAGTTTTCATCAGCTAAAGCATGATCAGAACCCACCTAGTTCTTCATTACCAGAAGTGGAACTGCAGAGAACTCATTTTTTAAAAAATTTTTTTATTTTTTAAGTAATCTCTACATCCAATGTGGGGCTTGAACTCACAAACCCGACATCAAGAGTTATATGCTCCACCAACTGAGCCAGCCACACACCCCAAAGACTCATTTTTAAGGTCAAAAATTTTACTGGATGCCCCTGCCCCCTCTCTTATCAAAACACACAAGGTAGTAGTTGTACCTGTTTAGCATATAAACTATAAATAAATAAGTAATAGACATAATAGTGTGTTATTTATGTCCAGGTCCCCTGCAATAACTGTTACTCAGGGATTTGTAACTCAAGGAAGGGAAACACTACTGGAAGCAAAGGCGTAATCTCGGGAAAGTTTCGATATATTTGAAAGATATTTTTAAAATTTACTTAGAGCGTGCACAAGCTGGTGGGAGGGAGCAGTGGGGAAGGGAGAAGCAGACTCCCCGTTGAGCAAGGAGCCCAAAGGACTCGATCCCAGGACCTAGAAATCATACTTGAGCCAAGGGAGGACATTTAACTGACTGAGCCAGCCAAGTGTCCCACAAGTGTATTTGAAGGAACATGAGGAGCCCAGTTTGATTAGAGATTTCATGTATAAAAGCAGAGATCAATTTCTGATTTGTATTCTCTATATAATAGGAAGCCATTGGAAATTTCCTCATTATAGTATCTTTTAATAAAAGCTGTGTTTGCTCTGATAGTGACATGCAAAACAGACTGAAGAACAGTAACAGAAGCAGAGGAAACCATTGGGAATCTATAGTGATGGACCAAATATGAGTTGTTGATGACAGGTGTCATAGTGTAATGAAAAGAATGTTGACACTAGAATCACAGGACAGTAATCACAGTAATTACTGGTCCTGTCAACTTGGGCAAGTCATTTAACCTGTCTGATTCTGCTTATTTACATGCCCATCACCTTGGAGGCCTTTAATAGGAATGATGAAATGCTAATAACTTTTGCTTAACTCACAGAGTGGTTATACAAATACAATGATGACAAGAATCTTTTTAAATGTATATTATAAAATTTAAGGTGTAATATGCAGTTGAAGATGCAAAGAAGAAAAACGGAGACTGGTAAGGAATGAGAAGGGTGAAAGAAAAAAATGAATCCTGGTGACTAGAAAATAGAGTCACTTAAATCAGTCAGTCAGGAGAGGAACGGATTTGGGAGATCAGGACAAAAGTTAGGGAAAAAAGTAATTTATTTCATTTTAATTGTAGAAATGTTCAGCAGGCAGTTCTCTGTTACATCTATTAGTTTTATATATTCTTAGATATTTTCATGTGAGATGATTCAATCTTTATAAAATTATAAGTTTTGAGAGAAAGAAGTTATCTCCTTGGGAATACGTGTTTCCTCCTCATTTTTAATTTAAAAAATAATGCCTGTACCTGCTGATTTGATAAAAGTTCCATCTATTTTGTCCAGTTTGTTAGTAAAGTGATTATATGGACATTTCCTGGTTTAAGGATTATTTATTCCTCTAATTTAATACCAAACTGATATTCTTCAGTATGCATCACTCTAAACAGTTATCACTATTAGTACCTTAGGTTATTAGTACCCTACTAAAAATCAGGCAGACATTTTAATTTTTATTTGAATTTCATGTGAGATATAATAAATATTGAAAGTCATATGCATGATCAAGGCACCTGGGTGGCTCAGTCAGTTAAGCGTCCAACTCTTGGTTTCAGCTCACATCAGCTTCTGTGCTCAGGGGGGAGTCTGCTTGGGATTCCCTCTCTCCCTCTCCTACTGCCTCCCCCAGCTCCTCCCTCCACCACACACTCTCATATCCACTCTTTCTCAAATAAATCTTAGGAAAAAAAGGAAAAAGAAAGTCATGTGCATGGTCTATTTTATATTTTAAATGTATATGCCCTTAATTTAGACCATGAACTTTAAGATGTTTTCTTTTCCTTTTGAAATGCTTAGTTTCTCCTAGTTGTTTTTAAACTTAAACTGTATGGACATTCAACCATAGCAGTAGCTCTATCTTTTGCCCTAAGAACTTGTCCTCCATAGTTTATGTCTGGACTGCTGTAGTATATTACTGCATCTGTAACTACTAATCTATAACTAGTATATTACTGCATCTGTAACTCTAGTAACATCTAGCATCTTTAGTAAGTTTAGACTTAAAAAAAAAATGCTTCGTCCACCTTTAGAAAGCTGATTGAGTGTTTAGACCAAACATTCCTCTTGTATCATCATTTGCTCCCTCTCATTTTAGTCTAGTTTCCCCTACTCTTACATGAATAGGAATTTGGTTATAAAGAGCTGTTTGCCTTTCCTATTTTTTTTTTGCCCATTAAAATTTTCAATATTTAACAGCCCTTTTAGTTCTACTTCAAATAAAATATTTTGTATTTTTTACATGGGACCACAGAAATAATGTATTGGCATTCTCCCTTATCCAGCAGACTTTGGCATTCTCAACCTCAGGGTGCTTGGAAGTAAGAAAAAAAAAGCAGCAGGGAAAATAGGTTTTGTAAGCTTTATTCTGCAGTAAAAATATTGATCTGTTCTTGAGGAATTAAGTGTTTCACAAAGGTGAGTTCTCCATGTGACTAAAGCTTCAATTATTCATCATGGACAGTAAGTCAGTGTAGTTTGAAGGTCCTTGTCATTACTGGTGAGCTGGTAAATGTTTGACAACTGACTCACCAGGGGGAAAAAAAAAAAGCTTTGATCATGGTGTTTGCAAATTTTGGGGGTAAATACTCCCACTGTGGCTCATTTCAAGCTACCACAGGACATCACAGAACACAGAATTGGAAGGAGATATATAATTATCAAATTATAATATGGTATTTCTACAATATGGATATGATAAACAACCACAAAAACATGGAAAATAGTAAAAATGAGGAAGTGAATTCTGAGTATTACTGAATCTTATATATTGGATTTTAACATAATTGTCAGCTTATATAATTAATCTTAAATAATGGCTGTGTTTAACAGCCTGTAAAACTTTCTAAAAATTTTCAAATTGGCACGCATAAGGCAACATAAGCCAGCTGTAGCGTACTACTGCCTGCACACTTAGTTTTGGAAGTGACTTAGGCACTGGCCGATATGAGTTAATCCTTCATGCCTTTTTCATATTCCCCTGTGTATATGTTTCCTTGTTATGACTTTACTTTTAAAAAATCTTCTAAGGCTGCTGTAAATGTTCCATTTGTGTCACCTGTAAATAAATACAAACAAAAGGAATTTGATAAACAATGGGAAAAATATAGAGACCTTTCTTCAAGAAAGAAATATAGATGGCAAAGCAGTACATGAAAACATGCTGAACATCTTTAGTCACTAGGTAAATGCAAAATAAAATGACAATGAGATATACTACCTACATACTACATACTACATACCTATTAGAATGGCTGATTGAAAAGACTAGTCATAACAAGTCAGGTGGAATTGAAATTCTCATACACAGCTGGGGGAGAATGCAAAATGGTACAACCACTTGGAAAACAGCTTGGTAGTTTCTTAAAATATTAAACATATACCTATCAAATGCCAGCTATTCCACTCCTAGCTATTTACCTATAAGAAATAAAACCTATGTCCATACAAACACTTGTAGAAGAATATTTGTTATAGGAGTGCCTGGGTGGCTCAATCAGTTGGGCATCTACCTTTGGCTCAGATTATGATCCCAGGGTCCTGTTGTTCTGCCAACCCCTTTCCCCTGTATCCACAGGGAGCCCGCATTGAGCTCCCTGCTCAGTGGGGGCCTGCTTCTCCCTCTCCCGCTCCCCCTGCTTGTGTTCTTTCGCTCTCTGTCAAATAAATAGGGTCTTTAAAAAAAAAAAAAAGAATATTATAGACAAAAACTGGAAACAACTAGAATGTCCACTGATGGGTAAATGGATATGGAAATTGTGGCATACCCATACAAAGACTACTACTCAACAATAAAAAAAGTAAAGAACTATTGAGTGACACAACATAGGTAAATCTCAAAATAATTACGCTGAATAAAAAAAGTCAGAGGGCATACTGTGTGATTTATTTAAAATTGTAGAGAATGAGGGGCACCTGTGTGGCTCAGTGGGTTAAAGCCTCTGCCTTCGGCTCAGGTCATGGTCTCAGGGTCCTGGGATCAAGCCTCGCTTCAGGCTCTCTGCTCAACAGGGAGCCTGCTTCCCCTTTTCTCTCTGCCTACTTGTGATCTCTGTCAAATAAATAAATAAAATCTTTAAAAAAAAATAAAATTGTAGAGAATGCAAATTAGTCTAGGACAGAAAACATCAATGGCTTCCTGTGGATACAGGGGAGAGGGGTTGGCAGAACAACAGGGTTTACAAAGGAGTACACAGATACTTATAGTGATGCATATGTTTATCATCTTGATTTTGGTGATTGTTTCATGGGTATATACATAACGTCAAATTACCCAACTGTACACTTTAAATAAATGCAATGTGTATCAATTGTACTTCAATAAAGCTATAAAAACATTTAAAACTGTGGTCTGACCAATGAAAAATGTGGAAAAAGTAAAAAAAGCTTTGTTCTGGACCACATATTTCCATCTTTCAGAGTAAAACTATATAGATTCTTTGGGCAGCCCTAAGCACATTGCTGAGACGTCAAGCAATTATACTGAGATGTCAAGCAACTGAAATTCTCATGTCTTTATCACATGTCTGCTGTTAGCCCAGATTCTCTTCATCTGAGTGCCCATCTTTATACTTATCTCTAATATATTTCATATTATTTGTTCCTCACATGACTGTTATGAGGCTTTGGTATTAATATTCGACCACTGGTTTTTCAGACTCTGTTCAGTGAACACTAGGGATACTCACAGAACCATCTGAGGTATCCTGAGTGGGTATGGGATTGTAGATAGAGGGAAGGTGATAAAGATTCTGAATGGGCAAGGCTTCGGCCTCCAACTCAGGCAGTTTGTTTTGTAGACTTAAGGACTCTTGGGAAAGAAATGTGAAAATCATCTAAGTTTTACACAAGCCACACTCAGAGGCTAATGCATAGTAGTTGCTCAATAAATATCTCCTGAATGAGTCTTGATTAAATTTAAAATGCCACTTTCACTTCTTTCTGTACTCTCATGTGGCACATAAACTTTTATTCTGCCATTTGAGTTTCTTAAGATAGGAGTATTAATTTTTGAGAAGAGCTGTTGATTTTATACTATAAAAGGTAACAACTGCAAGGAAGATGGAAGAGTAGAAGGATCCTGAGCTCACCTCCCCCATGGGACACACCAAGGCTGCAACTACTTTTAATGCAAGTCACTCTGAAAACAACCTTAAGACTAGCAGAACAGCTTTTCCACAGCTAGAGATATAAAGAAAAAGCCACATTCAGAAGGGCAGAAGGGGCAGAGACTCAGTCAGGAACCAAACCCCTGGCACAGCAACCCATAAGCAGGATAGATACATCACAGGAATGAAGGTCCTCTCCAAGGAGTGAGGGGAATCAAGCCCCACATCAGGCACCTCTGGATCTGGGGACCTGCACAAAGAAAATAAACCCCCATAAAATCGGCCCCTGAAAATCAGCGGGGCTTAACACCAATAGAGCCAGAAGGCTATAAGAAATCAAGACTCCACTCAAAGGGTCAGAGCACTATATCACTTGGTCTGAGACCCAACATAGAGGCAGCAGTTTGAAAAGCACCTGGGTTATATATGAAGGAAATTTACTGATTCTAGGGCGTGTGCTGAGGGGTCAGGGAAATGATGGTGGGCACCATTTTTCCTGCCTTCTTTTAGCTTAGCTGGCCAGATGCTTGTGGGAGCCAGTTCTGACACTCTCCATCTGTCCTGATAACACCACTTGCTCTACGCCAGCATTCCCCTGCAGACCTGTCCAGCCCAATTAGCACCACACCTGGCAAACACCCTGTTTTGTTTTGTTTTGAAGATTTTATTGGGGGTAATCTCTACACTCTAGATCAAGAGTCACATGCTCCACTGACTGAGCCAGCCAGGCACCCCAGCAACCTCAGTTTTGACCAGTGTTCCCCCAAAGCAACTTTCATCCCGCCGCACATGGTGGGCAGCCCGAGCCCAGGCCAGTACACCTCCAAAGCAATTCTTGCCCCAGGAAGTGGGCATGCTAGCCTCACCCACCAGCATGCCCAGAGCACTTGTGGCTAAAACTCTTAGCCAGCTACACTGGGAGCTAACCCCATCCACCAGTACACTCACTACAGCCAGATTTCTTAGCTAGCTGCACGGGGGTCCAGCCCTACCCACCAGTATGCCCACAGTAGCCACGGCTAATCACTGCAGCCAGCTAGGTTGGATGCCAGATCCGCCCACAACAGGAAGGTGCAACGCAGGCAGACAGGGGATATCGTTCGGAGTACCTGGTTCTGGTGACACAGAGGACTGTGCAATGGGCCCCATGGGACACCTTCTACATAAGGCCATTACTTTCAACATCAGGAGACATAGCTGACCTACTTAATATAGAGAAACAACACAAGAGTCAGACAAAATCAGGAGACAGAAGAATATATTCCAAACAAAAGAATAAGACAAAACCTCAGAAAGAAAACTGAAAGAGATAAGGAATCTATCTGATAAAGAGTACAAGGTAACAGTCATTAAGATGTTAACCAGATTTGAGAGAAGCATACAAGCTCAGTGAGAACTTCAACAAAGAGACAGAAAATACAAGAAAGAATCAGAGCTGAAGAATACAATAGCTGAGGGGCACCTGGGTGGCTCAGTGGTTAAGCTGCTGCCTTCTGCTCAGGTCGTGATTCCAGGGTCCTGGGATCGAGCCATGCATCAGGCTCCCTGCTCCACAGGAAGCCTGCTTCTCCCTCTCCCAGTCCCCCTGCTTGTGTTCCCTCTCTCACTGTGTCTCTGTCAAATAAATAAAATCTTTAAAAAAAAAAAGAATACAATAGCTGAAATGAAAAATGCACTACAGAAAATCAATAGCAGATTAGAGAATGCAGAAGAATGGAGCAGTGATCTGGAAGACAGGGTAATGGAAAGCAGCCAAGCCATACATAAAAATAAACTTAAAAAAATTAATAAGGATAGGCTAAGGGACTTATGGGACAACATCAAGCATACTAACATTTATATTATAGGGGTCCCAGAAGGAGAAGAGAAAAGGGCAGAACACTTATTTGAGAAAATATCTGAAAACCTCCATAAATTTAAAAGGATAAAAACAACAAGACATCCTGGTCTAGGCTACACAGAGAGCCCCAAATAAGTGAGCCCAAGGCAGTCCACACCAAGATATATAATTGAAATGTCCAAAATTAAAGATAAAGAGAGAATCTTAAAAGTGAGAAGAGAAGAGCACATAGTTACATACAAGGGAAACCCCATAAGGCTATCGCCTAAATTTGTCAGCAAAAAGTTTACAAGCCAGAAGGGAATGGCATGATATATTCAAAGTGCTCAAAGGAAAAAATCTATAACCAAGAATACTGGGCAAGGTTATCATTCAGAATTGAAGGAGAGATAGTTTCCCAGATAAACAAAAGTTAAAGTTCAGCACCACTAAACCAGCCTTATAAGAAATATTAAAGGGAATTCCATAAGCAAAAATGGAAAGGCCATAACTAGAAGAAAACTTTAAAGGAAAAAATTCCACTTGTAAAAGCAAACACATAGTAATGGTAGTAGATCAATTACTTATAAAGAAAGAGCTGGTTATTTGGAAAAATAAAATTGATAAACCTCTAGCCAAACTCATCAAGAAAAAAAGAGAAAGAACTGAGCTTGGATGCCTCAGTTGGTTAAGTGTCCAACTCTTGATTTTGGCTCAAGTCAATCTCAGGGTCTGAGATTGAGCTCCACATCAGGCTTTGTGCTGGGTGTGGAGCCTACTTAAGATTCTCTCTCTCCCTTTTCCTCTGCCCTTCCCTCCCCCTCTAAAAAAACAATAATATCAGAAACAAAGGAGGAGACGTTACAACTGACACCACCGAAATACAAAGGATTATGAGACTACTGTGAAAAATTATATGCCAAAAAACTGGACAACCTAGAAGAAACAGATAAATTCCTAGGAACATACAGTCTCTGGAAGACTGAATCAGGAAGAATTAGATCTGAACAGACTGATTACTAGTAACAAAATGGAATCTGTAATCAAAAAACTCCCAACAAACAAAAGTACAGGACCAGACAGCTTCGTAGGTAAATTCTACCAAACGTTTAAAGAACTGATACCCATCCTTCTCAAACTATTCCAAAAATAGATGAGGAAGGAATGCTTCCAAATTTATTCTGTGAAGCCAGGAAGGATTATCCTGATATCAAAACCAAAGACACTACAAAAAAACAAAAAAAAATTACAGATCAATATCCTTGATGAACATAGATGCAAAAATCCTCAACAAAATTCAGCAGACCAAATTTAACAATATGTTAAAAGGATCATTCAACACCTTCAAATAAACCAACACGATACACCACATTAACAAAATGAAGGATAAAAATCATATTATCACCTCCAAAAATGCAGAAAAAGCCCTGGACAAAACTAAACATCTGTTCATTATAAAACCTCTCCACAAAGTGGGTTTAGAAAGAATGTACTTCGGGGCGCCTGGGTGGTTCAGTGGGTTAAAGCCTCTGCCTTCGGCTCAGGTCATGATCTCAGGGTCCTGGGATCAAGCCCTACGTTGGGCTCCCTGCTCAGCAGGGAGCCTGCTTCCCCCTCTCTCTGCCTGCCTCTCTGCCTACTTGTGATCTCTCTTCGTCTGTCAAATAAATAAATAAAAAATCTTAAAAAAAAAAAAAAAAAAGGAATGTACTTCAACATAATAAAGGCCATATAGGACAAATCCACAGCTAACATCAAACTCAGTAGTGAAAAGCTAAAAGCATTCCTCTAAAATCACAAACAAGACAAGGATGTCCACTTTCACAACATTTATTCAACACAATACTAGAAGTCTTAGCCACAGCAATCAGACAAGAAAAAGAACAGGCATCCCAAGCAGTAAGGAAGAAGTAAAACTTTTACTATTTGCAGATGACATGATACCATATATGGGAAACCCTAAAGACTACACCAAAAAACTATTAGAACTAATGAATGGATTCAGTAAATTTACTAAATACAGAACCAATATACAAAAATCTGTTGTGTTTCTATACACTAAGAACAAACTACAAGAAAGAGAAATTAAGAAAACAATCCCATTGACAACCGCATCAAAAAAGAATTACCTAGGAATAAATGTAACCAAGGGGGTGAAAGAACTGTACTCTACAAACTATAAGACATCAGTGAAAGAAATTGAAGAAGACACAAATGAAAGATGTTCCGTGGTCATGGATTAGAAAAATCAGTATTATTAAAATGTCCATACTACCCAAAGCAACCTACAGATTCAATGCAATCCCTATCAAAATACTAACAGTACTTTTAACAGAACTAGAACAAATAATTCTTAAATTTGAGTGTAATGACAAAGGACCTCAAATAGCCAAAGCAATCTTGAGAAAGAACAAAGCTGGGGGTATGACAATCTCAGATTTCAAACTGTACTGCCAAGATATAATCAAAACAGTATGGTACTGGCACAAAAACATACACAGAGATCAACAGAGCAGATCAGAGAGCCCAGAAATAAATCCACACTAAAATGGTCAATTATCTACAACAAAGAAGGCAAGAATATACATTGGGGAAAATACAGTCTCCTCAATAAATGGTGCTGGGAAAACTGGATAGCTAAATGCAGAGGAATGCAACTGGACCACTTTCTTACACTATACAAATAAATGAAAATGGATTAAAGACCTGAATGTAAGACCTGAAATAACAAAACTCCTAAAAGAAACCATAGGCAGTAAACTCTTTGACTTAAGCAATATTTTTCTGGACATGTCTCCTCAGGCAAAGGAAACAAAAGCAAAAATAAGCAATTTGTACAACATCAAACTAAAAAGCTTTTGTACAGCAAAGGAAACGACCAACACAACAAAAAGGCAACCTATCAAATGGGAGAAGACATTTATAAATGACATATCTGCTAAAGGGCTAATATCCAAAATATATATAAAAGAAACTCATACAACTTAACACCAAAATAACAATACTAACAATGATAATAATAGTAATAATACAATTTAAAAATAGAGGACCTGAGTAGACATTTTTCCGAAGAAGACATACAGATGGCCAACAGACACATGAAAAGATGCTCAATCTCAATAATCACCAGGGGAAAAAAAAAGAAGAAAAAAAGAAAAAAAAAATAATCACCAGGGAAATGCAAATCAAAACTTCAATAAGCTATCACTTCATAGTGGTCAGAATGGCTAGTATCAAAAGACAAGAAATAATAAGCATTGACAAAGATGTGAAAAAAAGGTAACTCTCATGCTTTCTTGGTGGGAATGTAAACTGGTGTAACAACTATGGAAAACAGTATGGAGATTTCTCCAAAAATTAAAAATAGAAATACCGTATGACCCAGTAATTCTACTTTTGGGTATTTACCTAAGAAAATGAAAACACTAATTTGAAAAGATTGTGCTATGTTTACTGTAGCATTATATACAGCAGCCAAGATATGGATGCAATCTGAGTGTTCATCAACAGATGAATAAAGAACTCCTTCCAATTAATTAAATTGAAAAATTAAGTATTAATGGGCAACTTCCTGCCTCTTCCTACTTAAAATTATTTTCATTTTTACCCATTCTAATACTCAATTTTTGACCTACAGTCACATCTTGTGAAGAAAATGACTCCATCTACTCACCTCTGGTCTGTATCTCATCTCTCTTATGATTTCCTCTAGACTATAAATATACTCAAAACTCTCCCATTCTTAAAAAAAACACCCTTCTTTGGGGCGCCTGGGTGGCTCAGTCGTTAAGCATCTGCCTTCAGCTAAGGTCATGATCCCAGGGTCCTGGGATCGAGTCTGGCATCAGGCTCCCTGCTCAATGGGGAGCCTGCTTCTCCCTCTCCCACTCCCCCTGCTTGTGTTCCCTCTCTCGTTGTCTCTGTCAAATAAATAAATAAAATCTTAAAAAAAAAAAAATACCCTCCTTTGACCCTGGTTACTCTAAGCTAATTCCCTATCTTCTAACTTCCTATCATGACCAAGCTCTGCATTTTTTCACTTTCCATTCACTCTCTAA
Source organism: Potos flavus (assembly GCA_028534135.1). Taxonomy (NCBI): domain Eukaryota; kingdom Metazoa; phylum Chordata; class Mammalia; order Carnivora; family Procyonidae; genus Potos; species Potos flavus. The sequence goes on from CM052899.1 coordinate 102,032,935, forward strand.
CATGCTTAAATTTAAATTCTGTCAACACTACCTCAATAAAATTCTGAGTCATCAGTGACAAAATTTAGTTGACAAATTTCCAATCCTTAGTATATTTAACTTTCTATACCATCTCACACTTGATATTTTGAGTAGGTAGTCAAATATATTTTGAATGAATAAAATGAGAATTGATGGAGGGACGGGAAAAAGTTGCTCTTAAACTCAAGAGTACCCAAGGAATAATAAATAGCTGTAGCACTCAGAATAATGTCTCCCCCTGATCTTCGATAAGAAGGAAACCAGGATCAAATGAGTTCTTTGTATCACAGCAACTATTCTCTTGCTGACCTTCATACTATCAGCAGCTTGCTTATAATCATATATAAATACTAACATCCTACTACCAGAAATTAAAACCCTTATGAAAACTTAACAGGGTACGTACTTGCTTTAGGAACAAAAGTACGAGAAAAAAAGAATTGTATTTTTTTTTGTATTCTGTGAGATTGTATTCTTGCCTAGTTAGCAGGATAGAAAAGAAAGCTTGTTGCTTTCTGTTGGGAGCGACTGATAATGGCAGGGGAGAGGTACGTGGATGAACCAATCTGGCACTAAAAAAAGAAAAGAGGGTCCCAGAGCCAACCTAAACCATACAGTGACACCTAAGGTTAAATATACAGATTCCTTGGCCACCTATCTCCAACTTTCTAAAGCTTTCATCTGATCTCAGTCCAATTATTCCCACTCTGCTTGAGTTCTTGCCTTAAGTTACAAGAAATAATAAATACCCGTTACCTGAAGGTAGGAGAATTTCTCGCTAACAAAACAGAAAGGTAGGATGCCTCATTCTGATGGGCAGAAATCATTCCTGCTATATCAACTGAAAACTCTAAGGAGTATTTTCTCATAGTAACATGAAACATACAGAGGTTGGATTTAGAGAATAGCCCCTTTGTGGGCTGACCTGGAGACAGAATTACTTTCCTATTAGATACTATGTTCTTAGCTGCAGCAAAGGAATGAACCTTAAAATGCACCTAAGCTCTTTTTCCTCCCTTTACTCTCACTTTAGAATCAAGTTACTTATCTGTCCTACCTGCCTAGCATTTTTTCTTTAATGTTATGTTAGTCACCATACAGTATATCATTAGTTTTTAATGTAGTGTTCCACGATTCATTGTTTGTGTATAACACCCAGTGTTCCATAAAATATGTGCCCTCCTTAATACTCATCACCAGGCTAACCCATCCCCCCATCCCTCTCCCCTCAAAAACCCTCAGTTTGTTTCTCGGAGTCCATAGTTTCTCGTGGTTCTATGCCCAGCATTTCTTGACTCTACTCAAGAGTCATAAAGTCAGACTCAACAAATATGACTTTAGGTATGTGACAAAAGGATTTTATAACCTCTACATCAGTGTTTCTCAAACTAGAATCTCTGAATTCTTTACCAGATTTTTTCCCATTTTGTGATTTATTTCATTAATCTCTAGTGATAGAATCATAGTCCAAACACCGTAATTGCCACTTATAACTAAATACTGCCATGTGATTCCAGAGCCTGTGTTTAGCTTTATGATCTTGTTGGTACTGTGTAATAGCACTCTGTGTTAGGCAAATGAGAACAGAAATAGATAATAAACACTTCTTTCTGGCCATATGAAAGCCAAATGACATCAGTGAAAGAATGAACAAAGGTCTCTTAAAGGTCTACAGTAGAGAAAACTGGTCATCATATATGGAACACAACAGTTAGGACAGACATGCCAAATTTAGAAGAACCTAAATTGTAGCAGTTAGTTCTGTGTATATATATTTCAAGAGGCAATCTGTGAAAAGTAAAAAAACTTAAGTAGCACATAGATTACATAGATATTCATCTTATTAGCTTATATTTTTCTATATTTTATAAACTTTAGTTTCAAGGTTCTTTAAGAGGTAAGAGCATAAAGAGTTCATGTCAAGTATTAGGTCTTAACCCACTTTTATTACAATGTTATAGCTTATTGTTTTTTATATGTGATATTATAATGTTCTAATAAAAATAACTGGAGAAGACTAAAAAAAATTTTAATGTAAACTCTACCCAGTAAATACACTAAATGTACTATGGATTCTTAGTGCAACTACTGCAACTATTTTAGGTCTTTCTCACAATCACATCTCATCTAGATTATTTCAATAGCATCCCAACTGGTCTCTAGTCTCCACCCTAACACACACTTCAGTTACATCTTCCAGACCGCTATCATAGTTATCTTCTCGTGATTAAAATCTGATCAAGACTTTATGTTAAAATTCAATTCTCCCATCCCAAACCCTTCAGAAGAAAATCTGAACCCATTACCATGGCATGTTAAGGCCCTCAATATATCTAGCTTTGTCTTTCAACTGTTTTGTCTCTTCTCATGTATTCTTTCCTTGCCCTCCCCCACTCCCCAACTGCAGCCAAAGTACTTGCCAAACCTGTAGTTTCCAAAACTTACTAGGTCAAGTTTTCTGAGACTTTGTGTTGTTCCCTCTGCCTAGGAAGCTTCCTCCTTCTCCCCCACCCCCCACCTCCGTGCCCACCTATACCTTTCTTTCATTTCTTTAAAGACAACTCTCTTCAATATAGAAACTTGCCCTGAGCACCCCCAGTTAAATTAAGTACCTTAATATTACTCTATGCATGTATTTATGTCATATTATGGTGATTGTCTGATCCTTAATGGTCTCCCCAATTAAAAGACTTGCTTAAAGGTGACATCTGGATCTTTCATCTATGTATCTTCAGCATCTAGCTCAATGCCTTGCATATAATAGGCATTCAATTTATTTTTAGGAAGATAGAGGAGTAATTGTTAAACCTTCACTTAGGGAGAAACTTCCAATCAGCCTAGTTAGACCCAAATATCACTGACTGACAAACTGTATGAGTCCCTTGGTTTTGCCTCAACCTGTATCAAAAGCAGCCCCATATTATAAATGGATGTTTTTAAAAGCCGTAAATAAGGAGGCTTTTTGGAAGGCAGAATGCACTATCATATGTGAACAATGTTGTTATAGTGACTAAATTTCAAGTTGTCAAGTACAGAAATGGCAACCAAGTTGTATAAAACTGAACCACCATAATTGTGGTAGCCTGAGTTCTATGCTCGAGGGTAGATCTCTAGTGTTTGAACAAAGAGGGGGAAGAAAAAAAATATCCTTTTTATTCCTCATTTCCTTAAGAATAGTTTTGCTTTTGACATTTTTCCTCCCACCTCTTTCTGCACACCTCTCCATGTAGTCTCCAATGTCCTTAACTTTTGTCCCTAATTATAGCCCTATCCAAGCCAGGAGCAGGCATTAAGCCTTATCCCTAAAATGCTCCAGAGTAATCCCCTTCTCTCCATTACTGCAGAATAGAAAGAAGGAAAATAAGGAAAAGCTAAATTCACAAAAATCTGTCACTATCTAATCATATCTTAAATCTCAGGGGGTTTTGTGGGAAGTGTTCTCTGAGAATTGAACTTCAAGTATTGTAGCACCCAAGACTCTCCATTTTTGTATGGGTCTTTTTGTAAGATGGAGAACCTATATCATACTGTTCTCTTACCAAATATATATATGGTAAAGACCAATCTCATTATTACTTAATCGTTAACTTTTGGGATTTAATATGCTTTGATGATGAGATATCTCTGAAACTGTCACACTTCTTCAACACCAAATAAGCCAAATTCGTTAAGGTTTTTTAGATGTAGTGAAATGTTTCTTAGTTTCATTCTTTTAGTGCCATGTGTTAAAATCGCTGCTTTTGTGCAATGAAAAAAATCAACAGGTACCAAATAGTGGGCATTAAAAACTGGCACAGGGAGTTAGGCATCTGACTCGTGGTTTTGGCTCAGGTCATGATCTCAGGGTCCTGAGGTCGAGCCCCACATGGGCTCTGCAATCAGCACGGAGTCTGCTTAAAACTTTTCCCCTCTGTCCCTCCCCCCTGCATGCATACATGCTCTAATAAATAAATATTCAAAAAACACACTAAAAGTCACACATAGTGCCTCCGTTATGTTACTTAGATACTATATAGATTAGATTTTTCAGAACCATTATGTACAGCATTCCCATCACTCCTAACTTACAATTCTTTAATAAAAGAATTTATTCACTTACTAAAGAATTTTCACATAGATATATTTAAATAATCAAATCCAGTATTGGTAAAACAATGATCCATTTCTGGTCTAAATCACAGTATCTGTTTCCTTTGGATTTTTTTATATTGTTATGAAGCAACAAAGATTATATTTATTGTTGGGAAGTAATACTAATTCAAAGTACTTATTTTTTCGTTAAGTACTGATAAAGTTACTTTGTATATTGAGATCCACAAAACGGAGGCCACCTGAGTGGCCTGGCCCACATGGTCACAAATCTAAATGTAAATTTGCTGGAGCTTACAGAAAACACCTGCCAGGGAAACCAAGCAAACATCAACCACAATCCTTCAACTCAGCTTTAGCTAGCTTACCTCACCCTAGGAAAAAGGACCTGTTAGCCTTACAAGGAAATCCCCGGCCTCCTAGCCAATCATGCTGCTACCATCTTACCCCTTCTAATGCTCTGTATAACTGGCTCCTGTCCAAAATCCCCTGAGAAGAGTGTTCTACCATTTGTTAGGTAATCTGCGCCCCCAATCCATGAATTGTTTCCATTCAATAAAGGACATCAAACTTGTTACTGAATTGGTTTTCTCATTTGACACTACCTAATCCTCAAAATCCTTATATCTAGATGATTTATCCATGATTTTCAACCTAACTTGATTTCACTTGAAATTTTAAAAGTTTTTATCTGTTTAGACCATTTGTAATTGGATATATTCTCCTATTTCTGGCCATAATTATGAACTTCTATTTTCAAGGAAATACAATGCTGCTTAAAATTAATTTTAATCACTATGCTTTATTCATTAAGTAAGATTGGTGAAAATATCCCCAAATTAAAAACTAATTGATAGCAAAGGCTTATTATTGTATTAAAATCTAATCTGGATTATACTGTTTGTATTGAAGGAAAAATCTGCTGGCTGTAAATTTTTCATTTTACAAGGATGTCGTATCTCATCTATCATCACTAATCTGAGAATGTTGAGATACTGAAAATATTCAGTAATAAGCTTCAGGTTGATTTCATATTTGGTTCTAATTAACTTTTTTTTTTAACTCTGAGATAATTCACATACCATAAAATTCTTTTGAAGTGTACAATTCAGGGGGTTTTACTGTATCTGTGAAGTTCTGCAACCATCACCGTTATCTAATTTTAGCACATTTCATCATCTCCCCCCAAAAGACCCCATACTCATTTAGCAATCACTCCCCATTCTCCCTGCTGCTAGCTAGTCCCTGGCAGCCAGTCATCTCCCTTTCTGTCTCGATGGATTTGCCTATTCTAGCGATTTCCTATAAATGGAATCAAACATGTGGCCTTTGTGTCTGGGTTTTTTCACTTAGCAGAATATTTTCAAGCTTCAAGATACATGAATTGGTATTTTATTCTTTCTTACTAATACTATTCCATCATATGGGTATACCATATTTTATTTATCCATTTATCAGCTGATGGACATTTAGTTCTTTTCCACTTTTTAGCTATTATGAATAATGTTACTCTGAACAGTTATGTACACAAGTTTTTATGTGAAAATGCTCAAATTTATTTTTACTCCAACATTTGTGCCTGGTTCATTATGTACCAAAAACCATCTTAATTTAAGGTCAAAATGATGTTCTAAGAATAAATAAAGTAGTTCCCTAAACTACATTAACTTGTCTAGATCATAAAATGAGATTTTGAACTGGTAAAGTACAGAGAAGGGATAATTTAATTTTTATGCAAACAATATGAAATAACATTTGGTTGACTTGGGTTTTAAATTACCTATTCCAAGCAGCATATGTAAGCACAGATTCTGAATATAAAATCTGGACCACAGCATTTACAATTTAATTAAACTAATAAAATGGCATACAGTGTGTTAGAGCCAATATCCTCAGCAAGTTACAAAATTCCATGACAAAGTTACAAAGATCTGAAAATACAGACACAATAAACCTAAGTATACATAGCAATCTATGTTAACTATATTCACAAGTACATTTTAATTAATCCTGGTACTCAGGTTTTTATAATTATGTGGCTTCGCTGATACGTTCATGTAACATTAGGACTTTGACATACTTTCATTAGTTATTACTTACTTCATTGCCACTTTTATACTAATTTTCTTGATCCTTTATATTTTTCTGGTGTTTTACGTCAATTCACACAAGATCTGATCTACCACAATTAGAAACTTTTTGAGACTTCAATATTCACTAAGAAGGAGTTTTTAAAGCTCATCTTTTCAACATTTTTGTGCATTAACTTTTGAATGTCAATGTTTCTTTCATATATAAAACCTTTTTAGCCCTTTATAAGACTATAATATAAAAAATAGCTTTCCTTTTTATCAGATAGAGACGTTTCAACCACTGTAATTCAAATAGTCAAATGAACGAAAGTCAGTTTTAACCTTATTTGCAATTGTAAAGGGAGTTCTAACACTAGATATGTAAATAGCGTTTTAAATTTTCAGCTAATCCTAGGCTGCCCTAAAGCATCAAAATGCTTCTAGGCCACGTTCCTTTTAATTTTATCCCTAACAAAATTGAATAAAATTGTTACGTTCGTTAGTGTAACTACAAACTCAACTAAACAGGTCTAATTAACCAATGAACTTCACTGCCAACTTCACTGCCAAATAAAAATTTGGGATTACCCCATCACTTGTCTCCAGGCATATATAATCTAGACTTTCATATATTAGCATTTATTTATATGTCATTATTTCTTGTATACAATCTTGACAGTGGCCAACATAAAAATACAGTGGCACTGTTATAAAACAAAGGTTTGATTTCAGATGAGAAAGTATGTCTGTAGGGCAGGGAAAGGCATAAGTGGATTTTTCTAAGCAAAACTCCATTGCAACAAAAACCTCTCTGCAAAACAATTTTCCAGCCCCAAACGGTTGCCCACTTATTTAAAGGTGGTGTTGGATACCATAAGCAATACTGCTGCAAAGGAAGAATTTATAAAATTCCTTTCAGTCACTGGGTGGAATTTTACTTGGAATACGAAGAAATGCATAAGTAATTGAGGCAGCAAATATGTACTTGTTGCACTATTAGGCAAATTAATACTGGCTAATAGTCAAAGGACCAAAAAATAATCAAACAGCTTACTGGTTGAGTGTGAGCTTTGAGGTCAGACTGCCTAGGTTTAAATCCTGACTATTAGTTAATAATTTTAAGACCTTGAGTGTTTCATCTATGTAATAGAGATGTGATAAGATAATGAATTAAAAGACCCCACTCAAAAAAAAAAAAAATAAAAAAATAAAAAATAAAATAAAAGACCCCACTCATAGTACTTCAAAAAATAATTATTAACACTTATGAAGAAATGTATACAGTATTTTAATTTCATCTTTGTCTATTATTTTCATTTTGCAGTTCTTCCACCACATCATATTTGCAAAGGTATGTGATAAATAAGAATGATATAGTAAAACCTAAGTTATCAGAATGCTTGGGGAATAAGCTATCTGGATAGGAAAGTCTTCTATAGGGTATGTTTACAGGTATAGTTAAAAAAAAATCAACGAATGGAATAAAACTATTTCCTAAAACTATTATGTATTTCCATGCATTCTTAATGAGAGTATACTGGTAGTAATTAAACTTTTTTTAATGAATCACTACTGTTATGAATATAAATTATAGCTGTATGTTAAAATTTCACAATCCCCCCAAGGCTTACCAAGAATAAGCCCACTAGACTTTACCTAAAATTTTTTATCATGAAGTTCATGGATAGAATCCAGGAAGCAGGTGAACTTGGATGGGGGAAAAAATACATCTTTATTTTTACTAATCTCTAACTGAAATTTAGCATTTCCTTCAATTTTGAATGTAAGCAACAAACAGCTATACCTATGTCTGTATCACCACTAGGAATGAGATACTTTATATCATATAACTATTGCTATGAATTTTATTTTATACATTTAGAAACATTATTCTTAGAAGAGTCCATGGCTTTACCTGACTGCCAGTGTGGTCTGTCCCACAAAAATTAAAAACTCTGACCTCGAACTTGTCCCAGCCTGCTGTGCTTTGTTAATTAAGAGCATTAACATGTTCCATTATACTTTCATACTGAAGCTTGTTTAGATTAGGGTAATACAAATTGGCTTATCTAGGACTTTTCTTTATGGACCTCCTGGATATTGTGAGTTCCCTTTGGGAAGGTAGGAATGTTTCCTATCACTCTCGTAACCTTGGCTTCTGAAAGAACAAAACAGAGGGAGAAATAAGTCAAACAAAACTAGATTCAGAGGACACTGAAAGTAGAAATATAAAACATCCTACTCTCCTACTTTCTAAATTAAAAGACAATATGAAACTCCACTCGTAAAATACCCTGAAGTTAACTGCATGTGTTCAAATTCTACTTCTGCCACTTATTAACTATGTGATCCTGGGATTAGTAACTTAATCTCCCTGTGCATCAGTTTGTTTATTTGTAAAAGGAGATAAATAAGCACAGTACCTGACACATGACAAGGTTGCATAAACATTACCTATATTTATGATTATTCTTACATAGGTTTCACATTATGGCCAGCTAATGTCTGACTGGTTATATTAATAACTTAGGTTTATACACCACTGTAATCTACAGTACCCTTTCACATACATTATGACATCTGAACCATACCATAACCTTGTGAAAAAGGACGGCTATTATTATGTATAATTCAAGTGTTGGAAGAAACTAAGATGGTAAGTAACCACACAGTATCACGCAAATGAGAATAGAGCAAGAACTCAAACCTGGATTTCACCCTCCACCACAACTGCCTAATTCTGTGTTTCTACTATATTAGACTGATTAAAACAGAGAACAAATATTATTTTGGGAGAAGAGAAATAGGCTATGTGATGAGCACTTTAGTGCTCTGCTACTGACAGGACTGTCTTCTGACCATAATAATCGGCAGCACTTGGGAGTTTGTTAAAACTGTAGAATTTCATGCTCCACCAAGGCTTACTAAATCAAAATCTGCATTCTGAACAAAATCCTTAGGCGATTCACATAGATACTAGTTTGAGAAGCACTGTTTCACTAATTGCTCTATGACACTCATTCTGGTCACCTAAACAGTATACAATAGCCCATCACAGACCTATTTTAGTTATTCGGTAATACTTTATTATAACAAGAAAGAACTTGCTGCTTTTCTTTTAAGTATATTTTAAAAACAAGCTTATATTTCCATTTAATTCTTTTAAATATCCACTTCGTTAAGTTCGAAAGGAATGCGAGAAAACTTTATACAAGTCGGCACTTACCTTTATCCCTTCTACTTATTTATTTTTGCTGTTCTTCATTCCTTTTTTTTTTTTAAGATTTTTATTTATTTATTTGACAGAGAGAGCGCGCGCACAAGTAGGTAGAGCAGCAGGCAGAGAGAGAAGCAGGCTCTCCGCTGAGCAGGGAGCCCAACGAGAGACTCGATCCCAGGATCCTGGGATTATGACCCGAGCCGAAGGCAGCCGCCTAACCCACTGAGCCACCCAGGCGCCCTTTTTATTCCTTCTAAAAATTAATGTGGTACTACCTTTTGCCTGAAGGATACACTAGAGAGCAAAACCACCCTCTCCATATTTCACACCCGGCAGATTAAAACAGGGCAATTCTATCCTTCTATTTCTGCGTCCCTCCCACCCCCACCCCGGTTATTTCAGTTAAGTAGTAAGTTTTTTTCACCCAAAACTCTGATCTTTTGAGTTTTGCAATTTTGTGGATCTAGAAAATAAAACAAAGCAAAAGGAAGAAAAAGGTATTTAGCCTATTCCCGTACCTCAATCTTGGCGGACGGTAAGAGGCAAATAAATAGCCCGCCTCTATCTCCCCATCCTTCATGTTAATTCGTAGTTGCATTTGATTTCTAGCCTGCTGTAATTCTGGGAAGGGCTATATGGGTCCACTCTTTTCATTACTGACCCTCTAGGTCAGAAATGCGCTGTATTTCAGCATGTGAGAGCGCTGATAAGCAGTCCACTGGGTTCTATTTAAAATGACGGTTATCATTTTGAGGGGTGCCTCCTCCCACTGGTTAACCAGCCCACACGGGCAGGCGAGTAAACACCGCTCACCTGCTTCACCGAAAACTTCAAAAACCCGGATCAACCTAGACTAAAGGTATCTAGTAATTAGACCGTGGTACCTCCCACCGCACATTCCCGATTGGGTGCGTGAAAGACGGATGTGTCGGCGCGCGCTCTAACCAGTCCGGGGAATTCCATTTCCTCTCCCTCCCACCAGCATGAGCATTCAGAGGCGGTGCTTCCAGGAGACTGCCCGCCCCAACTCGAGCCGGTGCCTATTGCATCTCGCGAGAATTTGTGGGTTTGGGGGCGGGCCCCCATCAGGAAGAGCGCACAAAACTGCCCTTAAGTCATTGCAGAGCTATAGCTCCTGTTAGCCAGCCACGAGGTTCTCGCGAGATCCGCCGCCTCAATACCAAGTGAGGAAATTGGGGGACGCTGCTGGGAGGGGCGTGGGTCCCGACCGCGCAGCTGCCGCTTCCATTACCTTCCTCCCATGGTCTCCTTCCGGTTCTCGATGCTTCTCTGAGTCTGAGGGTTTCCGCCGCTCGTCCACCCTTCCCCCTCAGCCCATGACCCGCCTCCGGCCCCCGCCCTCCCAGTCCAATCTCCGATCAGTTTAGTAAGAAGGTGCTGTTCCGAAAAGAAGGGAAAGGGGGAAGCACAGATAACCTCGGCCCTGGACGTAGGAAGTAAACCGTCCCCCTTCACGCTTAGATTCGTCCTGTGCTCGCGACGGCGGCGTTGGCGGACTGATACGCGGCGGTGAAGAGGCAGGAGGAGGGGGGAGGGGCGGAGCGTGGCAGCTGGCAGTAGTTCCGTCAGAGCGGACATCTTGTGGCTGTGTCGTGCGCGTGAGCCCCGTAGGGCCGGGGAGGCACCAGCTGCCGCGCGGGGAGGAGGCCGAGGCCGCAGCTTGAGGGAGGCCCCGGCCCCTCTGTACGCGTGGGTGTGGACGGCTAGGGGAAGGGAAGGGGGGCCGGCCCACTGGCCGGCCGGGTAAGAGGGGAAATACAGGCCTGGGGTGGCTTAGTGACCAGCCTGTTGGGTGGGGTAGGGTGGGAAGGCTGGGGAAGCCAGGGCCTCTCCTGTTTAAGGGGGTGGGGGAATGGGCGCGTCCTCGCGCCTAAGCCGGAGCCTCAGGGACAGCACGGGCGCGTGGTGACGGTGGCTGGGCGGGCGCGTGCGGGAGCGCGCTGGAAGGCGGAGTGTACGGTGGCGTCAGGGGCCGACACAGAATAGCTCTAGTTGCGGGGACAGCAGCATACATCAAGTCTCTTCTCTATTATTTCCTTCCCCTCCCTGGCCGCACCTTTGAGCAGAAACCGAAAGAAGCCCGGCGTCAATCCGGAGTCTCCTGTTTCCCCCTCCCCCCTAGCCTTTCTTTGCCCTAGTGACGCCGGCATAGCGCCGACTAGGCCCCGGCTCCTCCTCTGCTGGGCTCCGGACCCTGCCCCGCACCCACCCCTTTCTCCTACGCCTCTTCCTCTCCCACCCGGGTCTCTTCCTTTCGAGAGGCCGGGAAGTCAAACTTGTAGCCGCCCCTCCGCTCTTCCCGTCACCTTCGCCTCCTCTTCGGGCCGAAGCACGGCATAGAGGCTGTTGGTGGCTTTGCCACGCCACCCCACCCACCCCGGATCGCGACCGTTTTAAGGGACCTGGATTCATCAGGGTCTCTCCGGGGCCCGTGCGAGTGCTGATCTGCTCCGTTTTTGCAAAAGGCGCCTGTGTCTGGCAGAGCCGGTGTGAGACGAAGAGACAATCCTTCCCTGTCGCCCGGATAATCAAGAGTTTTGGCCGGACCTTTGAGCACACACCGAGAGAGTGAGGAGCCAGACGAAAAGCACAGACTATGGCGCTGAAACGGATTAATAAGGTAACCCGTGGGGCTGAAGGGAATGGGGTCGTGGGAGGAAAGGAAGGCTCAGTTTCGGAGGAAAGCGTGGGGGTGGGGAGGAAGTATAATTATGAAAACGTCTCTCCTTGGGTCACTTCTGTTGGGGGATGGGAAACGCAGATGTACTTTAAAGAAATGACGCTTAAAGCTACCAACAGAACACTTGTGGCAAACGAGGTGTTATCTTGAGTGTGTTTCACTGAAATCGGTGCAAATTAGGGGTGGGGGAGAGTGATTTCAGGCGCTTCGGTTCTGCTTCTAAAAGATTTAGTCTTGTTTGAGGGTCAAATTTGCCGAGAACGCTCCAGCAGATGTCATGGCGCTCCCTATTCTCGGTGCTTAAAAACTTAAGTTGTAAGAGCAAGGCTCTTGGGTTTTCCAGGGGGAAGAATCATGAGAAACTCATAGGGGAGAAGATCATTGAAATCTGTCGGGTCCCGAACTTAATTGGGGGTCAGTGTAGAAGTCTCTTGGCGGCTGAAGAGTAGTGAATGAGCCTAGTCAAACTTCATCGACTCTGGACAGGTTACACAAGAATAAGTGGGGTTGGGAGGAGATGGGCTGACACTATGTTACCACTTCCTATGTTTTGTAGTTGAGACTTATCACCTGAAGGTATTTATCAGAGGGACACTGGGAACTGATGTAAAAGGCTTCTGAAAGCTCCCTTTGAGGGGGAGGGGGGACTAGGGGTGTGATGGCAGTAAGGGAAGGTTCAGTGTACCTATTTTTGCCTCATCTTATTTAGTAACGCTCTCGGAGAAAATTGTTTTCGCTACTTAAAACGTGGTTTGATACTAAACTATCGGTAGAAGTTGAGAAATAGGATTTCTCGAGGCTCGAAGTACGGGGGTGAGCGGAACCTCCACCTCCGGTGGTTTAGTCTCATTTTCTTGCTCTAACTTCTATCCCGCATTTTAAGATGGCGGCTGCTTTAACTGGTTCAGGCTTTTTCCGGCATCTCCTTTCGTAATAATATGAAATAATATTCTTTGTTAAATGTTAACTTTGACATCAGATTGTACACAGCTCTTAAGACGTCCTGTTCAAGACTTTATATTCAAACTCAGAGACTGTATTTCCCTTTTTTGTAACTTATGTATGTGTGGTGTGTTTGGTTCTTGCACAATCAAGGAGGGTGGAGTATTTACAGCTAACTTGAAAAAAATGTCATGGAATAAATTCAGCCTTACTAAAACTAGGAGACAGAGGAGGTTGTAGGTTAGAAACTTTGGTTTGGATGGATTACTTTTTAAAAAGGAGTTCTACGTGGAAGGAATGGCAAGGACTTGGCTTTACTAAGTAGACCTGATGCTGCCTAATTTTATTTAATACGTGTAACTTTGGAGTGTATTTGACCAAACTGGTATTATGAAAGATGATGGTTCAGATCTTCAGGCAATGTATAGAAGCTGAAATCTTGAATTTTGATTTAATCCATCATTGCATTGCCATTGTGCGTTTATGTGAAATAGAAACTTAAATCTTTGTTTTTGAGAGAATGGAAAAGGAGAGGAAAAAACTTTTAGGAGTTAAGATTTAAAGTCAAAAGAATTAATCATCTCTGACCACTTCTAAGGCCAGCAATACATTGGAGAAGCATAGTCCTATTTTACAGCATAGTTAATACAAAGAATATAACATTTAGTACAAATCAAAATCTTTTATATATGAGAATTAGTTCAGGTTACTAAAACGTGAAATATCTCAAATCCATAGCTTTTTATGCGTGTGGAACCAGAACACTTTAAAGGAAGGTCTCATTGATTTTTTTTCTTTTACAGGTGATACCCATCTGCTGTGACACCACTTAATGATTTAAAAGCTGTAGAGAGGCAATATAATAGTTAAGAACATGAACTTTGGGGTAGAAATGCTCCAGTTAGAGTTCTAGGAGTGGGCAAGTTATTTGTATGCCTCTATAAAACAAATACTTGTTATGTATGAACAGTAGTTGAGTGCCTAGTGTGTTCTAGACACTAGGGATGCAGCAGTGAGCAAAAACAGGTTTAGGTTTCTAGATTCTGTTTATTATTTTAGGATTAAAGAGGTTAATGTGTGGCTTTGAACAGGCCCCTGGCACATGGCACTCAGATTATTATTACTGCTATTTAATGTCACTATTTTTAATATTCAGAAACTTCAAAGAACTTCCCTGGTTTAGTTGTTTTCATTAGTACCAGATTGACTTGTTGTAAATATTTCGAAGGTATGCATAATACAGAAACTAGACATAATACTTTCCAAATTGGAAGAAAGGGTGTTTATGTGGGGTGGTTAATTCAACCTTTAGAAAGTTTTTGAAAGGCATATGGCTTGGTGCTTGGCTGTTAGTATCAGAATCACATGATGAGACTTAAAAAAAAAATCCAAGATCCAAACAGAATTTTACTGAGTAGATAGTTAATAGGAGATGACTCTTTTAGGGTCCTCTGTTCTAGAAATACGAGGTCAAGTAGGCATTGATGTTAGTATGCTATTTCTTGTGTCATGTACCTGTTTGTTTTGAATTTACTGTCTGAAGCCCCCAAATTCCAAATACTAAGCTATCTGTATTCCTTGTTGATAATTTATTGAAATGCTTATCGTTGGAATATTTTTAGCCATTAGTAGTTTATTTGATCAAGCCTTTGGATTTGTTTTTTTCTAAAGCTACATTATAATATTTCAAGTATTTCTTAGACCAGGCAGCCTTATTATATAATCTTACTTGGTTTTCTTCTGTATTATTTATTTAATAAGCTGTAGTATGGTTTTATAGGGCAATTTATTAAACATCAAGAATCAAAAATGGGAACTCCCAAGTTGATTAGTGGTGTTTGAGGACCATAGACAATTTTACCACTCCTATTAAAATAACTACAGTGCTTGTGTTTTGGGGACATTTAAAAACAACTACATAAAATATGTGAGCCAAGCCTAGAAGAATAATGTTTTGAGTGTATGCGGTGTGTCAGAACTATGTGAGACACCTGTATTAACTCATTTAATACTACAACAACTCAAGGAAATAGGTACAATTAAATAGTTATCCCCATTTTGGATTAGAAACCTGAGGCATAGAAAGGCAGAACTAGGATTAGAACCTGGACAGTGTGGCTCCACAATGTGTCTTAACTGTTATATCATCCTTTAGGTTTTTGGTAATCAAAAAGGTTTTCTTTTGCATTATTGTACTGCTGATAGTAGCTAGGACTTAGCATTTGCTGTGTACCCAGCACTGTTCCTAAGCCCTTTATAAGAATCAATTCATTTAATCCTCACAACAGTTCTCTTGAGATAGAGGCACTTTATCATTCAATATGATACATAAGGAAATAGGCACAGAGAGGTTAAGTTCTTTATCCAGTCACACAGCTAGTAAGAGACTGAGATTCAGATCAGATAGTCTACCTCAAGAGCTTAAGCTCTTAAACTTTATGTTGTTCTGCTATTTCAAACCGTTCCAATTTCTTTTTTATCGAATGAATGTCATTTTGGTCTTGCTACCTGGAATAAGCTGTTGCTCTCCTCTCCCAGGCCACATTTAAATAATTGGGATTTGACTTTACTCTTACACCCAGGTTATAGCTAATTTGTGAACTAGGCTTTCAAAGTTTTGAAAGCAGGAGTGAGTTTCTTTTTGATTAGTCTCTTCAAGGACTATGGGAACTACCATGTGCCAACTAATTGCTAGGGGTATCTTAAAATATACTTGTCCCCAAAGAGCCTGTAGGCCAGATACATGGTTTTGCAGGTGTTTCCCCAAGGTGCTTCTGTAGCCAGCTAAATTTGTGGGATGGTTGCGTGACTCATGGATGCTGATCATGGTGACCTTGGTGTTTAATTTATTAGGAGTGACTTACTTTGACATGGCTTTCATCATCCTGCTCATCTGCAGTATTCTAGTTGTCATTACTCCTACAAATACAAAGTTGAATACTCTTACTAGCACTAAGGGAAAAACTACTTCTAAGGTATGTGTTGTTAGGTTATATGTTATTTAACTCAAGGATTCAGTACCCCTTGTTAGTCTAAGGTACAGTCAATTCTTGAAAGATTTTCCAGATTGTTTTGACTATAATGATCCCTTTCTAGTAAAGAAGATACTAGGTTCCTACTACTGACATAACAGTTTTCAGATTAAAATCTCAAATCTTAGATTGGGTTTTGCATTCTATAGAATATGTTACGGTTTGTGGATTTTGACATGAGTTGCATTTATATATCAGGATATTGAGCAGAGATCTTAAAGCATATAGTATGTGGGAACTTAGCATATTTATGGAATCATTTTCTCTGGGATCAGGCATAATTTTGAAATGTCCCCTAGGTGATTCTGAGGCCTCCCTCTGGTTAAGATCCACAGACCTAGGGATAATCATTTAATCAATACTTACTGAGGTTTTACTCTGTTTGGCACAGTAGTCTAGTCCCAGGAGATAAAAAAAATGAGGAAGCCTTGTCATTACCCATGAGAATCTCTGGTTTGAGTGGAAGAAACAAGCATATAAACACATGAATAGGTGTTCATCACCTTGTGCAACTTACCTTTTAAGAACGTAAGTATGAGAAACACCTGTTGAAAAGAATGGGAAATCTTTATTCATGTATCAGATTTACCCATTATTAAAGATAGTTTATCTAAATATTTTACCTATACTATATTTTGTCATCTCAGGGTGGTTTTTCTAACTATAGTTAATTCTCAGTGTCAAAATTTTGAAATTAGCAATAAGGATTTTCATTCTTCAACGGGAAAATTTTGTATTCTTTTTGGTTTTGCTACAGTAGTAATGATCTTATTTGAAAATTGAACAGTGTAATTAAGAACAGATGAATTTACTGAATAACTTATTAGCCAAGTTAACCTTGGTATGTAAGAGTCTCAAAACTACCCACTGCCTTTGGGGAAGGGAAAAATTCAGTGAAGTGTTTTATACTTTCTCTTAAACATCTGATTTTTATCTCCAGTGATACTTTCAACATAATCTTGTTTCATCCAGACTTTCAACTTTTCATAACTGGATTTGTCATATTTGGCCTTGTAGGTTTCAGTTGTGAGTCAGTACTTGGTTACTGGTTCATTTTTAGGATGGAGTACTTGTTCACATTCATCCTAGCCTTGTTACCATTTCAAAGCTAATGTATAATTGGATGTTTTCCACCACTGGTGCTGTTAATTCTGTTTTTTATATCTATGAAATGTCTTGTATGCTTTTATGTATCAAAGCTGAGAACCTAAATTTGGCTTTCTGTTTTTGTTCATTTAGATAGTGTTTACAGAAGAATAGCTTTTAATAATTTGAAATGATTTAAGTGGTGATCTAAAGAAAGAAAATTGTAGTATTATTCAACCCAGTCTTTATATCTTGTCTAATTAGACAAACAAGCACACTGTCTAACATGTAATTACAACTAAACAGGAAATTAACGTAGTGTCAGTGATACAATGAGACATGGTTTGTAACACCTACCTACCTGTTTATCCTTAAGGTAAAAGAAACTTTCAGGATTTCTCAAATTCTAAATTCTAAGCTATGATGATTTTAAAGTGACTGTTCCTTTTTATTCCTGAGTCTACAGTTCTATGAAATTGTTCATATGCCAAAACATTTTGCTAAAAAGCTTCCTTCTTAAATAACTTATGGTAAGGATACATCTCTGAAATGTTTGCTGTTTCCTTTCTTACCATTTGTGTCTACACATGGTATGTAGAAATTTTGGAGCATTAAAGGTAATAAGAAAATTTTTTATTGGGGCGCCTGGGTGGCTCAGTGGGTTAAGGCCTCTGCCTTCGGCTCAGGTCATGATCTCAGGGTCCTGGGATCGAGCCCCGCATCGGGCTCTCTGCTCATCAGGGAGCCTGCTTCCCCCTCTCTCTCTGCTTGCCTCTCTGCCTACTTGTGATCTCTCTCTCTCTCTCTCTCTCTCAAATAAATAAATAAAATCTTTAAAAAAAAAAAAAGAAAAATTTTTTACTTCATGATAAACCTGATCTTTATAAGAACAATTAGAGCACTTCTCATCTGCCTAATTAGGCAATTAATTGTACTGCATTTTGTCCTATCATTGGTCTGAATATGTACCTTTATATTTTGCTAGGTTGTAAAGGTTCCTTGAGGGTGATTCTTACCTCAAAATTTCTTGTAAAGGCACTCTTCTTGCCTTCCACCTCATGGCCTCATCTCATCCAGCCCCCAAGGTAGTATTTTCTGTTGCTCAGTATAGGTTTTAAGAGCCAAGGTCTGTCTTTACAACACTGGTTCACCTAGTTGTACACATCTTTAAGTCAAAAGTTTTTAAAGAAATGGACTCTTTAATACAAGAAATTACCTTTTAGTAATGGCACGAACTTCTAAGTTTTCCCAAAAGTGATGATGGAATTGTATCTATGCTACTACTATTATTGTGACCTTTGCATGATAATGTGCAAGATGAATGGTGGCGTATGGGATTACAAATGATTGTGAACATGGTGATGATAATTACTGTACTCAAGGATGGAACCCGTGAACTTGGCGTTACCATAACAATCATCTTTGTTTTCATAAATGCTGACTTTGGTTATGTTAATCTAACATAAGTAAAGGCTATCATTGGAAGAACATTTAGCAGAATGCTTAAATGGTTATTCCTTAGAGGCATTAAAACTTATTGGACACTGATCTGACATGGCTGCTGTGTAGCTTCATTCATGAATAGTTCTTACATTTCCAATTTATAAGTTCTTTAAAGGCGGAGACCATTTTTTATGTGTCCCTATCACTTCTGTATACCTTTGTGTTTAATACCTTGGCTTCCTGTTCTTCATAGTCTATGGTTCGTCCTTTCACTTCTTTGAAATGAGTAACATGTAATGAGAGAAGCAAGAAGCAAGTATTTAGCAGTATGTTTAGACTTCTAAGCCAGTGTCTCAGCCTTTTCATGATTTACTTCTAACAGCCAACCGTCAAAGAGATCCTGTATGCTATAATGATCAAAGCAAAGATCTTTCTCAAGATAAACTGTAGGCTTTCTCCTATGAGTCCCAGAAAAGAAATGGTCAAATTCCTTACTGTTTAATTATGTACCTCCAGATGAGAGCGCTCAGTGGCTTAAGCTGTATCTTTTGGTTGACTTACAGAGAGATTTGCTTGACTCCTTATGAGTTTGTGTAGACATTTAAATGGGGAAGGAAAAGCATATTTCTAAGTGAGAAGAGGCCTGGATTCTCATGCTAGCCAGATCTGCAGGAAGGTTTTAGGAGAAGCATTTCACAGGAAGATGATCCAAAAAGAAAATACCCTCCAGAAGAGCACACCATGGCAAAGAGATGTCTAACTTTGGTGAGGTTTTGTTTTTTTATGTCCTTGTATGCCCTTGGTCAGTTTTAGTGTCCCTTCACTGTGAGTGGAGCCATTAGCAACTCCTAGTGTATGCCAGTCTCCCTGCCAGCCTCTTTGCTATTTTAGTGGTCTTAATAGTTGGCCAAGAACCCACCTTAGTAATGCTGTTCTTGGGGAAAGGGATGGTCAACAGTATGAAGACTTTATAGGTACTGTATGTGAGCTGTCCTATTTGGCCCTTGCCACTGTCCCTCTCTATTAGGAAGCAAAGAGCTAATGGTTTCAGTTCTTCATATAATTTTACAAATTGTTTTTGTCCCTAAAGCCTATGAAAATTTAGGGTTTAAAGTCATTTTACAAAGTTAAAACCAAATACAAAATTACTTTCGAATATTCTTTGAGTAGGTGCCTCATTGAAAATTGATCTTAAGTTCAGTGAATACACCTTCAGTAGAATAGAGATTTGGGTTGGTACAGTTGAAATTTTTTTCTTCAGTTTGCCGAATGTCGTATCAAATTTTTAAGTTACATCTTTGACGTAAGGACACCCTTTTGAAAAAGCAGCCGTTGGAAATCCATTCCTAGACCTCTAATTTTCAAGTGTCTAGAAGATACACCAAAGCGTAGTATGTCCTACACTTGGATACAGTCTTTCCCTAGTAAGGGGTTCTGATGTAAAGTAGAAATAAGGCCTATTTCCATAAGATTGTTTTAAGGGTAAAATGCTTGTTATTTAAGATCTTTTATCATCCTCAGTGACTCAGTTCTCATGTTCTTCTCTCACCTGAATGACTACTATAGCTTCCTAATGTAGTTATCTACTTCTCTGTCCTTTGCATTAGGGATTCCTACAATATGGGGATGAGTCTTTGATACCTCACAAATTAAAATTTTGTGCAAGTATATGTGTATTTGGGGGGATAGAAGGTCAGTAGTTAATCAGTCTTAGAACTCTTTATAGTGTTAAGAGCCAACGTTCTGAATAGTATACATATAGAGAGAGATGTAGATACAGGTCTTTGTATAGATTCGTAGTTTTTTATCTCTTAAAATTTGAAGACCTGCAAAACAATGCTGTATGTGAAAAGATACATACCTAGTAGTGTGTAAAAATGTGGAGAAATAGTGGAAGTCAAATTTGGGATAATCTGTTACCTCCTGTGGGGGAAAGAGAATGGAATTTGAGGAGTATGTGAGGGATCATCAATTATATCTGCAACTTTTTTTTTTTTTTTTAATATGGAAGAAGTGTAGTAAAAATGTTAAGCTTTGCTTAACTAACAGGTTGGGAACACAGATTTATGGGTACTTTTAGGATATGACCTAGTAAGTTAAATTCAAAGAATCCCTCCTAGTGTACTATTTGCCAGTACATTTTAAGAAATAATAAGCAAATTTGATTTGTCTTATTCCTGCTTAAAAACTATCCATGGTTCAGGGCACTTGGGTGGCTCAGTTGATCTGACTCTTGGTTTCAGTTTAGGTCATGATCTCATGAGTTGTGAGATTGAGCCCCATGTAGGGTGCCCTCTGCATGGACCCCCAACGTGCTTGCTCTCTCTCGCTCTCTCAGACAAGTAAGTAAATCTTTAAAACGACAATAAAACTATCCATGTTTCCTATTGCCTTTGGGATAGTCTGACATATTCAAAGCTCATGGAAGATCGAGCTGTGGTTAACCTTTCTGGCCACATGGCACTACTTCCTTACTGTACCCTGTTGTGTTTCTGGTATATAAGACTGTAAGCAAATTTTTACAGCCTGTGTTCTTTCACACCCTCAACTTCGAATGAGTTTCTCTGTTTGGAACGCTTATCCCTCTCCATCAAGACCCAGCTCAGTTGTCACTGTTTTTAAATCCAGGCAAGGTTAGTGGTTAACTTTTTAAGATTCACAAAGCATTTGAATGCCTTTATTTTAAGCACTTGAGTTGTCGAAATGTTTTTTGGTTTTGCATTGTGCCTACTTTATATTAGTTCAGTCTGTTGGGAAAGTCATTCATGTTTTATCTTGGTGTTATTCATACTTAACCTGCTGGACACCAAAAATGCAGTCTTCTTATAAGTGAATAAATGTTTCGATGGTGAAACTTCAATAGCAGATATTGCACTTTTCATTTTAGAAATGGATTTAAATTAACCTCTGGTTTCTGTGATTAGATGAAAAGTTGCTAGACAGGACACAAGATTGCTCCCTGTAGCTTAATTGTAAGACTGCTTCATTTAGATTTCTTTCTTACATGTTTTTCAAAAAAAAAACAAGACTTGAGCATTACATTGTGCTTTAGTGGATAAAGTCTATATGGGTCCCAGTAGCTCTCTGCTTAGAATGAGTCTCCTCACTCTTTGGGGGTTTTTTTCCCCTTTGGATTTATTAGAAGGAAACTGGAGTGGTTAACGATCAAAGGAAATAGCTGTAGGAACCCAGAACAAGCTACAACCTCAGGGACTAAAATTGCATGTGTGTATGCCAAGTCAGCTCTTATTTTCGCTGCTCAATGTGGTCTCTTTCTTTGAATTCACCATGTAATTTCAGGGCACATGGCTGCCAACAGCTCTAGGTCACATCCATACAGCTTCTGATTTAGAGAAGGAAGAAGTATTCCAGCTTCAATTTGAAAAACCAGGCAGAGATGGATGGACTTGATTAGGTCAGGTCCTGGCTTGGGTTACTTTCCAACCCTTTGAGCTAATCATAGGCTGAAGGAACAAAATTCTGTGATTAGCCCTGTCTGAGTAATGGGTGGATTATCAGCCACCATTAACCGAACACTACAATCAAGTTTGGAGGGAAAAACATTTTCATGAAAGCGGGATAAGATACTTATTGAGTAGACAAAATGTCCTATATATAGAAGAACGTCTAAGATGACTTGTTACTATGCTTTCTCTCATATTTTTTCCTTGCTAAGATATTATTCTGTAATCTCATTTGCTTATGCTACGGGCATAATAATGTCATGAGAATTACTTGTTATCTTAGAGATGAGTGCTGGTACATGATTTAAAAGACCTGTTTTGGGGCGCCTGGGTGGCTCAGTGGGTTAAAGCCTCTGCCTTCAGCTCAGGTCGTGATCTCAGGGTCCTGGGATCTAGCTCTGCATCATCAGCAGGGAGCCTGCTTCCTCCTCACTCTGCTTGCCTCTCTGCCTACTTGTGATCTCTCTCTGTGTGTCAAATAAATAAGTAAAATCTTTTTAAAAAATAAATAATAAAAGACCTGTTTTGATCCTTAAAATAAGTTAGGTCTTTTTTTTCAGTGTTGCATTTAAAGTAGATTTTAGTACGTAAGGTAATTGACCTAATTTTAGACCTTTGATTATTACTTCAGAGGTGTCTTGGTCATGGAGAACTTGAAAAATAAGGCACTTAGAAATTATTTGAGAATAAGATTCTGAAATTATGGGCGGGAAAAGCTGAAATTAGATCTTCACTGTAGAGTAATAATGCCGGCATATAAAGGCTTAATGATTTATAAATATTGTGCCTAAAAACTTGCTTCTTCTATAAGAAATATTTTCTTACATTCTTCATAATTAAAATATAATTTTCAAATTGATGTTGAGGTATTCTAGATTAACTTTATAGATTCCTGCAGTTGTATTTATAATGAAGTTGTTTCAAGGTCACTTGGGTATTTTGTTAGATCAACCATCCTTAGACTGGTTTTTATTTTAAAATAACAGCTAGATTTTTTTTTCAGGTTTAAATAAATAAGTACATAATTTGGGATAGATCACTGTAAGAAACTAGGAGGTAAATCTTTGTGGAAAAAAGGGGGGTGGCTTGGAACAGGTAAGTTGTAGGGGTTTTTAGGGGGGGGGACTTTTTGGTTTTTGTTTGTTTTGAACCTTTATGTTCCTGAAGGAAAGAGGGAATTCGACTGCATAAGATAACTTTTGGTATCTTTTTTTTTGATGGGCCAGTTAAACAAAAGAACTTGTTATATAAGCTCTGGAACATGGGAGAATTCTCTGTTCATATCAGTTAAACTAGACAACTTGATTCTTATGTACAGTAAAATTTTTATGCCTTGAGATGGTGTTAAAGTTACATTTCCATTATAATAAAAGTGGCTGATTATGGGATGTAAATGCCATATGAAAACTTACCTGGCCTATGAAAAAGTGATTTGCTTGATAATGGAAAGTCAGTTCAAGTAGCAAGTATATTTCTATTTTTACTCAAAAAAGTATAGTTTTCAAAAACTTACGTGGTTCAAAATCATTTGATATTTTGTAAGGGTGTTTGTTTTTATTTTTAAGCCAAAACCGTACATAGTTTCTTTTAACCATTTGTTTAACTTCCAGTCAAGAGTTTCTGTAATTCCTATTGATCAGAATCAAAAGTGGTTGGAATGAATTTTCTCCCATTTTTACATATGCTGAACATGTGAAGGTATATTTACAAAGGCAAGCAGAAATTATCTGAACTTCCATTATCCTAAGATTGTGAATCCGGAGATCTCTGGATAATCTTAAAAGTAATCTTAAAAGTAAATGTAGTACGAGTTTTCAGAAGCAAATTAGCAGAGTGTATCAGAACAAACCCCCACCCCAGTTTTATTGAAATATAATTGACATGTAATGTTTTTAGTTTTAGATATACAACATAACGTTCTGATAGTTTGTGAAATGATTACCACAAGGACAATTCTTCTGCATTGATTTTTTTTTTTTAATGGAGCGAATCTAGATTGATTACTTCCAAACAATTGGCTATTTCCTAAAGTCCATTTTGACCGTATAAGAGAGGCAGATATTTGCTCTAGTTATTTTCCTGCAGCATTGTGTATTTCCTGTCTTTTTTATAGAAGCCTATTATCTCATGGGCCTATAAATCCCTATAAAGATGTATGTATAGGTATATATAAAGTTATATCATCTTAAAAAAAAAACAGTAAAGAACTATATTTTCTTCCTGCGTTATCCATATGTGTTACATACAAGTCATGGAAGAGCTAAGTATATATTTGTAAATACAAAGTGAGATGGAATTTTGGAAACTTCATGTTTTATTATGAGTAAACTTCAGGTTCTTCCAGAGTTGTAATTTTACTCAACATTGTCTAAAAGACACGGTTGAGTTGCAGGAATAAGATCAAACCAAAAAGGATATCAACCTAGCCCCATGAGAGATTTTTCAAGTGGAAAATGAGGTCTGTGGATAGTGTGGTTCTGAAATAACAGGATTTAAGATGGTAGAAACTCTGAGATGTCCAGAAGTTCAGCAGACAACATGAATATTGAGAATTGCTTTGTCTGAGTTCTTAAGCCATTAAAGTATCTGACAGAACTTTTTCGGTTTGGACAGCTTTTGTTGGTGTAACAAAAATTTTCATATTTATGCCTACTGTGTCCCAGGACCTAGACTATGGCTACTTAACGCTTTCTCTCTTTTACTAGAATGTATTAATGTGAACTGCGATTGTATGTTCCTTAAAGAATGGGGTGAAAATAAACAGTTGACTTTCTTTGCTTGCTTATGTTTTTTATTATGGTTACATGACCTATCATTTTCTGTTTTGGTGTAGGAACTTAGTGATTTGGCCCGTGACCCTCCAGCACAATGTTCTGCAGGTCCAGTTGGGGATGATAGTAAGTAACTCTCAAGTTGATTTTCATGGCTAATTTCAAAAAAAGTTTGTACATTTTTAGATAACAGTTTTGTTTTGTTTTTCCCTAGTGTTTCATTGGCAAGCCACAATTATGGGACCTGTAAGTATTAAGAATTAAAACATTCTGCTTTTAATTAAAAATCCAGCATTGACTGAGTTGTATTTAACTTAGGCTTACATTTATTTTATTACAGTTGTAGTAACGTTTCGGAATTGCCATAGTTGTACTGTTTTTGAAAGACATAACAATTTAATGAATTAGTAATTTGTTACATGTGCTGTGTGTATGTCCCTGTATTCAGGTTCTAGAATATAGCATCACTGACCTATCAGATATTTTTTCACTTTATCCTAGTTTTCTTTCATAGTAATGTAAAGCATTGTCACAGAGCTTCCCCTTACTTATAGAGCCAATTAATTTACTGGCTCTTCCATGGTGTTACTCTAAGATCTTATTCCTGTTGCTTCCGAAAATCTAAGTTTTTATTGTATTATTTTGATACTTGATTCTTTATAGAACCTTAGTTTTTTACAAAGTTTGAATATTTTTAGGTAGAAAGTGATATTTTGAATACAGCACAACTCCTTTCTATCCTGGGTAGATAAGAAACTGTATATGCTGGATAATTGAATATTCAGAATTATGGATACCATCTAAGAATTTCACAGAATTAGAGCGCAGTAAAACAACCTGGGGTAAGACTGTATCTTGCACAATACTTAATATTTTTTTGACTTGGCAGGCACTTTAGGATTTCTATTCTATGTTATATGTATGTCTTAATCTGCACCCCCCCCTCCTTTGGTGGTTTAATCTCAACATAAAGGTCAATAATGTACTTGGTGAGATAGTGGTCAATAGATGTCTATCATTCTTACAGGAGAAATGCTCTTGGAAAAGTTAGTAAGTTTTTATTCCATAGTTCTGATTTTGATAACTGTAATCTTCACTGTGATCTCCCACTGTGTGCCAGCCATTAAGGACAGACATGGTCCCTCTCATTCTTTGGGGAACTTATTTACTGGGAGAGACTGGCAGTTAAAATAGGTGTGATAAGGTGGGAAGAAAGTGATACATAAATGAAGTGCTTAGTGGGAGAAATTTTATAGGAGAAATTCATGGCATGAATGATTGAGTTAGAGTAATTATGATGTTAGGACCTAAAGGTAAGGAGATTGTGAATCAAAGTTAAACTTGGTGTGACGGTAGTGGGGGATATTTAACTTCTTAATTTGAAATCTGTCTGTACTATACTAATATAAGAAACTATTCAAAGTCAGAATAGTTTACTTTGAATTGTCTCAAGGACTGTTTTTACTGTTGTATATCTTATTTTGCTTTAAAAATGCTTCCTTTTATTTGGTAACAAAATTGTGATTTATTTATTTTAAATGCACGTAGTTAACTCAGTATGACTTTTACCCAATTTGGTTCACAGAACATTTTAAAAGTTGGCAATCTTCACATAAAAAGCCAGACTAGACCTTCATTCCACAGCAGTAATGGCTTAGGATGGAGTAGTAGCTACCTCCCTTTTCTATATGGAGTTTGTGTTTCACACTATTCCTGTCCACTTCATTTTGCCTACCTAGATTTTGTAGGCACTTGCATTTGTAATTTCTAGAATTTTCTCATTATAGATAACCAGTTTTCAAAGAGTACTCAAAAAAATCCTAAAATTTCTACCATATAAAAGCTCATCTTTGATCCAGATGGTGCTTTACGATGACCTCATTATAAAAATTAGTTTTACATGTTAATAAAGCACTAAAGAGTTGGTAATCAAGAGTTCTAATTGGATGGTGTGCATAATAAACCAACTCTTTGCAGTCAGTGTGATGTTTTTCTGCTGGACTTTGAGACCTTACTGTTTATTGAACTGTCTTTCCAAAAGGTAAGGAATATACTTAGAGTAAATGAAATTGAAGTATGAGCAGTTGATACTAGTCATTTTCCAGAGAATAAAAGAAGATTGCTTATCCTGACCTTTTTGTAGCTGTCCACTTGATTTGCTTTCCTTTTCAAAAAACGTTTTTCACTTTTTCATACCTATTTCAGATTATGGCTATTCCCTGTGAATTTTCTTCAGCAACCTTCTAATGTATATTAATAACAGTTATGCCTTTAAAAAAAATACTTGATTATCAGAACTATTTAAATATTCCCTAATTGGGACACCTAGGTGGCTCAATCAGTTAGGTGTCTGCCTTCAGCTCAGGTCGTGATCCCAGGGTTCTGGGAATGAGTCCCACATCCAGCTCCTTGTTCCTCGAGGAGCCTGCTTCTCCCTCTACTTGCTGTTCCCCCTGCTTATGCGCACTCTCTCTGACAAGTAAATAAATAAAATCTTTTAAAAAATTAAAATAAATATTCTCTGATTAACAAAAGCAAAATCTATATTTAAGCACATGTTTAGATGCCAATTTGCAAATAGTTAATAGTTATCCTTGTAGAGTCATCAGTGAAATAAATCATTCCTACTTTGGCTTTTGATTGCATTTTTGTGATAAAACATTACAGTTCGATCAGATAAATAATTGCTTTATTTTGTTAGTATGCGACATGAGCTAAAACATAGGGCTGTTGGTGGTATAACAATCCATGTATTTGCAGATTTGCTGAAAGAATAAATGGTGACAAAAGTACTTTTGCTTTGGAGTACTTCTTAGGTCAGTAAAAGTGATTGGCAGTGCCACATAACTAAAGGTTCCTGACTAAGGACTGGAATGTCTAATTTAAGTTTTAATAGAGTTAACTATTGAATTTTAGCATTTTGTA
>CM052899.1:102060800-102112245 GCA_028534135.1 Potos flavus
CTTTGATACAGCCATGGAAGAAGGTACCATTTTTGGGTAATATAACGTAACCTTTGGCAGCCTGAGCAGAATCAGCTGCAAAAACCATCTGGTCAAATAATTGGTTCATAGTAAAACATTCATTGTCTTACCAGTCCATAAGGGTTATTTTTCAACTTATTTTAAGCGTATTATGTCAGTTCCTGCAGAGGCTAATGATGCGTGAAAACTTCTCCTTTCAGTACCTTTTTAAGGAACTTTGTAGTCTAGAGGAAGAGGAAAATATAAGTAAGTTATATAAGTATGTTGGGTACTAATAACTGTGTTGTATAGAAAGGTATAAAAGAAGGGCAACAAGCATATTGAACTAAATAAAGGGAAGGCTGTATTATCTTTTTAAGGACATTTAAACTTGAGATGGTACAATGTAGGTACAGTCCTAGAGATGAAGAAGATAAGGATACAGATAAGAATTTTTCTTTTTTTTTAAGATTTTATTTATTTGACAGAGAGATCACAAGTGGGGGGGGGGGAGCAGGCTCCCTACTGAGCAGAGAGTCCGATGCGGGGCTTGATCCCAGGACCCTGAGATCATGACCTGAGCCAAAGGCAGAGGCTTTAATCCACTGAGCCACCCAGTCGCCCCAGGAATATTTCAAGTGGAAGAAATAATAGGAGAAAAGGAGATGTGTGAAATATTTTAAGTGCAGTAAGAAGAGCATATTCAGGAGAAGAGGTGGAAGATGAGACCAACTATATTGGTGGGAAGATCATAAAGTACCTTATGTGCTTAGGAGTTTGCACTTTATCTTGAAAGCTGTGCTAGATTTCAAGCAGGGATGCAACTTGTGTTTTAGGACGACTTCAGCATTAGGGTAAGGGATAAATTAGAAGAAAAAAACCAGAGTGAAGGCAGGAATACCAAAAGTTAGGCATTGCTGTAATATAAACAAAAGATGGTAAGATCTTGAACAAAGAAGTAGTAGCAGGCAGTGGGCATAAAGGAGAGGAAGCTAGTTTAAGAGATTTTAAGGATCTTTAAGTTTAATAACTACTTTGATCAGTGATGAGTTCCTGGTTTGTGGTTTGAGTTTTAGACACACGAGATGTCCAAGGATAAATATTTATAGGCATTTGAATATATATGTCCTGGAATTAATAATTGTACTAGAGAAAAATTCAAGAATTACCAAAATAAGTATGGGTCAGGAGATAGAAGCAAAAGATGGATCTGGGGGAATACCAACACTATGATTGCCCTGGGGGAGGAATACAGACACTGAGAAGGAATGACTTTGGACTGATTGGAATTAAAACCAGGGTGTAGAAGCTGTCTAAAGAGATCCAGTATAAAATTCTGGATTTCTGAGACTTGGGTCAGGTTTCTCATCAAAGTATTTCTCTTTGTTTTTCTTTTGTTGTTTTCTGTTTGCTTTCAGTTTATAGTAAATATAATAGAGCTTCAGTTTTTTAGATAGCATACTTTGGTTTGGTTACCTCTGGGTCTTGTGGTTTTAGCAGTTTTTCCTCTTTGAGTTGATGAAACCGTAGTGTTAAATTGTAACACTGAAAAAAATAAAAAATAATAAATAAATAAATAAATAATAAATTGTAACACTGAAATATTTTCATCCCTAAGTTCTTTTTTTTGAATAAGTGAAATTTGGCTTTACCTAAATCTTATCATTAGATTGCCTTTATTCAGAAGCAGTCAGATATTGACACTTGTGATTGTATGAAACTGGAAATGAAAACCCAGAACTTTGGTAATTGGGTTTTATAAAAACTTCTACTGTTTAGGAGTACCCTAAATGGTTCATTATACACTGTATAAACATTTTCCATATTAGTCTGTTTTGTAAAAGTATGCCATTTGAAGCATCTATTCCCAATTAATGTAGCTGTTAACAAAGGAATGTTATTTAATAAATTCAGATCATATTCTGTGCTTTGATTTCTTTTTCTATACTTTTTATATGCTGCTTTGCAGTCTTAGTTTTTTTAATTTAAATTTTGTTGACAATATGAAAAGAAAAGACTTTGGAATAAGAAGGACTCAAATTGTAGCTCTTTGATTATACTAGTTACATGTTTCTTTGAACTTCATTCTTCATCAGTAAATTGACATTTTTCTGTCAAGTTGCAGGTAATGCCCTGTTCATTTTTCATATTTGCAATATTTTATTGCATGTCTCTTCACCAGAACATTTGCCCATCAAGATAAGAAATTTTGTTCTCTATTTTCCTTATACATATCTGATCTGTAGAACAGAGTTAGATTTTTTTTTTTTTAAGATTTTATTTATCTCTTAGAACGAGCAACCACGAGCAGGGTGAGGGGGAGAAGGAGAAGCAGGCTCTTTGATGAGCAGGGAGCCTGACGCGTGGGGCTCGATCCCAGCACTCCAGGATCATGATCTGAGCCGAAAAGACAGACGCTTAACAGACTGAGCCACCCAGACGTCCCAAGAACCAAGTTAGATTAATTCAACTATTTATTTCACAGAAGGCTGGGAATTAAGTGAGCTGTATTAAAGTGTCAGATCTGGAAAAGTATTTACTTTCCCGACATCCAGAATGGGCATAATAAAAGGCTTATAATTAGCACTGTGTACATACTCTCTGTAATGGAGAGGAATGGATATTGGTAATAACTGAGTTACTGTAAATTTTCAAAGACATCACCAGGTGGCTTCTTTGCATATCCAGAAGCAGTTATGCAGTTTTCATGTTTTCAGCTTTTACCTTAAAGTTTTTAATGAAGTCATAAGACCTGAGTTTCAGTCTTGGTTCTTATACCACTTGTACACCTATATCATTTCTTCAAGTCTCATTTGTATTTAGCCGTAAAATGGCAACACAATGGTATCTTTTTCCGGTATTGGTTAAATTAAATGTAAAATTCTAGCAAGTTACTTCATACTAACATTGTATAATATTTATTTATTAAGAGAGTTCTTCATACTCAGATTATATAATCAAAACAACAAAGGAGGAAGAGTGATGCTATAGCTTGAAAATTTCTGTTTTTTGTTGAAGTGGGAGAGCCATTGTTCCACATTGTTTTCCAAATTTAGTAATCCTGTTTGATTTGTTGTGGAGAATTCAGTATGCTTTTGAAAAAAAAAAAAATATTCCATCATTTTGGGGCACCTGGGTGACACAATAGGTTGAGTGTCCAGCTCTTGGTTTCAGCTCAGGTAGTGATCTCAGGGTCCTGGGATCAAGCCCCAAGTCAGGCTTCATGCTCAGCAGTTTGCTTAAGACTCTGCCCCTGCCTCCTGCGCTTGCATGCACATACACTCTTTCTCTCTCTCAAATCTTCAAAAAAAAAAAAATTTCATGGTTTTATTTTTTTTTTTTAAGATTTTATTTATCCATTTGACAGAAAGAGATCACAAGTAGGCAGAGGGAGAGGGGGAAGCAGGCTCCCTGCCAAGCAGAGAGCCCGATGCGGGGCTCGATCCCAGGACCCTGAGATCATGACCCGGGCCGAAGGCAGAGGCTTTAACCCACTGAGCCACCCAGGCGCCCCCAAAAAATTTCATGGTTTTAAATGAGAATTTTGAGGGGTGTCTGGCTGATTCAGTTGGAAGAACATGTGACTCTTGATCTCAGGGTCATGAGTTTGAGCTCCATGTTGGATGTAGAGATTATTTAAATAAATAAATGTTTTTAAAAATGAAGATTTTCAGGAGCTAGTTGGGAATTAAACTTTTGTTAAAAACCTATTTTGTTCCTGTTTTGCTTCTCCTGTTGAAGGTAGTTACAGGTTAACCTGCAATAGCCAACATTTTGGTTTGCCAAAGTGACCAGAGTGGTGTGTTAAGGTACAAAAGCCCATATATGTGTATATGGCTATCATTAGAAGAAATAAATGTAAGACCTTATTTTCAAATTCAGGTTTGATATACATAATACTGTATATAGACTTTATTGCTAAGTATACTTTTCCTTTGTGAAAATCAGGATGTAGAACATTTGGTTTCTGGTTAATTTTTCAGTTCTTTGGTGACTTACATAAAATGGGATCTAAGTAAATAAGGGTTCATTGTTCTATAAGAAATTTTGATTGTGTTGTTTTTGTAGTACGAACTGAATTGTGGAATAATTTAGACTCTTTATTGCAGCATAAACAGGTAATCTGGTTCATGTTAAAGAAATGCTTAGAAAATAGAAATGTTACATGGATTATTTAGCATTAATATTTTAAATATCAGAGTTAAGCAAATTTTTCTTTTCACCAGAATGACAGCCCATATCAAGGCGGTGTATTCTTTTTGACAATTCATTTTCCTACAGACTACCCCTTCAAACCACCTAAGGCAAGTATTTACCCCCAAAGTCCATTAGTAAATAAGATCTGCGCAGTATTTCAGAGGAGTAGAATGGTCTTAGAAATCAAGGTTCTACATAAGTAAGGCTAAATTGGGGTATGTACATGTAGTGAATAAGAATAATTAAGGCTATATATATATATATATGTATATGTATTGAGTCACCAATACAGAATGCTGACTTTTAACCTTTAGTTAAGAGAGCAGTTAGACCTGGATTTGAACTTTGTAAATTTGAACTTTGTAAATGGAGATAATAACTGATTTATCCTTAATGTTGCAGGACTCTGATACATTATGTGGAAGGTTTTTCCACTGTTTATTATGCTCATAGAGATTTGTATTATTAACCTTTGTAGTAGTAGGCTTCAAGTATTCAGCTTCCTGTTCATTTGCCTGTATTGTTGCAGCCTATGCTATATTTGTTAGGGTTCACGTGGACTGTCTTTCAGGGGGTTGCATTTGCATATATGACAATAAATCTATCAAAACTTAGAGTTGCTTAATGCACTGAGGTGACTGGTTTACAGTTATTAAAAGCATAAGGTCTTGATTCGTCAGAGCAGTTAACATAAAGCCAATCTATATGAATAACAATAGAAATAAAACATTGGCACTTCAGCCATCTTTGCAATCCCATTACAGGTGCAATATAATAGTTACTTCAAATGAAACGCTTTCACGATCATTGAGATTTGTATTTTATGTATAGTGGAAATGCAGGCTAAAACACATACCTTTGTAACTTGATAACTTTAAATGAGTTGCTCTGTAAATTTGTTTACATTCTGAAGTTCCTTTATTTTTTAATGAATACTGACTACCATTCACAATGCTCTTTTTGATACTCCTGATATGGTAGGGTCAAAGTTAACCTTCAGAATATACCATCATATCATTGATAATAAAATTTTTGCCCCAAAGTTACATTTTTCATTTTACTTAAAGAGAAGGAAGCCCTGAAAGATCTTGATCAGAATATACAAACCAGTTTCTATAATTTTTAGTCTTTTTACATGTATAAGTAGATTTCAACCATTTGGGAGAGTGTGTGTGTGAGTGACACAGTATTGTAAGCCTTGCTTAAAAGTCTTCTATTTCAGATTAGGATGCTTATTTTTACTTGGGGAAAATAACTAAAAGTTTTATTTATTTTAGGTTGCATTTACAACAAGAATTTATCATCCAAATATTAACAGTAATGGCAGCATTTGTCTCGATATTCTAAGATCACAGTGGTCTCCTGCTTTAACTATTTCTAAAGGTAAAGTACTTTTAGAGAAAATCTTGACCTGCTCTGGTTTTCTAATTGGAGGAGTTTCATTGGGGCGCCTGGGTGGCTCAGTCAGTTGGGCATCTGCCTTGGGCTAGAGTTCTGGTCCTAGGGTCCTGGGATCAAGCCCATGTCGGGCTCCTTGCTCAGCGGGGAGCCTGCTTCTCTTGTTCCCTCTGCTTGTGTGCTCATGCTCCCTCGCTCGTTCTGTCAAATCAATGAATTAAATCTCTAAAAAAAAAAAGTTTCATTTTGGGGCCTACTTCTATATTATGCCAATATTTTGGTAAGAGGTGCGGAAGGAAAAAAAGTTACATCTATTTGTGCTTTTAGCAGTATTGATTAAAGATTTTGTGAGAAAAAGTTAAAATTCACATTAGGATATAGTCATTATTTGCAAATAATAAGTTTCTTAAATAGATTTCTGTAGTATTTTTCAATCGTAGGCCACTCACATCTCAACTCCCGTTTCTGCATTTTATAAAATGATAGATCTGAAGTTTAATAGAGCTTTTAAATCTTGGTTTCCATTATAAGGAGATTCTAGTTTTGCATTCTTGTGTTTCTTACAGTATTTTTTAGATAAAAAGGCTTTTAAAACAATTTAGTTAGGTGTTGTGTTTAATAGGTTGTTCCTACCTAGTAATAAGCTAAAGTAATTATAGAGTCTTGGAAATGTCTCTAGATTAATTCTGATCTTCTACTTTTAATAGGGGTCCATTATGTGTCATCTCTAATAGGTCGTCCAGTCTCCACATGAATATCCCAGATAAGAGATTGAGTGCCTCCATCTTTCTCCATTTTGAATGACTATGGTGGCTTTTGTCCCTCCACCCCTCCCCCTCCCCACACACACACAAATGACCTACAGCAAAACTACATAATGGGAAGTTTGCCTTACAGTAAATTTTGGGTTTTGGCGTTGATGTAGCATTCCTTAGTACAAAAAATGAGGTTTTTTTACTGTTGCTAATTAAGACAGTGTTTCACATATGTTTGTACAATGTGAACTTGAAATCACTCTTTGGAGAAGAAAAAAATCAGTTTTGGTGAATGCTGCTGTAATTTCAAGTGTGACATAATTTTAAATGTTTTTCACCTTTTTGGGATACATTCCAGTTCCCTTGCAAATCAAGCTGTCTTAACACCAGATATGGTACAGATATTATACAGATAAAGTATCAAGTATATCTTAATACTAGCTTCCGAGTTTATCACTGTTGGAAATAAAACTCAACACTATGTTTTTGTAAATGTGGGTTGAGTTTTTTATGCGCCCTCCTGCCTTTTAGGTTTAAAATATTTGCTGTAATACATTACATTAGATTGTCTTTAATGGTAATGTTATCTTTGAAGATTTTCATAACCACTTTAAGCTTTTATATGTTAAAATTTTATAACAGTTTGCAGTGTTTGGCACATAACACGCATACAGATTGAATTAGATACATGCTCTGTGGTGCTTGGTATCTTTTCAAGTTCATATATTGAACAGGTCAGGGTAAGAACTAGAGTTGAGAAGGCTCACGTAGTAATAGAGCTAGATCTCCACATTCACTTAACCAGTACTGTTAGTTTATAAATTCAAGGAGACAAAACACAGTGGAGCAGTTAGTGTTTTCGTGAAACTCCCTGAATGTAGGGCAGAGAATGGATTTTTATTTTTTCCTTTTTTTTTTTTTTTTTAATATTTAAGTAATTGCTACTGTCAACATGGGGCTTGAACCCACAACCCCCAAGATGAAGAGTCACACACTCTCCTGACTGAGTCAGCTGGCTCCCGGAGAATGGATTTTTTTCATCTTGCCTAACAGCTGAGAATAATACTGCACAGGTGTTCCTGCATATTCTTTGCTAGATTTCCTCCTCTCAAAGTCCCAAGAAGTTCCAATTACTTAAATTCTAATGCCACTTTTAAAAAATTTTTATTAACAAAGTGATATTGCATCATTTGAATATCTCAGAACTCCTGAGTTGAATTTTTTTATTGCTAGTCAGTACTAAATTTGATCCCAACAAAGCTCTGTTTTTAGCATTCCTTATTTACCGGGAGTTTGTCTCCTATGAAGCAAAATCTCTATACAGACTTGTCTCATTGACATTAAGATACAGACTAAAAATCTTTTGAGGATTGAAGTTTTTAATATATGTTTTTAAATATATTTTTATTTATCCAAATTCCCAATGCTGGGTAACAGACTTTTTTTTTTTTTTTAATTTGCAGTTCTTTTATCCATTTGTTCACTGCTATGTGATCCAAACCCAGATGACCCCCTAGTGCCAGAGATTGCACGGATCTATAAAACAGACAGAGATAAGTAAGTATGTAGTAGTTTAAGGAAATAATATAAAGAGTGATTTAATGAGCTAGGCTTACACTCTGTTGTAAATTGTGGCAAAGAAGACTTGATGATTTATTTCTGGTAAGATAATAGTTAAAAGTGTACAGAAAGGTAGTTTTTGAAATGGGATTTTTTTTTTTTAATAGTTTTTAGTTTATGTGACAGTCAATAGTCCCTCTAAAACGTTCTATTTTTCTAACATGTTCAGGGCTTTGTCACTAAGTTTCTGGGAAGAAAGCAAAAGTTTTCCTTACCCCAGTTATGTTTTTGAAACAAATACTAGTACTGTTATAAAAATTTGGTCTGAATTTCTCAAATATTTGAATTATCTTTGTGTACGACTTCACCATTACAGCTTGTATGTTATAATTAATGCTAAGTATACTTGTTCAATTAGGTACAATAGGTTAGCAAGAGAGTGGACAGAGAAATACGCTATGTTGTAGGGTAAGAGGATCTGCACTCTATGGTGCGCTTATTCATGGTACTGCCAGCACTTGAGTGCTGCATGTTTTAAGGCACTGTATTAACTAACAAAAGGTAACATGTGACAGTTTTTTGAAAACTGTACAGTTAACTGCTTGATCTCTGTTTAGCGTGAAAGTATACCCAGTAGTAATTATTGCTTGAGAAAATTTTTGCATGGTAAAACAGATATATATAGCAGTAGTAAGAAATTAAAGTTGAAGTAGCATCTTTTTCAAACTACCACAGTATTTACATTTTAAATTTGGTATATTTTAACCTTTATACCAGTACTATATGGAATGTGGTGATTTAGTTGAAATTTGGCCCAGAAATAATAATATAAGGGGAAAACACTTTTAATGAAGCCTCTAAGCATCTAAACTAAATGTTCATTACTGACAAGCATGCATTAATACCAGCTATACTTTGTGTGGCTCCTTGTATGCTAAATGAAACCTTTGTTTTAAAGTGCTGGCTTTTGGAGAGGGTGTCCTTAAATGAGGTAACCATGAATGGTAGAAAGAACTTCTGTATGCCAAAGTTTAGAAAAATGGTTGAACCATGTTTAGTTCTTGGATGGAAATGAAGCTAGTTAATATTTTACAAAGTTTAAGCCGGAAATACAAATCTAAAAGTTCTCTTGTGCCCTTTGATGTATATTTATTTCTTAAAGTTATCACTATCATTTTTGGTAAGTAGCCTATGGCATGGATGCAATACAGGGAGAAATTGATAGTATTTGTCAATATTAATGATGTTCCTCAGTAATAAATAACTGTGCTCGTGTGTGAATTATCTGTTGATTTTTTAAACAGATACCCCAAGTTGTAC
Source organism: Potos flavus (assembly GCA_028534135.1). Lineage (NCBI taxonomy): Eukaryota > Metazoa > Chordata > Mammalia > Carnivora > Procyonidae > Potos > Potos flavus. Next base: position 102,070,031 of record CM052899.1, read on the forward strand.
TCCTAGTAGAGATTCCCATTTATTAGGTCTCAAGTGGGGCTTGTTAGCTCCAGTCACCACCCTTTCTAAAAGTAACACGTAAGTGTTCTAATTAACACATACATACCAGTCCCACCCACATCCCTCTTGAAAATTGCTTTTTTCACCCTCCCCAGTGTCTAATCTTCTACCTGTGCTTAAATCTCAAAGGTATTTTCTGGTATTACCCAAGCTCTAGTAATTTTTCAAGGTGTAGAATTCAGATACAATCGTTTGGTTCCAGCTTTGATGGAAATTTTTATAGATGTTCAGAAACTGTAAAATATTTCAATATTAAAACTTGTTGGAATGGATACTAATTACAGAACTTCTAATAGAACTTTTAACTCAATGGTAGGGGAGAGAAAAGATCTTTAGTTTTTGTTAGCCTCCCCAATCTCAATGCCACCTTATTGTGTCTGTTAAAATACTTTCAAAAAATAAAATACTTTTGGTGTATTGGAACATTGTATTGGAAGCAAGGCTTCCATTTCCCACATTGCTTTTTCTCCTTATTGGCTTAATTCTAATCATAACCATGAGAGATGACTCCATGATGAGTCTGGAGGTAAAACAGAGATCTTTCCTTTTAAGTATTAAGAATTCTTTAACTTTTTAAGTAACATCTTCTTTATTTACAGGTACAACAGAATATCTCGGGAATGGACTCAGAAGTATGCCATGTGATGCTACCTTAAAGTCAGAATAACCTGCATTATAGCTGGAATAAACTTTAAATTACTGTTCCTTTTTTGATTTTTCTTATCCGGCTGCTCCCCTATCAGACCTCATCTTTTTTAATTTTATTTTTTGTTTACCTCCCTCCATTCATTCACATGCTCATCTGAGAAGACTTAAGTTCTTCCAGCTTTGGACAATAACTGCTTTTAGAAACTGTAAAGTAGTTACAAGAGAACAGTTGCCCAAGATTCAGAATTTTTTTAAAAATGGAGCATGTGTATTATGTGGCCAATGTCTTCACTCTAACTTGGTTATGAGACTAAAACCATTCCTCACTGCTCTAACATGCTGAAGAAATCATCTGAGGGGGAGGGAGATGGATGCTCAGTTGTCACATCAAAGGAAGCAGCATTATTCTAGCATCCAGTCTTTTTTTAAGCCTTCCACTGTTAGAGATTTGAGGTTACATGATATACTTTATGCTCATAACTGATGTGGCTGGAGAATTGGTATTGAATTTATAGCATCAGCAGAACAGAAAATGTGATGTATTTTATGCATGTCAATAAAGGAATGACCTGTTCTTGTTCTACAGAGAATGGAAATTGGAAGTCAAACACCCTTTGTATTCCAAAATAGGGTCTCAAACATTTTGTAATTCTCATTTAAATTGTTAGGAGGCTTGGAGCTATTAGTTAATCTATCTTCCAATACACTGTTTAATATAGCACTGAATAAATGATGCAAGTTGTCAATGGATGAGTGATCAACTAATAGCTCTGCTAGTAATTGATTTATTTTTCTTCAATAAAGTTGCATAAACCAATGAGTTAGCTGCCTGAATTAATCAGTATGGGAAACAATCTTTTGTAAATGCAAAGCTGTTTTTGTATATACTGTTGGGATTTGCTTCATTGTTTGACATCAAATGATGATGTAAAGTTCAAGAGAGTGAATATTTTGCCATGTTCAGTTAAAAGTGCACAGTCTGTTACAGGTTGACACATTGATTGACCTGATTTATGCAGAATTAATAAGCTATTCGGATAGTGTAGCTTTAGTATGCTGCACATGATACTGGCAGCCCTGGAGTTCATAGATGGACTTGGGACCCAGCAGTTTTGAAACATTGTATATGGAGTTTAAGAAATTTATTTTCCAGGTGCAACCCCCATCTAACTAAATTTTTTTCTTCACCTTGTACACTCGACAGCTGAAAAAACCACAAATGGGAGTAATGGTCAAAATTTACAAAATAAAGTACTGTTTTGGTGTGGGAGTTGTCATGAGGCTGTGTTGAAGTGACTTAACTATGTGGGATATTGAATATCCATTGAAATGGATTTGTTCAGCCATTTACATTAATGAGCATTTAAATGCAACAGTTATCATTTCAGGTGACTTAACATGAATGAATAAAAGTCAATGCTATTGGATTATTTTTTGTTTGACAAGTGCTATCTGTGCCACTAATTTAACTTCTGTAGTAACAAGGGCATTATCATTCTTCACCCTTCCTAATCCTGACCCTATAGTTTTACTTTTTTCCTCGTTATTTTAATTTATCCATTGCTTTCTTAAAATCTTGTTTTCTAGCACATCTGTGACTTTTTTCCACTTCCACATTTTTGCACTGCTTACATTTATGTGCAGTCTTACTCAGCACACAGATGTGGAAAGCTAGATAAAATAAATGTTAAAGCTTGATTTTTTTATAAACATTTTAATACATAGTTTGGACATGGTTTATTGACTTAAGGTTTTTCTCTAAACTGCAAGTGAAATGCATGCCTTCCGAAGATGTTCTGGCTTTGTTAATTCTGTAATTTAAGCATTTCATTGAGAAATAGCAACCCAGCTATACAATTTTCCAATGAGTGAATTTTTTTCATTTTATCTTTTACTTAAAAATTACTCCTTAAAGGTAGATGTCATACTGTTAAAGCTATTTTGGATTCAAATTACAAATGCAAAATTAGTAGCCTACAGCTCTGTAAGGTAAGAAGTACTGTTCTTTTGCTCTATTCTCAAAATAATTACTTGATTCTATACTCTCAAAATAATAGCTTTAGTAGGCATACCACTGAAAGCCAGCTGTGAATAAACAGTTTGTCAGAGCTTCTGAATTCAAGTTGATCTTTTTCTAGCCATAGACAGCCTTTAAGTATACATAGAGATAACTTAAACCATTATCATAATAATAACTAGATGTGTCCAGTTCTCTGTATTTTGATTTGATGCTTTCTATGACATTTCTTATGTCACTTCTAAGGGAATAAGCCATAAAGGCTTCTCCAGGTTTAAGAGAACAGTAAAGTACCTGGAAAACCAACATTTCTGAATGTATGGACACTGGACTTGAGATCATCGCCAATGAAACCTTCAAAAGAATCTAAGAATTTGCCCTTTCCCCCCATATATATTACTAGTGCCATGTGTAGGACTGGATGCATATTAGAAGATTAAAAATTGGTTTTGGTTCTTATATATTTCCTAGGTCTTTTTCATGCATAAAGTCAAATTTTTAATAGTTTCTCAATCTATGAGAATAGTCCAGCTGACCTGTTAATGGTAATTTTAAGTGACTCATTTTTCCTGGGCAAGTTTGCAATGTGATACTAGATTTTTTAAAAAGCTTGTTTGTTTTTTTGTGTGGGTGTACTCACAATTTTTTAAAGTATGAACCACAGTTAACTAGTGGTCTCAGGGGTAGTGAAACACTCACTTTTTTTTTTTTTTTTTTTAATGGCTTAGTTAAGATATGCTTCAGTTACTACTGATCATGCTGTGTTAGTGATTTTGGAGGTGACTCAAATTAGCCGTGTTTTGTGTTGGCATAACAAAACTGTTAAATGATTGTCGATTACACTTTTTAAGTGAATTTGTCTTCTATTTTATGAGGAAACCAGTACAAGTCAATAAATATTGTCTTAATGGTGACATCTGCATAACACTTGTAATAGCTAAGGTTAATTGAGCTTAAAGAAATTGTTACCATTAAAGTCTGTGTTTAAAGACACTTTGGTCTCAGTAATTCCAGCTAACATGAAATCCACACTTTAATACTATGAGTTCTATTTTTAACCTCTTAAAATAGTTACAAAACTGTGGTTTATAAAGAATTAAGACTGGTTCTCAAAGTGTGGTTCCAAGACTAGTAATCAGTATAATTTGGGAAGTTCTTTAAAATGGAAATTATCAGACCACACTCCAGGTCTACTGATTAAGAAAACGAGAAACCCAATGGTTTAAAAAGCCATCCAGGTGATTTTGAAGTCTGCTGCTAGATCTGACAGCCCACAGCAGCAGTCCTTGAGCCTTATAACTAGTTATTTGACACTTCTTGCTGTTTCATAGGGATAAGAGAACTTCTCTTGGATGCCCAAGTACGTTTCCATCTTATTTATATCTGACAAATTTATAGCACTTTGAATTACAAATAATGTAGGTTGTTTTACATTAACATATTAACATCCTACAATTAGTCTAACCTGGTGACCTTCAAATTTATGACAAAGATTTAGCTTTGTGTATATATAATTCAACCAATGGCCATGTAGTATTTAAGGAGTAATCATGTACAAAAGTCAGCTAAGTGTTGGTTGAAAAGCTGAGCAAAGATTTGAACACTGGTCTCATCCTGTGGCCTTAAAATTGCTTAGTTTTTTGTTTTTGTTTTTGTTTTTAATGAAAGGTAAAATCTCATGTTTAGTGTGTTTGCAGTGTTCACTGGATTTAGCATATATTAAACATACTCGAAAGCTATTAAAGCTTTCAACCATCCCAATGTAATAAAAGTAAATTATAAAGGTATTTGGAAATAGAATTTAAAAGTATGACCACCTCTGGGCCCAACCCCCTAAAAAGAGTTAACAGAAGAACTGTGTAAAAGATCAGAACTACTGTTTAAGGCTAGGAAGATTGTTTTCTTTAGGTCTCCAGTAATGACAATTTTGCATTCTTTCCTGCTACCTTAAAACTATTAGATCCTTTTTTGCCTCATTTTGAAGAATTTATGATTTTTAACTGTGGCACACTGTTTCTAGTAATTGCTCTTTTACATGGAATTTTAGTTAAGAGCCCATTGTCCATTATCTAACCAAATTGTACACTTTCTGGATGAAATTTTTTAAATTTTAAGAGCCCTTAAAGTTTTCCTGTACTGAAAATGGTTTTATGAAATAATTCATTTCCATTGTGCATACTATTGTGTGAGCCTCTTAAATAACTCAGTACCTTGTTGTTACATTAAATTTGAATAGTGTCAAGTAAGACCAAACAACTGGAGTTTCATGCCCTCGTTGCTTAAGAGAACATAGTTAACCGTTGTCATTTGCTGACCTCTCAGCTATCTCTCCTAAACACCTGTATAGCTCCTTACTCGTAATCCACCTGGCTACCTAAAAGGTACCTTCAAAGTGTCTAAAACCTACTTGATTTCTACACAGACGCACACATCACTACCTCTTGGCCTCAGTAAACAAACATTTCTTTGAGTTGCACTGGCCCAAAGCCTAGGCATCAGCCTTGATTTCTCACACTTCCACTTCCAAGTTAAACAGCAATCCTTTCAGTTCCACTTTTAATTTTTACCCAAACTACTTACTCCCTGTATTTACTGCTGCCACTGTGGTATAAGGCTCCATCACCTCTTGGATTATTGCAATAGCCTCAGTGGTCCTCCCTGCTTTTTACTTTAGCAGCAGTTTGTCCCAGGATAATCAAATCCTTTTAAACCACGTCACTTCATGTCATCACTGCAAACCTAAACATTTCCCATCTAATTCAGAGTAAAAGCTGAAATACTAAGGTGAACTACAAGCTCTAATGACTTTTCCTACCACCTCTGCTTCTCTAGTATAATCTGATCCACCACTCCCCAGCTCCCTCAGCTCAGCCACACAGACCTCTGGTAAGACTTGAACATGTGGGGCTTTCTCTCACCTTAAGATGTCTGCCCTTGTGATTGATTCCCTTTGCCTAGAATTATCTCAGATGCCATTTGGCTCCCTCCTCTTTGTAAGTGTTCAAATGTCAAACTTTAGAGTGGTGTTTCTCAACTATTTTACATAAAATAAAAACAGCCCTGGCATTTTAGACTGTGCCATGGCATATTCCATATTATCCACCTTGCATGTGATATTTATTGTTTCTTCTTGAACCCTATCCCAGAATGTAAGCTCTGTTAGAACAAGGATTTTGTGTTTTGTTCTGCTATATTCCTCAATGACTAGATGACTGCCTGGCACATTGTTAGGTGGCCAAATATTTAATAGATGATTATGAGCTAAATGGCAGACTACCAAAAATATTCCTTGCTATATTTTTAACTCCAAAAGTACAAAAAAAAAAAAAAATACTATAATAACAGTAGTTCTCCCTCACACACAGTCTTAGTTATGGTCAAATGTGGTCCAGAAGCTGATCAATTTAAAAAATTATTAGAGCTAAAAATGGAACTCAGCATCAAATACCACAAAACTCAATTGGTTGTAGTTCTATAGCAATGAACAATCTGAAAATGTGATTTAAAATTCTATTTACAATAACATCAAAAAGAATAAAATAGGAATAAATTTAACCAAGGAAGTGTAAAACTTGTATACTGAAAACTATAAAACATTCCTGAAAAAAAGTCCCCAATAAATGGAAAGACATCTTGTATTTGTGGATTAGATTTATTATTGTGAAGACTACAAGGATCCTCAAAGCAATCTACATATTCAATACAATCTCTATCAAAATCCTAATGACTTTTAAAATTCATAGAGAATTGCAAAAGAGCACAAAGAACCAATCTTGAAAAAGAACAAAGTTTGAGGACTCATACTTCCTGTTTCAAAATTCACTGCAAAGTTACAGTAATTAAGAGTACGGTACTAGCATTCAGATAAACATATAGACCAATGAAATAGAACTGAGAATACAAAAATAAACCCATACACATCTGTGATCAACTGATTTTAACAAGGGTGCTAAGACCTTTCAATGTGGAAAGAATAGTCTCTTCAACAATAAGTTCTAAGATAACTGGATATTCTCGTGCAAAAAAGAAGAATTTGGACCTCTACGTCACATCACATGCAAAAATTAACTCAAAATGGATCCAAAGTCCTAAATGTAAGATCTACAGCCATAAAACCCCTAGGAGGAGTAAATTTCATGACTCTAGATTTGGCAATAAATTTTTAGAAATGATACCAAAAGCAAAAGCAATGAAAGAAAAAATAGATAAGTTGGGACTTATAAAATTATAACCTTCTGTATGTCCAAAGACAGTATCAAAGTGAAAAGACAACCTACAGAGTGGGAGAAAATATTTCCAAGTCCTATATCTGACAAAGGTTTAGTTTGCAGGATATATCAAGAATCTTTAAAACTTAACAAAAAAAACAACCCAATTTAAAAATGGGCAAAAGATCTGAATATTTCTCTGAAAAAGATCTACAAATGGCCAGCAAACATGAAAAAGATGCTCAACACCATTTATTAGTTATTAGAGAAATGCAAATCAAAACCACAATAAGATACCACTTTCTATCCACTAGGATGGCTATAATTTTTTTTAATAGAAAATGAGGATTTGGAGAAATTAGAGCCATTTTACATTGCTGGTGGGAATGTAAGGTGATGCAGTTTCTATGGAAAGCAGGTTCGCAGTTCCTTAAAAAGTTAAACACAGAATTACCACATGACCCAGAAATTCCATTTCTAGATACATACTCCAAACAATTGAAAACAGAAATTCAAGCAAATGTTTGTACATGAATGTTCATAGCAGCATTATTCACAGTAGCCAAAGGTAGAAAAAATGGATGAATGAATAAATTGTCATATATTCATATTATGGCATGTTATTTTGTCATAAAAAGGAATATTGTACTGATGCATGATACAATGTGGATGGACCTTAAAGACACACTAAGTGAAAGAAGTCAGGAAAGTTCACATCTTGACTTCTGAGGAAGATGGCAGAGTAGGAGGACCCTAAGCACATCTTGTACCATGGATACAACTAGATAACCACCACATCAGTGTAAATAACCAAGAAAATGACCCTAAGACTGGCAGAACAAACTCTTCATAGTTAAATGTGGAAAGGTGGCCCATCAAAGAGGGTAGGAAGGGTGGAGACACAATTGGGAGCTAAATGGACCCACAGAACTGTCTGCGGGAGGGAGGGATGCTACAGGCACAGAAAGGGGAGAAGAGCAGACCCCACACCAGGTGCCCCAGGCATGGAGGAGCCACACTGGGAAGATGAGTCCCCATACGATTCAGCCTTGAAAACCTGAGGGCCAAATTTCACAAGTCCTTACAATCAGTGAAACCTAAAACTTGGAACTTAAAAAAAATCCGCAGGCCAGTGTGAAAGCTGGGAGAGTAGGAGAAACTGAGTCCCAACCCTTCAAGAGATAGCACAATAAACAGTCTAACAGAGGTATAGCATAGAAGCAGTTTGAAAAATGCTTGGGGTACACAGGAGGGAGATTTGTTTATTAATCTCAGAGCATGGGCTGGAGGGGCAGGGACCGTTGAGAAATTTCTCCAGGAACAAAGGAGCTGGAGGGCACCATTTCCCTCTCTCATCTTCCCCCCATAAACACACCCTACAGGAACCAGCATGTCGTCAACACTCACTACCTACCTTGTCTCCACTGCAAGTCCCTTCCCCCATCAGAAGTACTGCATCTTTGGCAAACGCCTGGTCTGACTCAAGCCCAAGGCAGCTCAGACTGGCCCACTAACAACACAAAGACCAAACCCTGCCCAAAACAGGCAAAGAGAGCCATTGCTGATAACGGGACTGAAGGCAAAAGCAACTCAATCACAACAGCTGGGTGCATGCAACACACATAGGAGACATCCCTGAAGTGCCAGGTTCTGGTAAACAGGGGATATTGCACTGCAGGGCACCATAGAACCTATTCTTCATAAGGCCACTACTGTCAAGAGCAAGAGACATAGCTGACTTTCCTAATACATAGAAATGGACACAGACAGACAAAATGAGAAGACAAAGGAATACGTCCCAAATGAAAGAACAGGACAAAATCACAGCAAAAACCTAAATGAAATGGAGATAAGTAATAGGCCTGATGGAGAATATATAGTAATGGTAATAAAGATACTCACTGGCCTTTGGAAAAGAGTGAAGGACCTCAGGGAAACCCTTAACAAAGAGATAGAAAACATAAAAAAGGGAATGAACCAGCAATGAAAACCTCAATAAATTAAATTTAAAATACACTAGATGGAATAGTAAACTAGAGGAGGAAAAAGAATGGACTAGTGACCTGAAGGAAAGTGTAATGGAAAACAATCAAGCTGAACATAAAAGGAAGAAAAAAAAAAAAAATGAAGAGAGTTAGGGAACTTTGCAATATCATCAAACCTAGTAACATTCATATTATAGGGATCCCAGAAGAAAAAGAGAGAGAAAAAGGGGAAGAGTCTTATTTGAAGAAATAATAGCTGAAAACTTCCTGAATCTGGGGAAGGAAAGAGGAATCCAGATCCAAGAGGCACAGAGACCCTCCCCAACAAAATCAACCCAAGGAGGTTCACATCAAGACACATAGTAAATAAATGACAAAAAGTAATGAAAGAGAATTTTATTTTATTTTTTGAGAGAATTTTAAAATCAGCAAGAGAAAAGAAAATAGTTACATACAAGGGAAACCCTATAAGACTACTGGTGGATTTTTCAGCAGAATTTTGCAGGCCAGAAGACAGTGAAATACAAAGGATTATAAGAGAATATTATAAAAAATTATATGCCAACAAATTGGACTACCTAGAAGAAATGGATAAATTCCTAGAAACGTATAACCTACCAAAACTGAAGCAGGAAGAAATAGAAAATTTGAACAGAGCAATTACCAGCAATGAAATTGAATCAGTAATCAAAAAACTTGTAACAATTAAAAGTACAGGACCAAATGGCTTCACAGGGGAATTCTACCAAACATTTTAAAAAGGGTTAATATCTATTTTTCTCAGACTATCCCAAAAAGTAAAGAGGAAAGAAAGCAGCCAAATTCATTCTATGAGGCCAAGATTACCCTGATACCAAAACCAGAGAAAGACACTACGAAAAAAAGAGAACCATAGGCCAATATCTCTGATAAACATAGATGCAAAAATCATCAACAAAATATTAGCAAACCAAATCCAATAATACATTTAAAGAAATCATTCACCACAATCAACTGGGATTTAATCCTGGGTTGCAAGTGTGATTCAATATTTGCAAATCAATCAATGATACATTACATCAATAAAAGAAAGGATAAAAACAGTATAATCATTTCAATAGATGCAAAAAAAGCATTTGACAAAGTACAACACCCATTCATGCTAAAAACTCTCAACAAAGAAGGTTTAAAGGGATCATACTTCAACATAATAAAGACCATTTGTGAAAAACCCACAGCTAACAACATCCTCAGTGGTGAAAAACTGAGAGCTTTTCAACTAAGATCATGAACAAGACAAGGATGTCTGCTTTTACCACTTTTATTTAACATAGTACTGTAAGTCCTAGCCATTGTAGTCAGACAAGAAAAAGGAATATAAGGCATCTTAATTGGAAAGGAAGAAGTAAAACTTTTCACTATTTGTAAATGACATACTATATATAGAAAACCCTAAAGACTCCACCAAAAAACTACTAGAACTGATAAATGATTTCAGTGAGGTCATGGGATGTAAAATCAATATGCAGAAATGTGTTGCATTTCTAAACACTATTAATGAAGTAGCAGAAAAAGAAATTGAGAAAACAATCTCATTTAAAGTTGCACCAAAAGTAATAAAGTACCTAGGAATAAACTGAACAAAGGAAGTGAAAGACACATACTCTAAAAATTATAAAACGTTGATGAAAGAAATTGAAGATGACACAAACAAATGGAAAGATATTCCAAGATCATGGATTGGAAGAACAAATATTGTTAAAACGTCCATACTATCTGAAGCAATCTACAGATTTAATCCAATCCCTATCAAAATAGCAACAACATTTTTCAGAGAACTAGAACAATCCTAAAATTTATATGAAACCACATATAATCAAAGCAATCTTGAAAAAGAGGAATAAAACTGGAAGTATCATAATTCCAGATTTTAAGTTATATTACAAAGCTATAGTAATCAAAACTGGCACAAAAACAGACAGATCAATAGAACAGAATACAGAGCCCAAAAATAAATGCACAATTAAATGGTAAATTAATCTTTGACAAAGGAGGCAAGAATATGCAATGGAAAAAGACAGTCTCTTCAATGAACCATTCATTCATTCATTGTTGGGGGAAAATTGGACAACTGCATGCCAAAGAATGACAATGGACCATACACACACACACACACACAAACACATTAAAAAACCTCATACACACACACACACACACACACACACACACACAACTACACAAAAATAAACCTTAGAATGGATTAAGGACCTAAATGTGAGACCAGAAACCATAAAAATCCTAGAAGAGAGCACAGGCAGTAATTTCTCTGATATGGGCCATAGCAGCATTTTTCTAGATGTCTCCTGAGGCAAGGGAAACAAAAGCAAAAATAGACTACTGAAAACTACATCGAAATTAAAAGCTTCTGGGACCCCTGGGTGGCTCAGTCAGTTAAGTGACCAACTCTTGGTTTTGCCTCGGGTCATGATCTCATGAGTCATGGGATCAAGCCCCACTTTGGGCTCTGCACTCAGCCCAGAGTCTGCTTGGGATTCTCTCTCTCTCTCTCTCTCTCTCTCTCCTCTCCTTCTGTTCCTCCCCCTGCTCTCTTTCTCTCTCTCAAATTAAAAAAAATAAAATAAAAACCATTTACACAGTGAAGGAAACAATCAAAACTAAAAGACAACCTACTGAGTGGGAGAAGACATTTGCAATATTACGTGTCTGATAAAGGGTTAGTATCCAAAATATAAAAAGAGCTGATACAACTCAACACCAAAAAGTAAATAATTGGATTAAAAAATGAGAAGACATGAACAGACATTTATCCAAAGAAGACATGACATATATATATATATATATATATCTCCAACAGACATATGAAAAGATGCTCAACATCACTAATCATCAAGAAAATGAAAAGCAACGCTACAACAAGATATCACCTCACACCTGTCAGAATGGCTAAAATCAAAAACAAAGAAACAACAATTGTTGGCAAGGAATTGTTTCAAGAAAAGGGAACCCTGTGCACCGTTGGTGGGACTGCAAACTGGAACAGCCACTGTGGAAGACAATATGGAGGTTTCTAAAAAATTAAAAATAGAGCTACCCTACAACCAGCAATAGTGCTACTGGGTATTTACCCAAAGAATATGAAAACACTAATTTGAAAAGCTATATGTTTATTGCACCTCTATGTTTATTACAGCATTAATTACAATAGCCAAAGTATGGAAACAGCCTAAGTGTCCATCAATTGATGAATGGATAAAGAAGTGGTACATATACAATGGAATGTTACTCAGCCATAAAAGACAATGAAATCTTGCCATTTGCAACAACATGGATGGATCTAAAGAGTATAATGCTAGTCAAAATCAGTCAGAAAAAGAAAAATACCATATGATTTCACTCATATAAGGAATTTAAGAGAAACAAAGAAAAAAACACCCATAAAGAGACAAACCAAAAAAACAAAACAAAACAAAACAAAACAAAACCTCTTAACTATGGAGAGCAAGCTGATAGTTATCAGAAAGGAGGTGGATGGGGGAATGAGTAAAATAAGTGAAAGGGATTAAGAGTACACCTATCATGATGAACACTGAGTATAGAATTGTTGGATCACTATATTGTACACCTGAAACTAATTTAACACTACATTAACTATACTGGAATTAAAATTTTTAAAAAATAAACATTTGAGGAAACAAATCACATATTGTATGATTCCACTTATATGAATATCTAGAATAGTGAAATCTGTAGAGATAAAAAGCAGACTGATGTGTGCCAGGGTTGTGGGGGTTAGGGGTGGAGAATGGGGAGTAACTGCTTAATGGATATAGGGTATTTCTTGTGAGTGATAAAAATAAATTGGAACTAGATAGAGGTGATGAATGCACAACATTGTAAATGTATTAAAAGCTGCTAAATCATACATTTTGAAATTGTTTATATTATGTTATGTGAATTTTACCTCAATTATATATATTTATTATATATAAGGAATAGATAGTATAGCCAACACTTATGTAATACTTTTTTGGTGCCAACCACTATTCTGAATTCTTTATATATATTAATTCTTAATTCTCATAACAAAAATATACTTATTATTTATATACTTACGTTATTATCAACAAACATAAATAATACATTCTATGTTAATTTAAAAAAACTAATGTACCATATGGTGACTAACATAATAAAAAATAGTTTTTTCACATTAAAAAAACATATAATGTATTATTTGTTTCAAGGGTACAGGTCTGTGATTCATCAGTCTTACACAATTCACAGTGCTCACCATACCACATACCCTCTGCAATGTCCATTACTGAGCCACCCCATCCCTCCCACCTCCCTCCACTCCAGCAACCCTCAGTTTGTTTCCTGACATTAAGAGTCCCTTTCTAGTTTCACCTTGTTGCATTTTTCCTTCTCTTCCCCTATGATCCTCTGTCTTGTTTCTCAAATTCCTCTTATCAGTGAGATCATGTAATAGTCTTTCTCTGAATTACTTATTTCTCTTAGCATAATACACTCTAGTTCCATCACATTGTTGCAAATGGCAAGATTTCATTTTCTTTTAAAGATTTCATTTTTTGATGGCTGCATAATATTCCATTGTATATATACCACATCTTCTTTATCCATTCATCTGTTGATGGACATCTAGGCTCTTTCCATAGTTTGGCTATTGTGAACATTGCTGCTATAAACATTTGGGTGCACGTGCCCTTTCAGATCACTACATTTGTATCTTTGGGGTAAATACCTAGTAGTGCAATTGCTGGGTTGTAGGGTAGCTCTATTTTCAACTTTTTGAGGAACCTCCATACTGTTTTCCAGAGTGGCTGCACCAGCTTGCATTCCTACCAACAGTGTAGGAGGGTTCCCCTTTTTCCATATCCTCACTAATCTGTTGTTTTCTGACTTGTTAATTTTAGCCATTCTGACTGGTCCCTGATGCCGAGTGATGTTGAGCACTTTTTCAGGTGTCTGTTGGCCATTTAGATGTCTTCTTTGCAGAAATGTCTGTTCATGTCTTCCGCCCATTTCTTGATTGGATTTTTTGTTCTTTGGGTGTTGAATTTGATAAGTTCTTTGTAGATTTTAGATACTAGCCCTTTATCTGATACATCATTTGCAAAAATCTTCTCCAATTCTGTTGATTGTCGTTTGGTTTTGTTGACTGTTTCCTTTGCTGTGCAAAAGCTTTTTATCTTGATGAAGCCCCAATAGTTAATTTTTGCCTTGTTTCCCTTGCCTTTGGCAATGTTTTTAGGAAGAAGTAGCTGTGGTTGAGATCAAAGAGGTTGCTTCCTGTGTTTTCCTCAAGGATTTTGATGGATTCCTGTCTCACATTGAGGTCTTTCATCCATTTTGAGTCTATTTTTGTGTGTGGTGTAAGGAAATAGCCTAATTTCATTCTTCTGCATGTAGCTGTCCAATTTTCCCAGCACCATTTGTTGAAGAGACTGTCTTTTTTCCACTGGACATTGTTTCTGCTTTGTCAAAGATTAGTTGACCATAGAGTTGAGGGTCCATTTCTGGGCTCCCTATTCTGTTCCATTGATCTATGTGTCTGTTTTTGTGCCAGTACCATACCGTCTTAATAATTACATCTTTGTAATAGAGCTTGAAGTCCAGAATTGTGATGCCACCAGCTTTGCTATCCTTTTTCAACATTCCTCTGGCTATTCAGGGTCTTTTCTGGTCCCATACAAATTTTAGGATTATTTGTTCCAGCTCTGTGAAAAAAGCTGATGGTATTTTGATAGGGACTGCATTGAATATATAGAGTGCTATAGGTAGCATAGACATTTTCACAATATTTGTTCTTCCAATCCATGAGCATGGAATGTTTTTGTACTCCATTCTCAATTTCTTTCAAGAGTGTCCTGTAGTGTTTAGAGTACAGATCCTTTGACTTTTTGTTTAGGTTTAAGCCTAAGTATCTTATGGTTCTTGGTGCAACTGTAAATGGGATTGAGTCCTTAATTTCTCTTTCTTCTGTCTTGCTGTTGGTGTACAGAAATGCAACTGATTTCTGTGAATTGATTTTATATCCTGACACTTTACTGAATTCCTGTATGAGTTCTAGCAGTTTTGGGGCGGAGTCTTTTGGTTTTCCCATAAAGTACCATATCATCTGCAAAGAATGAGAGTTTGACTTCTTTGCTGATTCGGATGCCCTTTATTTCTTTTCATTGTCTGATTGCTGAGGCTAGGACTTTTAGCACTATGTTGAATAGCAGTGGTGATAGTGGACATTCCTGCTGTGTTCCTGACTTTAGGGCAAAAGCTCTCAGTTTTTCCCCATTGAGAATGATATTTGCTGTGTGTTTTCCATAGACGGCTTTTATAATATTGTGGTATGTGTCCTTTATCCCTACACTGTGAAGAGTTTTGATCACGAAAGGATGCTATACTTTGTCAAATGCTTTTTCTGCAATTTTTGAGGGTATCATATGGTTCTTGTTCTTTTTTTATTAACGTATTGTACCACATTGATTGATTTGCAGATGTTGAACCAACCTTTCAGCCCAGAAATAAATCCCATTTGGTCGTGGTGAATAACCCTTTTAATGTACTGTTGGATCCTATTGGCTAGTATTTTGATGAGAATTTTTGCATCCAAGTTCATCAAGGATATTGATCTGTAATTCTCCTTTTTGATGGGGTCTTTGTCTGGTTTTGGGATCGAGGTAATGCTGACCTTGTAAAATGAGTTTGGAAGTTTTCCTTCCATTTCTATTTTTGGAACAGTTTCAGGAGAATAGGTATTAGTTCTTCTTTGAATGTTTGGTAGAATTCCTCTGGGAAGCCATCTGGCCCTGGGCTCTTGTTTGTTGGGAGATTTTGACTACTGCTTCAATCTCCTTACTGGTTATAGGTCTGTTCAGGTTTTCTATTTCTTCCTGGTTCAGTTTTGGTAGTTTATATGTCTCTAAGAATGCATTTATTTCTTCCAGATTGTCTAATTTGCTGGTGTATAGTTGCTCATAATATGTTCTTATAATTGTTTGTATTTCTTTGGTGTTTGGTTGTGATCTCTCCTCTTTCATTCACGATTGTATTAATTTGGGTCCTTTCTCTTTTCTTTTTGCTAAGTCTGGCCAGGGATTTTTCAATCTTATTGATTCTTTCATAGAACCAGCTCCTAGTTTCGTTGATCTGTTCTACTGTTCTTTTGGTTTCTAGTTCACTGATTTCTGCTCTGATCTCTATTATTTCTCTTCTCCTGCTGGGTCTAGGCTTTCTTTGCTGTTCTTTCTCCAGCTCCTTTAGGTGTAGGTTTAGGCTGTATATTTGAGACCTTTCTTGTTTCTTGAGAAAGGCTTGTATTGCTATATACTTTCCTCTTAGGACCGCCTTTGCTGCATCCCAAAGATTTTGAACAGTTGTGTTTTCATTTTCATTTGTTTCCATGAATTTTTTAAATTCTTCTTTAATTTCCTGGCTGACCCATTCATTCTTTAGTAAGATGCTCTTTAGCTTCCATGTATTTGAGTTCTTTCGAACTTTCCTCTTGTGATTGAGCTCTAGTTTCAAAGCATCATGGTCTGAAAATATGCAGGGAATGATCCCAATCTTTTGGTACCAGTTGAGGCCAGATTTATGACCCAGGATGTGATCTATTCTAGAGAATGTTCCAAGCGCATTAGAGAAGAATGTGTATTCTGTTGCTTTGGGATGGAATGTTCTGAATACATCTGTGAAGTCTAACTGATCCATTGTGTCATTTAAAGCCTTTATTTCCTTGTTGATCTTTTGCTTAGATGATCTGTCCATTTTAGTGAGGGGGTGGTGAAGCCTCCTATTATTATTCTATTATTGTCGATGTGTATCTTCGATTTTGTTATTAATTGGCTTATATAATTGGCTGCTCCCATGTTAGGGGCAAAGATATTTAAAATTATTAGATCTCCTTGTTGGATAGACACTTTAAGTATGATATAGTGTCCTTCCTCATCTCTTATTATAGTCTTTGCTTTAAAATCTAATTTTTCTGATATAAGGATTGCCACCCCAGCTTTCTTTTGATGTCCATTAGCATGGTAAATGGTTTTCCACCCCCTCACTTTCAATCTGGAGGTGTCTTTGTCTAAAATGAGACTCTTGCAGACAGCATATCGATGGGTCTTGTTTTTTCATCCAATCTGATACCCTGTGCCTTTTGATTAAGGCATTTAGCCCATTTACATTCAGGGTAACTATTGAAAGATATGAATTTAGTGCCATTGTATTGCCTGTAAGGTCACTGTTACTGTATATTTTCTCTGTTCCTTTCTGGTCTATGTTACTTTTAGGCTCTGTCTTTGCTTAGAGGACCCCTTTCAATATTTCCTGTAGGGCTGGTTTGGTGTTTGCAAATTCTTTTAGTTTTTGTTTGTCCTGGAAGCTTTTTATCTCTCCTTCTATTTTCAATGACATCTAAGCTGATATAATATTCTTGGGTGCATATTTTTCTCGTTCAGTGCTCTGAATATATCATGCCAGTCCTTTCTGATCTGCCAGGTCTCTGTGCATAGGTCTGCTGCCAATCTAATATTTCTACCATTGTAGGTTACAGACCTCTTGTCCTGAGCTGCTTTCAGGATTTTCTCTTTGTCTCTGAGACTTGTAAGTTTTACTAGTAGCTGATGGGGTGTTGACCTATTTTTATTGATTTTGAGCGGGGTTCTCTGTGCCTCCTGGAGTTTGATACACGTTTCCTTCCCCAGATTAGGGAAGTCCTCTGCTATAATTTGCTCCAACATACCTTCTGCCCTCCTCTCTCTTTCTTCTTCTTCTGGAATCCCAATTATTCTAATATTGTTTCATCTTATGGTATCACTTATCTCTCGAATTCTCCCCTCATGATCCAGTAGTTGTCTATGTCTCTTTTTCTCAGCTTCTTTATTCTCCATCATTTGGTCTTCTATATCACCAATTCTCTCTTCTGCCTCATTTATCCTAGCAGTAAGAGCCTCCATTTTTTTATTGTACCTCATTAACAGCTTTTTTGATTTCAACCTCGTTAGCTTTTAATTCTTTTATTTCTCCAGGAAGGGATTCTCTAATATCTTCTATGTTTTTTTTCAAGCCCAGCTTGTACCTTTATAATTGTCATTCTGAACTCTCGTTCTGACATCTTACTAATGTCCGTATTGATTAGGTCCCTAGCAGTCGGTACTGCCTCTTGTTCTTTTCTTATTTTTTTTTTAGGTGAGTTTTTCCGCCTTGTCATTTTGTCTCGAGAATAGATGAATGAGAGAACAAAATGCTAAAAGGGTAACAACGACCCCAGAAAAATATACACTAAATAACTCGGGAGAGACCTGAAACTGAGGGGAGAAGAAAGGAAAAAAAATATCATTAGGCTGGTGAAAAGAACAGAGCCATGCACTTGATTTTGGGTGTATTTTGGTCTGTTAGAAGAAACTGCCTCCCAAGATTTTAAAGGAAGAAAACTTATATATATACAAAAATAAGGGTAAATATGATGGAGGGGTGGAATATGAATGTAAACATGACAATTAAAAAAGATTTTAAAAAAGGAATTGATAAGAAGTTGGTTGAAAAAAGAAAGAAAAAAAAAGGAGAGAATGTGATCAGGCAGGAGACTAGAACAAAGCCATATACTAGATTTAGGGTATATTTTGGTCTGTTAGAAGAAACTGTATCCCAAAATTTTATCTTATTTTATTTTTATTTATTTATTTGACAGAGAGAAAAAGATCACAAGTAGGCAGAGAGGCAGGCAGAGGGAAAGGGGGAAGCAGGCTCCCCCTGAGCAGAGAGCCCAATGTGGCACTTGATCCCAGGACCCTGAGGTCATGACCTGAGCCGAAGGCAGAGACTTAACCCACTGAGCCACCCAGGCACCCCTGTATCCCAAAATTTTAAAGAAAAAAAAAATATATATATATATATAATAAGGTTAAATACAATGAAGGGATAGAATATGACTGTAAAAATGGAAATTAAAAAAGATTTTTAAAAAGGAATTGATAAGGTAAGATGTTGCTTGAAAAAGGAGAGAAGAAAAATTAAAAAAAAATAGAAAAAGAAAAAATAAAGGAAATTTTAAAAATTAACTTTGAAAGACTAAGGAATCATGGGAAAAAAGCCACAAATTCTATATGCTGCATTCCCCCAGCTCTGGAGTTTTGCAGTTCTCATTGATTGTTAAACTTGGTCTTGGCTCGATGTTCTTGCTGATCTTCTGGGGGAGGGGCCTGTTGCAATGATTCCCAAATGTCTTTGCCCGATGATGAATTGCACCACCCTTGCCAGGGGCCAGGCTAAGTAATCTGTTCGGGTTTGCTCTCTGTAGCTTTTGTTCCTCAACACTTTCCCTACTGCTTTAGAGGATGAGAATGAAGATGGTGGCCTCCCAATCTCCACCCCAGAGGAGCCGAGAGCTCAGGGCCTCTCCATCTTCAGTGAGCCCTCAGAGAAAAGCAATCAATCACTCCTGTCTCCCTGGTCTCCGGCTGCTCTCTGCGCTGACCCGGCCTGTGACTGAGCATTTCTATCTCTGGCACACTGCCCCATTTAGAGTTTCTAAACCCAGAAGTTTCCTGCAGCATGGAGGAAAGGGGAGTCTCCCCAGATCTGCCACTTGTGGGGTCCCCGCTCAAAAAGTAGTGGTCTGACTGTGCCGTGTATCACGGTTTATGGCAGCCCTGAGCTGAGAGCCCCCTCCTCGGCTCTGTCTTTGCAGCCAGCCTCCTTGCTCTAATACCCGAGAGCTCTGCCACAAGTAGGCACCCCTGGTCTTTCTGTGACCCCAAGGGTCCTGAGGCCACACTGTCCCAGCGAGGGCTCCACCCCCTGCTTAGCCACTAGAGCGATGTCCCTCTGTGGAGCAGACTTCTAAAAGTTCTGATTTTGTGCTCCACTGCTCTATCACTTGCTAGTAGCCGGCTGATGGAGGCTACCTCCCACTGTGGACTATCTTCCCATATACCGCCTGGGATTCGCTTCTCCCCACGTCCTACCTTCCAGACAATGGTTGCTTTTCTGTTCATAGAATTGCTGCTATTCTTCTCTTTGATCTCCTGTTGAGTTTTTAGGTGTTCAGAATGGTATGATAACTATCTACCTGATTCCTGGGACCAGATGAAATTTAGGTCTCTTACTCCTCCACCATCTTGCTCCTCTCTCCAAACATATACTTATTTACAAACTAATATATTTATGTTATTATCTCTGCTATATAGATGAGGAAGGTAAGTGACAAGGAAGCTAAATGACTTACCCAAAGTTACTCAGCTAATAACAGAAATTGGAATTTAGGTCTAGGTAATCAAATTCCAGAGTCTTACCTCTTAAACATTATGCCAGAAATAAAAGAAGTTTGAAATATAAAGAGCAAGAGACTATAAAAATGACAAGTCAGACTTGAAAAATAACTGGAAGCAGTATTTTCAGAAAAAAAAATGGAGTAATTGAAATTTTAACTCTTAAATAGGTTTAATACCCAGTAGACATAGCTGAAGCAAGAATTAGAGCAGTGGAAAACATAAAGAAATTCTGAATGTAGCACAGAGAAATGTAAAATAAGAGTCTAAGAAACATAGAAAGAAACATGAGTAAGTCTAATGTCTAATTGGAGCTTGAGATCAATTTATCGCCTCTAGATTCCAAATGCACTTTCAACATACAAACGTACCTCATTTTATTGCTTCACAGATATTGTATGTTTTACAAATTGAAATTGTGGCAACTTTGCATTGAGCCAGTCCATCGGCTCCATTTCTAACAACAGCATTCCCTCACTTTGTATCTCTGTGTCATAGTTTGGTAATTCTTGGAATATTTCAACTTTTTCATTATTATGTTTGTTATGGTGATCTGTGATCAGTGATGACGACTTGCTGAAAGTGCAGATAATGGTTAGTATTTTTAAATTTAGGTATATGCATGGCCTTTTTAGACATAACACTGTCACACACTTAATAGACTACAGCATAGTGTAAACATAACTTTTATATGTACTGAGAAACCAAAAAATTAATTCGATTCACTTTATTGCAATACTAACTTTATTGTGGTGGTCTAGAACTAAATCGACAATATCTCTGAGGTATGACTCTATCCTCTGTGATTAACACCTGAATTCCTTCAAGCATTTCTTATGAGCATAATGTTAAACTTTCTCAGTAGAGGGTAATGAAGGGATATTGCAGGGGAAATAAAGGTTCCCTAGCAGTTCATGGTGTGGACTGGTGGTTGGCTGGTATGGGTCTGAAGACATTCAGTAAATGTCCACGGGCCTACAACAAAATTCAAATGTGACTTTGCAGCCTTGGCCAGGTGATAATCTTTTTGCAGCCCCCTTGACATGGAAACAAATGTTTCTGTATGGCCTACACACAGCTTCCTGTGTCCTGGAGTGTCTTACACCAGAACCCACTTCTACAAGCCTCAGCACAGCCTGTGTGCCTCCCACTTGTAGTCCAGAGGTCCACATAGAGCTGCCACTTCTTCTGCAAGTAAAGTAGATTACCTGCAAAGAAACAATAAGCAGATCAACTCAAGAGCAAAAATGAGAGATTTCTCAATAAATCCTGGAAACAGAAGATAGTGGAATATTATCTTCAATGCACTGAGGAAAAATAACTGTCACTCTAGAATACTATACCAAGAAAACAATCTTTCAAGAATAAGGATGAATGACGTGGATAAATGTGAAGAACATTATACTGAAAAAGAGAAGTAAAAAAACATAGTGTGCAATTCCGTTTGCATGACATTCAAGAAGAGACAAAATTAAACTATGGTGATAGAAATCAGAAAAGTGGTTACCTAGGATGGGGGGAATTTGATTAGAAAGAAGCACAAGGAAACTTTCTAGGATTAAATGTCCTATATCTTAATCGGGGTTAGTGATTACACAAGTATATACATTTGCCAAACTCACTGAACTTACATTGTGATGGCTGATTTTTTTGTGTTAACTTGACTAGGACACAAGATGTCCAAATAACTGGTTATATATTTCTGGGAGTGTCTGTGAAGATGTTTCCAGAAGAGATTAGCATTTGAATTGGTAGGCTAAGTAAATCAGATTGTTCTCCCAGATGTGACTCAGCATTGTCTAATCCACTGAGGACCTAAAAAGAAACAAAAAGGCATTGGAAGGGAGAATATGCTCTCTGTCAAACTAAACTAAGACACGGGTGGGTATTCTTCCAAGGCTGTTTGAAATACAATTATCCTTTACCAGATAGTCCAGAACAAAAATATCCAGGGCCTCTGCTCACAAGATGTTCAGAAATATGCGATCCATGGAGAATTGTGCCCCCCATATTTCAAAACAAATTGGGTATGTGAATCTTTTTAACTGTAAAAGGTATGATATTGAATACAGATCAAAGTTAGCATTCAAATTGAGATGTACTGTAAGTATAAAATTCACAGTAGATTTTGAAACCTTATATTAAAAAAAGACTGTAAAATATCTCAATAATTATATTGAACGTGTTAAAATGATAATATTTAAAAAAAATTTTTTTTTTTTTTTTTAAGATTTTATTTATTTGACAGAGAGAGAGATCACAAGTAGGCAGAGGCAGGCAGAGAGAGGGAGGGGAAGCAGGCTCCCCACCAAGCAGAGAGCCCAATGCAGGGCTCGATCCCAGGACCCTGAGATCATGACCCGAGACGAAGGCAGAGGCTTAACCCACTGAGCCACCCAGGCGCCCCGATAATATTTTTTATATATTGGTTTAGATAAAATGTATTAAAATTGATTTCACATGTTTCCTTTTACTTTTTTTTTTTAAGGAATCGCTATGCCCCATGTGGGGCTGGAACTCATGACCCCGAGATCAAGAGTCACCTACTCTCCTGTCTGAGCCAACCAGGTGCCCCTCTTTACTTTTAAAAATGTGATTACTAGATATTGTCAAATTACTTATGAGTCATACATTATATTTCTATTGAACAGCTCCGGATGTCTAATTTTTATTGGACAGCCTAGAATGATTGAGTAAGCTAATGAATAGAACTTGAGAGAGAAGATTTTCTTTGTTGGAGTTCCCTAGCAAAGAGAGATGGAGGCAAAGTTTAATTGTTAATGTTTTCTTTGGGAGGTACAATCCCAGAATAGTGAGAGTGTAGAAAAGGGAAGTGAGTCAGAGAAAGTAGGAGAGCACCTTTGGGCAGTTGCTAGGAAAGTCTGATTCTAGCTTCTGTGGCATGTGCTTCATCTGAGATTTAAAGTGATGATAGGAGCCAGAATAACCATGGAATTGATTGGGTTAGGCCTAGGTCCTGGGGCTACTGAGGCCCATGTGGATTGCATGTTGGGTTGTTTTGATTCTATTGGGTTATGGTGATTGTAATTTCCCATTGACAGTTAATACTGGGCATGGAAGTGGTTAGAGATGTTCCACTAACTCCCCAAGATTCCGAATGTAATCCTCCCTGCATTCATTAGGCTGTAGCAACTCCAGCTCCACCTGGCAATCAGAATTCATTACCCCAGCCAGTAATGGGTACCTGTTTGTCAAATAGCATGAGGAACCCAAAGTGACTCCAAAATATTAGTCACAACTTCCAACAGGGTGGAATCCTGTATCTTTCCCACCCTTGGAATCAAGACATCTGACCTAACAGAGTCAACAGTTTCAGGAATAGGAAAGACAAATTCCATTAGTGAGTCACTGATAATGATGAAGAGAGAGGCAACAGCTACTTCTACATCTTGGTTCTTATGTCTGAGTTTTCTAGTTCTGGGAGACACAGCACCAAAAACTGGCCAGAGAATCAGTGTATATACTGCATCCTGAAGGAAAGGGCTCCAACCTCACAAGATATTGTCCTCTAGCTGATACCTAAGCTGAAATTTCCACTGTTTTGCTGTTTGTTTTGTTTTGTTCTGGATAGCTGCTCCTGGGTGATAGAGTACTTGGTAAAATTAGTGATTCTTAAGTTCATGAGGCCATCTTCACATTTCTTTTGACATTGAGTGGGTCTATTTTCTAAGGCAATGCCATAGGGATACCATTTCCAAGGAAAGAATTCTATAACTTTAGGATGGTGCTATGGAGACACGGCAGTCAGGGAAGGCAGAACATTTTCAGACTATGTATTAATTCCAGTAAATCTATTTGATAGCCCCAACAAGGGGGAAAGGGTCGAGTATAATCTATCTGCCAACAGATGGCTGGCTGCTACCATTATCTAGAACTCAGCATCAGTCTCTGCTTCTGGCTGGTTGGGCAACCAGCAAAGGCAGTAAGTAAGATCATCTTTGGTGACAGAAATCCCACGTTGTTGGGTCTGCTTGGCTTTCATCTTTGCTCCTATGATTACTTTCTTCATGAGCTCAATGTCAAGTACTGGAGTGGTGCACAGAGAGACTGGCTAAAATCCACAGGACTGGGCTTCCTATGTACTTGATTTTCCAGACCCTCCTCTGTGGTATATGTTCTCTTGTGAGCATTAATGTGAGACACAACAAAACTGTGTGTGTTGTGCCCACTCCTACAGTGTCCATCCACATATTATCTACCCAGACCTCCATGTCACCCATTTTCCACCTTCATTTCTTTTAAGTTTCCCCCCCTTTTTTAAGATTTATTTATTTATTTTAGATAGAGAGAGAACACAAACAGGGGGAGGGGCAGAAGGAGAGGGAGAGAAGCGGACTCCCTGCCGAGCATAGAGCCCAATATGGTGCTCCAACTTATGACCCCGAGGTCATGACCTGAGCCGAAATCAAGAGTTGGACACTCAACCAACTGAGCCATCCAGGCACTTCTTTCTCTTTTATGGCCCTTTTTTTTTTTTTTTAAAGATTTTATTTATTTATTTGACAGAGAGTGAGAGAGATCACAAGTAGGCAGAGAGGCAGGCAGAGAGAGAGGGGGAAGGAAGCAGACTCCCTGCTGAGCAGAGAGCCCGATGTGGGGCTCAATCCCAGGATCCTGAGATCATGACCCGAGCCGAAGGCAGAGGCTTAATCCACTGAGCCACCCAGGCACCACTTTTATGGCCCTTTTAAGGCCCCAACCAAACAAGACTTTTGGTTCTGCTCAGATGTTCATATAACTGTAGCTCAGGCTACCTCTCTTATCACATGAAATGAAAAAATCAAACATAGGTCTCACAACTTTGTGTAATGAGAAGATTTCCTTTCACCAGTGTCATGGAGGGCCATTCCTGAATGGGGCTGTAATGTGGCTGGTAGCTATACTTTTATAGCCAGTTCCAGTATATTGTACCAGCCTACATGTGAATCAGGCCTTTGTTAGTTGGTCATAAGGAACTCCCCATGAGGTCATCGGTGTAGCAGAGATAAGTGACATGGAAGGCTAGCCCACTTATTCATGTAGTTTACTTGAGTCCTTTGGGCTTTGCTTGAGTCTATCACTTCCTACATATAATGGGACACTGATGCTTCTGCCCAGCTTTATGACTTGGTTGATTTGATAATCCTCTGTTCAGGCTGCATAGTCCTTTAATGTACCATGGTCAGATGTTTGGTATTTACTAAGACCCAGTAGCATACTAGGACATATTTTTCAGAGTAGTTTTTTTATGGTGAAGTGCATAGCTTTGTTACAGAATATAAGGATCTACACCATGACTCTTCTATTGGAGCTTGCCCCAAACACTATATATCCTCCATGGATAAATCTCCAGCACTATCGGATTTGTTGGATCACATGATGTAAGTATAATTTTTCAGGCCTGATCATAGGCAATTATAAAGGCTTTACCTGACAGGCCTCATGGGAAAAAGCCATCCCTTCATACCAGACTTGGTATACAGTCAAATATTATAGTCTCTAAAGGGAGTTGCTGTGAATGACGACATATGATGTTGCTCTGGCTGTTCATGCACTTCATGTATTTACACTCCCAGCCCCTGTAACTTCATTCCTAGGTATCTTTATCTGAGGTCTTGGGCAGAGGTCTTGTTCAGCTGACTCTGCCGGTATCTCGTTATTGGGCAGGACAAGTGGGAAACCTTAATCACATTTATCCCTACTTAGACTCACTACCCAGTAATTGTCTACTCTTAGCCCTTCCTCTCTTCCCTCCCCCTAGGATTCATAAAGCAGCCAGAACCTTTTGTTCAGGGTTCCCTCAACAGTGAGACAATGCCCACATCTCTGCTGATCCACCTGACCCTCAGTTGGTATGCCATTTCATGGGGAAACTGAAGCAGGGGGGAGTTGGCATCTTCTCTATTTTAGCCTTTTGTTTATACTATCACAGTAAGTGATTGAAGTCTTCACTGTTACTTTCATTTTGGCTCCTTGTTGGTTTGATTGGCTGTTCCAACACCTGGCAGCTCAGCTCTCTCCCAATTCAGCTGAGCTCCTGATAGGGTAGTGTTCAATTTTGTTTGCCTTATTCAATATTGTCTCAGTTATTCTGGGCCTTTTGCCTCTTCTTATAAAGTTGAGAATAGGTTTGTCAAAATCCACAAAATAACTAGCTGGGATTTTAATTAGGATTTCATTGACTTTATAAATCATGTTGGAGTTGGTATTTCCCTTCTTCCAGATTAGTTAGACCCTGATAAAAGCCCAAAGGGTTAGGCTTTGGTTAAATGGTTTCTCTTGATGACAGGTCTTGTTAAGAAGATCAGAATGGTCTGATGTATTTCAAAATGGTTCCTCTTCCCCTCCCCCTGCTGAAGTATCAGGGAATTATTCTCTAATCTTCAGTGTGAGAACTTGGCTGAGCTCCAGAAAGCAAAACTCACAAAAGTCTAGGCCCTTATAGAGTTTTTTAACTCTCGGCCTCCAGCAATTCATCATTTATAGTTTAGGTTTTCCTACCCTAGTGCTGGTTCCTGAGGAGCTTTCTGTTCATGGGTTTCTGCTTTAGTTAGCTGTGCTTCTCTGTATCCACCTATCTCTCCAGTTTTGTGGGTAGTGTTTTGCCATCACCTGAATTCTCTGATGGCTCTAAGAAGAGTTAGTGATTCTCTGATATGAAGAAATGGGAGGCAGGGTGGGGGGTTGTGTGTGTGGGGGAAAATGAAACAAGATAGAATCAGGAAGGAGACAAACCATAAGAGACTCCTAAACTCACGAAATAAACTGAGGGTGGCTGGGGGGTAGGGGCGGGTAGGGATAGGGTGGCTGGGTTATGGACATTAGGGAGGGTATGTGCTATGGTAAGTGCTGTGAAACGTGTAAGCCTGATGATTCACAGACCTGTACCCTGGGGCAAATAATACATTATGTGTTAATTAAAAAAATAAAAATTAAAAAAAAAAAGAAGAGTTAGTGATTTTTCAGTTCCGATTTTTACTTATTTTTAGGAGGCAGTGACAACTTCCAAGATTTTTACATGACAAATCATTAACTAGAAGTCTTCTTTCTTTGCTCCATGGAATTTCTAGAAATATATATTTTAATAGACTATTTTTTAGAGCAATTTCAAGTTAATAGCATAATTGAACGAAAAATACAAAGATTTCCCATACATTCCCTGCTTCTACACATACACAGCCTCCCCCATTGTCACATCCCCCACTAGAGTGGTACATTTGTTACCATTGATGAACCTACATTATCACCCAAAGTCTATAGTTGATGCTGCAGTTCACTCATGGTGTAGTGCATTCTATGGGTTTCGACAAATGTATAGCAATATATATCCACCATTGTGGTTATAGAGAGTAGTTTCCCTGCCCTAAAAGTTCTCTATCCTCCATATATTCATCCCTCCCTAACCCTTGGCATCTTTCTACCACTCATCTTTTTTACCGTCTTCATAGTTTTACATTTTCCAGAGTGTCATATACTTGGAATCATATTTTTATAGCCTTTTCAGAATGGCTTCTTTCACTTTGTAATATGTATTTAAGTTTCTTCCCTGTCTTTTCACAGCTTGATAGTTTATTTCTTTTGTTTTGTTTTTTTCAAGATTAATTTTTTAGTTTTAAAATGCAATCAAAATAACAAATATCATTTTTGTGTCATAATTTTATACATAAAAAGTAGTAATACACTGTTATATGATATATTTTTTGGTCATAAGATTTTTCTGACTCACTTTTCTCCAAATTTCTTTTCTTCTTTTTTTTTTTAATATTCAGTTAGCCAACATATAGTACATCATTAGTTTTTGATATAGTGTTCAACGATTCATTAGTTGCATATAATACCCCGTGCTCATAGTTCATTTCTTTTTAGCACTGAATAATATTCCATTGTCCAGACTTATCACACTTTATTTATCCATTAACCTACTGAAAGACATCTTGGTTGCTTCCAGGTTTTAACAGTTACAAATAAAACTACTATAGACATCCACAGGCATCTTTTTTTTTTAACAGAGAGAGCAAGCATGCATGCATGCACACACGAGTGGGGAAAGGAGGCGGAGGGGCAGAGGGAGAGAGAATCTTAAGCAGGCTCCATGCCCAGCCTTCACTCATGACCCTGAGATCATGACCTGAGCTGAAATCAAGAATCAGATGCTTAATGACTGAGTCACCCAGGTGCCCCCTGCATATTTTTGTATGGACATAAGTTTTTAACTCCTTTAGGTAAATATTAAGCATTGTGATCGCTGGATCATAAGGTAAGTGCATATTTAATTCTGTAACAAACCACCAAAATATCTTCCAAAGTGGTTTTACCATTCTGCATTCACATCAACAATGAATGAGAGTTCCTGTTTCTCCACATCCTTGCCAACATTTGGTGTTGTCAGTATTTTGGATTTTGGTCATTCTAATAGGTGTGTAGTGGTATCTCATTATTGTTTTAATTTGCATTTCCTTGATGATCTGTGATGTGGAACATCTTTTCATATGTTTATTTGCCATTTGTATATCTTCTTAGGTGACTTGTCTGCTAAGGTCTCCAGTCCATTTTTTAGCCAGGTTATTTGTGAACTTATTGTTGAGTTTGAGAGTTCTTTGTATAACTTTCTAGGGAGATACTTCTGGCCTATTGTCCCTAGCTTTGGGGATTAAGCAGACACTGAGTCATTTTTCTTCCCCTCATTATAATTTATGTAATTATCTCATGGGATTGAAACATCCTTGGCCTTGGTATACCTCGGTGTTTTAATCTAATGAGTTTACCAACTTCATATGTTTAGAGATGATGGAAGCATTGTCATGTCAGCCAAAAAGCCCTCATTGGTCTTCTGTAGCAGGATGCTGACCCTGCATATCATTTAATTTCTATAAGCCTTGTTTTTTTTAAACAAGGAAACTATCATTTGATCTAAACAATTTGAATTTTGGAAAACATCAAATGACATGATTTCAAGGTGAAGCAATCCATGTCATGCCATGTTTGTGTCCTGGTGCGTATTCTTATTTTTTTCTTAAAATAGATACCTTAAACTATTTCTTTTTTTTTTTTTTAAGATTTTATTTATTTATTTGAGAGGGAGAGAGAGCGAGAGAGCTTGGGCGCCTGCGTGAGCGCCTCCGCGAACAGGTGCAGGGGGAGGGAGAAGCAGGCTCCCCTCTGAGCAGAAGTCCTATTTGCGGCTTGATCCCAGAACCCTGAGATCATGACTTGAGCTGAAAGCAGATGCTTAACCAACCGAACCACCCAGGCACCCCCTTAAACTATTTCATAATAGAACAACAGAATATATGCAAATATACTTTCTGGGATGAGTTTTCCTTTGACTTGGCTTAATGGAATCTCTGAGATTTATGAAAAAATTCCTTTGCTACTCTTGCTGTCTTGTCTTGTAATTAGTTTTGAACAGACCGGGGCTGACTATTTATTGCATTGAGTTATGGCATATTATTTGAGTTGAGAGCTTTCTTCCTATCAAAAGTAAGAAAGCTGCTGAAGTGTGGAAGGCTCTGAGCCAGCCAGAGTCTTCTCAATATCAGTAGTCTCTACTACAAGGAGACTACGCCAGAATTGGAGAATTTTGGTCCTGTCTGCCACTGTATGACAGGCAAGTCACCTGATCTCTTTGGACTCTCTTCCCTCAGCTGCAAAACAGAAGCTTGGACTGGCTAATCCATAATACCCCTAAAGCCAAGACGCTAGGCTTGTGAAAAATAATGTCTCTGTAAAAGTAAAATACTGTCCTGTGTCTACAGATTCAGGCAATTCCAGGGTCATTATAGATAGTCAAAACAAAGCTCAGATTTGATGAGGGGAGAACTCTTCAAAGGCTTCCTCCTAAATATGGAAATAAGGGAGATAACATCAGTACAGGAATAAATCTATTTCGTGCAATGTAAAATTCCGTGTCATCTTACTAGGATCACTGTTACATCCTATTGCAAAATGGGACTTAAGTAGACCACGTGACAATGAAACCCGAAATAAGGCTGTGCTATTCCTTGGGTACCCCTGCGTTGTTAGGAACAGCCATACATGTTAACTCATTTTATGCGTATAACAACCTGAAAAAAGTGTAGTCTACATTTTTGAGTTCAGGAAACTTTCCAGTTCAAGTTTCACCCTCACTGAGCAGCGGAGGATTTTAAATTTGCCTGCGCATTTAGTGCAAATTTCTGGAACCTCAGGAAGCCTCCTCTGTGAGGCTTTTTAAAACAGAGGGCCGTAGTCCACTAACATTAACAAACGTGCTGTTTTTTTTTTTTCTGGGCCGGGCCCTACGCTCCACGCTGTACACAGATTTTCTGAGCCCTCAATATGACCCTACGAATTAGGTAATTTTAGTCACTGTTCCGTCTTTGAAAGGTGGGAGCGCGCTCTGAGACCCACCTGTGGAGCTGCAGGAGGTGGGCGTTACCGCCGCCCGGCAGGCCCCAGCAGTGTGGATGAGGGTCCGGGGGAGGTGAGGCGGCGAGTGTCTTGGTGTTTCGGTGTTCTGAAGCAGTTGGGAGCCTCTTCAGCTGTGTCTCGTCATCCTATTGTCTGTCCTTGAGCTCCCTGAGGCTTTGAGCGCCACTTTGTGCCCAGGGATCTGTGTGTCCCAATTACCCTGCACAGTTCTCGCCTTCTGCTCAGACACCGGAGCAGCAGGACTAAGCGCGGAGAATTGCCCAGACTGCAAAGGTACCAGCCAGGACCAGAGTCTGCCTATCCACCAGAGCTCTGAGTTCCCCGCCAGCCCGCCCCGCCGCGGGAGCCTGGGCGGTCCCAGCTCCTCAGCTGACCTGGGGGCAGGGCCGGGGGCGGGGCCTGGGCTGGCTGCGCTGGAGCCCGGGCTTCTTCCGAAAGACCGGTGTTTCCGCGGCCGCCGGTCCGGCCTGCGCAGCACCCGCTCTCGATATGCGCCTCCGCCTTCTTCTTCTGCTCGCGCTGTGCGGAGCGGGCCGCACTGCCTTGGGGCTCAGCCTCAGCTTGCGGGGAAGCTGGAGGATCCGCAGCGGGAACGGCTCACTGGAGCTGCCGGGGACGGTCCCCGGTTGCGTGCACAGCGCCCTGTTCCAGCGGGGCCTCATCCAGGTACTGTGTGCGGCCGCCCCGCCGGAACCTGCACTCGCGTGCCCCTCGTGCTGAGAGGGGCGCAGGAACGGCTTTGCAGCCCCCAAGCCTTAGGGCTGTGTTCCTGGGTTTGGCCCTAACTTTCCCTTTGCGTCTAGTGGTCTGGGGCGGGGAAATGCTGAGGCAATTAATCTTACTGTTGGCGGAGAGCACCTCCGGGGTCCGGGCTTGGTGCAGACGGCCGGACCCAGTCTGGGACATCACTAATTCTGGAAAGCGGAAGTTCATACAGGGCATACAGTATTTCTACTGGCGGCTTTCCTATTGCTATAGTTCTCCACTGAAGAATGTATAGAAAGGACTTGTTACCGACAAAGCATAAGGCGGGGGCTTACTGTTTTACTATATAGACTCTTCAGGGGACAATAGTTTTGCTAAGCGTTAGCTATATTCGGTAATGTCTTAGTTTTTCTCTTTCGCTTGTAGACCTCAGGGAGTCAGATTTGGGATTGATGCAACCCTCCTAGGTGAGGAGAATGAGACATATAAGTGTAAGGTTAGGATTATTAGTGCTAGTGTAAAGGCTAAATAATTTTTAAGGCTGATTGGGATATGAAGAAAGATGCCGTTTCTTAGGGCACCTTGTGTGTGCGCGTGCTAACAGATGCTCCAGTTTATAGACTCCTTGTGGAGGATGGTTTCCTATTTGGCTGCCTGTGTGCAGAGGTTTGCAAACAGACTTTTCCACCTATTGTTTTTGTGCACTGTTCCATCAGCTGGGAATGGCTTTCCCATTCTTTAATCATAAAGAATGAAGCCCATAAAGAATGGGCTTTCCCATTCTTTAATCGTTCTTGCCAGGGACAAGATGTTCTTGATACATTGTCCCAGCCCCGATAACATCTCTACAAGAGTAGATCTTGTTATCTGCGTTTTATGGATGATACGGATTTAGGGAGCCCAGAGAGGTTAGTTACCCAAGATTGCACAGCAACTAAGTGGCAGAAGTGGAATTCTAGCCCAGGCTGCCCAGACTCCTTTCCATAGCCTGAGTTCTCAACTGTACTATGCTTACCGTGGTGTTTTGAAAAATTATGATATTCCTGTGGTTGACAATGGGGAATATCATTCACAGTTTACTTAAATGAAAGCATCATCAAGTAGGGTTATGCAGAATTTCTGATCTGGCACACATTAGCTTTTTTTCAAGAAATACGTATCAGAAAGGAAGTGAATCTTGTAAATGACACTGACCATAGTTTAGTTTATTTTTTAAAATAACTAATTCTCAAATTTAAGTACTTTACCTACTTTTAGTTAAAAAGCTACTTATGACATAGGCCACAGCTGACCTTGGTTCCCTGGGGCTTCCCTCACACGTGCTTTGAGAATGCCTGTGTTTATTTTGCAGGGTCTCTCCTTGCCTCATTTTACTGAAAAATTAAGGGCAGTGAGAAATAATTAGTGGCTTTAGCAAATCAGATGATTATTTCATGTTACAAGGCTACATATTAAGAAACAGGATTTGGTTACTAGCTAATGAGAAGGAGGTTGTTCAGAGTATGAAATAACTGACTTTTCCTCACAGAAATAATTCGCAATGTGTGTTAAATGTGTTCAGAAATTCTTAGAAAAACTTTAAGCTCAGTAAGGTAGATGTGGATTTAAGTTTTTATTTATTTATTTATAAAGATTTTATTTATTTATTTGACAGAGAGAGAGAGATCACAGTAGGCAGAGAGGCAGGCAGAGAGAGAGGGGGAAGCAGGCTGCCTGCTGAGCAGAGAACCCGATGCGGGGCTCGATGCGGGGCTCAATCCCAGGACCCTGAGATCATGACCTGAGCCAAAGGCAGAGGCTTTAACCCACTGAGCCACCCAGGCGCCCCAGATGTGGGTTTTAAATGGTAGTGCAGTGAGAGGTCGGGGAGGCTTTTGGGGATTGGGGAACTCTGGGCCTAATCATCAGCAACATCAGTAGTATTGAGTAATAGGCAGCCGTTATTCCACCTGTTTTATTACGGCTTCCGTTTGGGTGTTGGTCTCGGAAATATTCTATCGTTTAGAGCAGATACCGGCCCCAGTACTGTGTTTACATGAGAACTGGAAACATCTTGCCAAAGGCATTTACTTATTCATTCCCCTAATTATCTTATAAGTATTCAGTACTTCCAGCATAGCAGGCACTATTTAAAGTGCTTGAAATTGAGTGGTGAGGAAAACAAACTCTTTGTCCCAATAGGCATTCTGGTGGAGGAGATAGACAATAAACAAATTAGTAGATAATATAATGGCAGGTGGTGCACGGAAAAGAAATAACGTTGATTAGAGGAAGCGAGGGTAGAAGGCTGGTTGGGAAGGACTGGTATTACAATAAAGTGGTTAAAGATAGCCATTTTGATAAAGTGACTTTTAAGCAGAGATCTTTTTGTTAAGGTCATTTTATTTTTATTTTTATTTTTTAAAGATTTTGTTTATTTGACAAGAGAGATCACAAGTAGGCAGAGAGGCAGGCAGAGAGAGAGAGGGGGAAGCAGGCTCCCCACTGAGCAGAGAGGGGGGGGAGGACCCTGAGGACCCTGAGATCATGACCTGAGCCGAAGGTAGAGGCTTAACCCACTGAGCCACTCAGGCGCCCCAGTAAGGTCAGTTTTAAAAAGAAGTGGATTCCCAGCAAAGAGGGAAAAAAGACAAAAGTGAAGAGGGGAGAGGCCTTGAGGTGGGAACGTGCATGACAAGTTCTAGGAGTAGTAAGCTGGCCAGTGTGACTGGGGCCCTGTGAGCCATTGGGGAAGGGAATGTGTTCAAAGAGGGCATCTGCAGCAGATCATGCAGGGTTTGTAAGCCATGGGAAACACATTGGATTTTATTCTGCATGTAATGCGGAAGCTATGGGGAGTTTGGAGCATAGAGTTGCACAAATGGATCTGCCTGTTAAAAGGTCATTTTGGCTGTGTGAAGACTATAATGCAACAGAATGGTAGCATGGACATTAAGTAGGGGACTATTGCCCTTAAATGGGCAGGAGATGACTTCCATCTTGGACCAAGGTGGCAGTGGTGAAATGGTGAGAAGTCTTGTGAGAACACATTTTAAATGTAGAACCAACAGGATTTGTTCAGTTGGATTTGTCGATGAATTGGGTGTGAGGTGTGAAAGAGAGAGGAGTCGAAAACAACTTCAGGATTTTTTGGTCTAAGCAGTTGGTTAAACGGAATTCATCTTTACGAAGAGGCTCCTATGGCCAGCCTTGGGTGTTTCATAAGTGATATTTCCTATACAGAATCTAAATCTTAGGTGTCTTGGAGAGCCTTTGCGCTCCCTGATAAAGGTTATCATTCATTCATTCAGCCTACTATTATACCACACACTAAAATATGCATTACAGTAAAGAAGAAATGAGTAAGACTCAGTTCCTGTTTTGTGGGAGGTCACATTGTTGTGAGGCAGAAAACCTAACTAATCACTATATGATATCCTAAGTGCTTAGATAAGGGGACTCCTGTTATGAATGTTCTCAGCTTTCCTATGCAATTCCTCAGTGGTGCAAGTTTGAAAAGCTTTTTTTAAAAAAATTTTTAAAAAGATTTTATTTATTTATTTGTTGGAGAGAGAGAGAGAGCACAAGCAGGGAGAACAGCAGGCAGAGGGAGAAGCAGACTCCCTGCAGAGCAAGGAGCTGGATGTGTCACTAGATCCCAGGACCCTGAGGGATCATGATCTGAGACGAAGGCAGATGCCCAACCCACTGAGCCATGCAGGCGTCCTGCATTTTTCTATTTTTTAGATAAAAGATATTCACAGTGTGCCAAAATTAGAAAATATAGGTGAGAAGAAGAAAACTTGGAAACCTGGCTTTCAGAGATAACTACTATTAAAATTTAAAAATATAATATATCCTTTCAGAACTTTTCTGTCTATACACATTTTTGATAATTATTTAAATATACAGTGTAACAACTTTTTTATATGGAATATTTTTGATAGTTTTACATATGATAAACATATTTCTACAAACCATGGTTAAGGGCTCTTTTTTATTTCATCGTATATATTTGCTATCATTTATAATCAATCACTTACTGTTGGATAGTTACCTGACTCGATTTTTTCTATTCTTTGATGAAGATCCTTTTAACTAAATTTTAGTTAGTGTGGGGGGCCTGGGTGGTTCAGTCTTTAAGCTTCTGCCTTTGGCTCAGCTCATGATTCCAGGGTCTTGGGATAGAGCCCCGCATCTAGCCCCGCATTGAGCCCCGCATTGGGCTCCCTGCTCAGCAGGAGGCCTGCTTCTCCCTCTCCCACTCCCCCTGCTTGTGTTCCCTCTCTTGCTGTGTCTCTCTCTGTCAAAAAAATAAAAAAAATCCTTAAAATAAATGCATAAATTTTATATAGTGTATATCCTTATTTTCTTAGACAATTTTTAGAAGTGCAATTGCTGATTCAAAGGGTATGCACTTTTTTAGTCTTTTAATATGTACTTCTAAGTTTTTCTCAATAAAAACTGTAACAGTTTTACATTCCCATTATTTTATCAGAGTGCTCACTTTAGGTGCTAGATTTGGACATTATTTTATTTATTTATTTTAAAGAATTATTTATTTATTTATTTTAGAGAAAGAGTGCAGGCATGTGTGAGAGGAGAGAGTGGTAGAGGAAGAGGGAGAGAGAGACTCTCAAGCAGACTCCCTGCTGAGCAGGGAGCCTGGCCCCTGGGGGGGGGGGGTATTCAGTCCCACAACCCTGAGATCGTGACCTGAGCCAAAATCAAGACTGAGACACTCAACTGACTGAGCCACCCAGGTGCCCCATTTGGATATTATTTTAAAAAGCAAACCCAAACACAATTTATAGTGAGGTTGAACATCTTTTATATGTTTATTTCATGTTTATTGGTGATTTGGGGTTACTTACTCATGTCCCTTATTTTTGTGTTGGCTCTTCATCTTTTAAAATACAGATTTGGGGGCGCCTGGGTGGCTCAGTGGGTTAAAGCCTCTGCCTTCAGCTCAGGTCATGATCTCAGGGTGCTGGGATGGAGCCCCGCATCGGGCTCTCTGCTCAGCGGGGAGCCTGTTTCCCCCTCTCTTTCTGCCTGCCTCTCTGCCTATTTGTGATCTTTCTCTGTCAAATAAATAAATAAATAAAAATCTTTAAAAAAAAAAACAGATTTGTTAGACTTCTGGTTATATATTTTCAAAAATGTCTCTTTTGTTAATGATGTGTTTTGTCATATAGATGTTCTAAAGTCTTATATATTGAAATCTTGTAAGGCTTTTTCCTTTTATGATTGTTTCTGTCTTCGATATTTTACTTTGAAAGTAATTCCCTCTTTCCCAATTAAATAAATATTTATGTGTATTTCCTTTTTTTTAGTATCTTTATAATTCCTTTACATATTTAAAATTTTGATCCATTTGAGTTTTTCAAATGGTTAGTTTTTTATATTCCATAATTTAACAATTTCTCTTTTGTTCACAGATATAAAACATTACTTTTTCACGTATGAAATTCTCACATACTGTCAATTTTCTTATTTCCTCTCTTAAAATTATTTTTTAAAGAATTATAAATGTTTACTGCTTATTGAACAAAAAAATTGATGCACAAAAATATAAAATATAAAGAACAAGGGAAAAACAATAAAAAGCATACTAAAAGCAGAAGTAACCACTGTAAAAATTTTTATTTGTGTCTTTCCAGATTTTTCTAAGTATATACAAATACAATAATATAAAAATGAAATCAATTCCTGAAGTGGTTTTGTAAGTACTTCTTCATTTAAAATATATGGTGAATATCTTTCTGTATCTATAAGTGTCTCTAAGTATAGATCTAGAATAATTTTTAGTAACTCATAGACTCCATTATGAAGATGTATTCATATTCGAAATCTACACTTAAAAATCGAAGAAAATATTTTATAAATATATGAATATACATATATACTAAAAACTGGTAGGCACCAAGTACTTAGGACTTTTCCTCTAAATTTTATGACTGTCTTGTATCGTTCTTATGTAATTGGGACAAATGATCAGAGGAGATTTTTTAGATGTGTAAATTTGTAAAATATAAATGTTAAGATTATCATGGTAGCTATACATGTGACTAACAAGTTAGTTTTAATCATTCTGTCCTAGCAGCTGTCATTCTGTCCTATGAGCCACGTGTCTGTCCATGGAGGTCCAAATCTGCCGATTATCACTCATAAATAAATTCTAAAAAAACATGTGCGTCAGTGTGGATAAATGTATATTTTTGTACTCTTAAAGTAGCCAAGAGGCAATTGTCATGTAAATATACTTAAAAAATTTTTGTTACGGTAAATTTCAAACGACTACAAAAAAGAGTAGCAAAATGTGCTCCCATTTACCTGTCACCCTGGTTTCAGCACAGTTCATTTTGTTTCTTCCTCCATTCACTATGCCACCCCTAATTTTGAAGCAATCCTAGACATCCTCAAACATTTCACTGTGGATCTCTAAGTATAATACCATTATCACCCATTTGAATATTTTTGTTGTGTTTCAGAGGAGGATGTCTCATGATTATGGTCCAAAATGACCAAATATAAATTTATCCTTAAATAGAAGGTACTTTTTTCTGGTGTCTGTACTCATCTTCTATGAAAGACTTAGAAATGGAATGTTTGATTTTTTTTTTTTTTGGAATATTTGATTTTATTTGATCATTTTATGATGTGAAATGATCTCAAAAGCTTCTAAAAAAGGAATCATTTAAAGATCTGTATGTTTTCTAAGAGTTTGCTTAAACGATATGTGACATTAAGAAGATAAATGAGCTAAGGACTCTGTGTATTTGAAGTTTAAATTTGAGCAGAAGTAGTCATTCAGTTTTGGGGAAGAGAGAACCTTGAGGTTTTTAAGCCTTCTTCTTCTTTTTTTTTTTTTTAAAGATAGCTTTAGAAAATCCTGATTCTTAAACCTGGACATATGGTTCTTCATTTGATGCCTTGTGGGGTGTGTTTAGGGCATAAGAGGATTTGCTTCTCATGGCCCAATGCTGGGAATCAAAGGAACATCTGACAGTTGAATCTTTAGGTAAGGGCTTGTTGGTCTTTATCACATGAATGTGTACATAGTCAACCTAGACTATGAAACTCATCTTCATGTAGTAGTGCTTTAACGTCTTCCATGTGCAGTGCATGCTCCTTGACCTTCTCAGGTGCAGCTGGTCATATAATTCCCATCGCAGCCCTGTGGGGAAGGTTATCATTACCTACACTGACAGAGAAGTTACGGCCTCAGATCATGCATCTATTAAATGGTGGGGCAAGGATTCAACCCACATCTTTTCACATCCCATATGGCCTGTTGGCAAGAATAAGTAGTAAGCAAAGAGAACAATTACTGTTTTAATTTAAAGATGTCCAGTGAAAACAGTGACGAGTGCAATGTGCTGTTCAAAAATATACCACCAAAAGCATCCCATTTGCTGAAAATTCTTTCAGCAAGAAAGATTTGCAATTTGCAATTTGCAAACAATTTTTGCAATTTGCAAGCAATTCCTGAAGGTCAGTCCTCACGTCCCTTCTTCTCTGTTCTCCGTCTCTTGGAAGTCTCTTAGTTTCGGCCATCCATGCCAGAACTGTGTGTCTCTGGCCCAGAGCGGCTCCGATGCCTTAATCTTGAACTCTGTCCTCTGCTGACTTGTGGCTGGAAATTTTGCTCCACTCTTCTGAATGTCTTCATGGAGTATTGAAACTCAATATATCCAAATGCTTCTTCTCTTAATTCTCCCAATCCTTAGTTTCTCTTCTTTTATCTGTTTCTAATAATGCACCAGCATTTTCTCAGTGAATGAGGCCTGGAATTTTGAGGCCATTTTTGTTTCTTCTCACATGTGTTGCTACTTGGATCTTGTAGGTCCAACCTACAGCGTCTTATAACCATTCCTGTCTCATCATTTGTACTGCTATCAACCTAGCTTATTGTTTTCTTTTTTAAAAAGAGGTCAACTAATTTTAATGACTTTTAGAAATAGGTAAAGGATATACAATTGATTCTCGAACAAAATGGGTTTGAACTGTGCGGGTCCACTTACACTCAGATTTTTTTCAGTAAATACAGTACTATATATGTGTTTTCTCTCTCTTCTCATTTTCTTAATAACATTTTCTTTTCTCTAGCTTACTTTATTATAGGAATACAGTATATGATACATATACAAAATATGTTAATTGACTGTTTATGTTATTGGTAAGGTTTCTGGTGAATAGTAGGCTATCAGTAGTTAATTTTGAGGATTCAAAAGTTAATAAGCAGATTTTTGACTGCGTAGGGTTTAGGAGCACCATATTGTTAACTGTACCTCCGAGGGTTAACTGTAATGATAAAAAAAAAATTTAAAGGTGGGATACATAATGAAAGCAAGTATCCTTCCATCCCTGTCTCCTGGTTTTCTAGTTCCCTTCCACAGAAACAACCACTGTTAACCAGATTCTTGTGTACATTCATGTCTCTTGTGACAGATGTCTATATACATAATAGATTTATCTACATTTCTCTCCACAAAAGATCATATTCTATGTATACTGTTTGGTACTGACTTTTTCCTTTAATTTGACATATCCTAGAAGTCATTTCAGATCAGTACTATAACAGTAACAATAGCTATCATTTGTTGAATGCTTGCCAAATGCAAGGAATGGCTCTAAGCACTTTCCACATGTTACCTCTTGCAATTTTCATACTAATCCTGGGAGGTACTACTATTATCCTGTTTTAGAACTGAGAAAACAGAAGTATAGAAGTATTATATGAGCTTCAAAGGATCCCACAGGTATTAGGGCCAAGCTGGGACTTGAACGCATGCAAACAAGGTTGCTCGCCACTGCTGCTCATACCTATCAGCTTCACCCCTTTCTCTCCCCACCCCAGCTTCATCTCAGAGGCAGGAACTATGGCTGTGGATCTGCTCAACCACTCAACCTCTCTTCCTGAGCAAGTGTGATCTGTGGCTCCTCTGACCCTTCGTGTCAGTTTAGAATCTTTCTCTGGGCATTTATGCTGATCTTTCATGAGTTCCAGCCTGGCACTGTGGAGTGGGCTAAGGAAAGCATCTTGTTTCTCCTTTTAAATTCCCCTTTTAAATTCTCTTTGGTCAGGAAACAAGGAGTTTCCTTAACTTGCAACCCCTTTTCACCTAGAGCTGTGGTAGAGATGAAGCAGTATTTACTAGTTTAAGGATTTTAGGCAAAAATGATGTTAAGGCCAACCAAAATGATTTGACTCAAGA
The DNA here is from genome assembly GCA_028534135.1 of Potos flavus. NCBI lineage: Eukaryota > Metazoa > Chordata > Mammalia > Carnivora > Procyonidae > Potos > Potos flavus. The sequence goes on from CM052899.1 coordinate 102,110,543, forward strand.
ACCCAGGATCTCTTGTACCTGTGCACCTTCTGAAGTAAGAATTATAGCTGAAGCTCCTTTTGGCGATGGACAAACTGAGGTTTGGAGAGTGCAACTGCTTCGGAATGGAACACATAAATACCCCTGCGTAGGTTAGAGTAGTTCACCTTCCTATGAACATTTTTTCCTTCTTTTTCTTTTTATTATATATGTATCCAATACATGGAAAATTATATGCACCTGTGTGCTTGTGACTTTTAAACTCTAATAATTAAACGAATACCCATGCACCTGCCATCAAGTTTATGAGCCTGCACATAGCTAACGTTATTGCAATTACCTTGCCGCTTCCAGTCCCATCACCTGGCTCCCCCTAAGGTAACCACTATCCTGAATTATCATTTTCTTGCTTTTTAAAAATTAAGGTTTTACCAAATATCTGTATATCTTAATATATTGTTTACTCAATATATTGTTTTCTTTTTCTCATTTTTGTATAAATGTTTTCTTAAACTTTATTTTTTTGCCTAAGTGTCCAAGAAAATATCTATGTATAAAACAGTTGCAAAGACTTCCTTTTCTCTATTTAACTCCATTTGAAGTAATTATGTCTGGGATAGAATCAGGCGTTGGATTGAAGCAGAACTGGAGAGTGGAAAAGCTATACCTGGTTAAAGAATTTATGTATCTATAGGCAGTCATAACAGATGAAGTTCAGAAGCTTACAGAGAAAATAAGACTGATAATGTCATTCGTATGGTGTGAGGCCACATAGTTTGTTGACGTACAGCAAGCGTGGGTAAATGCCAGTTATAAATAACTAGCACAGGCTTGATATAGCATATTTATCTCCTGGTTCCTGCTTGGTAGGTAGCACTGACATTGTAACTCTCGGTGGCATTTGTGACATTAATGGCAGCATCAGGTAATGATTGAGTGTGTGGTGTCTGGACCCAGACGTCCTGGGTCTGAATCAGTGCTCCACCACCTCATTTAACTTTAACCTTTGGACTCTTTGTTACTAAGTGGAAATGATGATAATAGCTCTCCCTTGGGTCAGGTGATCATCTGATATAAAAGTGTAAGTGTATGTGGATGAGGCACTGTAGGATAGTTGAAAGAATACAGACTTTGGTGTTAGACTGAGTTGATTTGGTTCCTGGATATACTGCTTACTTGTGAGACCTCAGGAGTGGAATCTTTAGTTTCTTCCTCTGTAAATGGTATTTACTGCATATGTTTGTTATGAAGGTAAGAGTATGTGAGTACCTATCTTGGACAACAAATGATACTTCTATTGTTTTTTAGGGCTCATGGGTTTGCTTAGCAACCCAGTGACTTACATGGTTTCATAGTCATCAGGTGTAACACTGAACTGCTGTTAGCTTTATTTTATTTATTTTTTGTTTGTTTTCAGTTTTCAACTTTTTAATCAGTGCTGTGAAGGACATCCTAAATGCTAAACGAGACGCAACAGAATATTTTTTTCTTCCAGTATTAAAAAAAAATGACATTCACAAATATTTTAAAGAAACTTCTGTGTAATCAGGGTGCTGACCCTGAATTAAAAAAAACACCTCTAATCATGTTCTTGATTTCTTATAATTGCATTTGGAAATTGCTTCCTACTCATGGTAAACATTCTAAAATGTCCCTAAATGTGCATTATTTCCTTCCTTCCTTCCTTCCTTCCTTCCTTCCTTCCTTCCTTCCTTCCTTCCTTC
>CM052899.1:102112745-102142739 GCA_028534135.1 Potos flavus
TCCGGTAAAGCTTTATTTATGGACACGTGTCCATTCGTAGCTCGCTGGCCACACGGAAACAGGCCGCGAGCTGCACGTGGCCCGTGGGTTGTGGTTTGCTGATCTGGTCTAGGACAATATAGGCAACCTGAAGTTTGTCCGTTCGGTGGTACCCGTGCTGCCTGTGTGTTCTCTCTACAGGTCCTTTTTGTGCTCACTTAGTAAAGCTTGGTGAAAAATAACTTTGGAAATGCTCGGTGAATCCAAGGAGTGGGCGTTTTGCTGATGTTTGGGCAGTAGAGGAGAACCATTCCCCCTGAGGCCTGCTGGGATAGTGGCAGCAATAAGCATGGTGACAATAAAAGGACTGTAAGAGAGTGAGGGCCAGGGCACCCTGTGTGTGAGGCCAGTGGCTCGATCCTTTAAGTGTCTGCCTTGGGCTCAGGTCATGAGTCCTGGGATCGAGTCCCACGTCAGGCTCCCTGCTCAGCGGGAAGCCTGCTTCTCCCTGCCTCTCTGCCACTACCTCTGCTTGTGCTCTATCTCATGCTCGCTCTCTCTCTCTGTGTGTCAAGTAAGTAAGTAAATAAATAAATAATCTTAAAAAAAAAGAAAAAATTGAGGGCCACACACCAGAAGTTCTGAATTTTATTCTCTGCTAATACCCCAGAGGTTCTGTGTTTGGTTTTAACAAAGGCAGCTGAAGGGGTGTCTGGGTGGCTTAGTCGGTTAAGCATCTGCCTTCGGCTCAGGTCATGATCCCAGGGTCCTGAGATCAAGCCCCACGTCAGGCTCCCTGCTCAGTGTGGAGCCTGCTTCTCCCTCTCCCTCTGCTGCACTCTCTGTCTCTCAAATAAGTAAAAAAAAAAAAAAAAAAAGCAAAGGCAGCTAATCTTCATCTCCACACATGTTCTTATTGATAATGAAACTGTGTTATTTCTATCTCAAAACTCTTTCGTTGAGAAATTTTGCTGGACTTTTTAAAAAACCTTTTTTTTAGTATTTTTTTGTTATCTGAATGCCATGTTAACTTTGCTGGAAGTTAAATGGGTGGAGCTTTAGCCTCAAGGATGGGATGTACCAGCATGTGAAATGCTTATACTCCTAGGCCAAGAATTCATTAATTTTTAGGTGACAAATAACTACTGTTAATTTATTTCATGTTTATTTAATTTATTTATTTTTGCATAATTGTATACCATAATTTTTATCAACAGGATCCTTATTACAGATTTAATGACCTTGACTACAGATGGATCGCCTTGGATAACTGGACTTACAGCAAGAAATTTAAAATCCCCTTTAACATTAGGTATGTAGGTGTGTATATCTACATCTGTATTTATTTAGTTATTATTATTGATCTTCTTTTTCCTTTCTCTGCAATAATCTTTTGTTTGTTTCAGTTACATGTCAGAGAGTTGGGAGACTAAAGCCTGGTCCTATAAAAGTGGCTATTTGATTTCTGTTTTGATTTATATATAAGAATGGTGCCACTGACCATCTGGATATACCCCAATTTATTTATTCTATTCGTCTTTAAATTCTTGTTTCTTTCTCGAAGTCTTTCCTTATGACATAAGCTCTGATAGCATTTGCAGTCTGTCCAACAAGACTATACTATAAAATAGAAGAGATTGAAAGTTTTCTTTCTAGGTGTTTTAGGCTTGAATGGTAACTAGATTGCAGATTCCTTAAATTCAGAGTGTTTTACTTCCTGGTAGGGCTTAGCAGAGTGCTGGGCACATAATATTCACTCATAGATACTTGTTGGTTAATGTGTTCTCTTAAATAGTGTCATAAATGTAATATTTTGTGAAAATGCTTTATATCTATTTAACTTAATTATCATAAGAATTTTGTAAAGGCCAAGAAAAAAGTCAGTGCATTTGGAAGTTATACACTGTGCTCATGATTTTAGGGCAATTGAAATATTATGAAGAAAGATAAGCTAGATCACTCAACATAAGAAGGGTATTATGCTAAGCAAAATAGGTTAATCAGAGCAAGACAATTATCATATGATTTTACTCATATGTATAATTTAAGAAACGAAAGAGAGGATCATAGGGGAAGAGAGGGAAAAATAAAATAAGACAAAATCAGAGAGGGAGGCAAACCATAAGAGACTTACAAAAGCAAAGTGAGAGTTGCTGGGGGGGGTGGGGGGATGGGAAAACTGGATGATGGACATTTAGGAGGGTACGTGATGTGATGAGTACTGGGTGTTATATGTGACTGATGAATCACTGAATTCTACCTCTGAAACTAATAATACACTATATGTTAATTAATTGAATTTAAATAAAAATGTATTAAACCAATACTTATGAAAATTTCATTGGAAACTGCCTTTTAAGAATGTGTATTTTCTGTGAAATATTTATTCCTTTAGTTTTTAACTAATAAAAAAAGATTTATCTAAGTTAATGTTTTGTACATCTTGTTTTGAAAATCTTTTCTTTTTTAAGCAAATGGCAAAAAGTGAATTTGATTTTTGAGGGCGTCGATACAATTGCAAAAGTCCTGCTAAATGGTGTTCCTATTGGGAAAACAGGCAACATGTTCAAAAGATATGTAAGTATACAGTGACATCAGGTTAAAAGCTACTGCTGTGTGTTTTTGTGTTAATTGTTGTGAGTAGAGAAAGGTAAGTGCATAATTGTCCATGCAGGCAGTGCTCTCTGAAGCACTGGTTAAGTTACTTTCTTCTCAGTTGCCTCATTGTAGAATGATGAAAACACCACAGACCCTACGGAGTTGTTGTGAGGACTTCATAAGCTAATGACATAAAATGTTTGACACAGTTCTGGCACATGAGAAATGTTCAGCAAACGCTGTTCCTAGTTTGGTGATCCAGAGTTTCATGCGAAACGCCAATTGAGAAACTATTAAAAAAGAAAATGTTCCTTTCTGTGTGGAATAATTACAGTAAGATATCATATCCTGGTCTCCATTCAAGGGTAGACTTTTCAAAACAAAAATAACTTATGACTTAGAAATACATGCTGGTCATACCAGAGAGTCAGGTTGTCATGAAGCATCTAGGAAATTCCCTGGCAGTTCAAGGCCAAATGTAAATAGCCAGAGCAGACATTCCAGGGCTAAAGATATTTCCTGCTCGCTCTCTTTGCCTAGGACCATCATCTGTCAGTACAAATAGAAGGAGAAACCTAGAAATCTACTTTTGGGTAGGAGAATGTGTTCACTTGTACCTATAAGCAGGCAACTAGGTTATACTATTTCAGTGAAGTGCTTTCTTCTACAAAAAGGCTAATTCTAAAGATTTCAATTATTTTATGCATCTTTCATCCATTTGTATATATCTATATCTGAAATTTTACACATGCGTCTCCTTCCACATCTGTTCTTTCCTTTAATGCAGAGCTTTGATATTACCCATGTGGTTAAAGATGTGAACTCCCTTAAGCTGCGTTTCCAGTCACCGGTGTTGTATGCGGCCCAGCGGAGCAAAGCTCACACTAGCTACTCCGTGCCTCCAGATTGCCCTCCACCTGTGCAGAAGGGCCAATGCCATGTCAACTTCATTCGAAAGGTAACAGTCTTGCAAATGGAGGGGGCTTTAGCCTTGAGGATGGGATATGCCGGCATGTGAAATGCTTGTTTGAAGACAACAATAGTATTTCAGAAGTTGGGCATCTCTTTCCTGCCTGCTTCATGGGATGGAAAACTTGAAATCAGAACCAAAAGATTATACGAATTTTTGTGAGGAATCTTTGTCTTCCTAGATTTCCTTCCTGAAGCATGCCTCAGAACTTAGGTAACAACAGAAAAAGAAGAAAAATAAGTGGCTGATAATGTAATTTTACAAATTTTTTTTTTAGGATTTTATTTATTTATTTGAGAGAGGGAGAAAGAGGACGTGAGCCGCAGGAAGGGCAGAGGGACAAGCCGACTCCCCGCTGAGTGGGGAGCTGAATGTGGGGCTCCATTGCAGGACCCTGAGATTATGACCTGAGCCAAAGTCAGATGCTTCGCTGACTGAGCCACCCAGGCACCCCTACAAATTATTTTTTTAACATTTAGGTCTATCAAACTTTTCACTAGAGTGTATAGTTTATACTTATTAGTGATTCGTGTTACTAGGAAGCCTTCTGCAAATATTAATATATTTGCTGATGCGTTCTTATATTTTACTGCTAGTTTCACATAAAATCTAATAAAAAAATGACAGAATCCACAAGATGATTATTTTTCCTTGAGTTTCATCTGAGTCTAAATGACTCGAGTTTATTCCAGTATGTGGTTGGATTAGTATTCTATGTGGCATTAATTTTTTGATTTTATTTTTATTAAAAAAATTTTTAGTTGTGATAAAATATTCATAGCACAAAATTTGTGATCACTACCATTTTTAAGTGTGTGGTTCACTAGTATTACGTATATTCACATTGTTGTGAAACAAATCTCAAGAACTTTTTCATGTTGTAAAACTGAAACTCCAAACCCATTAAAAAACAATTCCCAGGGATGCCTGGGTGGCTCAGTAGGTTAAGGGTCTGCCTTTGGCTCAGGTCATGATCCCAGGGTCCTGGAATCGAGTCCCGCATCGGGCTTCTTGCTCTGCAGTGAGCCTACTTCTCCCTCTGCCTACCGTTCCCCCGCTTGTGTTCTTTATCTCTCATAAATAAATAAATTAATTAATTAATTTAAAAAAAATCACAAATAAATAAATAAATACTTTCTATTTTCCCCTCCTCCCAGCCCCTGGAAACCACTGTTTCTATGAGTTTGACTACTCTAGATACCTCAGATAAGTGGAATCATGCACATTTGTCTTGTTGCACCTGGCTTATTTCACTTAGCATAATGTTCTTCATGTTGTAGCATGTGTCTGAATTTCCCTTCCTTTTTAAGGCTGAATAATATTCCATTGTATGTACATGCCACATTTTATTTACTCATTCATCTGTCAATAGACATTTGGATTACTTCCACCTTTCGGCTACTGTGAATTTTGTTGCTATGTATGGATGTACATTTTGTTGCTATGTATGTATGGATGGATGATCTCTTTGAGATCCTGCTTTTAGTTCTTTCGCATATAGACCAACAGATGGGATACTGGAGTGTGTGGTAATTCTATTTTAAATTTTTTTAGAAATTGGCATTTAGTTTTAACAACAAATGTAAGCATTGGTTTCACTGTGAAGATACTGAGAATATTTTTCCAGTACTTGTTAGCTAAAGCCTCAGTTAATAAATTCTGATTATTTAAGTTAAGTGGCTCTCTTCAGGCTGGATGGGTTTATCATTAAATTATGTTTCTCTAATATAAGTACTAAGGTCAAAATTATACCTCCTCTTGTTCTATTCAACCTACCTAAATTTGTGTCAGTGTCTCAATATAATCATTTGTTCCTACTACCATAAAGGAATGGTCTGTGACTGAGCAGTAGGTATTCTGTGGAATACTGTGTACTTAGACTTCTGTTTAAAATTTACCTTTTGTTTTTGGCCTTCGGCTTCAAATGGCACAGTGTTTTGAATACTAGAGTTTGTGCTTTTTCTCTCTCTTCTTCTATCTTTAATCTTCTATCAAAATGAGGACCTCCTGAATCCTAATGTTACTCTTCCGGTCGTCAGTGAAAGCATATATATATGTTATACATATATCCATGTAGTTTTCCTTTACCCCACCATTCAGTTTGTGGCAAATAAAATACACTTTCGGGGCACCTGGGTGGCTCAGTCAGTGAAGCGTCTGCATTCGGCTAGAGTCATGATCCTGGAGTTCTGGGATCCAGCCTGCTTCTCCCTCTCCCTCTGACCTTCCCCCCTGCTTGTGCTCTTCCTTTCTCTCTCTCTAATGAATAAATAAAAATCTTAAAAAATAAAACATACTTTCAGATTCTCTAGATAGAACAAAGCCCTCATCACTGAAATCAGGAATCAGACCCAAGATTCTGCTCTCAGGGTGTGTGGAGCACTAACCCTAGGGCAAACTTACCAGAGCAGTGAATTGAGTCTTGATGTTTTTGGCTAGACTGACGTGGTCCAGTGGAAAGAGACCTGAATTGGATTGGGGCGTCTGGGTGGCTTAGTCGTTAAGCGTCTGCCTTGGCTCAGGTCATGATCCCAGGGCCCTGGAATCGAGCCCCGCATCGGGCTTCCTGCTCCACGGGAAGCCTGCTTCTCCCTCTCCCACTCCCCCTGCTTGTGCTCCCTTTCTTGCTGTGTCTCTCTCTGTCAAATAAATAAAATCTTAAAAAAAAAAAAAAAAAAGAGAGAGACCTGAATTGGAGAGCAAGTCAGGAATCTTATATCTAATTCCTGGCTTTATGACCAGAATGATCTTAAGCAAGTCTATCATTTATAATGGAGCTAATCCCTTCCCTTCTTGACTATGTTGATAGGAGCATACAGCGAAATAATAATGTAAATGCATTTTGCATACTATGAAGTGCTATATAGCTAGTCAATATGTAGGATAGTGTTATTATTTGTTTTGGAGACTTATTTCTATAGTTATAGACTTCTAAGTGTGTAACTGATTATATGAAGTTAGTGGAGTAGAGCTATCAACACAGATCCCCTCCTGCCTCTGCTTTCTTCTCTGTCCAGCCTGGATGGTGGGGCATATCACTTCAGCTACCCTCTTAGCAATATTCTCCACCATCCCCCTTGTTTTCCACCTACATCTCTGGCCGTTCCTTCTAAGTTACTTTATCCAGATCAGCCTGTCTCTCTTAGAAGTTGTATTATTCATGCTTTGCTCTGTTCTAGACACTTTCCTTCTCTCATTTTATACCTTCTCTAGGCTATCTCATTTAGCTTCACTTCTTCAATAACCAGTTGAATTTCTAATGACTTCTAATATTGTATCTTCAGTTCAGACCTCTCTTCAATTCCAGACCTTATACTGATTGCCTACTTGGCATCTTCACTTGCCCGATTCACAGGGATCTAAAACTCGGGATGTCCAACATTGCACTTGGATCTATACCCTTCTCCTGGGGTTCCCTGTCTTGCCGAATGGAATGCCATCCAGAATAGTTGCTCAAGCCAGAAACCTAAGAGTTCTTTTTGATAACTCCTTCTCTCTCTTTTCCCTCCTCCAATCCATCCCTAAGTCATTTTGACCATGTGGACATTGTCTCTTCAATAGTTCTTTAATCTTCCCATGCTCTATTGCTACTATCATGCTTGAGTTCAATCTATCATTTCTTGCATGAAATATCATCCTGGCCACCTAACTGCAACCTACAACCTTATTTGTCTTCTTCCAATTAATTTTACATAGAGCAGCCAGAATGTTCTTTTCAGACAAAAATCATTATAGCACTCTCCTTCTTGAAACTCTTCCAACAGTTTCTCATTGCCTTTAGGCTAAAGTAATAGGTCTTAGTTCGGTCTGACTCATGCCCACTTCTCCTGTCTTCTCCCCATCTCTTCCCATCGTTCCCTCTTCATCTCCTGGAATGTGTCCTAGTCTCTTGCACCTCAAGCCCTTTGCACATGCTGTTCCTTCTGAAAGGGATGCTTTTACTTTCTTCTCCCCTAAACACACTGGACAAGTGGTACTCACCCTTCAGATCTCCATATAAAAGATACTATTATTCAGGGAAACCTTTCTTGACACCTTTCCCTCCTCTCCCACATTATATTGTTCCCTGTCAATATCTTTTGCACTTGCGATTATTTATTTATTACCTGAATTTCTTGCCATACTGTGAGCACTATAAATGGAAGGACTGTCTGTTTTGTACATTGATGTACTCCCAGCCTGAAATATAAAAAGCACCTCACAAATCTTTTTTGACTAAGTGAAAACTTTTATCTGAAGAAGTTTTATGAATAAGAGTGATTTGTAGCCCTTGATGGGGAAAATAGTCTGCCTTATAAGATGTTGAATATTTTCACCCTTCTCCTTATCTCTGTCTCTAATAAAGGAATTACATACCTGAACTTATAAACTCTTCAAAAAATAGCCCCAAGATGACTTTCATTCCAAACATGAGAATCTGATACCAAAATGGAGAATTTAGACAAATGTGAATGCTATGAAGTGGTTTTAATTCTCTGTTTTTCTCTGTAATGGAAACTAATTTATCTCTATCTCAGATAAATACAGATCTTAGGAAATACTTAAATGAGAACAATTTGGCCGATTCCTCAGGCTCTATTCTACAAATGTTCCATTCAGGAAGAGCTTACTACTTCCTGTGGTGCTTATTCCTTTTTAAAAGCTGAGCTCATAGACTCAGCACGTTAATTATCTTTATTTTTAAATGTTTCCTCATTCTTTATAGCTATTACATTTAAATAGAATGTTCTTTATTGTTAAATACAATGGTAGGTTCAGATATATTTTGGAGAAGTTTAAAGAGTGACTGTGGTGTTGCTTCAATGTCATATGCTTTTGAAGAATGAAGGTACATAATCAGATTTTAGGTTCTTAAAACATTTCTGCCAAACTTAACTATGTTGCATAGGTTCATGTATTAGTTACTATATTAGTTATCTATTGCTATATAACAAATTATGCCGAAACTAATCAGTTTAAAATGATATTTGTTATCCTAGTTTTCTGTTAGTCGAGAATCTGAGTGTGGCATAGCTGGGTGCCTCTGGCTCAAGTCCAGTCATGAGGTTACAGTCAAGTATGGACTGGGGCTATGGTAATCTCATGGCTCTACCAGGCCTAAAGTGTTTGGGCCTAAGCTCACTCATGTGGTTATCAGTAGGCCTCAGATTGGTGTCCAAGCCCACTTACTCCTGTGGGCCTCTCCACAGATGCTGCCTCAAAACATGGCAGCTGGCTTCCCTCATGGCCAGGAGAGTGCAGGAGAGAGCACCCAGAACAGAAGGTGCAGTTTTTTTTATAACTTAATTTTGGAAATGATATCACCTCTCCTGTATTCTCTTGGTTAGAAGTGATTCACTAGGTCTAATCCATACTCGAGGAGAGGGGATTACACAGGGCGTGAATACCAGGAGGGGATCATTGGAGGCCATTTTAGATGCTCTGTTTGGGACACGCACGATATACACAAACACTGTTGTGAATTGGATTGTGTGTCCCCCTTGAATTTTTATGTTGAAATCCTGATCCTCAGTAGCTAAAAATGTAACCTTGTTTGGAGAGAAGGTCTTTGAAGAGGTGATTAAGTTAAAATGAGACCTTTAGGGTGGGAGATAGTCAAGTATGAATGATGTCATTTTAAGAAGAGGAAGTGTGTGTGTGTGTGTGTGTGTGCGCGCGCGCGCACAGAAGACTCTGTGAAGGCCCAGTGAGAAGGTGGCTGTGTATAAGCCCAGGAGAGAGGCTTCAGAGGAAGCCAGACCTACCAACGCCTTGATCTTTGACTTGCCAGTCTCTAGAACTGTGAGATAATAAATTTCTGTTGTTTACGCCACCCAGTCTATAGTATTTTGTTATGACAGGCCTAGCAAACTAATATACATGTATGTAATATTTTAGAAGAACAGGTTTTTCACAGTGTTTAAATTTCATGGTAATTGGGATCTGTTTTTTTCCCCCTTGAAATTATAGGAGCAGAGTTCCTTTGGTTGGGACTGGGGGCCATCCTTTCCTACCCAGGGCATCTGGAAAGATGTCAGAATTGAAGCCTATAACATTTGTCATCTGAACGACTTCGTGTTTTCCCCTATATATGGTAAGCTAAGAGATGTGATTTCTTATTTTTCTTTTTTGAGCCTCCTCTATGTGATAAAAATTGGGTTTATAATTTGAATATATAGATATACTTTCAGAGACTCATTTAAAAAAATTTGTGGCACATTAAATTTGTCAGCATGAAAAATAGATACAAACTGTGATTTGTCATGAAAATTTACAATATAAAATAGGAAGGAGGTAGATAAACATTTTAAAACATATTTCGAAAACAGAAAGAAAGAAAGCAAGAGCAGCTCTAGGTTTCTCCGAGCTAACTGTTCCCTTCTAACAGAATTGGACCTGCTGCCTTGTACTGCTCTTTGCGGCCTCTGTTGTCACTTTCAGAACTCCCAACTGTGCTGAGTTCTTGATTCGCTCACATCACCGGGCTGACTGTCTATCACTGCACGTTTTCTCCTCCAAAGGCTGTGACATACTAGCTTTGTTAAGAGTTAAAAATAAACTGGCACGCAAGTAAGGCGTAAAGAAAGTTTTGTAAGGTAAAGAATACTACTTTTTCAGCCGAAGGAACTATTCACAAGAAAGGAGCTTTGAATAAAACCTCAGACATCTCAGTGACGTCAACAAATCAGTGAAAAGCCGGTCAGATATTTGTTGAGTTGTTTGCCCCGCACTGTGTGTGTTTGGCCTAGAAAGGACCTGCGCGTTGGTTGGGGTGGGGATGGGAGAGGTGAACACTTTACCACACCAAACCAGACTGTAATAGGCTTATGGGATGGGAGCCCCAGTAGTTCAGAAAACCAAAGATCAGGGAGGATTTGTGAAGTCAGGGAAACCAGTGAAGGGGGATCATGAAGTTCGGTCCAGTTACAGGCAGGCCTAACTGGATGGAATCAGCAAGAACGTGGTGGGTCAGAACAGGAGTTCTGTTACCTTAAAGGCTCTGGTGACCCGAGATTGCTAGTCCATCAGAGCCAAATCTGTTTTCTAAAGGCAGAAGACAAAAACAAATCAGAGATGGTGGGCGGTTGAAGTTATTAGGTGCTGCTGGGATTTTTAAATGGGAAAAGGGCAGGAAGAGATGCAATTTAAATTGCACGTGTAAATGTGGCCATTCATAGCCCTCTAGTGCTTCTGAACTCTTCGGAGGTGTAACTTGAACTGAGTTTTGCTACTAAATTCAAAGAATGGTTCATTCTTTCCCATTACCACCGATATTTTTTTCTCAAGTATAATAGAATCTGGTGGAAGGAGGTCTGATTTTGCAGAGTTATTTATTTAATCGTTTTGAAGTTTAATCAGTGTTTTCAGTGGTTTGCAAAAAGTGCTGTGAGTTCTAGATACCCTGATACCTGATAATATTTGAATAACACTGTTCTGGTTTAATTTAAAATTTTGAATATGAAACTAAAATTTCTTCCTGAATATGAGTCTTTATTTTATTTTATTTTTTTAAAAGATTTTATTTATTTATTTGACAGACAGAGATCACAAGTAGGCAGAGAGAGAGAGGGGGAAGCAGGCTCCTGGCTGAGCAGAGAGCCCGATGCGGGGCTCGATCCCAGGACCCTGAGATCATGACCTGAGCCGAAGGCAGCGGCTTTAACCCACTGAGCCACCCAGGCGCCTGAATATGAGTCTTTAGAGTCCAGTTTATTAGTCACTACTGACTGCATGAATTTTGTTGGAATTAAGTCAATTTCAGTGATGTTTAAAATTTAATTTAGATTCAGTGTAATTCCCCATATCAACTACATTTTTGATATTTTGTGACTGCAATATATTTTGTTCTTAATATAGAGAAAAATATGCTTCCTATTCAGAGGATATTCCCTGTGCATATTAAGCAGTAATTCTTACTATGATTAATTTTATAGATTTCAATTTGGTTGTTTGATATAATAAAGAAAATTGAAGCATAAGCATGTGAAAGTGAGGAGAGGAACTTCCTTTAGTTTTTTTTCAGAACTCTTTTCCCGGTTTTCCTTTGGAAGACCGTAATCATCACTGAAATCAATAGATATTTAAAAGTCGAAAAATAATAAAGAGAATAAGCTAATATATTTTATGCATTTATTTGGTATATAGTATGAAACAGGCCCTGTGAGAGGAACCAAAAGTTTTTTAAGGGGATTAGCTCATAATCAAAACTAGATACATGTAACTTTTCTTTAAAATCACATATGTTGGGGCGCCTGGGTGGCTCAGTCGTTAAGCGTCTGCCTTTGGCTCAGGTGGTCCTGGGATCGAGGCCCGCTTCAGGCTCCCTGCTCGGCGGGAATCCTGCTTCTCCCTCTCCCATTCCCCCTGCTTGTGTTCCCTCTCTCACTGTGTTTCTCTTTGTCAAATAAATAAAATCTTTAAAAAAATAAAATAAAATCACATATGTTAATTTTTAAAAATTTTAGTGTGAAATGAGGTTGGTCAAAACTAATGTAGACAGGGCTATCTTGGGGAATAGTAATACAGATAGTTTGTATTTTATTCTGCTCCACTGTCTCCTCTAGATTTCTATGTTGAGCTTATATTTCTTTTGTAGTAAGGGAAGAAAGTCGTAAAACAATCTATTTAGTAATTTCAGCAACTCATTATGAAAGGCTTAATTGATTTGACTGTGTGGCACTTCCTACTTTCTCCCTATTGCGGCTAGAAAAAGGTAACCTCATTGTTTTTCCAAATGTTCAATTTATTTCTGAATTTAAAACTAGTAAGCTTACCAAGATGAAATGGCTGACCATAACTCCCCAATTTAATTGTGTGCAGTATGACAGAAAAAAAGTCTCTTTGACTTTTTAAAAATTAACTTGAAATTCTTATGAATTAGCTTGCTTTATATATCTATGTAATACATGTACAGATTTATATATTTATATTCATATGTATATATGCATATGCATACATATATATCCTTTATATATATATATCTTTTTCTGTATTCTCAGTCCTTATAATGGTGGTTTCTAAAATTTTTCACTTTTCAGTGTCCTATGGTCATTTGTTTGATTTTGCCCTAACCTCAGCTTCCTCAATGATTTTCACCTATTCTTAATGTTTAAGATAATAAAAGCAAATTTATGTTTGAAAAAAATACGGAGGTTAAAGGAAAATAAGAATTCCTCCCGTTATGTCTTAGGCTCTTGTCATTTATCTAGGTATTAAGAGAGACAAATTCATTGACATGAATTTATTTAAAACCTTATTAGAAAATATTTATTTGAATAATTCCACTATAGCCCTGAAATAGTCTAATCAGGTTTTAAATGGCAATAGCTGTTCTAGGGCACCCACATTTTCAGTGTTTTGAACAGTGAAAGATTGACCCTGGTATTGAAAAGGGAAGCTCAGAGCTTTTTACTGGGTGTAGAAACCCAGGAAGATTCTCTTGTTCTTTTCTCTTGAGGAGGGGGTGGAAGAATGACCCCAGCTGCTGGGGGAGAGGGGGAAAGTCTGTCTGGACTTGGGTTTCTAAGATGGGGAGGAGAAATGGGGAGAAGATAGCTGGTAGGGGTGGATGCCCCAATTCAAAAGATTAAGACATCTATAAGCAAATAATCTGGCCCAAACTACAGGCCTTGTGTGGTGGTGGTGTGTGTGCGAGAGAGAGACAGAGAGAGACATATATATATTCATTTATTGATTGTCTTTTCCATGCTCATTCTTTCATATTTGTAATCTGATGTGAATTGTTCACATTATGCCCTAAAATGTATTAGGGAAGGTTGATTATATAGTTTTATGAACTTTTCATTAGCTTACATAAACGTATTAAGTCCAAATGTATAATAAGTATGGTCTGATTAAATGCTACATAGTTTAATCTTTTGTTACCACAGTCAGGAAAAAAAATAGCATAGAGAAGTTTTTCAGTTTGTGAATCCTCCTCTTGGGCTGAGGTGAGCTGTGGATCTTTGAGCTGTGCTTGGGCACTCCCACCACCCCGGAAATGCTGCCTTCCCCCACCCTATCCACATTTACTTGCTGCCTCAGTCTAAAATGCCCCCTCCTTCATTCTCTAAGATCTAGTCTTTGAGTTGGAGGAGTTAGTTTGGCTCTCAGCTAGATCCCAGCCTGCCCCACAGAAGCCTGTATTGAAGGTCATTGCTGCCCTTTGCTTATAGGGAATATAACATTACAATGTAGCAATGATTTGTCAATCTTGCTCAATGCCTTGTTTGATGCATTTTTTGAGTGCATTCGTCTTGAATCACTTTTTCATTCATCTTCGAAATACTTTACCCATAAAATAATAGTATTCACCCTTGAAAATATCTTTATGGGTAGGTAGGTTGCTTGACTAATCTCTCCTGTGATTAGCTGCCTTGTTGCCTGAGTAGTTTTTCTTTTTCCTCTGGAATTTACCAATTTATCTTTGTTTGGGGGAAATTGTGCTTTGCGTCTGTTTTGTCTTAGTTTCATCTTTGAGGAGTTTGTTCTGCTGAGTAAGCGAGGAGATCTTGCTGCTTGATAGAGAAGGGGAAAACAGCTGTTGTAACTAACTGTGAGCCTGCCTTTCTGGCTAATGCAAGCTGTTAGCTCTTTGAAAAGCAGCTGCCAAAGGCTGTCCTATAATTTTAGCAGGAGCACAGGAAAATATCCTGTGTTTGAATTGAAACATTCTGTGGCTTGGTCATTTCAGCTTGTTGTCACTGCTGTTTTTTCACATGCATAGGAGTACCTCTGCACTGCAGCTTTTCATCACCTATTAAAGATGCAAGAAGCAAGGGGTGGAAGGAGGAGCCGTTAGATGCTCAGCAGGGCGAAGCTAATCAAGGCAGCTGTCTTTGAATAGCTGGCCCCCCACCCCCCCAAGGAGATGAAGCATCGGTTTTCATCTTACATATGCTACCTACCTTCCTTTGCAGATCCTTCCCATGCTGACCTGAATGTTCTTCCATCTCCGGGTTCATTATTAACCCCCAGATACCGTCCTGTAATTTTAACTGTGACCTTTGGGTATATTTTGTTTCTCTAAGTAGATTCAACCTCTTGCTTCTTTGGGTTGGGATATAATTTATAGTGCCTGTCAAGGTTTATAGACAGTAATGATTCAAGAAATATATTTGTACTCTTTGATGCTCCTCTAACCATTGTCTTGCCCTTGTGAGATACTTTAGGTTACAAAGATGGTATTTTGACAAATGAAGGAACTGTGGCAACATATAATCATGCATTTAGTAGAGGGTCAGACACACTCTTTATGTTTGTAGATTTCAGCATTCTTTTTCACAGACCCTTTTATTAAGAGACTAACATTCTATTGTTACATTCCGCCCCCTCCCATTCCGCCCCTCCCAATGCTTTGTTTCACATTGAATGTATCTGATATTTGGACTTAGGATTCTGAAAGGCAAAAAGTACCTTTGCTTTTATCGTTTTTTCCCATTATGATAAGTGTACTTTTTAATCCCAAATCACCTATTTCCCCTATCCCCCCACCCACCTACCTTCTGGTAACCATCAGTTTGTTCTCTATAGTTAAGGGTCTCTTTCTTGGTTTATCTCTCTCTCTTTTTTTTCTTTGCTCATTTGTTTTGTTTCTTAAATTCCACATATGAGTGAAATCATGTGGTATTTGTCTTTCTCTGACTGACTTATTTTGCTTAGCGTAATACTCTCTAACTCCATCCACATCCATCTTGCAAATGGTAAGATTTCATTCTTTTTATGGCTGAGTAATATTCCATTATATATATATATATATATATATATATATATACACACACACACACACACACACACACACACACACACACACACACACCACCTCTTCTTTATTCATTCATCTATTGATGGACACTTGGGCTGCTTCCATAGTTTGTCTATTGTCCGTATTGCTGCTATAAACATCAAGATGCATGTATCCCTTTGAATTTGTGTTTTTGTATTTTTTTGGGTAAATACCCAGTAGTGTGATTCCTGGATCCTAAAAGTATCTTTGCTTTTAGTTTTCCTCAGTGTTTATACACAAATTTCAGTGTGTGCCGGCTAGTGTCTTTCTCTTTGAGAGGTGCTTCTGTGAGAAATGCATGCAAAGTTGAGAATACTAGAGTCAGGAAACCTGGGCCCTTGACTTGTCCTCTGGCCCAGGAGCTTTTGAGCTAGGTTCTGTAGTTGGGGCCTCAGGAACCTTGTCTACAAAGTGATGCGGAGATTGCCACGTAGAAGAAATTCTACATATTTAAGAATTCAATTTTTCTTGAAGCTGGACACATGACTAAATAAAGACATTGATACTTGCGGCTTAATTATAATCAGTTAAAGCAAGGATTAGGATATAGTTTGAGAGTCTTTCTGGTAGTAATGGGCACATTTGAATTCAAGTAACTCAGCCATCTCCTATTTTTCTACTTCTGTGTCTTTTTACACTTTTCTTTTTCTCTTAGACAACTGAATAAAGCTTTTTGGTTTTTTTTAAGACTTTATTTTTTGAGTGATCGCTACATGCAACATGGGTCTTGAACTCACAACCCCAAGATCAAGAGTCGCGTGCTCTACCAACGGAGCCAGCCAGGCGCCCCAAGCTGTTTTCTTTTCTGACCACATCTTGACAAAGAAGTAGACCTTATGGGAATATAAAAGGAGCAAACTGGTATATTTTAGAGGATTTTAAAGGTTAATGTATTGGCCACATCTACACAAATCGGAACTGTCTTTTTTTTTTTTATAATTTTTTTAAAAGGTGATTTTATTTTATTTATTTATTTATTTTAAGATTTTAATTATTTATTTGACAGAGAGAAACTGTCTTGAAGATTGTTTGGATGAAGAAGCAGCACACGTTATTCTGGTTATACAGCTGCCTACTCTTTATACAGATTTCCATCCAAGTCAGATTCATAGTGGTTGGTTGGTTGCTTTTTAAAAGAGACCTCCCTCAGTCAGTTTTGGAAAAACCTGAAAATGAGTCAGTGGCCAGAACCACATTCTCTGCCCTTCTCTGGGTAGCCTGCCTGATTGAGGTTATCTGCAACAAACTATAGACCATGGTCTCTTCTACAAGGAGCAGGACATCAGCTAGGGTATCCCTGAGTCTCTGGGAAGGCCTCAGGTTGTAGAGAGAGCAGGTCAGCCTTGCCTGTCTACCCTGTTTTGATAGAATTCCTGTGTCGTTTGGGCTCAGAGTTGATTAGTCAGAATGAGGAGAGCATGTAAAATTTGGTGTAATTGGGAAGGAGACCTGGGAGGGGATTTTGACTCATTTAGTAATTTTTCTTCTTAGCTATCCCCATCTCCAGTACTTTATCCATTTTTGGAATTATTTGCTTTCCATGGCAGGAAAGCTGGGAGTGATAGGTATTTGTTATTTTTTTTAATCTCCATATTTTATTTATTTTTATTTGTTTTATTTTTTATTTTATTTTTTTTATTGGAGTGTAGTTGACACACAATGTTACATTAGTTTCAGGTGATTCAACAAGTCTGTATGTTATGCTGTGCTCACCACAAATGGAGCTACGGTCAGTCACTATACCACACTATTGCAACACCATTGACTGTATTTCCTATGCTGTACCTTTTCTCCTGTGGCTTATTCATTTTATAATAGGAAGCCTGTATCTCCCACTCTCCTTTATCCATTCTCCCCTCTTCCCCCCAATCCTCTGCCCTTCTGGCAACCATCAGTTTGTTCTCTGTATTTATATATCTGTTTTTGTCATTTGTTTGTTTTATTTTTTAGATTCCACATGTAAATGAAGTCATACAGTATTTGCTTTTCTCTGTCTGACTTACTTCACTTAGCATAAAAACCTCTAGATCCGGGGGCTCCTGGGTGGCTCAGTCAGTAAAACTTCTGACTTTTGGTTTCAGCTTAGGTCATGATCTTGGGGCCGAACCCCATAGCATGGGGCTCCCTGCTCAGCAGGGAGTCTGCTTCTCCCTCTACTCCTCCCCCAGGTTGTGCACTCTCTCTTTCTCTCTAAAAAAAGTAAATAAATCTTTAAAAAACCAAAAAACAAACCTCTAGATCCATTCTTTTTTGTGACTGAGAAAAATTCCATTATACACACGTATACACCATGTCCTCTTTATCCATTTATCCATCGGCGGTCACTTAGGTTGCTGCCATATCTTGGCTGTTGTAAATAATGCTGCAGTAAACATAGGGATGCGTAGATCTTTTCAAATTAGTGTTTTTGTTTTTTTCGGGTAAATACCCCCAGTAGTGGAATTACTGGAGCATATGGTATTACTATTTTTGACTGTTTGAGGAACTTCCGTATGGTTTTCCACAAAGACTTCACCAATTTACATTCCCATTAATAGTGTACAAGGTTTTTCTCTTCATCCTCGCCAACACTTTTTATTTCCTGTCTTTTAGATTCTAGCTATTCTGACTGATGTGAGGTGGTATCTCATTGTGGTTTTGGTTTGCATTTCCCTGATGATTAGTGATGTTGAGCATCTTTTCATGTGTCTGTTGACCAACTGTATGTCTTTTTTGGAAAAATGTCTGTTCAGATCCTCTGCCTATTTTTTAATTGGGTTACTTGTTTTTTTTGGTGTTGAGTTGTATATCTTCTTTATATATTTTGGATCTTAAACCCCTCATAGGGTATATCATTTGTGAATATCTTCCTGAATTCAGTAACTTACCTTTTTATTTTGTTGATGGTTTTCTTTGCTGCACAAAAGCTTTTTAGTTTGATATAGTCTTATTTCTTTATTTTTGCTTTTGTTTCCCTTGCCTTAGGAGACATATCTAGAAAAATGCTTAGGCTGATGTCAGAGAAATTACTCGTAACCTATGTTTTCTTCTAGGCATTTTATAGTTTCATGTCTCACATTAAGTCTTTAGTCCATTTCGAGTTCATTTTTGATATAGTGTAAGAAAGTGGTCCAGTTTCATTCTTTTGCATGTAGCTGTCCAGTTTTCCTAGCACCATTTATTGAAAAGATTGTCTTTTCCTCATTGCATATTCTTGCCTCCTTTGTCATAAGTTAATTGACCATGTAATCGTGGGTTTATTTCTGGAGTCTTTATTCTGTTCCCTTGATCTATGTGTGTATTTTTGTGCCAGTGTCATATTGTTTTGTAGTATATCTTGAAATCTGGAATTGTGATACTTCTAGCTTTGTTCTTTCTCAAGATTGCTTCGGCTATTCATGATAGGAGTGATGGGTGTTCTTTAGGAAAGGGTAATTTGTCAATGCTAGGAGAGGTATGACAGGAAGCTATATTCTAGAAATGGGTCTTAATTTATAAAAGGGAGCTCTCCTTACCTAGAAATAGGATTACATGTTTAAAAAGTAAAAATAAAAAGAAGTGATGAGCTAATACCAGGAAAATTATTGATGATTTAAGACTCTATGTGTGCTTTTGGAAACTAAATTACTTAAATTCTCCATGACTTCTGGAAGGAAGTGTTGTATTCCATTTGGAAGAAGAGGAGGGAGCAAAAATATATTGGTATAGTGTCTCTGCTGACGACACGATAGACTTGCAGGTGTTCATACTGGGTTTTTGAATTCTGCAGCCTTAATCTTTTCAATTAGCAGCTCCCAAGGAAGTTGACCGGATGAGCCCCAGAGGACTACTGATTTACTTTAGCACTTTCCCTGTTAGAAGCGATAGAAACTTCCAGTAACCTTTGGGAACTACATTATTTGTCTTCCTGCTAGAGGCTCTTACAAGCAGCCGATTTTTCACCAAAGAGAAAGTGATAGGAAACATCCAAGGGGTCAGCTTGAACTTGGGTGGTTATTAGTAGGGCAGAACTAAAATCTTTACGTAGAAATTAAAGAAAAGGGGATTTCGGTTCAATGTGAAGACTTTACAGTAGTCAAGGCTAGCAAAAAAGGAAGTCTATTTTGTGAGGCAGAGGGTTTTTTCATTATAGATATTAGAGAGATTAGAATAGCCTTTTTAGGGAAATATTTTAGGGTAGGGATCAGTAAACATTTTCTGTAAAGGGTCAGATAGTAAACATTTTAGTTTTTTTGGGCCATATGGCCTTTGTTGCAACTATTTGAACTCAGCCATTGTTGTGCAAAAAGGCAGTTGAAGACAACAGGTACACAAATGAGCATGGTTTTTGTAGCCTGCTTGGCCGCGGTAACAAAATACCATAGGCTGGGTGGCTTCAATGACAGGCATTGATTTCTTACAGTTCTGGAAGCTGGGAAGTCTCCCTCAAGGTGCTGCCTGATGAGTTTGTAGTGAGGGCTCTCTTCCTGGCTTGCAGATAGCTATGTTCCTTGCTGTGTCCTCCCATGATTGGGGTGGTGAGAGAAAAAGAAAAACAGACAGAGAGGCAGACAGAAAGAAAGAGAGCAAGAGATGAAGGGAGGGAGGGAAAGAAAGAAGTAGATCTCTTCCTCTGATAAGACCACAGACCTGTCAGATTAGGGCCTCACCCTTATGACCTCACTTAACTTAATTATCTCCTAAACACCTTATGACCAGCTACAATCCTATTGGGGAGTTAAGGCTTCCACATATGAATTCGGAGAGGTGGGGGGGACACAATTCAGTTCATAGCAGCTGTGTTCCAATAAAGTTTTATTTATAAAAAGAGGAGGTAGGTCATATTTGGCCCAAAGACCAATTTTTTGTCAGCCTATGGTCTAGAGGGAATTAAACACTTACCAGAAAGTAGACTAGGTGATCTGTCAACATCTAGTTCAAAAGTTTTATGACTCTGTGCTGTTGTGGTTAAAGGCTCAGCCAAAAGATATATTTGATGTGTATCATCACTTGATATCATTAAAATAAATGCTCCCCTATATAATTAAACCCCTCCCTGCTGTAAAAATTCTGAGCACTAATAAGACATAGTTTGGGGGGACATTATTTGGTTATAATTGGGATAACTTAGAGGTTAAGTATACAGTCTCTAGTTTCAGACTGTCATGGTTCATGTCCAAGCTCTGCAACTTACTAGCTGCGTGACCTTGGGCAAGTTACTTAACTCCTCCATATTTCAGTTTTCTTATCTAGAGAATGATGGTAATAATAGAATTCACCTAATGAAATGTGATGCTTAAATAAGTTAATACATGTTGAGAGCATAAAACAGTGCCTAGCTCACAGGAAGTTCTTTGGTAAATATTATCTATTATTATTTCTTGAAGTAAGAGATAGTAAAGGAAGCCAGAGGGAATATGATAGGGAGCTAAAGATCATGTAGGTGTCAAAGATTTAGGGATTTTTTGAAAACAAATACCTTTGGATCAGATTGTGGTGTGTGCTTCTGTTTAAAAACAATAAAAATGCTGGAAAGGGAAATTGAGAGACTTAGTATATACTTGGTAGGGAGAAAGTATCTTTAACAAACAAATGTGGTTGTCTCGATATATTTTACTATATCTTAGAAAAACTTGCAGGCTATGGGAGGGTAAACTCCAGAATTGGCTGGATCAGAACAAATTAATTCAGGGCTCATTGACGAGTGTTCCTAAGAATGGATCATTTAAGGGGTGCCTGGCTGGCTCAGTTGGTTAAGTGTCTGCCTTTGGCTCAGGTCATGATCTTAGGGCACTGGGATTGAGCCCCTCATCCAGCTCCCTGCTTAGCAGGGCATCTGCTTCTCCCTTTGCCAACCCACCTTGTGCTCAATCTCTCTCTCTCAAAAAAAAAAAAAAAAAGAATGGATCATTTAAAAAATAAAATAATTCTTAAGTCCAGGATTAGTTTTACTTCCGTGTGCATCCAGTCCATCTCTACTTTTGGTTGATGTGGGATGCAGATTATGAGATGTGCTATGATCATCTTTACAGTAGGTCTGGTTGTGGCTCTGCATTTATAAGGATTGCCAGTTATAAAGTCTTGGCTCATTGATCAGCATATATACTTTTCCTTCATTTGCACCAGAACCATGATTATCAGTCCCCTCCTTATTTGTAGGAGAAGGGTCGCTAAGGTATTTCTCAGCTGATAACCTTCTCCCATCTCTTTTTCACAGAGAAAAATAGAAGCCACTCAGCAGGCAATTCCTCAGTTTCTTTCCCTAGATCATATAAAGCTAAGTGCTTCTGCACCAGTTACTGTCCTTTCTGCGGCAGTAAGGAACGAGAACTTTTGTTGGTGGCTTTCACATCCTGCCTATGCAGCCTTTTTGGGTACTCCATCCCTGATTTCTCCTGTGTAACTTAAAAAATATGAGTCAGCTTTTCCGCTCTGCTCTTGCCCAAAGCCTCCTTTGGCATAGTCTTATTTTAAAACCAAAACCATACACAGATTCTATTCTGGAGACTAAACGATGTGCGTTGAATGGGTGATGGAAGAATGGGTTATATTGCACATAATATAAAACATTACTTCAGAACCCTCTTGAAACATTCTACCCCATTCACAGACTCCACTCCCAGTGTTATTCCTTAGGCAGCTCTCTCATCTTTCTTTTCTCCCTGTGACCTTCCTCTTCAGCCTTGACCTCTTTTCTTTTTTTTTTTCTTCCTCTCCATTCCAAGATTTTCCAAGTGGCACCTTCTATTCCTTTTACACAGATAGAAATTTCATGTCACTCTGTTTTTTTCTGTTTTCATCCTGCTATGTCATTGTGATTGGGCCCTTTGTAACTTTTTAAAAACACAAATCTGATCGTGTTTTCTTTTTTTTTTTTTAAAGATTTATTTATTTGAAAAAGAGAGAGAGAGCATAGGAAAGGGGAAGGTCAGAGGGAGAAGCAGACTCCCTGCTAAGTGGGGAGCCCGACGTGGAGCTGGATCCTGGGACTCCAGGATCTTGACCTGAGCCGAAGGCAGAGGCTTAAGTGATTGAACCACCCAGGCGCCCTGTGTTTTCCTTTTTGATGAAAACTCTCCAGCAGCTCCTCATTGATCTAGGGTAAAGTTGCCAGAGTGCTCACATGAGCCAGGATGAGCTGGACCCTGCTTACGTCCTCCATCATGCTGATCTCCCTTACCAGTTTCATTATTGCTCAAGTTTTTGTTAAAAGCATTGCTCTCCTCACTTATGGCTCTTCACCCTTGGTTTTCATCATGTCTAGAATACTTCTCATCTGCCTCTGAACTTAGCTAAAGCATCCTTCTGGGCTCAGCTAGATACTGCTTTTTCATAAAGGCCTTCCCTCACCCTCTGTAAGTTAAGTGACCTTCCTTCCTGTGAATGTTTTCTCAGAACAACCTCATATTTCTCCCATCCTGGTATTATTTCACTTTTGTACTTGGCTATATCCCATTAGACTCTAAACTCACACGGTCAGGGGCCATGTTTATCCTGGTCATCATGTAATTCCCATCACTTAGCAAAGTACATGGCACATAGAATGTTCTCAGTAAATATTTATTGGTTAAATAATCTACATTTAAAATAACAGCTGACCATTGAATAGCATGGGGATTAAGGGCACTAACTCCCTGTGAGTTGAAAATTCACATATACTTTTTTTTTTTTTAAGTTATCTCTATACCTACATGGGGTGTGAACTTACAACTCCAAGATCAAGCATGCAAGCTCTACCAACTGACCCAGCCAGGACCCCCATTGACTCCCCTAAAACTTCACTACTAATAACCTGCTGTTGACCAGAAGCCTTACAAATAACAAATAGAATCGACTAACACATATTTTGTATATGTATTATATACTGTACTCTTACAATAATACCTAACTTTTTCTTATATACTTTTTTGGTATTTCTAAGCTATGTAGTTCAATTATGAGTTTTTTCAAATTGTCACAAATCTCCAAAAAATTTTCCAATATATTTTTTGACAAAAATCATATACGTAGACCCATGGAGTTCAAACCCATGTTGTTCAAGGGTCAACTTTATATCTCTGTTTTTTCACATTTGATTAATTCTACTACATCTAAGTTTATACCTTATTATATGGCTTTAAAACTCTGTATTTTTACTTTGCTTTATAAAAAGGAATGAATATGTATCAATTTTAGAAAATTTATGTTATATTTTCATTTGTGATATTCTATTCATGTCCTATTTATAGAGTTTTTATGACTTATGATTGTAACATTTTTAGAGTAGAAGTATATATAAAATATATACTTTTGGTTGTTCTTCTTCAGAATGAATGATTTAAAAAAACACAAAAAAACAAAATGAATGATTAAACTCTAAAGATTAAATGAGAATTTCCACTGGACTTTTTGTCATGATAGGATCTGTGGAGGGCTTAATTAGTTCAGAAGCTGTTTCAGGTTTTTCTTCAATGAATCCTAAGGAGTGCAGCAATAATGCTTAGCATATTTCATATGTGTCTATATATATATATATATATATATATATATATATATATGTATATATATATGTATCTGTTTCTTTTTTTTTTCTCTCCTATGCCTTAGATAACCATACCCAGGGGTGGAATCTTGAAATAGAGTCTTCTTTTGATGTTGTCAGCTCAAAACCAATTTCTGGTCAAGTGATCGTAGCCATCCCTAAACTGCAAACAGAGCAGACATACAGCATTGAACTTCAACCTGGGGAAAGGATTGTTGAGCTACTTGTGAAAATTAATCAGGTGAATGATGGTATTCCTCAGAACCACTAGATGAAAAGCAATATTATTCAAAAGAAATGGCTAGAAAGAAGGGACTGAGAATGAAAGAAAAATGTGCTTTTCCATTTTCTCCTTCACTTTTAATCTGTCATATATTTTGTGTGTTACAAACTAAGGAATGATATTCCCAAATTTTAAGATTAAGAAAAGGAGAATATGTGATTTGCAATCCTTTTCTCTCAAGAAGTCAGGGGTCTTGTATCTTAATTTTTCTGCACTGTTTGCAGTATCCTAAATCCAAAATACATTCTAAGCATTACATTTAAATACAGTAATTATTTCCATATAATTTCTGATTATTTTTGATTTAAGTGATTATTAAATACAGTAAATTATTTTGAATATTGATGCTTATTTTACATGCAGAATTCTAATTCTAAACTCATGATCTTTCATGAGTAGAAGTTGACTGGATTTTCCCTTTTCTGTTTCTTTTTTTCATTCTTTTAATTGATCATTGTGAACTAAACAGGATGGTGTAAAGCAACATTGAGACTATTTGGATAAAGTGAGAACCCCAAACAATTTCTAGTTCTGGGCTTGGAAGAAGAGTCAACCTCAAAGTCCAAATCTAACTGTTAAGAATACAGAATAAATGTAAGCTTCAGTGTTAGAAATGGAAATAATTGTTTTTCTGAAAACCCATGTTCTTTCCTTTCCCTTTTGGTATATTAATCCATGCTAAAATACCTAGCATGTTGATTTTTAAATATTACCTATGGATCAGTGTAATTTGGCATAATATAGAACCTAGAATTTCTGTGCTTGACTCTATGAGACATTGATATAACGCTCTTAATCACTATTTATTTTTCCAAAAATATGCCATAGATTACTTAGAATGACTTACATTGTTTCTTCAAAGAATGTTACAGTAGAAACTTGGTGGCCTCATGGACATGGAAACCAGACTGGATACAACATGACAATTCTTTTTAAACTGGATGGAGGCTTAAGTATTGAAAAATCAGCTAAGGTAGGCAAATACTTTAAAATACTTTGTGAAGAAAAAGTATATTTTTTGCTAAAATAGCAAAACATCTTTGTAGGAAAAGAAGAAACCAGCAAAACTCCTATAACCTCATCACACAGAGATAGTCCCTAGTAACAGTTACATGTATTCCAAAGCTTCTCTGTGTGTGTATGTGTGTGTATTTATATTTGTAAATGGATCAGACTTTACATATTTTTTTTGATCTCTTGTTTGTTTTTTCTTTTTTTTCATATTATTTTATTTATAAATATTCTCCTACTGTGTTTTTAAATTATACATTATATCAAGTTAGTACATATGTGTAATTTTAAAGCTCAGCTATTACCAGAAGTTAATAGGGTACCTTTACCAACGCTTCCTGTTCCTATTTTCTGTTCCTCAGAATCAATCATTTTTAACTTTACTTCTTCATTTTCTCAAATAACCTGCTTGTACTGGTGTTTTCTAATTTTTCAGTTTGACGTCTTATCTATTGACTTCAAACCTAGAGGATGAAGATATAGCTCCCTTACATGATTCTCTCTGTTGACCTCTGCTTGGTCCCCAGTGTACACATTTCGCCTCCCTCTGCCCTTCAGTTGTCAAATGGCCATTTTTGTTAACTTAGTATTCAGTGTTTACATTATTATATTATGAATATACTATTCAAAGATGAATTGCATGGTACACTAAAATCATACTTCCTTTCTTTTGCAACTTTCTCTTTTCCTTAGACTTAATAATTGCCTCATGTTACCAGTTGCTTTTTTTTCTTTTATCTTCCTCTAAATCATATACAAACTCTCTGACATACTTGAAATACCTTTTAAGTTTAGTCAGCTCACTAGGTGCTCTATCCATTGTTTATTGTTACTATTACTAATCTTTTGATTTTTGTTATCTCTCAAAACTCTCTCTTTTAGAGCCATTTCTTCATCTCCCTGATCTTGCTTGGTTACTCGCTAGACCTTCTACTTAACTGTTGTCCTGGAACTTTCTTTTATTATTATTATTGGAATTTTACTTATTTCTCTTCTAGGAATTCTAGGTATTCCCTTCATCTTTCTTCTGGATTAAACATGGAACCCTGTTTCTTTGGAGCCATGTTTCTCTTGTTTTATTTGACTTTTCGTAGTTGCTGATACACTATAGATTCCTGAGATAACTTTTTTTTTTTAAAGATTTTATTTATTTATTTGACAAAGAGAGAAAGATCACAAGTAGGCAGAGAGGCAGGCAGAGAGAGAGGGAGAAGCAGGCTCTCCGCTGAGCAGAGAGCCCGATGTGGGGCTCGATCCCAGGACCCTGAGATCATGACCTGAGCCGAAGGCAGAGGCTTTAACCCACTGAGCCACCCAGGCGCCCCCTGAGATAACATTTTTGAGAACTTGTAAATATGCAAATACATAAAGTCTGTCCTCACAGTTACTTGATAGTTTGGCTGGGTATGGAAGTCTAGGTTGGAAATAATTTTCCTTCAGAATCTTGAAGACATTGCTTCATTATCTTTTAGCTTTTACTATTTTTGTTTTGAAATATAATTACATTCAAATTTTTGTTTTCTTGTGTAGGACTATTTTTGTCAGCTTCCGGAAGCTTCCAGGATTTCTTTATCTCTGATAATCTAAATTTAAAAAATTGAAAATGAGTGGATTTTTGTTATTGTTGTTCTTCTGCTAGTTATCCTTATGGTCTCTTCCAATCTAGAAATCAATCTGGAAATTTTCTTGTATTATATCTTTTATAATTTTTCATTCATTATCTTTGTTTTATTTTTTTTAGTACAACTGTTAATCAGATATTGAACCTCCTGAACTGAGCAATATTCTTAGATTTTCTTTTCTGTATTCTGTCTTGTTTTTTTATTTTGTCTTCTGGCAGATTTACTTGAGTTTATCTTCAGATTTTATTTTTATTTATTTATTTTTTAAAGATTTTATTTGTTTATTTGATGGAGAGAGAGCACAAGCAGGAAGAGTGGAAGAGGGAGAAGTAGGCTCCCTACTGAGCAGGGAGCCCGGTGTGGGACTCGATCCCAGGACCCCGAGGTCATGACCTGAGCCGAAGGTAGTCGCTTAACCAACTGAGCCAGCCAGGTGCCCCTTATCTTCAGTTTTTAAAATTAGATACTTTATTTTTGTTGTCACTTTAAAAAATTTCTAAAAAGTTTTTTATTTTTATTATTTTATTAATCCTTTAAAGGTTTATTTAAAAAAATTTTTTTAAGATTTTATTTATTTGAGAGAGAACGAGTGCTCTCTCATGTGCAAGAGAGTACAAGTAGAGGTAGGCAGGAGAGGCAGAAGCAGACTGCCTACTGAACAGGGTGCCCGATGTGGGGCTCGATCCCAGGACCTTGAGATCATGACCTGAGCCAAAGGCAGATGCTTAACTGACTGAGCCACCCAGGAGTCCCTTATTTTTTTTTTAAATAATCTCCACACCCAGTGTGGGGCTCACACTCACAACCCCGAGATCAAGAGTTGCAGGCTCTAACAACTGAGCCAGCCAGACTCTCCAAAAGTTTTTTTTTTATTTTTAAATTGCATCCTATTTGTATTTTATAATATCTTCTCATTTCTCTGGGAATGTTAATTATTACTGTAAGTATTTTTTTGAAGTTTTCTCTGCATTGTTTTATTTTCCATATTTCTTTATTTATTTGTTTTGATTTCTGTCTTTCCCATTAGAGATCTTCCTTGAATGTCTGGTGATACTTGGTGTCCATTCTGACGATTAACTCACAAAAATGCAGATAAGAAGTCCTATATGAGCTTCAGTATTCATTACTCAGGCAGAAGCCCAGCTTTATCATGTGGTAATGCCCACATGTCAGTAGTTATAGATCGTGTGTGTGTGTGTGTATGTGTGTGTGTGTGTGTGTGTGTGTGTGTGTGTGTGTGTTTATCTTTGCCAGTGAGGACATTCTCCACTCTCTCGGCTGGGGAATATAAGACTGCTTGTTACCATTCAGGGAGTCTAGTGGCAGAATGGGACTAAATTTCTGACATGGAGCCTACAATTTCATCTGTTCCCCTCTCAAAGTGTGCTTTGTATGCTCAAGCCTCTCTGATTCTGAAAGGCAAAACGATAGGTGAACCTCAGGATCCCTTTTCCAAAGCAGTGTCCTTGAGTTCTGCTTTTAGAATTAAAACATCTTATATAGGTCATTATACATAAAACTACCTTTTCATGTCATTTTAAAAATTCTAAAATTGAGTCAAGATTGAAACTGGTGCTATCTAGAAAGGACAATGGGGGGAAAATGTCCCTGTACTCAAAAGTATTGCTCTCAGAGTACCTCTAGAAGAATCTCACCCCCCTCCTCCATCTGTCAGGGACCATTATTAAAAAAAGAATACAGGGCCCCTGGGTGGCTCAGTCAGTTAAACGTTTGCCTTCAGCTCAGATCATGATCCCAGGGTCCTGGGATCGAGTCCCACATTGGACTCCCTGCTCAGCAGGAAGCCTATTTCTCCCTCTGCATCTCTCTCTCTCTGTCTCTCGTGAATAAATGAATAAAATCTTTTAAAAAATTAACCATGATACCTTTACCACGTCCATCTAGATTAACAAGAATTCTTTAAAAAAAAAAATTAAAAATTTAAAAATACAATAAAAATATTTCCTCCTGAAGGTATAACCATCTGTTTTGTCTCTAAATCTGTGAATAAACCTTGTGGTAACCTTAACTAGAGGATAGTGAGAGGAAAATTTGTCTTTAGTCTAAAGAAATGACTAGGTCCTGCCTGGTTTGGGGTATAGCACTAAGGATTGGAAAGAACTACGCTTTGGAATTTATTAGCTATAGGCTACTTATTTAGTCTTTCAAGTGTCACTTCCTTATAGTAAAATGGGACAGTAAAGATGACATAACCTGATCTGGCTTGTAATAGTGTACAGTAAGTAGTAGCAATCTTAATCCCCTTCATAGGTCTCCTCCTTCCCCCAACATCAAACTTTGGTGTTTGCAGTTGGCTGGGGTTATACTCTGGTGTCATCTCCTATTCGGTCTTACCTGTCCTTTGGGCCAGACACCATGCCAAATATGGAAATGTACCCTTTAGAAGATCATTATCTATTTTTCTTTGTTTAATCATGCTCTATATTTTCTGAGACATTGTGAGTGTTTGTGAATGTGTGTGTGTGTCCACAGTGCATATAGGGAGAAGAATGTCCTAGAGCTGTCTAAAGAGCCAAAACATTCACTCTTATTCTAACTCTCTTGGTGCAAGATGTCTGCTCTCTCACAGGTTGAGTTGTTGTGTGTTATTTTCATGAAAGGAAGAGGAATTTCTGTGTTTTTCTGTTTGTGGGAAATCTTTTCATTCAGGCTAGTATGGTTGCGTTATTGTTTATTACATTTAAAGTTGCCATTTTTCGAATTGGCCAGCAACAGGAGTGAAAGCTGTATTTTCCCATGCCTTGTGTTAATGTGTATCTGTGAAGTATACTCTTTGGCTGTGATGACTGTAGGGTTTTTTTTTTGTTTTTTTTTTTTTTAATTTTTTCAGTGTTCCAAGATTCATTGTTTATGCACCACACCCAGTGCTCCATGCAATACATGTCCTCCTTAATACCCACCACCAGGCTCACCCATCCCCTCACCCCCTCCCATCTAAAACCCTCAGTTTGTCTCTCAGAGTCCACAGTCTCTCATGGTTTATCTCCCCCTCCGATTTCCACCACTTCACTTTTCCTTTCCTTCCCCTAATGTCCTCCATGTTATTCCTTATGTTTCACAAGTAAGTGAAACCATGTGATAATTGACTT
The DNA here is from genome assembly GCA_028534135.1 of Potos flavus. NCBI lineage: Eukaryota > Metazoa > Chordata > Mammalia > Carnivora > Procyonidae > Potos > Potos flavus. Next base: position 102,142,562 of record CM052899.1, read on the forward strand.
TCTCTGTTTGACTTATTTCACTCAGCATAATCTCCTCCAGTCCCGTCCATGTTGATACATAAGTTGGGTATTCATCCTTTCTGATGGCTGAGTAATATTCCATTATATATATGGACTACATCTTCTTTATCCATTCATCTGTTGAAGGGCATCTTGGCTCTTTCCACAGTTTGGGGAT
>CM052899.1:102143239-102161602 GCA_028534135.1 Potos flavus
TATATCTTCTTTGGAGAAGTGTCTGTTCATGTCTTCTGCCCATTTTTTGACATGATTATTTGTTTTTTAGGTGTTGAGTTTGAGGAGTTCTTTATAGATTGTGGATATCAGACCTTTGTCTGTAGTGTCATTTGCGAATATCTTCTCCCATTCTGTGGGTTGCCTCTTTGTTTTGTTGACTGTTTCCTTTGCTGTGCAGAAGCTTTTTATCTTAATAAGGTCCCAAAAGTTCATTTTCGCTTTTGTTTCCTTTGCCTTTGGAGGCATGTCTTGAAAGAAGTTGCTGTGGCCAATGTCGAAGAGGTTACTACCTGTGTAGAAGAGGTTACTGCCTCTAGGATTTTGATGGATTCATGTCTCACATTGAGGTCTTTCATCCATTTTGGGTTTGTTATTTTTGAGACTCATTCATTCACTAAATACTTACGGAACATCTACTGGGTTTCAGCCATTTACCTAGGCTTTAGTGGTAAAGCAGTGAGTAAAACATTGTTTCCATTTCTCTCTGAGGTCTTAGTAAAGCTAACAGTTTGGTTGGGAAATTAAATAATTAAACAAGCAATTGCAATTAAGTGTAATAAGCACTCTAGAGAAATACAGAGTACTGTAGAAGGACCAGAGCAGGAGCATTCTGGAAAGATTCCCAGAGAAGGTGATATCTGTGTTCTCAGGGATGAGAAGAATTTGACCAAGCAATGTAGCAAAGAGGCAAAGGGACAAGAATATGTCAGGGCCCAGGAACTCGAAGGAATATTGTATGATTGTGGAGGTGAAAGTCATTTCAATGTAGCTGAGTTTGAATTTGAAGTAGAACAAGGGATGGTTTCTTAATGATAGGCTAGGGCAAGCTCATGCAGGGTCTGGTAAGCCATGTGAAGGAACTGGACTTGGCCTTGAGGGCAGTGGGAATTCTATGAAGGGTTTTAAGGAGAGAGCCATGATCATATTTGTTTTATAAAGATTGTGCAGATCAGATTGGAAGAATGACAAGAATGGGAGGCCAGTTAGAAGACTGTGGTGGTGATCCAGGCATAAGACGATGATTGCTCAGTCTATAGAATTGCTGAAGAAATAGATTTGAGAGAGATTTAGTAGTTAAAAAAGTAGTTGTTGATGTGGGGATGGAAAGGAGGAGTGGATTAATAATGGTTCTTAAGTGGCTGGTTTGGGCTACTGAACAGGTTGCATTTCTGTTCTTTGAACTCAATTACTCTGAAAGAAGAGCAGGTTTGAAGGACAGGATGGGGTGGAAATTATTTCTGTGTTAGATGTGTTTTGTATGGAGTGATTAAGAGACACCTAAGGGACGATATTCAATGGGCATTTCCTTATATAGGTCTGGATTTAGGAATTGGGTTTGGATTAAAAATTAGATGTGGAAATCAACAGAATAAGAGGATGGGAGAGGATGACCTACCTCAGGGAGAGGAGCGCTAGAACAAAACCCGGCATCATCATAATTAAGCAAGGGGGGAGAAAAAAAAGCCCATAGAGGAATTGAAGAAGAAATGACCAAAGAGGTAGAGGCAAATCAGTTGAGTGGGGAGTCACAGAAGCCAGAGGAAGAGAGTATTTTAAGAAGCAGAGAATGTTCAAAGACTGTCAAATGCTGCAAGGAACTCAAGTTGGAAAAGGAGTGAGAAGGAGCCTTTAGATTTGATAATAAGTAGATGACTGCTGGACTCGACCAGAATTGGTCAGATTGCAGTGGGTCGAGAAGTGCCTGAAGGTAAGGAAGTGGAGACAGTGAGAATAGATGACTCTGAGAAATGTTTGATGAGAACCACCCCTGAGCCAAGTGGGAATGGTGGCCAGTTGGGATCAGAAGACTGGCTACATGTAGGGGACTGAGCCAATAAGTAAATATATTAAACTACCAAGATCCAGCTTTTTCATGGATGGAGGAAGGTAGTAAAAATATAGAAAAGAGAAAAGCTAGAATGGATTGGCATGAGTCCAGTGGAGTTGGAATAGTGTGAACTTATGATTCTCAACATATATATATATATAAATAGAACTATACAAATGTAAATGCATGTGTGTATATTTACAGCCAGACAGCCAGACATGCACAGACACACATTTCCTAGCTCTTTTCAGGCCTTTCCAGAGGTCTTGAGAATGATGGAACTCTAGTAACAATGAACAGAGCTAGTATTCAGATCTTGGTCTTTATTTTTTTTAAAGATCATTTATTTATTTATTTGACAGAGAGAGAGAGAGAGAGCACACAAGCAGGGGGAGCAGCAGGCAGAGGGAGAAGGAGAAGCAGGCTCCCCACTGAGCAGAGAGCCTGACGTGGGACTTGGTCCCAGGACCCTGGGATCATGACCTGAGCCAAAGGCAGGCGCTTAACCGTCTGAGCCACCCAGGCACCTCCAGATCTTGGTCTTTAAATAATACCGTCTACTAAAAAGAATCAGGGCTCTTCGGAGAAATGATGGATGCTGGGGCTAGAGTTTAGAATGTCTTGCTGTACTAGAAAGTAAGAAGGTACTCAAGAATGATCAGATAAGTCAAGGCACCTGGGTGGCTCAACTGGTTAAGCATCGGACTCTTGATTTCAGCTCAGGTCATGATCTCAGGGTTGTGAGATCAAACCCCATGTTGGGGCTGCGTGCTCAGTGGGGAGTCTGCTTAAGATTCTCTTTCTTTCCCACTGCCCATGTGTGTGCTCTCTTTCTCTCCCTCTCTCTCAAATAAATAAATAAAATCTTAAAAAAAAAAAGGATGATGGAATAAGTCAAAAGGACACTGGAACCAGTTTATTGTGTTCCCACTGGCCAAATCTGATAAAATTTGAGCATTAAAATAAAAAGTGGTAGTAAAAGATTATAATTCATTTAACAAGTAAATGAGAGAAAGGCAAGTGATTCCTTAAAGTGGAATATCAACTAATAAATGTAGAAGGAATAATGGAACTAGAATAATAATCATTTGATAACTACCATAGTTTTAAGTAATTCAGGTAAGAAATATGAATGAATGCTAAAACAGGGTAAAAGTGGCATGAAATACGAAATATTTATATAGCCTCAAAGTATCTCTCAACAAAATATTTATAATTATAATGGAGAAAAAAATACAGTAGGGAAATCTAGCAGACACTATCTTGATTAAGTGGTTAAGGTTATCACCACCAACATGACAAAGTGGCATGGTGTCCACCCAACAAACTGGAAAGAGGAATATAGCATCACTTTTGTGACAGTCCGGTCAAAGCAGATAACCTGGATCTAATCCTGAGGCAGCATCAGGCAATCTCAAATTGAGCTCCATTAGCTAAAACCTTCAAACGTACTTCAGTCTACTGTAATCTTAAAAAATATCAAGGAAGGGTGGGGAACTATTCCACATTGAAAGAGACTAGAGAGATGTCACACCTGGGTGCAGTGCCTGATCTTTTTTGCTACAAACAATGTCATTGGGGCAACTGACAAAACTTGAATGGGGTCTCTGGGTGAAGGGTATTCCGTTCTTTGTACTACCTTTGCAACTGTTCTATAAGTTCAAATGTTGCAACATACGAAGGAACACCATTAAGAGAATGAAGAGCAATGACAACAAAATTCTGATAGGAAAGAGCCAGTAGACAGGGAAAGACTGAAAACAGTTCAAAACAGAGAGGTGGTTCAGGGGCAAAGTCTCTGATAAGGTAGGGGAGGATGATGTCACCACACTAGTGAATAGATTCAGTGGGGGATGAGGGGCTCTGTGTTTGTTGTCATAGAGGTTAAAGATAAAATAACATATGTAGAGGAAAGGATGGAGCTTGAGGATGGAAGTACTTTGGAAGATCCGTAGGGCCACTTAAGGTATAGTTTCTTTCTATGGGAATTGCAAGCTCTTCTTTCAGCAGAGTCTAAAGAGGAAAAAGTGAACCTTAGCAAGAAAGTTTAGGGAGTTCTGATCAGGTAACTTTTTTCTCTCCTGGGCACTAGGATGTAATGTCTTATTGAGAGGAATGGTGGGCAAGTTAGAAATTTGAGAAAGTGACGTCTTAAGATAGCTACTATAGAGAAAAGGCTAGGAGGGGCTAAGCAACATGACAGGATTCTGGGGCAAGCATCGAGGGCCCAACTGAGGCTGAAAACTGAATCTCTTTAAGAGTCGGCATACCTTCACTTTGGATAAAGTATTGATTTCTGTTTATGACATGTTAGGGTGGTTTGGTGGTGTTTTACAAGGTGTCTTGGTGTGTAGTATGGTTTGAAATTGTTTTCTGGACCCTCCCCCTATCCTGCTTGTACATATGCTAATGAAATTCCTTGTATTTGAGCAACATGTTAAAGTTTCAGGTGAGGCTTGGGTCCAAAACTAGGTATCTTTCCCTGCTATGGTTTTTGAAATTATCTTCTTATTTCTAGAATGTTCTATGTCATGTAGGAGTCTTAAGGTACTGTTTTAGTAAGCCTGTTAAAACCTTACTATAACATTTAAATCAGTGTTGTATTCTGCTCGTTAGAAGGCTCAGAAGACAGCCATGAAGGTGATTAAAGAAAAAAGAGGATAAGGGAATAAGGTGATTTACCTCAGATTGCTGAGGACACGTTTGTTAATTCTTTAACTTGTTATCCATGAAAATTTTCATTCATCTGTAATAGGATAGAGGTGGAGGAGGAAGTGAATTTAGAGTGGAGCATGTGAGACCGGGGTCACCCATGGGAGCCGCTGTGCAGTAGACAGGGTTGTACACACTAGAACGGGCCACTGAGGAACACCTCAGCATGCGCTTGCAGTGGGAACTTTGAAGAGAATTTATGTCCATTTGTCCATTAGACTGGGATGGTAGAGGCTGGATCAGGGGATCTCTTGTGCCTCCCCACAATTCTGATTGCCCAAAAGAGGAAACCGGAATGAAATAAAAATTTGAACTCTGCAAGTTTTAGGAATCAGTGTTTTGCTTCGAAATTTAGATTAAAACTATGGATTCATTTCACATTTTGTGAGTGAGAAATAATACCTAATTGACCTGTGTTTCCGGGGTGGTTCTTACAGGGAATTCAGTACTTGCCAGCCCTAAATTTCTTCATGTTTTCAGATGGTTTCAGACTTGCCAGTGTTTCAGCAAGCAAGGAATTGGCAGGAGTCTCTTAGTCTAATTTCCTGTGGGAATGTGTCAGATTGGGATTTCTATTCTTCTTTTTTTAAACTGAAATCTAGTTGACACATGATGTTACACTAGTTTCAGGTGTGTAATATAGAGTTCGGATAACTGTATATTATGCTGTGCTCACAAGAAGAGCTACCGTCTGTCACCATGTGACACTCTTACAGTACCATTGACTCTATTCCCTATGCTGTGCCTTTTATGTCCGTGACTTACTCATTCTGTAACTGGAAGCCTGTACCTCCCACTCCCCTTCACCCATTTTACCCATCCTCATACCCCATCCCCTCTGGCAATGGTCAATTGGTTCTCTGTTTTTATGGGTCTCGTTTTTTTTTTTTTTTTTTTTTTTTTGTGGTTTGTTTTTTCTTTTCTGCTCTTGTTTATTTGTTTTGATTTTTAGGTTCCACCTGTAAGTGAAATCATATGGTATTTGTCTTTCTCTGACTTATTTCACTTAACATAATACCCTCTAGGTTCATTCATGTTGTCAGATTGGATTTTTTTTTAAATTTTCTGTTTATTGTGAAGTATAACACATATACAGAAGACTATACAGAACATATGTGAAATGCTGAATGAAGGATTAGAAAAAGAATTACATAACAGTGATCTTGATCAAGAAATAGAACAATTGTGGGGCACCTGGATGGCTCAGTGGGTTAAAGCCTCTGCCTTCAGCTCAGGTCATGATCTCAGGGTCCTGGGATCGATCCCCGCATAGGGCTCTCTGCTTGGCGGGGAGCCTTCTTCCCCTCTCTCTCTCTACCTGCCTCTCTGCCTACTTGTGATCTCTCTCTCTCTCTCTGTCAAATAAATAAATAATTAAAAAAAAAAAAAAGAAATAGAACAATTGCTAGTATTTCCGAAGCTCTCCCTGCCCTTTGTGAGGGTCCCCTCTCAAATGCCCTTTGCACCTTCCTCCTTCCCAAAGATCCACTCTCCTGCCTTCTAACACTATAGTTTACTTTTGCCTGTCTTTAACCTTTATGTACGTGCAACCACATGGTATGTATTCTTTTGTGTCTGGCTGACTTGGCTCAACATTATACTTTTGGCATTTAGGTATGTGGTCATGTATAGCTGTAGTTTATTTATGTTGCTGTGTGATATTTCAATGTATTATACATTCTGCTGTTGAAATTTAGGTAGTTTCCAGTTTTGGCTATTCTGAGTAATGCTACTATGAACATTATTATTTTTTTTATTCTGTTCTATTAGTCACTATACAGTCCATCATTAGTTGTTGATGGACTGTTCCATGATTCATTGTTTGCAGATAACACCCAGTGCTCCATGCAATCCGTGCCCTCCTTAATACCCATCACTGGGCTCACTCATCCCACCCACCTCTCCTCTAAAACCCTATGAACATTATTGGTGACCAGTCAGAGCAGAGCGTTTCTGCTGGGACAGGAATCACTGGATCATAGGGCACGAGTAGGTCAGTTTTTTTTTTTTTTTTTTAAAGAATTTATTTATTTATTTGTCAGAGAGAGAGTGAGAGAGAGATCACAAGTAGGCAAAGAGGCAGGCAGAGGCAGAGGGAGAAGCAGGCTCCCTGCTGAGCAAGGAGCCCGATGTGGGACTCGATCCCAGGACCCTGGGATCATGGCCTGAGCCAAAGGCAGCCGCTTAACCAACTGAGCCACCCAGGCGTCCCACGAGTAGGTCAGTTTTGAGAGAGCCTGCTGAACTGCCTTCCAGAGGGCTTGTGTTTCACTTGTACTCCCCATGCTTGCGTGCCCCCAGCACTAGCTGTTGTGTCAGGACTTCTGTTCTCACAGGCGCCTCCTTATCTCACCTCAGTGGCTCTGGTATCCTGACAGTTCTGTTGTGATCTTGGGCTTGCTCTATGTAAAACTGTTCCTATTTTTAAACTATCTTATTGTAATTCATCTTCAGTTTTATATCTTTCATGCCTCTCTACCATTGAGATTAGACATACGCATTTTTTTTTTAAAGATTTTATTTACTTGAGAGAGAGAAAGAGAGACAGACAACGCACGCAAGCAGGGAGAGCAACAGGCTCTCCGAAGAGCAGGGACCCCCGACATGGAACTTGATCCCAGGACCCTGTGGCAGACACTTAACCGATGGAGCCACCCCCGCGTCCAGACATATTTTATTTTTTGTTTACTCAGTCTGTGTCAAGATAGCAGCACAGTTAACTCAGACAAAAGGCCTTGGGGAAGTTACAAATTTTGGATGCATGTACTGGGTCTAGTAGGAGGGGAAAGGGCTGACTGCATTTCTTTGTCAACAGGGAAGAATGTCTTGATGACTGAACATTTTTTTTATTGTTGAAAGTAATAACTTTGAGGCACCTTCTGTAGGTATGAAGGGAGGTCATATGAAGAAAATATAGGAAATTTAAAAATAATTTAAAAAATAAAAGATAGGCATTGGGATAGTATAAATTCTGTCCAGCAAGTCATTTCACAGGGACCCTAGAATGCAAGTCTGGTAGAGTCAGCTTGCTTTTAACAAAGGAAGTTTTGGGGTGCCTGGGTGGCTCAGTGGGTTAAAGCCTCTGCCTTCGGCTCAGGTCATGATCTCAGGGTCCTGGGATCGAGCCCCGCATCGGGCTCTCTGCTCAGCAGGGAGCCTGCTTCCCCCTCTCTCTCTGCCTGCCTCTCTGCCTACTTGTGATCTCTCTCTCTCTCTCTGTCAAATAAATAAATAAAATCTTTAAAAAAAAAAAAAACAAAGGAAGTTTTGTGTATACGTGTCGTGGGAGAAGCTACTCTGGGTAAATGGGATAAAAAAATCTTCCTAATTGCTGTTTGCCATCTTCTGCCCAGGTTAATTGAATATTTTTATCCTACTAATCGATTATACCAAATTCCTACATCAAAGACATAGTAAGTATTTTCAAAGGACTATTAGAGTTTACCTTTCTAGAAAAATAGGAAATCACTTAGTTGGTATTTCTCTTTAGCACAACTTATTTTGTAAGACTCTCCCGTGTATTCTCTATGTAAGGTAAATCTTGCTAAAAGCAACAGAAGGTAGTTGTTTGTATTTGATTAAGCTTCAAGATTCTCCAATTAAATTATGTAGGGAAATAGACAAAATAATGTAATAATATGTATTCCACAATTAGAAATTATATTGCACAGTTCCTAAGCCAGAAGAGGTAAAAAATTGCCCCCAGCTATTACAATTAGAAAAATAATGGAGATTTATTCCTCTTTTTTCTTTTTTCAAATTTTGCTTTGTTCTTTGTTTCTTAAGTTCCCAGTTTCATCTTTGCAGTATCTACAGGGCAGAAAGAGAGCACAATGCCAGTGAGATTTTTTTTTCCTTTTCTTTCTAAGTGCTGCTTTTGGCTCTTTAAAGACCTTAAAAGTACATAGCCAAAAAATATGGAATTCAGAATAATCAAGGTGTATTTCTGACCGCTCTGTACTTCTGATCAATACTGAGAGTTCACAGAGATTGTAAAGTATGTCTCCCTCTGTGTGTCTGAGGTTTCCTAGGGCAGCCATAACAAGTGGAGTAGCTTAGAACAAAAAGAATTTACTTTCTCATAGTCCTGGAGGCTCAAAGTCCAAAATCAAGGTGTTGGCAGGCCGCGTTCCTTCTAAAGGCTCCAGGATGGACCCTTCCTTGCCTCTTCCAGCTTCTGGTGGTTGTGGGTAATCCTTGGCATTTCTTAGCTTGTAGATGGGTTACTCGAATCTCCGCCTCTGTCATCATATGGCCTTCTCTGTGTGTGTGTCTCTGCTTTTCTTCTAAGGATGCCAGCCTTTGGATTAGGGTCCATCCTAATCCAGTATAACCTCATTTTAATAACTAATTATATCTTAAAGACCCAATATGCAAATAAGATCATATTTGAGTTTCTGAGTGATTTGAATTTTGAGGGACACTGTTCATCTCAGTAAATTTCCCTTTTGTCTTTTTTTTTCTTAAGATTTAATTTATTTATTTGAGAGAAAGAGAAGAGAGAGAGAGAGAGCACAAGCAGGGGGAGGGGCAGAGGGAGAGGGATAAACAGGCTCCCCGCTGAACAGGGAGCCTGAGTTGAGGCTCGATCCCAGGATCCCAAGACTATGACCTGAGCCGAAGGCAGACGCTTAATGGACCGAGCCGCCCAGGTGCCCCACCCCCTTTTGTCTTTCCAACTGTCAAATTTTAATTAAATATTTCCAAAATGGCTGTGGATAGCAGCTTACCCAGGCTGGGTCATGGGAGCAGTTAGTCCTGGGTACAGACAGTAAGTGGGTGCATTATGTGTAGATTACAGGTTATCCTGTGTTTTATAGTATGTCTGGCAATTCTATACAATGGCAGTGATTAAATACTCCTCCCTGCAGAATCTTTTGTTGGTTTAAGTTTTATCCATCTGTGCGATTATTCTTGAGTTTTAATAACATATATGTAGGCTTCAGTTTAGCACATTTTTATTATTAACTCTTTAATAAATGTTCTATTCTACATGGAAGTAAATTTGGAGAACTCTTAGTTATATAGTTGTCCCCAGGATCATGGAGACTCAGCTGCATATAGTCATTTTGAAAGTAAGTTTATAATGTTTAAAACAGTTTAAACTTGTTTTGGAATAGTTTATGTCCCCAGTCTCTGTCTTATTACATATTCTTGAATTTAAAAGTAGATTAGAAACAACAATAGCAGAGTGGTTATAAAAAAGCAGAACCTTAACATGAGCTACTTCAGTGTGACCTAAAGCTTAAAATTTTAAAGAGAAATAATTCATAAGCTGAACTTGATTAAAATTAAAAACTTCTGGAGGGTACCTGGGTGACTCAGTTGGTTGGGCATCCAACTGTTGGTTTCGGCTCTGGTCATGATTTCACGGTCGTGGTATCGAGCTCCACATCAGTCTTCACATTCCGAGGGAGTCAGTTTGGAAGTCTTTCCCTCTCTTAAGCCCTTCCCCCTACTTGCACTCGTGCTCTCTCTCTCTCTCTTTCAAATAAATAAATCTTTTAAAAAAAATTAGAAACTTCTGCTCTGCCAAAGACAAGGTCAAGAGAATGAGAAAACAAGTCAGAGATGGGAGAAAATGTTTGCAAAAGACTTATCTCGTTAAACAAAATACGCGAAGAACTATTAAAACTCAGCAGTAAGAAAATAACCCAATTAAAAAAATGGGCCAAAGACCATAACAAACTTGAAGAGATACAGATGGCAAAAAAACATGAGAAGATATTCCACATCACGTGTCATTCGGAAAATGCAAATTAAAACAAGATGGCACTACATACCCATTAGAATGGCCAAAACATGGGGCACCTGGGTGGTTCAGGTCATGATCCTGGGGTTCGGGGATGGCATCCTGCATCGGGCACCCTGCTCAGTGAGGAGTCTGCTTCTCCCTCTGCCCCTTCCCCCTGCTTGTGATCTCACTCGTTCACTCGCTCGCTCACACTGTCAAATGAATAAATAAAAAACAAACAAACAAAAAATGGCCAAAACCTGGAACACTGACAATTCCAAATGCTGGTGAGGATATGAAGCAACAGGAACTCTCCTTCATTGCTGATGGGAATGCAGAATGGTACATATAGTCAGTCACTTTGGAAGACAGTCTGGTGCTTTCTTACAAAACTAAACATACTCTTACCATATGATCCAGCAGTTGATCTGCTCACTATTTATCCAAAGGACTGAAAACTTATGTCCACACAAAATCTGTACATCGCTGTTTACAGCAGCTTTATTCCTAATTGCCAAAAGTTGGAAGCAACCAAGAAATCCTTCAGTAAGTGAAGTGATAAGTAAACCTGGTGGATCCAGACAATGGACTATTATTCAGTGCTGAAAAGAGCTATTAAGCCCTGAAAAGACTTGGAGGAAGCTTAAGTGATGATTACTAAGTGAAAGAAGCCAATCTGAAAGGGCTCCATGTGGCATGATATGGAAGTAGTAAAAAGATCAGTGGTTGCTAGGGGCTGTGGGAAGAGGGAGGGATGAAGGGGTGGTGCATACTGGATGAGGGCAGTGGAACTACTCTGTATGACACCATAATGATAACATGTTGTTATACATTTGTCCAAACCTATAGAATGTAACACATCATGAGTGAAGTATAATGTAAACTAGGTCTTTGGGTGATAATGATGTGTCAATATAGGTTTATTAGTTGTAACTAACGTACCACCATAGTGGAGGATGCTGGTAATGGGGAAGGCCATGCACTGTGGGGGCGATGGGTGTATGGGAAGTTTCTATACTTTCCCTTAAATTTTGCTGTGAATCTTAACTGCTCTAAAAAAATGAAGTCTGTTAAAAAAAACTTAGAGGAAAGTGTGAACTGAGATGTGTAATACGTAATATTATGTTTGGTAAGTGTATATTTGAATTCATATATGAAATATTTTACTAATGTTAATATCTTTAGAATTGAAATTCTTTGTTAATTTTTTTCTTCCAAATTTTTATTTAAATTCTAGTTGGTTAATGTATTGTGGAATGTAGGTTTCTGGAGTAGACTCACTTACATATAACACACAGTGTTCATCATAACAAGTACCCTCCTTAATACCCATCACCCATTTAGCACATCCCCCACCCACCTTTCTCCATCAACCCTCAGTTTGTTCTCTATCATTAAGAGTCTTTTATGGTTTGCTTCCCTCTCTCTTTCTTTTTCCATTCCCATATGTTCATCTGTTTTGTTTCCTAAATTCCACATATGAGTGAAATCATATGGTATTTGTCTTTCTCTGATTTATTTCGCTTAGCATAATACACTCTAGTTCCATCCATGTCATTGCAAATGGGAAGATTTCATTCTTTTTTTAAAAAAAGATTTATTTATTTTTTGGGGGGAAGGGGCAGAAGGAGAGAGAGTGAAGCAGACTCCCCACTGAGCACGGAGCCCAACATCGGGCTTGATTCCACAACCCTGAGGTCATGACCTGAGCTGAAGTTAAGATTTGGATGCTCAACCAACTGAGCCACCCAGGTGACCCAAGATTTCATTCTTTTTGATGGCTGAATAGTATTCCATTGTATATGTATATACCACATCTTCTTTATTCATCAGTCAATGAACATTTGGGTTTTTTCTATAATTTGGCTATTGTTTATAGTTCTGCTATAAACAACGAGGTGCATGTACCCCTTCAAATCTGTATTTTTGTATCCTTTGGGTAAATACCTAGTAGTGCAATTGCGGGATTGTAGGGTAGTTCTATTTTTAACTTTTTGAGGAACCTCCATACCGTTTTCCAGAGTGGCTGTATCAGTTTACATTCCCACCAACAGTGTAAGAGGATTTCCTTTTTTCCACATCCTCACCAACATCTGTTGTTTCCTGTGTTGTTAATTTTAGCCATTCTGACAGGTGTGAGATGGTATCTCATCATGGTTTTGATTTGTTATTTCCCTGATGATGAGTGATGTTGAACATCTTCTCATGTGTCTGTTGGCCATCTGAATGTCTTCTTTGGAAAAATGTGTATTCGTGTCTCTGCTCATTTCTTAACTGGATTATTTGTTTTTTGGGTGTTGAGTTTCATGTTCTTTATAGATTTTAGATACTAACCCTTTATCAGATGTGTCATTTGCAGATATCTTCTCCCATTCCATCAGTTGCCTTTGAGTTTTGTTGATTGTTTCTTTTGCTGTGCACAAGCTTTTCATCTTGATGAAGTCCCATCATTCATTTTTGCTTTTGTTTCCCTTGCCCCTGGCAACATGTCTAACAAGAAGTTGCTATGGCTGAGGTCAAAGAGGTTGCTGCTTGTATTCTTCTCTAGGATTTTGATGGATTCCTGTCTTGCATTTAGGTCTTTCATCCATTTTGAGTCTATTTTTGTGCATGGTGTAAGGAAATGGTCCAGTTTCATTCTTCTGCATGTAGCTGTCCAGTTGTCCAAAGAGACTCCTTTTTCTATTGGATATTCTTTCCTGCTTTGTTGAAGATTAGTTGACCATATAGTTGTGGGAATTGTTAATTGTTTTAAAACTAAAACTAAAGAAAGAATGAAAGTGAAACATGACATCAGTGTATGCTTTAGTAGTGACAGATATTAAAAAAAATACCTTGGAATTCTTTTTGATAACACTTTAGATGCTTCATAGAGATCAAATGTACTAGTTAGATTTGTCTGTATAAAAGATGGTAAGAGTTGATATAAAGAAGTGATTCTTGTATTTCTGGAAAGGCTGCAGCTGAACTCACAGAGGATATCTTGAAACAACTGGATGCTTGTTTCATAAACCTCTGTTGTGGTCAGTGACAGGAGAGTGCTGCATATGTGGCCAATATTCACCATGGAGTTCATATAGGAATCAAAGAGATTAATCTCAAATTTTATTTCTGTCTTCTGGAAATCATTCTCTGAAACTTGTGGAGTCTGCTTTTTGGGAAACATTTCTTCATGTGTGATGTTTTGTGGAACTTTGGAAAAATTTTATTCATTCTTTTAAATCGCACCTTATTGTTGGAAAAAGCTATAGAAAGTCTTTCCTAGATAAGACGGAATGCTTATTATGAGGCAAGGACACAGTAACTTTTGAAAACTTAATCTCCACTTTGAAGTACTCTGTAATCCAAACGCATGTGGATGCATGAGAATCAGCTCAGATTTTGTCCTCTGCTACTGCAGTTTTCCTCTTTTGAATTATCTTTTTTTTCCCCCCGGTGTAGAATGTTAGTTGAGGTTAATCAGATACAAACATATTCGCAAATAGCCAGAATCTGCCTTCAACAATGTACGGTGAAATAGCCCAGAGGCATTTGTAAACACTTTGAATGGTTCTCAAAGAAACAAAGGCATGGATACTACTGCACTTTTTGGAATTTAATGAGAAGTGGGATTTTCTATGAATCTCTTTCAGACTTACCTTTGTGTCTAATACTTTCCCAAAATATTTGTGTATTTTGGGCTTCATTTGAAAAAAAATCTAAATTAAAATTAATAAAAGGTGTTCCTCTATCAACTATGCAAGGATAGATTGACAAATCTGGCTATATTCTTTTTTTTTTTTTTTTAAAGATTTTATTTATTTATTTGACAGAGAGAGAGATCACAAGTAGGCAGAGAGGCAGGCAGAGAGAGAGGGGGAAGCAGGCTCCCCGCTGAGCAGAGAGCCCGATGCGGGGCTCGATCCCAGGACCCTGAGATCATGACCTGAGCCGAAGGCAGAGACTTAACCCACTGAGCCAACCAGGTGCCCCTGGCTATATTCTTTATAAAGCATATACATGCAAAGAAGATCCATTTTGACAAAGTTCTTGACACTATTAGAAGTTAAGGCTCAAAGTAACAAATATTATTCATTTCCATAATGAACCAATATATGGAAATGTTATTTACTTTTTCAAAAACATACATATAATCAAATACATGAATCTGTTACTTTTCCTTTTTTTTTTTTTTTAAGAAAAATAATTTTGTCATAGAGAAGAGGGAGGTTGTTAAAAAGTGATTCTGTCTATTCTGTCAGATACACGGAATATACCTCTGGCAACAAAGATACCAGTAGATTGTGCTGGTGTGAACTTGAAGCTGTCACCTTCTGGTTGCGCTCACTGCACATTTCTAGGGCTCCACAAAGAGAGGCTTTCCTGTGTCGTCCTGCACAGGCCTGTGTGAGGACAGCTCTTTGTGGAAACCCAGCAGGTCTTGTCTCAGTGCTTCTGCCTGTTAAAACACTTTCAGAGCAGATAGAAATGTGTTTGCTTTTCTAAAAATACATAATGTAAGTGAAATGATTTTAGGTGTATTTTTGGAAATCCGTGGAAATTATTTGAAAAATAGTTCAGGTAACATTTGTCAATATTTGGAAATAAGATACTTTTTAAGAAGAAAATTACTATTATCTAGTGATACTATGACAGCTTTTTTTTTTTTTTTTTAAAGAGTTATTTATTTGAGAGAAAGAGAGAGAGCATGAGCAGGGCAGAGAGAGAAGGGGAGAGGAAGACAGGGAGCCCTGACCGACCCAGGTCTCGATCTCACCACCCTGAGATCATGACCTGAGCCAAAACCAAGAGTCAGACGCTCAACCCACTGAGCCACCCTGGCACC
Source organism: Potos flavus (assembly GCA_028534135.1). Classification (NCBI taxonomy): domain Eukaryota; kingdom Metazoa; phylum Chordata; class Mammalia; order Carnivora; family Procyonidae; genus Potos; species Potos flavus. Next base: position 102,158,360 of record CM052899.1, read on the forward strand.
CCAACTATGACAGCCTTTTTAGTATTTGATTACAAACAGCTGAGAAGCGATACACAGTTTATGACTCTATGATTCATTACATTATCATCTGATCTGCCAGAGAAAGAAATTTGAGAAACATAGTATTATCAGTCACACACCTCTTAAGCCCTTTCGTTAAGATATTCCTAACTCTTAGTCTAAAAAATGTGTTCAGTTACTCTGTGCTTTGAGTTAGTCCTTCTAGTTCAAAAATATAATCATAAAACTAATTTAAAAACTTACCTAGTGAGTTGCTAATAGAATCCTCAGCAATAGATAGACAGGTTTGGAAATTAAAAAATTTTACATGCAAACTGCTTGGCTTGCACATTTAGGTTCTTAGGTATTTTTTTCTACTTTTAGACAATATTTTGTTGGGCTCTTTAAAATAGTTTTGATCTTATAATTCACTCTGGATGTAAATGTGTGTTACTCAGGGGTCTTTTCAAAAAACCTCTTTCAAAGCCTATTATTTCCTTGGAAGTAAAATACCTGTTGTAGAAGAAGGCTTTTATATTACCTATCAGGACTCCCAGAGGACGTGGAGAATTATTGACACTAATCATAGACCCACCAGCCTTTAACCTGTCAAAGAATGTCCAGAGGGAAAGGTGCCTGGTAATTCCTGCTTCACCTCTTGAGAGCTGTCAAGTGCTTTAGGGTTTACTTTGACCTGGGCCATAAAATTTGTCATTACAAATCATGTTTGTGAGTGGAAGATGGGGATAGCTGTCTTTTTACGAGAAAATTTAAGCAGAAAAGAAAAAATTGGGTAGATGAGTTTTATCATTAATATTATTTGTAGCATTAATCGGTATAAAGAAATAAGTGAGTTCCATTTTCTAGATTAGTGATTCTCAAATTTTTTTGGACTCACAATGACTTTACATTCATAAAAATTATAGAGAACCCCAATGTACCTTTGTTTATGTGGGTAAATTTTAAAACTGAGGCTTAAATATTTACTCATTTCAAATCACGGTACCAAATCCGTGACATGTTAATATATGAGTTGTTTTATGAAGAATAAATATATTTACAAAACAGAAAATGTAGTGAGAATAATGACATTGTTTTACATGTTTGCAAGTCTCTTTAATGTGCTGCTTAACGGAGGACAGCTGGATTTTCATCTGCTTCTGCATTCAATTTGCAACATGTTGTTTTCATTGAAACATACAAAGAAAAAATGATCTTACATAGATATGTAGTTGGAAAAGAAAGGAGTACTTTAATAGCCTTTTCAAATGATTGAGGCTATTCTTTGATACTACATGAGAACTTAAGCAGTGGTCGTTTCTTAAAGGTTAGTGGCAAAGTGGAATCTGAAGCTGTTTTAATGAACTGTTTGTACTCTGTTACATTAAAATCTGTTGGTGTGTCTTGCACCTTTAATGGATCTTTTAAATTATTATTTCTTTTACTGAGACATAGCTGACAGTGTTACATTAGTTTCAGGTGTACAGCATAGTGATTTGACAACTCCATACCTTATGCTACACTCACAAGTGCAGCTCCCACCTGTCACCATACACTGTTATTACAACACCACTGACTATATTCTCTGTGCTGTACCTTTTATTACCACGACTTACTCATTCTTTTTTTTTTTTTTTTAAAGATTTTCTTTATTTGTCAGAGAGAGAATGAGAGAGAGCACAAACAGGGGCAGCAACAGGGAGAGGGAGAAGCAGGCTCCCCATTGAGCGAGGAGCCCAATGCGGGACTCGATCCCAGGTCCCTGGGATCATGACCTGAGCTGAAGGCAGTCGCTTAACCGGCTGAGCCACCCAGGCATCCCGGACTTACTCATTCTTAATGGATCTTTTATTTGTATGTGATATCGTAACATAATGCATTGGTTATTTGAAAAATATTGGTGTCTTAAGATTGCCAAATGTTTCCAAACATTGAAACATTCCATCATATAATGCCACATTCACATTTGTTAATATCACATTGATGTTATCTGTAAAGTCTTTTAAGTATTGGGAAGAGCTCAAGCTCATGGTAGTGGATGCAAATTTTCCTAAATCCTAATTTTTACCTGTAAGTTTGAGTTTTATCCTTGTCCACAATACTTTTACTTATCTTCCTTGAAGTGACAAAGCTCACTTCATTCATTTTCAAGAAAATGTCTGCCAAATATCCAAGTCTGAATAACGATAGTTTGTCTGGCAGTTCTTTCCAGTGACGATGAAGTTTCACGAACCAGATGACTAATTCAGTTTACAACTCAAGCAGTGGCCCAGATGCTTTTCCTCAAGAAATCCATTTTATGGGACTTTATCTGTACTTCCCATTCTATCATTTCATCACATAGACTATTATAACCATGTCTACTCGAGGTTAGAGTTTAATACAATTAATAATTTTTATTGCTTTATCAAGGACATTCTTATGTGAAACTGACTTTTTTTTTCTGCTGATGGCTGGTGGTGAAGGATACAGTGACAGCACAGTTGGGATCTACTGCCTTGACTTTCGCGGAGGCACCAGGACTGTTACCACCACTGCCTTTGTAACATCAGGGCAAATGTTGTTAACACAGTTGTGGCTAACTTGAGATTCAAAGAAACTATTCAGTACTTTGAATATGTCAGCATCTCTTGCATTCTGTTGCCAAAGATCCACATAAAAGAAATCTTTGATGATTCATTGTGCAGATTAACAGACAAATATAAGCAAACAGTGAGTCCATCATTCTGGAGATTCATCCATTTCTCAGGCAAACGGTGATACTTCAGATGAGAGATGAGCTCAGTATCCTGTTGCAACTAAATCTTTATTTGGATGACTTACTGTGTCATTGTCAAGTGACAATGCTGTGATTTCATTTTCTGACTTTTTATCCAGTAGGCATTCAGCAATGTCAACTGTAAAACTCTCTCAGCTAATATGTGTGCTTCTCATAATGAATTGTTGAACACTACATCAAAAACTAATGATGTACTATATGTTGCCTAACTGAACATAAAAAAATATATACATGTGTGCTTTTCCAGCTGTGTAACATGATAACTAGTTCTGTAAGATGCTCCAGTGATTTTTTCATTTCTAGTTTGAAAGCATTATGATATAAAATAATATATTAGAGCATAATAAACAATGTTTGCCTTTTAAAGAGCTTATCTTGTCTAAGTTTAAAATCTTCCATTATTTTTTCTTTATATGGAAAATGATGGGTCTCAAAATGATACTACAATTTAACTGGCACCATAA
>CM052899.1:102162102-102204063 GCA_028534135.1 Potos flavus
CCTTCCTACCTTCCTCCCCTCCTCTCTTCCTCTCTTCCTTTCCCTTCCTTCCTTCCTCCCTTCCCTCCCTTCATTCCTTCCTTCCTTTCAAGAGAGAGAGAGAGAGACTTTTACTTTTTCTTTTCTTTTTTTTGACTACCTTCTCCCATTTCACCCACCTCCCACCTCTGGCAACCACCAGTCTGTTCTCCGTTTCCATGAGCTTGTTATTGTTGTTTTTAGATTCCACTTATATGTGAGATCATACAGTATTTGCTTTTCTCTGACTTATTTCACTTAGCATAACGCCCTCAAAGTCCATCTGCGTTGTCACAAATGGCAAGATTTCATCCCCCCCCCCTTTTTTTAGAGAGAGAGAGAGTGATCACAAATGAGTAGGGGCAGAGGGAGAGAGAGAGAATTCCAAGCAGGCTCCATGCCCAGCACAGAGCCCCATGCAGGGCTTGATCCCATAAGCCTGAGATCATGACTTGACCAGAAATCAAGAGTTGGATGCTCAACTAACTGAGCCACCCAGGTTTTTTTATGGCTGAGTCATATTCCATTGTGTGTATGTGTATGCTACATTTTCTTTATCCATTCATCATCAATGAACATTTCGATTGTTACACTATCTTGGTTATTATAAGTAATGCTGCAGTGAATATGGGGTTGCATATATCTCTTTGAGTTAGTGTTTTTATTTTTTTCAGATAAATATCCATGACTAGAATTGCTGGATCATATGGTAGTTCTACATTTAATTTTTTAGGTATCCTCCATGTTGTTTTCCTTAGTGACTATACCAACTTACATTCCCATCAGCAATGTACAAGAGTTGCCTTTTCTCCACATTCTTGCCAACATTTGTTATCTCTTATCTTTTTGATAATAGCCATTCTAACAGGTATCAGATGATACATCATTGTCGTCTTGATTTGCATTTCCCTGATAATTAGTTGAGTACCTTTTCATGAACTAAGTGGCTGTCTGTATGTCTTCTTCGGAAAAATGTTTGTTTAGATTTGTGGCTCATTTCTTAATTGAATTGTTTGTTTTTTGCTGTTGAGTTGGACAAATTCTTTATATATTTTGGATATTAACCCCTTAGCAGGCATATGATTTGCAAGTATTTCCTCCCATTCAGTATGTTGCCTTTTTATTTTGTTGATGGTTTCCTTTTTGTGCAGAACCTTTTTAGTTTGATATAGTCCCACTTTTTTATTTTTGTTGCCTTTACTTTTGGTGTCAAATCCAAAAAATTCAAACCAAGACCAATGTCAAGGAACTTACCACCTATGTTTTCTTTCAGGAGTTTTATGATTTCGAATCTTACATTCAAGTCTTTAATCCATTTTGCATTAACTTTTGTGCATGGTTGAAGATGGTTTCATTCTCTTGCATGTGACTGTCCAGTTTTTCCAATACCATTTACTGAAGAGACTGTCCTTTCCCCATTGTATATTCTTGTCTCCTGTGTCATAAATTAATTGGCCATACATATATGAATTTATTTCTTGGTTCTCTATTCTACTGATCTGTGTGTCCGTTTTTATGCCAATACCATAATGTTTTAATTCCTTTGTTTTGTTATATGTTTTGAAGTCAGAAAACATGATGCTTCCAGATTTGTTTTTCTTTCTCAAGATTGCTTTGGCTGTATAGGGTCTTTTGCGGTTCCATAAAAATTTTTGGATTATTCATTCTATTTTGTGAAAAATACATTGTGGTTTTGATAGGGATTGCATTGAATCTGTAGATTGCTTTGGATAGTATGGACATTTTAGCAATATTAATTCTTCCAGTCCATGGGTACAGAATATCTTTACATTTATTTATGTCTTCTTCAGTGTCTTTTAATAATGTCTTATAATTTTCAGTGTCTTTTTTTTTTAAGATTTTACTTATTTATTTGACAGAGAGAGACAGTCAGAGAGAGAACACAAGCAGGGGAAGTGGGAGAGGGAGAAGCAGGCTTCCCGCTGAGCAGGGAGCCCAACGCGGGTCTCAATCCCAGGACCCTGAGATCATGACCCAAGCCGAAGGCAGACACACTTAACCAACTGAACCACCCAGGTGCCCCAAATTTCAGTGTCTTATAATTTTCAAAAATAATTTCAGTCTTTCACTGCCTTGGTTAAACTTATTCTTGGATATTTCATTCTTTTTGATGCAGTTGTAAATAAGATTGCTTTCTTAATTTCTCTTGCTAGTAATTAATTCTTAGTACATAGAAATGCAACAGATTTCTGTATATTGATTTTGTATCCTACAATTTACTGTGTTTATGCTAACAGATTTTTGTGAAGTCTTTAGAGTTTTCTCCATATAATATCATGTCATCTGCAAATAGTGACAGCTTTACTTCTTCCTTTCCAGTTTGTATGCCTTTTATTTCTTTCTGTTGTCTAATTGCTCTAGCTAGGACTTCCAATGCTGTGTTGGATAAAAGTGGTGAAAGTTGGCATCCTGGTCTTGTTCCTGATCTTAGAGAAGTTTTGAATTTTTCACCATTGAGTATGATGTTAGCTGTGGTCTTGTCATATGTGGCCTTTATTATGTTGAGGTATGTTCCCTCTGTAACCACTTTGTTGAGACTTTTTATAATAAATGGGTGCTGAATTCTGTCAGATGCTTGTTCTGCATTTGTTGACATGAGCATATGATTTTTACACTTCATTTTATTGATGTAGTATATCATGTTGATTGACTTGTAGGTGTTGAACCTTCCTTACATCCCTGGAATAAATTCCACTTGATCATGGTATATGATTTTTTATAACTTCTATGAGTTTAGTTTATTAATATTTTGTTAAGAACTTTTACATCTGTGTTCATCGAGGATATTGGCCTGTAATTTTCTAGTGGTGACTCTGGTTTTGGTATCAGGGTAACGCTTTTCTTGTAAAATGAACTTGGAAATTTTCCCTCCTCTTCTGTTTTTTGCAAGAGTTTGAGAAGGACTGGTATTAATTTTTCTTTGAATGTTTGGTAGAATTCACCAGTGAAGATGTCTAGTCCTGGATTTTTGTTTTTTGGGAGATTTTCGATTATTGATTCAATCTCCTTACTAGTTAATTGATCTGTTCACATTTTCGAGATTGATTCAATCTCGGAAGGTTGTATATTTTTAAGAATTTATCCATTTCTTCTAGGTTGCCCAATTTGTTGGTGTATAGTTGTTCATAGTAGTCTCTTACAATTCTTTGTATTTCTGAGATATCATTTGTAACATCTTTTTCATTTCTGATTTTGTTTGAGTCCTCTCTCTTTTTTTTTTTCTGGGCAAATCTAGCTAAATTAGGCTTGTCAGTTTTGTCTTTTTTTTTTTTTTTAAAGAATCAGCTCTTCATTTCATTGATCTTTTCTATTGTCTTTTTAGTCTCTATTCCATTTATATCTGCCCTGGTCTTTGTTATTTCCTTCCTTCTGCTAACTTGGGGTCGTGTTCGTTCTTCTTTTTCTAGTTTATTAAGATGTGAAGTTAGGTTCTTTATTTGACATTTTTCTTATTTCTTGAAATAGTCATTTATCTCTATGATCTTTCCTCTTAAACTGCTTTTGCTGCATCTCATAAGTTTTGGTATGTTGTATTTCCATTTTCATTTGTCTCAAGGTGTTTTTCAATTTCTCTTTTGATTTCTTTGTTGATCCATTGGTTGTTCGGTAGCATATTCCTTAATCTTCATGTATTTGTGAATTTTCCAGGCTTCTCCTTATAATTGATTTCTAGTTCCATACCCATGGGATCTAAAAATATGCTTGAGTGATTTCAGTCTTCTTAAATTTGTTAAGACTTGATTTATGGCCTAACCGATGATCTATTTCGGAGAACGTTCTATGTGCACCTGAAAAGAATGTGTATTCTGTTGCTTTTGGATGGTATGTACTGTGTATATCTGTAAGGTCCATTTGGTCTAATGTGTCATTTAAAATACTGTAATTATAAACGCTAAAGGAGAACTTGATGTATATGAATATGTTGATATGTGAAATAAGGAGAAAGGGAAAGGAAAGAGCTTGTTCCCAACTCCACCATAGAGCCCTTCCTTTATGGTGGTTCTTTTTCATCACTACTTTTTAATAGGCATATTATACTTATATTTACTACATACACCTTATATATAAGTTAGCTTTTTTTGATAGGGAGAGGAAGCAGCATTTATTTTGTTTTTGTGGTAATGCCTTCGAAGGATATAACTTTTTAAAACTTTATTGTTTAATGTGTGATTTAATAATCTGATTGTCCTTATTTTTTTTTATCTCTAATTAGATATTTTAAGTATTTGGGTGTATCCTGAAGCAGTTTGAAAAGGGAAATACTTAAAAGAATAGTATGTGATGTTGGCACCCAAATATGTACAGTTCATGACACTCTTCATTTATGTGAAGAAACTTCAGTGAGAATTCGTGAAAAACTTACGTTCAGATTTTTAGCCTATCTGATATGCTTAGTCATGTGTCATGAAGAATTTTTCTATACACAAACTGTGATGGTATAAGCTTTAATTAATATTCATAAAACATTTATTTTATGATCTTTTTACTCATAGTGTTGGTATTACATTTTTCATATCTGATGGATTTAAGAAATGGATTTTAATATTTGAGGATTTTCATTTCACAACTCAGTGCTTAAGAGCTCATGATTCCAGGAGGATGAGAAGGAGGCACATAGTGCCCCACAGTGATGCAAAGAGGTTAGAAAGTCACTTCCTAGAAACAGCTCTATGTTATGGAAATGGGAACATGAATTTTGGTGGACATTTAACCATGTCTTCCGCACATGAGTTCTTTACCATTTCCTGTAGTCCTAAAAATGTGTGAAGTAGGTACTGTTATTTTCCCCCATTTTACAGATGAGATTATTGAGGCTTAGATCTGTCCAAAAATAATAAGGTTCTGACTTGAGATTTAAACTCAAGTCATTCTGACTCAATATCCTCTATTATTTTCTTTTTTCCTCCTGCTGTGACTTTTATTCCTATGACCTATTCATTCCATAGTGGGGACCCTGTATCTCTCACTCCCCTTTACCCATCTTGCCCAACTGCTGACCCATCCACCTCTGACAACCATCAGTTTATTCTGTGTATTTATAGGTCTGATTCTGCTTTTTGTTTGTCTATTCATTTGTTTTTGCTTTTGTTTCAGATTCCACTTGTTAGTAAAATCATAGTATTTGGTTTCTCAGTCTGACTTATTTCACTTACCATAATATTCTCTTCTTTTTAAAAATTTTTTTTTATTTATTTTTTTTAAAGATTTTATTTATTTATTTGACAGAGAGAGTGAGATCACAAGCAGGCAGAGAGGCAGGCAGAGAGAGAGGGAGAAGCAAACTCCCTGCTGAGTGGAGAGCCCGATGTGGGGCTCGATCCCAGGACCCCGAGATCACGACCCGAGCTGAAAGCAGAGGCCTTAACCCACTGAGCTGCACAGGTGCCCCTACTATAATATTCTCTAGGTGCATCCATCCATAATACCCTCTAGATCCATCTCAAATGACACAATCTCATCTTTTTATGGCTGTGCCATATTCCATATATATATATATATATTCCATATATATATATTCCATATATATATTCCAATATTCCAATATATATTCCATTCACACACACACACACACACACACACACACACACACACACACATACATATATCTCACATCTTCCTTATCCATTTGTCTATTGATGGACACTTAGATTGCTTCAGTATATTGGCTGTTGTAAATAACGTTGCAATAAACACAGAAGTGCACATATCTTTTTGAATTAGTGTGTTCATTTTCTTTGTGTAAATACCCAGTAGTAGAATTATTGGATTATATGGTATTTCTATTTTTAATTTTTCAAAGCACTTCCATACTGTTTTCCACTGTGGCTGCACCAATTTACAGTCCTACCAACAGTGCGCAAGGGTTCCCCTTTTTCCATATCCTCACCAACATTTGTTGTTTCTTGTCTTTTTGGTTTTAGCCATTCTGATAGGTATAAAATGATATTTTAGTTTTGAGTTGCATTTTCCTGATGATGAGGGCTGTTGAGGATCTTTTCATGTATCCATTGGCTATCTTTATGTCTTTTTTGGAAAAATGTGTATTTAAGTCCTCTGCCCATTCTTTAACCGAATTATTTGGGGTTTGGCGTTGAGTTGTACATGTTCTTTATGTATTTTGGATACGTATATGTGTGTGTGTGTGTGTGTGTGTGTGTGTGTGTGTTCATGGTGGTTTCCTTTGCTGTGCAAATCTTTTTACTTTGATGTTATCCAAATAATTTATTTTTGCTTTTGTTTTTCTTGCGTGAAGAGACATATCAATTAAAATGATCCTATGGCCAATGTCAGAGAAATTACTGCCTGTGTTTTTTTATGGTTTTTAGGATCTTTATGATTTCAGATCTCACATTTAGATCTTTAATCTTTTTTAGTTTATTTTTGTTTATGATGTTAAAGAGTGATATAGTTTGATTCTTTTGCATGTAGCTGTCCAGTTCTCCCAGCACCATTTATTGAGGAGACTGTCTATTGTATATTCTTGCCTCCTTTGTCATAGATTAACTGACCATATAACCAGTGGTTTATTTTGGGATCTCTATTCTATTCCACTGATCTCTGTATCTATTTTTATGCTAGTACTATACTATTTTGATTACTACCGCTTTATAGTATATCTTGAAATCTGGAACTTTGACATCTCCAAGCTTTGTTTTTCTTTTTCAAGATTGCTTTGGCTATTTGGGATCTTCTGTGGTTCCATACAAGTTTTAGTATTATCTGTTCTAGTTTGTAGAAAAAAATGCTGTTAGTATTTTGGTAGGGATTGCATTGAATCTGTGGATTGCTTGAGTAGTATGGACATTCAAACAGTACTGATTCTTCCAATCCACAAGCATGGAATATCTTTCCATTTGTTTGGGTCATCTTCAGTTTCTTTTGTCAGTGTTTTATAGTTTTCAGAGTAGAGGTCTTTCACCTCTTTGGTTTAGTTTATACCTAGGTATTTTATTCTTTTTGGTGCATTCATAAAGGGTGTCGTTTTAAAATTTCTCCTTCTTGGGGTGCCTAGGTGACTCAGTCATTAAGCGTCTGCCTTCAGTTCAGGTAATGAACCCAGGGTCCTGGGATTGAGCCCCACATCGGGATCCCTGCTCAGAGGGGAGCCTGCTTCTCCCTCTACCACGCCCCCTGCTTGTGTTCCCTCTCTCGCTGTGTCTCTCTTTGTCAAATAAATAAATAAATCTTAACAAAGAAAAAAGTGTATATAATTTTTAAAAAAAATCTCTGCTAGTTTCTTATTAGTGTGTAGGAATACTACCGATTTCTGGGTATTAATTTTATATGCTACACCGTAGCCTCTAATTCTTAAGCACTGGACCTGTGTTTCTTAAGTAGAGGCGAGTTTGTCCCCCAAGGGACAGGGGCACATTTGGCAATGTCTGTAGACATTTTTTGGTGTGTGGGGGGGTACTACTGGCATCTAGTGGGTAGAGGCTAGAGATGCTGCTAAACATTCCCTCTCCCCTTGTTCCCTTTCCCCAGTCACCAACACACAAAATTTATCAAGCTCAAAATGTCAATAGTACCAAGGATGGGAAATTCTGAAGTAGACTGTACATTACCCATGTTGGTAGAAGGTAATGTAGAGGCATGATATCCTTGAAAAAGACTGGGAGCAGGTACTGAGGAGTAAGGTAAGTGTTAATTACAAAAGGATATAAAGGATTGGTGAATAGTGGGTGCTAGTGGTTGTTGAATGCAGAAGGCTAATGGTTCTATTATTTTTCTGTCAGCCACTTGGCATTTCTGGAACTTGACAATGTTTTTTTAAAAAGTAAATGATCTGACATAAACAGACATTTCTCCAAAGAAGACACACAGATGGCCAACAGACATATGAAAAGATGCTCAACATCACTCATCATCAGGAAAATGCAGATCAAAACTACAGTGAGATATCACCTCACACCTGTCAGAATGGCTAAAATAAAGAAACACTGTTGGGGAGGATGTAGAGAAAGGGGAACCCTTGCACGCTGTTGGTGGGAATGCAAACTGATGCAGCCTCTGGAAAACAGTATGGAGGTTCCTAAGAAGGTTAAAAACAGACATGACTCTCTAGTAATCACACTACCGGGTATCTACCCCCAAAATACAAAAACACTAATTCAAAGGGATATATGCACCCCTGTGTTTATAGCAGCATTATTTACAATAGCCAATTTATGGAAGCAGCCCAAATGTCCACGATAGATGAATGGATAAAGATGATGTGGTGTGTGTTTGTGTGCGTGTGTGCACGTGTGTGTATGGTATATATAATGGAATATTACTCAGCCATAAAAAGGAATGGAATCTTGCCATTTGCACCAATATGGATGGAGCTAGAGAGTATAATACTAAGTGAATTAAGTCAGTCAGAGAAAGACAAATACCGTATGATCTCACTCATATGTGGAATTTAAGAAACAAAAAAATGACCAAAGGAAAAAAAGAGAAAAGAAAAAAAGGAAGAGAGAAAGAAACCAAGAAACAGACTTTTAATTATAGAGAACAAGCTGATGATTACCAGAGGGGGGTTGAGGGGGATGGGTGAGATAGGTGATAGGGATTAAGGAGGATACTTGTCATGTTGAGCACTTGGTGACTTATGGAAGTGTTGAATCACTATATTGTACACCTGAAACTAATGTAACACTGTATGTTAACTATATTGGAATTAAAACAAACACTTAAAAAAAAAGTAATGATTTGTATTTTACTGGGTGAAAATGTCTTTTAAATCATTTTATTTCTGGACTCAGGAAGACAAGACTCGTCCTTTTATCATATCCAGCCCTACAAATGGGGCCGAATCTATTAAAGAAGGCTGGCTCTCTGTCAACCCATATGACAATAATTTTGGTGATGTACATTTTTACGACTATACCAGTGATTGCTGGGATTGGAAAGTTTTCCCAAAAGCTCGATTTGTATCTGAGTATGGATATCAGTCCTGGCCTTCCTTCAGTACATTAGAAAAGGTAAGCCACTTTTGATTTCCCAGTGATTCAGAATGGTAGGCCTTGGGCATATGTCATTCTCAACAGAGGTTCAGAACGTCAAATGAGACAAGATTGGGCGTGTTCAGGGTGGTATGGCCATAGACAGTCAAATGAAATATGCTTAGTATTTAACTGAAAGTTGAGGAAGATCATAGAAGAGAACTTTTTTTCTTTAAAGTTTGGGGAGCTAAATTTCTTATAGTCATCATTTTGAGGATTATAACTTTTCGATCCTGCTTTTAATTATATTCCTTCACTTACGTTTAAAAGTTAAATGGGAACCACTGGTTGCTTAAGCCTGGCTTCTTTTCATGCATGAAAGTAATTCTCACTTGCTACTTTCTGTATATCCTACAACTGTTTTATCATTTACAGATATTCAGAACTGAATGGTTTGCTACAGTAAGAGAAATGAATGTGATAAGTAAAGTTTTATCTAATGTAATCAGGTCGTATTATTTCTTTTCTTTTGTTTCCTCTCCTTCATCTTCTGTTTCCTCCTCCCCTTCCTTCTCCTTTTTTCTTTCATGTTGCTGTATCTGATTTTCACTGTGGCATTTCACTTTCCTTGTTCCTACAGATTCAGTTTCATAGGTGGATTCAATTTCAGAGTTGTTATGTGTTCTTTTTTAAACAGCCTTATTGAGATATAATTCACTGACCATACAATCCACTTATTTAAAATGTACACTTTCATGGTTTTCAGTATATTCACAGAGTTGTGCAGCCATCACCATGACCTAATTTTAGAGCATTTTCATCACCCAAAGAAACTCTGTACCCAAAGTACTCCCGACTCTCTGTCCCTCCCACCCCAGTTCTAGGCACCACTACTCTGCTTTATGTCTATATATTTGCTTTTTCTGCATAATTCATATATTGGAATCATAAAATATGTGATTTTTTAAAAAAGATTTATTTATTTATTTATTTGACAGAGAGAGAGATCACTAGAAGGCAGAGAGGCAGGCAGAGAGAGAGGGGGAAGCAGGGTCCCTGCTGAACAGAGAGCCCGATGCGGGGCTCGATCCCAGGACCCCGAGATCATGACCCAAGCCGAAGGCAGAGGCCCTAACTCACCGAGCCACCCAGGTGCTCAAAATATATGATCTTTTTAGGCTGACTTCTTTCACTCAGCATAAAGTTTTCAAGGTTCATCCATGTTGTGTTGTGTAGTAGTTTGTCATTATTTTTTATTGCTGAATAATATTGAACCATACAGATATACTACATTTTGTTTACCCATTCATCAGTTGATGTACACTGTGTTATTCCCACTTTTTGGCCATTATGAATAATAATAGCTGCTGTGAACATTTGTATACATTTTTTTTTGTGAACAATGTTTTCAGTTCTATTAAATATACACTTAGGAGTGGAATTGCTGGGCCATATGGTAACCGTATGTTTAACATTCCGAGGAATTGGCAAACTATTTACCATAGTTTGCGAACACTGCACCATTTTACATTACCTCCAGAAAATGTATGAAGGTTCCAATTTCTCTACATCTTTGTCAACACTAATTTTCCCTTTAACATTTCCCTGGATATTTGCATTTACAGGAAATTTGCTTTTCCTTCATGGATAGTGATATTGAGCCTCTTTTCATGTGCTTTTTGGCCATTCGTATATTTTCCTTAAGAGAAATGTCTATTCAAAAACTCTTGGCCTATTTATTAATTGAGTTATTTGTCTTTTTGTTATTGAATTGTGCCAATGTTTATAGCAGCAGTGTCTGCAGTAGCCAAAACATGGAAAGAGCCTAGCTGTCCATCAACAAATGGATGGGTAAAGAAGATGTGGTATATATATATACAATGAAATATTACTCAGCCATCAAAAAGAATGAAATCTTGCCATTTGCAGTGACGTGGATGGAACTAGACTACATTATGCTAAGCAAAATAAGTCAGTTAGAGAAATACAAATTCCATATGCTTTCACTCATGTGAAATTTAAGAAATAAGACAGATGAACATAGAGGAAGGGAAGGAAAAATAAAGTTAGATAAAAAGAGAGAGCGAGGCAAACTATAAGGGACTCTTAACTATAGGGAACAGACAGGGTTGCTGGAGGGGAGGTGCCGGGGGGGACAGGGTCACTGGGCGATGGGCATTAAGGAGGGCATTTGATGGAATGAGCACTGGCTCCATACATATGCAACTGATGAATCACTAAATTCTACCCCTGAAACTAATAATATACTATATGTTAACTCATTTGAATTTAGATTAAATAATTTTTTAAAGAGTTATATATATATATATTCTGGATATGTTTTTGATCAGATCTATGTTTTGCAAATATTTTCTCCTAACTTGTAAGTTTTCTTTTTACTTAGTTAATGGTGTCGTTTAAAGCACAAAAGTTTTGAATTTTTTTTTTTAAAGATTTTATTTATTTATTTGACAGAGAGAGAGAGATCACAAGTAGGCAGAGAGGCAGGCAGAGAGAGAGGGGGAAGCAAGCTCCCTGCTGAGCAGAGAGCCTGATGCGGGGCTCGATCCTAGGACCCTGAGATCATGACCTGAGCCGAAGGCAGAGGCTTTAACCTACTGAGCCACCCAGGTGCCCCAAAAGTTTTAAATTTTTTAAAGATTTTTTATTTATTCATTAGAGTGAGAGAGAGCACAAGCAGGGAGAGGGGCAGTGGGAGAGGGAGAAGCAGGCTCCCTGCTGAGCAAGGAGCCCAATGAGGGCTCGATCCCAGGACCCTGGGATCAAGACCTGAGTCAAAGGCAGATGCTTAACCGACTGAGCCACCCAGGCATCCCAAAAGTTTTAAATTTTGATGAAGTCCTTATCAGTCTTCTCTTTTATCTCTTGTGCTTTTGGTATTGTATCTAAGAAACCATTTTCTAACCTGAGATTACAAAGGTTTACTCCTGTGTTGTCTTCTAGTTTTAGCTCTTACATTTAGATCTGTGATCTATTTTGAGTTAGTTATTCTATATGGTGTGAGGTAGGTGTCCAGGTTCATTTTTTTTTTTTTTGCATGTGAATATCTAGTTATCCAAACATCATTTATCGAAAACATTGTTCTTTCCCTCATTGATTTTCTTGACCCCTTTGTCGAAATCAATTAACCATAAATGTTAAGGTTTATTTCTGGATTCTCAGTTTGTTTCCATTGATCTGCCTGTCTATTTCATCCCGGTATGCACTGTCATCATTACTTACAGTTCTGTAGTGAGTTTCCAAAGCAGGAAGTGTGAGTCCACCAACTTCGTTCCTCTTTTCAAGATTGTTTTGACTGTCCTGGGTGCCTTCCATTTATATATCAATTTTAGGATCACCTTGCCAGTTTCTGCAAAAAAGTCCACCGGGCTTTTGATAGGGATCGTGTTGAATCAGTAGATTAGTTTGCAAAGTATTACCATCTTAACAATATGAAGTCTTCTGATCCATGAACGTGTGATGTCTTCTTTCACTATTTTATAGTCTCATTGTACAAAATTTATACTTCTTTGGTTAAATTTGTTCCTAAGTATTTTATTCTTTTTGTACGTGGAATTATTTTCTTAATTTATTTTCACATTGTTCATTACTAGTATATAGAGACAGTTGATTTTTGTAGATTGAACATATATTCTGCTACCTTGCAGAACTTATTTATTAGCTTTAATAGTTTTTGTGAATCCTCTATGTTTTTCTATATTTAAGAGCATGTCATCTGCAGATAGAATTAGTTCTACTTCTTCCTTTTCAATATGGATGCCTTTTATTAACTTTTCTAGGCTAATTGCCCTGGCTAGAACCTCCAGTACAATGTAGAATAGAAATGGTGAGAACAGACATCTTTGTCTCATTGCTTTTCTTAGGGAGAAAGCTTTTAGTCTTTTACTCTTTAGTAAGATGTTAACTGTAGGTTTTCCATAGATGCCTTTTATCAGGTTGAGGAAGTTCCCTCTTATTTCTAGTTGGTTGAAGGCTTGTATCATAAAAGGGTGTTGAATTTTGTCAAATGCTCTTTTTCTGCATCTACTGAAATAATCATGTACCTGGGGGCCCCTGGATGGCTCAGTCTGGTAAATGTCCAACTCTTGATTTTGGCTCAGGTCATGATCTCAGGTCGTGGGCTCAAGCCCTACTTTGAGCTCTGCGCTCAGCACAGGGTCTGCTTGGAATTCTCTCTCTGTCTCCCTCTGCCCCTCCCACACTCATATGTGCACATGTGCTCTCTTAAAATAAATACGAACTTTAAAAAAAAGTTATAAAAAATAATCATGTACCTGTAGTTTTTGTTTCCCCTCCCCTACTACTTGTGTAAAGTAACCACAAAAAAATTTTAAGACCGTTTCAAAATCTTCCTCAATTTTACCACCTGAACCCAACTATTTTTGCTTCCACATGATGCAGTTATATTGTATTTTTAACTTACTTTTTTAAGATTTTATTTATTGATTTGAGAGAGCATGAGAGAAAGAGCACGCACAGGGACAGAGGGAGAGAGAGAAGCAGACTCCCTGCTGAGCAGGGAGCCTCACGTGGGACATGATTCCAGGACCCTAGGATCATGACCTAAGCCAAAGGCAGATGCTTAACCACTGAGCCACCCGGGCGCCCCTGTATTTTTAACTTTAATAAGTAATGTCATAACCTTAGATCTACCGCTTGTTTTTTTTTTTTAGTACTCCCATATTATGAGGTGGATTTTTTTAGAAATACTGTTGTTTCAAAATGAAGGAGGATGGAGTTGAGTATCCTGACTCAGGTAGGAACAGGTGTTAGAATGGGAAGGAAGGAATGAAAGAAGCAAAAATAATTACTAAGCAGGTGCTCTTTACCACAGACCCACTGTTTCATTTAGCAATAATCTACTCCTTCCCCCAACCCTTTGACTGAGGTCTGGAAGAAAATCAAGGTACTCCATCTATAATCCATCATTATCCCCAGATAGCAAGTAGCATATCTGGATTCAAACTTACTATCTAACACCAGAAGCTGAACCATTTTCATTTCACTACATTTCGGGAGGGATGAGTGTTATAAATTGCTAAACCTTTTTCTTAAATCTATTAGCCTTTCTGTTTACCTTCTGACAATAATGCAGTTGCCATGTTTTTGTGAAATGCCTGATGATGTTCAAAGATACTAAACACTGTGTTTTAACATAGGGAAAGGTGAAGCTAAGTTCTGTATGTACTATTCATTATGAACCCTTGATTAAACCATTACCTCTTTTTTGAGCTACATTGCTTAGTTGATGATTTGAATTAGGTAATTGGGAAAATGAAAGAAACCAAAATAACTTTATATAAAACTTAGGTTTTTCGTTAGAGGGTTTTTTCCATATATTTAACAAAAATATTAAAATGTCCCTTTCTAGTTTAGGATGCATTACTTATTTGTAAAATTATCATATTTTCAACAGTGGATTATCAATACCGCACAGTGATTGAAAGCTTGGGCTATGGAATAAACAGATCTGGATTTTATTTTATTTATTTATTTATTTATTTATTTATTTATTTATTTTTTATTTTTTATTTTTTAATTAACACATAATGTATTATTTGCCCCAGGGTACATGTCTGTGAATCCTCAGGCTTACACATTTCACAGCACTTACCATAGCACATACCCTCCTCAATGTCCATAACCCAACCACCCTATCCCTATCCGCCCCTACCCCCCAGATCTGGATTTTAATACTAGAACTGCCATACGCTAGCTATATTGCCTTGGACAAATTAATCTTTTTGCATTTTAGTGTCTTCATCTGCAAATTGGGTTTAGTAATGGTAAAATACCTTGGGGGTGGGGAGGGAGAGAGAGAGGAAGAGAGAGAGAGAGAAAGAGAGTGTGTGTGTGTGTGTGTGTATGCATGTGTGCATGTGGTCATGTGTAAAGATTAAGTTAATTTACACAGTGAAGCACTTAGCACAGTTCTTGACACACAGTGACAACCCATAAAATGTAAGCTATTATTATTAATACAATCCATTCTAGCTATAGAATTTGTATGGAAGTTTTATTTTCTTCAGAGGCATCTAGGTTTAAAGAACTAGAGGCTGGAGCTAGACTGTGCCAACTAGCTAAGGATCTTGAACAAATTCCTGAAACTTTCTGTGCCTCATCTCTAAAATAGAGTGATAATAATACTGACTTGTAGAGTTGTCATGAGGATTGAGTGAGGTAATATTCTTTTTTTTTTTTTTCTTTTTTTTTTTTTGGACAGATCCAAACACTTAGTGTTTATTATGAACATGTATACAATGTAGTATCATAATTTCATGTACAGTTAGATGGAGTAAGTGATCAAAGGTCAGCACTATTTATTTATTTATTTAATTAATTTTAAATTTTTATTAACATATAATGTATTATTTGCTTCAGGGGTACAGGTCTGTGAATCATCAGGCTTACACAATTCACAGCACGAGTGAGGTAATATTCTTAAAACAGAGACTTATCTGGCACTTTCTAATTCCTTCTGATAACATTGTTACAGCTGAAATTTATAAGACTTTCAAACCATGACTATCACAAGTTAGAAAGCTTTCCACATAACAGAAGATCAGGTTTACCAGTTATGGGATACATTCATATCATTACCAATCAGGGCTGAGAAGCCTGAAGATGTGTTTCAAGGCTTTAAAAAGGGAAGGAAGCTGGTTGGTAAAGGTGTGTACATCTCAAATATGTACAAGATGACCGTAAATACTAATACTCTTTTAAATAAGTAATTGAAATAATTAGTGTTCTCTAAACTGTCTGGTGATAACAGTTTTGGAAAATACATATAATTTGGAAAAACTTCCACATCAAACATGGGTAATGTGCACTACTTACATTTTAGTATAAATAAATTCCTAAAGAGTAGTTTTTTCCTTTTAAGGTGATTGGTCTGTGCATTGCATGATTCTAGGGAATTATAAGTCATATTTTATGAACAGGATTAATATTTTTAATTTTCAGGGATTTTTGAGGGTGGGGTAGACTGTTTTTCAAAGTCTTTGTATAACCTGGATTAAACTGATGTTTTCAGGTATAGACAGCAGTTGTCTTATATCTTTTTCAAATGCTAAAAGGGCATTAAATCATAGGCCTAGAAGCCAGAATCATTGTCTATTTTTCTGTAAAAGTTACACTACTAATATATATGTGGTATTTGGTGGTTTTTTTTGTTTTTTGTTTTTGTTTTTTTTACCTTGACCTGATGATAGCTTCTCAAAGAGATGACAGATTGCACAAGATGTGCCTGGCTTTAAAAAAAGATTTACTGTTAGGGGAAAAGAGTGTCATTGGTTTGTGTCTTCGACTATATCAAAATTAAACATCTGTATATGTCAAATATATTTAGTAGTAATTGAGAAACAAATGAGCAAGTGCTAAGCATTTACTGTCTTAATAGTCATATTTTATTCCTGTCAAAGAATTGACAGTTTTAACAGAATATTGATTTCAGTCCATTATTATTTTTTGACAATTTATTTACTTGAATAGATAAAATGACATTTAAAAATGAGCATGATGAATGTTCTAAAAACAGGAATAATGTTTTGATAGGATAAGAATTTTGATAGAAATGCCAAAGCGTAACTTTCTAGGTTTGAGTAAAGGAAGGTATAGGTACCAAATCCTGGTTTTGTGATTCAACTTTGCACAGGGCTGCTCTTTGACCAATAACAAGTACAATGGCAAAAACATCTACCATCTGTGAAATTAGAGTCGCAGAGTAAACCTTGAACTCCTTTCTGTATACAGAGTACTTTTTGAGTTTGTCAGAAGTGTATAGAAAAGTAGTTTCACTCCTAACTTCCCAATTTGTACTTCGTCTTCTTTACTCGAAAGGTTTCATCCAAAGAGGACTGGTCTTATGACAGCAAATTTTCACTTCACCGTCAACATCATGCAGATGGTAACAATGAAATGCTGCTTCAGGCTGGATTGCATTTCAAACTCCCGGAAAGCCCAGATCCATTACAGATATTGAAGGATACCATATACCTGACTCAGGTAAGGCATTTTCATTCTGGAGGTCAACAGGTTCCTGCAGTTAACATAAGGGATCATGTAGACTTTGTAAGCCTTGTGTGGTGAAAAAACATTCAGGTTTTTATTTCACTGACTGAGGAGCTTATCTTCTTCAAAATCGATAAATGATGACGTGTAATACTTGAAATAGTTCATTTTTGGCATTTGTCTCTCTTACAGAGAACAAACAGCTCACAATGTTCTACCGCAAATTGTGCATTAACATGTTCCCTGGCTCACGATCACTATGAAGCGTCAGTGATTAAGACAGTAGCTTTCCCCACGGATAAAACGGAACAGTGGAACACAGTAGAGTCCAGAAACAGACTTACAGATAATATAGTCACTTGGTTGACAGCCATGTGCCACTGTAATCCCGTGGGGAAGAATAGTTTTACCAATAGATGGTACGGTATCAGGGGGGTATCTTTATAGGAAAATAAATGAACTTTGACTCCACGTACAAAAACTAATTTGATCAATGATCAAGGAATCAACTGTGAAAGGTAACATTTTCATGACCTTGGCAAAGATTTCTTAAACAGGACATAAAAAAAAACTAACAATGAAAGAAAATAACGATAAATTGGACTTCATTAAAATGATGGACTTTTGTAAATTAAGACCCCATTAAGAGAGAAAAGACAAGCCACAGATTGGGTAGCAGTATTTGCAATACGTATATCTGATAAAAGATTTGTATTCAAAATAAAGGACTCCTATAAAGTAATAAGAAAAGGATATAACCTCTTAAAAAATGGACAAAAACCTTGAACAGGCACTTCACCAAAGAAGATACGCAGTGTTCAGTAAATATGTGAAAATGTGTTCAGTTTCATTCTCAATCAAGGAAATGCATATTAAAATCATGCTAGGGTATACACTACAAGGTACACAATGTCATTTTAGCACAATGGCTAAAATTAAGTAGACTGACAATGCCAGCTGTTCGTGAGGATGTGCGACAGCTGGAACTTGTAGACATTGTTAGTAGGAATAGAAATTTGTTTAACCACTTTGGAAAATTTTATGGCACTTTCTATCCAAGCTAAACATTTGCTTCCTCTTTTAATCAGCATTTCTACTCCAAGCTATGTACCCAAGAAAAATGAGTGCATATATCTGCCAACAGACATCTAAAGTAATATTCATACCAACTTTATTCATAATAGCCCCAAACTGGAAACAGCCTACATGTTCTTTAACAGAGGAATTTATAAACCACCGTGTATTTACGTAATGGAATATTCCACAGCAATACAAAAGGATGAACTGCTGATATCGGCATCAACTTGGATGAATCTCACAAACATTATGTTGAGCAAAAGAAACATTGAAGTTTTAGTTATAGACAAAATGAATCAGGATGATGGAGAGCAAATTAGTGGTCACCGCTCTTGTGGAGCAGATAGTGAATTATGGTTAGAAACAGGTATAAGGAGACTCTCTGGAGTGCTAAAAAAGCCTTATGTCTTGAGCTGGTTCCGTGGGTGTATCACATGATAAAGTCACTGAGGCGTACACTTAAGATCTCTGCATGTTACCTTATGCATCTTACTGGATTTTTTAAAAAAAGATTTTGTTTATTCATTAGAGAGAGAGAGAGAGACGGAGAGAGCACAAGCAAGGGGAGAGGCAGAGGGAGATAGAGAAGTAGGCTCCCCGCTGAGCTCGGAGCCCAACATGGGGCTCGATCCCAGGACCTTGGATCATGACCTGAGCCGAAGGCAGACACTTAACCATCCAAGCCACCCAGGCGCCCTTGGATTATTTTTAAAACAGCTCTATTGAGATATAATTGATATACCATAAAACTCACTCGTTTTAAGTATACAATTAAGTGATTCTTGGAATATTTATTGAGTCAGGGGACCAGGATCATATCCAATTTTAGAACATTTTTGACATCCCCAAAAGGTCCCTTGCGCCTGTTTGCAGTTACTCTCCTTTCTCACCTTCAGCCCCAGGTAAACACTAATCTGCTTTCTGTCAGTATAGATTTTACTTTTCTCAACATTTCATGTAACTGGACTCCTATGGCATCTGGTGTTTTGGATCTGGCTTCTTTCACCTAGCATAATGTTTTTGAAGTGCTTCCATGTTGTAGCGTATACATGTACCTCATTCCTCTTTCTTGCCAAATAGTATTCCGTTGTAATGGATGTACCGTATTTTATATATCCATTCATCTGCTGGTGAACATTTGGATTATTACCAATTTTTGACTATTATAAGTAATACTATCATGAATATTAGCATGCAAATCTTTGTGTACCTATCTTCATTTCCTTTGAGTTGAAATACATGCGTGAAATTGCTGAGTTATATGGTAAATTTATGCTTAACTTTGTAAGAAACTATCGAGCTGAGTTTTAGCTAATATTTTCTTCTTAATGTTTCCATTTATTCTCTTTATTTGCCAATTTTATCTCATGAACCTGTGAACTACATACATGCATAAGACTATATTAAAGCTACCACTTATTTATCTGATGTTTTTGCCATGATTGTTTCATGTTCAGAGAGAGAAGGCAGGAGCCTAATCCCAATCATATGAGTTGATCTGAAATAGATTCGAAGTTTTTGTTAAACATGATCACATTTTAATTTTTGCATCTTAGCACCTAAAAATATGCCAGTTTTAATCTAAACTCATGCCCACTCTCATCAGTTTTCTCTTATATAAAACAAAAATCTGGTTGGAAGCTGAAGCAGAAAACTGTAAGCCAAAAGAATATTCTTTTTTAGAAGGCAATAAACTAATAAAGACGATTTTAGTGTTTTAACCATAAGCTTATCAGTTAGGGAAGCTTTGCCAGTGTGATGTGTAATTTATGGAGTTACCTTATAGAACACAAGTTAAAAGATAAAGTTGGTATCTGTCCCTTTTAAAGTGTTGAAGTTCATCTTATTAGCATTTCATAGCCAATACTCTATCAAAGTGCCTTAGTTTTGATATATGAACTAGGATGATCCTTATTCGTGTGTGTATGTGTGTCCACACAGGCGGGAACCTTTTCAGCTGTTGTTTTTCATGCTGCCGTCCTCCCAGCTGTTCATTTTATTACTGTTACTTTGTTCTATTTCCTCAAAACCACATTCAGAGCACTGACAAAAATAATTGTTCTTTCTGAACTCATTAGCATTAGCGGTACGTAGTTAGGAGCTGGGTGTACAAGTGGAATTATTTGTTGCTGGTTTTTGTTGGTGATGGCTTTCATCTGATAATTTAGCACTGGTGTCTTATCAGGCATTGACTTGGAATTGGATTGTGTTAGTTCTGTCCTAGAACTTTCTGATGTACTAGATGGGATCTCAGATGAAAAAAAAAATCAGAATTATGATTTTTTTTTGTTTTTAGTGTTGAATTTTCTTGACAGAAATATAGACAGGAAATGTTAGAGTAAAACATTCTTTTCCTCCTTGCTGCTTTAATTTTAGAACAATCATCTTTGACATGTGCATTAGAAATAAAAACCTTTCCTTGGTCCATTTTTTCTGTTCCTACCTCCACCCTCTCTTCTTTTTCTCATTGTCTGTCATGCTATTCTGAAGAACAGAGTACCTGCTCATGTACCACTTTTTAAGACATTCTATAAAGCAATTTTTTGCAACCTTTAGAAAAATCTTGGCTGAGAAAACGGTGGGGTAAGTTTCTTCACATTTAGATCTTTTCCTGTCATCTCCTTATCTTATAACAGCAAAAGTATCCTTCTCAGTTTTTACTTCCTTAATTCTTCTAGTATTCCAAGATAATCTTGCCTCACTTTTCATTCTCCTGCCTTATCCTGTTACATTGTATTCCAAATAGTCTACTTACCTAGCCGCACTCTCTTAAACTATGTTGCCCAGGCTCACTGCTTAGTTTGAGGACTATCTATACTAACACATCTAAATTTGATCAACTTAATCTGCCAGTATGGCCTCTTAACTAGCCACTTAAAGAAGAAGCTGGGCTATTGACAGTCTTTACTAACCCCTTAGCTTATAGCTCCCTCTAGTGCCTTCATTTATTCCTCACATATGTATTAAGTATGTAGTGAGGGCTACATGCTTGGGGATGTCCTTAAGAGATTCGTATTCTTTAGGGGTCCATTTTATCTTCCTATATTGCGTATAACTTGATCACAAGAACAACAACAGCAAAAAAAACCCAGACTATGTTGTAGGCCCAAGGTGTTGATGATACTTGCTACCTTGGAATGGTTATTTGTATGGTAAACAGCACGGAGATTTGATAGAAGATCCAGGCTATGCTGAGCTCTAAAGATGGAAGGGGTGAGTAAAGGAAGGGAATGATTACTAGAGTACATTACACACTAACATATTATATTTATATGCAACATGTAATTTAGCAGTCAAGCAGACAGTGTTCTTTGGGTGTTTACCAAATGGCTGGCCCTGGGCCATGACATGTGTTGTATATCTTCTCACATAATTCTAACAACATCTCCAGACATCTATGTTAGTGTTTTCATTTTATATTTGAGGAAACGGGCTCTGAAAGGTTAACTATTCTTCCCAAGTTCTCGGGCAATGAATGGAGCAAGTTTCTGCCTTTTAAACTTTAAACACCTTTTAAATATAAAGTATTATATCCTTTCACTTTCACACAATTGAGATAAGGGAAATTCTATAACTACTGAGGTGTTTGGTTGAATTTTAACATTGATTTGCAGCACTTACGTAAAGCAGACATCAGAAATTTGGCACATTAAAAGAGGCCTTATTGGAACAATAGAGAAAATCAACAAAACCAGAAAGTTAGTTCTTTGAAATGAGTAATAAAATTGAAAAAGCTGTAGCTAGACTGGCCAAGAAAAAAAAAAAGAAGAAGAAGAAGAAGAAGAAGAAGGAGAAGAAGAAGATTCCAATTACTAAATCAGGGATGAAAGAGGGAACACTTCTGTTGACCTTAAATAAATAAAAACGGTGATTAGATAATATGTAAAGAATGGTATGACATTAAGTCATTTAACCTAGATGAAATGGAAACTTCATAGAAAGACACAAACAATGAAAACTGACTCAAGAAGAAATAGAAAATCTAAGTAGATCTATCACAATTGAGGAGCTTGAATAAGTAATCAAAGAATTGTCCTCTGCAAAGTTGGCTTCACTAGTGAATTCTAAAAAATATTTAAAAAAGAATTAACACCATCTTTCACAAATTCTTCCCAAAAAACAGAAGAGGGGAAAACACTTCTTAACTCACTCTGTGAAACCATTTTTATTCTGATACTAAAAGCAGACAAAGACATATAAAAAAAGCAAACCAGAGACTAATATCTTCTATGAATGTAGACAGAAAGAAATCTGCAACAAAATACTAACAATCCAAACCGAGCAGCATATACAAAGGTTTATAAATTATAATCGAGTGGGATTTACCCAGGATGTAAGGTTGGTTCAACATATCAAAGTCAATCAGTGTAATACACCATATTAATAGAATAAAGAAGAAATAAGGACATGATCATTTCAATAGATGAAGAAAAAGCATTAGACAAAATACAATACCCTTTTGTGATAAAAAAAATTTTTTTTTCAACAAGCTAGGAGAAGGGACTTCCTCAGCCTGCTAAGAGCACCTATGAAGAACCTATAGCTAATATCATATTGAATAGTGAAAAACAGAAAGTTTTCTCCCAAGATCAGGAAAAAGACAAGGATGCCTACTCTTGCCACTTCTATTCAACATTGTACTGGAGATTCTAGTCAAAACATTTAAGCAAGGAAATCAAATAAAAGGCATCCAAATTGGAAAGGAAGAAGTAACACCATCTCTGCAGATGACATGATTTTATATATAGAAAAGCTTTAAAAATCTACCCCAAAAAACTATGAGAGCTACTAAGTTAATTCAGCAATTTTATAGGATGTAAGATCAATATACAAATGTCAGCTGTATTCCAAGCATGACTATTTGAAAATGAAACTAAATAATAACATTTACAATAGTATCAAAAAGAATAAAATATTTTAGAATATATTTGACCAAAGAGATGCAGGACTTGCACTGTGAAAATTACAAAACATTATTGAGGGAAATTAAAGAAATGGAAAGACATGGATTGGAAGACTTAATATTGTTAAGATGGCAAGACTCCCCAAAGTGATCCGCAGATTCAACTTAATCCCTATCAAAATTTCTACTGCCATTTTCAGAGAAATGGGAAAAATGATCCTAAAATTCATATGGAAATACAAGGCACCCAGAATAGTCAAAATATCTGGAAAAAAACAAATTTGGAAGTGTCACACATCCTGCTTTCAAAACTTAACTACAAAACTACACTAACTACAGATAGTGTGGTATTGACCTAAGGCCAGACATATAGATTGATTGAATAGAATTGGGAGTCCAAAAAGAAACACAGAAGTCTGTGGTCAACTGATTTTCTACAAGGGTGCCAAGACAATAAAATGGAGAAAAAATGGTGTTTTGAACAAATGATGTTGGAACAAATGGATATCCACATGTAAAAAAATGAATTTGGATTCATACCTTGTGCCATATACAAGAATTAACTTAAAATGAATCAAAGATCTAAATGTAAGTGTTAAAGTCATAAAACTCTTAGAAGAAAACATAGGTGTAAATCTTTGTGAATTTTGATTTGGCAATAGTTTCTTTGATATGACACTTAAAGTACAACCAACCAATGAAAAAATAGATTGAACTTCATCAAAATTAGAAACTTTGTGTGTCAGAGGCCAATATATCACAAAAGTGAAAGGATAATCCACAGAATGAGAGAAAAAGCTTGAGTCCTATATGTAAGAAGGATCTAACGTCCATAATATATTTAAAAACTCTTACAATTTAATAATGAAAAAGATACCCCAGTTAAAAAACAGGCAAAAGATTTGAATAAACATTTCTCCAAAGAAAATGACCAATAAGTACCATGAAAATATCCTTAACATTATTAGTCACTAGGGAAATACAGATCAAAACCCACGAACAGATACTACCTACACCTTTCTCAAAAAATTAAACATAGGGACACTTGGGTGGCTCAGTTGGTTAAGCAGCTGCCTTCGGCTCAGGTCATGATCCCAGGGTCCTGGGATCGAGTCCCACATCGGGCTCCTTGCTCGGCAGGGAGCCTGCTTCTCCCTCTGCCTCTGCCTGCCACTCTGCCTGCTTGTGCTCTCGCTCTCTCTCTGACAAATAAATAAATAAAATCTTAAAAAAAAAAAAGTTAAACATAGAGTTACCATAGAACCCTGAAATTCTACTTTTAGGTATGTATCTGAGAATATTGAAAACACGTATTCACACAAAAACTTGTGCACAAATGTTCATAGCATTTTTCATAGCCACAAGCTAAAACAATCTAAATGTTTACCAACTCACGAATGGATAAACAAATGTGGCATACCTATACAATGAAATACTATTCAGCAATAGAAAGGAATGGAATACGAATACACACTACAGGGTGAATGAACCTCAAAAACATTATTCTGAGTAAAGGAAGCCAGTCGCAAAGGCCGTATATCATTTCACTTACATGAAATGTCCAGAATAGGCAAATCCAAAGAGACAGAAAGTAGATGAGTGGTTTCCGGATGCAGAGGAAAGGGGAGAATGAGGAGAATGAGGAGTTGCTGTTAACCAGTACAGTATGGTGTTTCCTTTTGCGGTGATAACATTCTGTAATTAGGTAGTGGTAAGAGTACACAACCTGTGATTAAGCCAATGAATTGGAAGCTACAAGGGTGAATTGTACGGTATGAATTTTGTCAGTTTGAAATATGGCTTTATTGGGAGATTCTTACTGTCAGGATAATTTTAAGAAAATAAATAATTTAAATTACATTCTATCAGGAGGCTTAGTCACATGGCTATCCCTAGTTCCAAGGGTCAGGGGTGTGATTCTGGAGAATGTAGCCCACCTATAGCTCTGGGACTCTGGAGGACAGGGATGATGGGTTTTTGTAAATAGCTAGCAATCTCCATCACAGTGGCGAAGCTGGAATTGGAACCTAGGTCTTGGCGTCCTGGTCCAATTTCTTTTTACCCTACCATCTGTTTCTCCAAGGAGACTGATTTCATAAGTGTAATCAAGCAAGCTGCTGAAAATAGACTTTTTTGAAACTAAAATAAGATTTGTCTGCTAACAGTGGGATTGAGTAGCCTAGGAAATGACTAAGCATTTATCCTTCTTGTATGTAAAGATTGTCCTCTTGAGGGAAGGATGCATGAGTGTATAAATACAGGTACAATTTTTAAAGGGAAAGAGGCAGCTCCAGAGATTTTCCAGGGAACTGGGGTTGTACAACATCCCTTTAAGAAGGATAGTGGGCAGTGGCCTTCTGCATTTTTATGAACAAAGGTGTCATTCACTAGCCCTAATGGTGCCTACTGGTTTGGGTAAACCCAGATCCACGGTATCGGCATGGCGCCATCTGTCTGTGGAGTGTACTGCACTGTGCTAGAGCCCGGAGCACTCGAAGAGTCTTGATTATCCTCCTTCACACTAAGTCCAGCTATGAAAGGTTACTAGTTAGGGCTTGCCTAGTGTCCTTTTCCTTTCATTGCTAGCAAGGGGTAGGAATCCTTCATGCATGTAAAAAAAAAAAAAAATTAAGTTTAAAAATTCTAAAAGATTATTAATCTATTAAACCAGAAAAGATAAATTACAGTGAGATTGTTAGAACAGATATACAAGAATAAAGATATCTTGCAAGTTGTTCTGAAAATTGAAATAGAGACTTAAAACTCAAATGTTTGTGGGGGCTAGGAAGGTAATTTAAGAGAATAGGAGTAGGATTATTGGGAATTGTGACA
Source organism: Potos flavus (assembly GCA_028534135.1). Lineage (NCBI taxonomy): Eukaryota > Metazoa > Chordata > Mammalia > Carnivora > Procyonidae > Potos > Potos flavus. The sequence continues at coordinate 102,187,912 of CM052899.1, forward strand.
AAATGGAACATATAGGCCCAGACTTAGACATTAAGCAACATTCAAACAAGAAACAGACAAAAAACCCACCTCAAACAAAACAAAACAAAACAAAAAAACAAGAAACAAAAAAACTACCTATCTCTGTGGGCTAGTTAAAATCTGTGTGGGGCCAAGTTCAGCCTGGAGGTCACCAGTTTATAGCAGCCTCTTGACTAGAACCTAATACAGCAATATGCAGCAAGGAGTTTAACATTTGTCATCTATTATTACCAAAAGAACCAACCCAAGAACATACAAGGTTTTTAGATCTTACGTTGAAAGAAAAAACTGGAAACCATTCAAATGCCTAATAATTGGAGGATGATGCATCACACTGTGGTAATAACTGTATGACCATTTAAAGCACAGGGATGCTAGCAAGTGCTGGGGCATGGAAACGTACACATGTCAAAATTAAGTGAGAACAGAACACTAAATGTATATGCTACAATATGTGTTCACAAAGATTGGAAAAGAATTTGGAGCAATGTAAATAATTTGATGCTCATGAGATTTTTTTTTTTTCCTGAAAAGAAGCTTAAATGAAGAAAAAGAAAATGCAGTCACCTCTACCAAGGCCATCAATAAAATATCTAGTTGTCTTCTGGATTAGATCCAGCTAAGCAAAAGCATGACTATTTAATAGTGTGTGGCTTTATCCTAGAAGTTTTCATTTTTGCCTGAAAGAGATAACTTAATTTCCTACTCTGGTATACGCTGACATTTTATTCCCACCTCAGAAATCTGGTTTTCCTTTTTTCAATTTTCCCTACTTTGTAAATGTGGATCCAAGGAAAGTGATTCCGGTCCCAGACTTCATGAATGATACCCCTCCTTCCATACCACTCATGAGTTGACAGTGAATCAAGTCTCTGGGGTAATAACAGAATGTTGCAAGTTCTTTGGCTTCTTTGGTATGTCAGGAATGGCCCAGATTGAGGGGGTACTTCAGGTACTGGGAGTTCCAGGATTGTGGGCTGGCACCCACAGTGGATTGTCCATGATGGTTGCCATTGGATGCCCATGCTCGGCCTGTCAGGGCTGGACCCACTGTTTCTGGAATGTCTGGTGACTAGAATCCCTCTCCTCCTGTTGTTCCTCACCAGTCTGATGAGGACTTCCTCAGCTTCTCCTCTCATGATCACTCCACACACAGTCTATAAAGCAACGGCCGTTTTTCAGGAATCTCTGGATGAGAACTGAGATTTCTTCTTGTTCAGGGTCATGGATGTGTGTGCTGTGGAGGCAGAGACTATCGTTGGCTTGATTTTGTGCCCATAGGCCAAATTTAGCTTGGTTGGTGGCGGCATTATATGGAGGCTCAGGGTGATATAAATGAGTTCAGAGATCGAATCTTTTAAACAACTGTAAAGGTTACTTCCTATGCTGAGGTAAGGTAAAGATTTCTAGTGGGCGTGGATGAGGCTGTCCTGGAATCTGTTCCTACTGAGATTTACACTTTTGGGCTGCATTATCTTCAGTGAATTTTCTAGAAGTTGCTCCACAACACTGATTTTGTACCATAACTCAACATACGTGAATGCTTACTATGGAACTTAATTTCTCTGTTCCTACCTATCCAGGTCTCGAAGTAGATAAATCCCCCTCTCTCTCTCTCTCTCTCTTTTTTTAGTTTGGACAAAATTGGTATTTTTACAAGGAACTTGGCTGGAGCTTTCTGAGTGTAATTGCAGATTGGCTTGACTAACATATCAAATTTCATCGGTCTGTTTTTCTGTTTCATTCCCTCTGACTTAGTGTCGGACTGATACATGCAGAGTTTATCCTGTGGTCATTTTCATTTGGCGCCATTGCCACTCCGTCTGTGAGATTCTTACTTTCTTTAGAGTGTATTCGCTGTTCTCATTGCTGTGATCCCAGTGGTCTGGTTCCTGAATGAGGACATTTCTTTTATCTGCTCACAGCTGATATCATCTCTTGCTGGGGTGGTTTTCATAGCTTTCTGAATGGTCGCCCTAAACCCACTGTAACCCCCCTCCCCCACCGCACCTCTGTTTCTCCTTTCAGTCAGCAGCATCTTCTTTGGGAATGCAAATCTGGTCACTTCACCCCTTGAGCTTAAAAGCTTTCTGTGACTTCCAGTTGCCTGTAGGACACACACCAAAACCTTCCCAGGTCTGGTCCCTGCATCTCACTGGACTTCCTTCCATTGCCCCTGGCTCTGTGTGCCTTTCAGTTCTTCACCCGAGCGTTCTCTGCTCAACACACGTGTCCTCTCTGGCTGCCAGGTTCTGCCCTCTCTCTTTTTCTCTTTCCTCCTCTTTGAGGCCAATCGTCATTCCGCGGCTAGGCCTATTTCCTCCACGATCCGCACTCCTAACATTGCTCACCCCTCCTTCTTAGCACTTAGTACTGTGTAAAGTTTACATTTATTTGCATGACTCTTTGATTAAGTCCTGTCTTCTACACAAGCCAATAAGCTCCATGAGGGTGGGCTTGTATCTTTTCTGCTAGGAGAGGGGTGGACCATTACCAGCATGTAGCACATACTGTAGGTGCTTATAAAATCTTTTGAATGACCATGATTTCTTCTTGCTTCGCTGGAAGTCTGGAATTTTATGGCACTACCTCATAGAAGTCATATCTTCACTTATGACTTTCTCACTAGCCAGCCTAACTCTGTTTAAAGATTCTACCTTTACCTGAGCTCTTCCAGCTTTGAGGAAAGCATCTGGGCTTAGTCTTCTAGAGACCTTATCTACATCCTTCTTTTCCTTCCTCTTTGAAAATCCAGGCCCCACTCTAATGAGGAGTCCTTGCAGCTCTGACCATCTCTGTAGGATCTCCTTGGTGACCTCTCCACATGAGCCCGAGACGTCTCACTCGTGAGCCTCCCCTACTACAACTCTAAGTTAAAAGCATGGGATAACAGGGGCGTGTGGGTGCCACAGTCGGTGGGGCCTCCCACTCTTGGTTTCAGCTCAGGTCCTGATCTCAGGGTAGCGGGATCGAGCCCTGTGTCGGGCTCTGCGCTCAGTTCAGAGTCTGCTTGGGACTCTTTCTCTCCCTCTGCCCCTCCCCCCCTGGCTCGCACTCTCCAAAATAAAATAAATACAATCTTTTAAAAAAGCATGTGATAACAGCAGCAATGAAAGGGTGATTTTTCAATGATGTTGCCAATAATTAAGAGTCCTGTATGAAGGTATGAAGTTCTTCCGTGCGTCTTCAGTGGGAACTAAATTCACGTGTCTCATTGCTGCAATTTACCATCTGTTCTGCTATAATGAAGGAATTACATTCATAAAAAATTTTACGATTATTAGAAGTCATGATATAAGAACAAAATTGCTTGAGTAGAAAAAAGGAGCTAGGGACTGGACAGTATCAGACTCATAATAATGTTATTTTTCCTGTAGAATTTTTTTCTAATAAAACCTTTTTCTTTAGTAGCTGTGAATATATTTGTAAAACCCATCACTGCAAAAAAATTTAGTGTTTGACTACATCTACCATTTACTCTGGAATAATAGTCTGTTTTCTATCATTGCCTATACTATCATTAGCAAGGAACCTTTCATACCATCCTATTTCTTTGATCACCCATTGTTAAAATAAACAGAACATTAAGGCTCCCAAACAAATCAGCTATTATAGACAACCCTCTGTCATGCTGAGGGGCTAGTTCCAGATCTAGTATAATAATGTAGACATAATGCTAATCAGATTCCCTAATTTATCCAACCTCCTTTAAAAAAACACCTTCAAGCCTGCCATTTGCTCAGACCTAGACACTTAACTCGTGTGCTTTGATGTTTTCCCCTGAATCAGGTGATGCAGGCCCAGTGTGTCAAAGTAGAGACTGAATTCTACCGCCGCAGTCGCAGCGAGATAGTGGATGGGCAAGGCCACACCATGGGCGCCCTTTATTGGCAGCTGAATGACATCTGGCAGGCTCCTTCCTGGGCATCTCTAGGTAAGTGTTGCAGCTTTCTTTGTGTCTGTGAGAGAAAACAACTCTGGTGTGGAGAGGCACTGAGAAAGCACAGGGCCTGAGTGGTCAGATTAATCGGAGTAGACCTCCCATGCAGTGGAGGGGTTCCTCCCGCAGCCGGTGAACTGTGGCCGCTCTGCCCACCTTCCTGGTCTCCTTGGGAGCCTTGGAGGGCAGCCTTGTTGGAGTTCTGGGCTGTGTGCAGAGTCACAAAAGCCGGCTAATGAAGGGGATTAGATGCATGAAGATCGCAGCCATGTGTCTTATAATTATTACTTATAATTTTGAATTTAATTAAGAGGAATTTCCAGGCAAAAGAAGCATTTACTTAAGCCTCTCTTCCTCTATTTAGAAGAATTCAGCCAAGTGGAAGGCTAGCCCAGCTGAGTGTTAAAATGTCCTTTTCCCAGATTCCCCTTTAGGTCCATCAGGTCATCTTTATTTTTGCCCTATTTATCTCTCGGGGGAAACGTGGTGGAGTCAGAAATTTACGTGGGAAGGGTTATCAGTTCCATCAGTTGGCAACGGGGAGATGCCTGGCATGGTGCCTGCAGTTTGAATTATTCTATTTTGGTATACTTTTAAAAATTAAGGAGTAATAATGAATCTTTGGCGTTCAGTAGCGGTGGTTTGAAGCAAAGTTCAGTTAATAATGTACACAAGAATTTGGGGCTAAAAGTGAGGCAAAGCCACACAGTAAAAAAGCCCCTTTGCTGGGTGGGGCTCTTAAACCAGCTGTGAATGCAGAGCCAGAGTCCATTACCCACGTGCTTTGATCAGTGCGCTGAATCACCTCTTGTGGTAAATTGGAGTGTCGATCAAGTTTCTCCGACCAAACTGTTTATCAACACCAGCCAGATAAAAGAGTATTGAATGAGAATCAGGGGTAGACTGGGGAGAGTAGCCTTCCTGGGATGCTTAAAACTGGACAAAGAGATATTGTTCAGAGATGCTTGGACCCTGACCCTGCCTTCTTGTATGTGGACAAGGTCCTGGACTCCTGAAGCAGTGTTTGGTTCGAGAACTGGGAGAGCCCAGTCTTTGTTAATCTTCCCTTAAATGACTATACTGCAGATTATTTTAATGAGTTCTTTAGAAAGAGTGAGTAGGAGTCTGGGTGGCTCAGTGGTTAAATGTCTGACTTCGGCTCAGGTCATGATCCTAGCTAGGTTCCTGGGATCGAGCCCCGCGTCCGGCTCCCTGCTCAGCGGGAAGCCTGCTTCTTCCTCTCCCATTTCACCAGCTTGTGTTCCCTCTGTCGCTGTCTCTCTCTGCCAAATAAATAAAATCTTAAAAAAGAAAGAAAGGAAGAAAGAAAGGGTGAGTAAACCCAGGAACAGGAGTGTGATGGCAGAGCAAGAATTTGTTTTCTAAAGTCTTGCAGGACAATGCTTGCATGGAGAGGGTCACCATCTTCTTGTACCTGTTACAGAAAACAGGTGCGAAGGAGGAGGTGTGACAAGGTATGCTATGTCTGCTCCTGCTCTGGGCAGCCTCATAGCCTCTGTTTAACTCTGCTTCATTGGTTTAATGAATCTGGTGCGTATAGTGTGTGCCGGTGGGGGTGGGGGAACGTGTCACCTCTTATCATCTGAAATGGTGATCCTTTAATGTGCAGGTGGGGTGGGGGAACATGATCCTTTAAAGGGATCATAGCTGCTTGGAATCTCTAGATTCTTATATATTTCCTTTTAAAAAATCAGTCTCATTTTTAGTTACAATTTTGCAAATACAGAAATCCGCCTGGGCATTTTATTTTGCTTGACTCATAAACTTGGACAGGTTGAGAGCTAATAGAAAAGCCAGAAATCACATAGCATCTTTAGCTGATTCTGCAGGATATTAAATTGGTAGCCATACTTTGTCCCTGATGAGTAACTAGTGTGTGGCTCAGTGAGACCCTGTGCTTCAATTGCTGTTCTCCTGTGTTCCGTGTGTGGCCGCGAAGTTGGAACCACGCGTGTGAAGTCCCTTCTGTAATGCATATCACACGTGAGCGCCTATAAGTTACCTCAGGTCTGAGCCAGCTTCCACTTATGAGAAAAGTTCATTTTACAGATCTAATATGAGAGGCCTCTCCACCCCCTCCCTGCTTGTTGTTTTTAAGGGGAAATATTAAGAGTTGCAGGGGTGCCTGGGTGGCTCAGTGGGTTAAAGCCCCTGCCTTCGGCTCAGGTCATGATCTCAGGGTCCTGGAATCGAGCCCCGCATCGGGCTCTCTGCTCAGCAGCCTGCTTCCCCCTCTCTCTCTGCCTGCCTCTCTGCCTACTTGTGATCTCTCTCTCTCTGTCAAATAAATAAAATCTTAAAAAAAAAAATCTTTAAAACAAAATATTAAGAGTTGCAGTGGAAGTGCTGAGAGTTGAAATTTTGGAAAACCTGAAGAAGTTGATTCTATCTGAATTTCAAACCACATTTCTCCATTTCAGCAGCTTGCACTGTGAATTCTGGACACGACACTCCCCCCACCACCACACCCCCTCGCCCCCTCTTTCCTCTCTCCCTCCCCACCATCTCTCTGGAAGTTGTTCAGTGATGCAGTGCTTTGTGGGAAAGAGCTTTTTGAAATAGAGGCATGGTGACATGTTTTTTAGTTTGGGACTTTAGCATCCTAGATTTGCCAACAGGACGCAGAATTCATAGGTTCTCAAAAGCTTCTAATTGTATCTGAGCAACTGTCATTAATTGTCATCTGTTTGGATGTTCTCCTCGAGTCTGCACTTGCCAGCGGCATTTATGATAATGGTTGTTTTATTTCACTCAGAGCATTTTGTGCTTATGGGAGAAGGAAGAAAACTTTGAGTTCTAAATAACCTTTTCTGTCACCTTTTAAACTGTTTTTTTTCCCAAGTGTTTTGTTTATGTTTTTTTCCAATGTACCATAGTGATTCGACATTTCTATACGTTACAAAGTGCTCACCATGTTAAGTATAGTTACCATTTGTCACCATACGAAGTTATTATAATATTATTGACTATGTTCCCTATAACTCTTATTTTTAAAAAATCTTAAAAGATTTTATTTATTTGAGAGAGAAATTGCATGCGAACGGGGGGGTGGGGGAGGAGCAAAGAAAAAAGACGGAGAGAATCTCCAGCAGATTCTGCACTGAGCTGCTGAGCATGGACACATGGGGCTCAATCTCATGACCCTGACTGAGATCATGACCTGGCCTGAAATCAAGACTCGGTTGCTTAACCACCTAAGCCACCCAGGTGCCCCTCTCTATAATGCTTATAAATGAATATTTATATCTTATACAATTGTAATATCTTCTTACAGTTACTAATACATGTAATATTTTTACTGCCATGTACCGATTTCCCTCTTCATATGTATGTCATAAAAAGGAATATTGGCACACTGAGCTCCCGGAAGCGGAATTATGTATGAGAAAGTGCTGCCTAGGAGTCCGGTCGGGGCTCAGAGTCCTGCCTGTGGCACGTTTGATTTACTGCTTGAGCTTCCCTTTCCTCACTGTAAAGTAGATGTGAATGCTCCCCTTACTCAGATGTGAGGGTGTCACGAGGCCTCAATGAATGTGGGTTCATAACCCAGTTGAGTCTCCCTGCTATGCCCAGTCCCTGGAATCGCGACGAGTCAGACATAGCTGGACCATGGGCGGGATGCCCCTGACTGCTTGACCCTGCCCATCTCTTAACTTGCCTATTTCTAGAGTATGGAGGAAAGTGGAAAATGCTTCATTACTTTGCTCAGCATTTCTTCGCTCCACTGTTGCCGGTGGGTTTTGAGGATCAAGACGTGTTTTTCATCTATGGTGTGTCAGACCTTCACTTTGACTGTAAGGCGAAGCTCACCGTAAGTTGCTTGGAGTTTTTTTCTCTCTAAGACAGAGGAAGAGATTTTGCTCATAATCCTTTAGTTATTGGTTATATTTCTTCTGGGAAAAAGAAAAGAGAAATTAATTTGTATCGAAATGTTTCTAGTGCCTGTCGCAGAAAACGGGCTGTCCTCGGACTCAGAATGCCTGTACCTTCAGGGTAAAACTCCGCCATTTATCCCGTGACCTTAAGCCTTAATGCCTTGGTGATTCAGTTTCCTCATCTGTGAATATCGTATTTTCACTCATCAGCCAATCCTGAAGGATTTCAGTGGGCAGTGAATAAAATAATTAGACGAAAGCAAATTCCAAACCGTAAAGTGCCACTACAATATAAAGTTATGTAATCACAAGAAGCTGGAAATAGCCTCAACGTGACGGAAAGAAATCCTTAAAAATGGTTTGTTAAAGTGAAAATCTGTAAAAGAATTCTGAATGTATACGGAAAAATACTCCTGTATTTAAAACAATGCGAGGCCAAAAGAGAGAGTAGGAACTCAGATTGTCTCCAGTGGCTGCAGTTTGGAGGACAGTGGAGATAGGTCATGGTTATGGACTAGTGACAGTGCACCAGGTCCTGTGTCTTCCACAGTTACTTGATTTATTTATTTGTTTATTTATTTTTAAAGATTTTATTTATTTATTTATTTATTTATTTATTTATTTGACAGAGAGAGAGAGATCACAAGTAGGCAGAGAGGCAGGCAGAGAGAGAGGGGGAAGTAGGCTCCCTGCCGAGCAGAGCCCAATGTGGGGCTTGATCCCAGGACCCTGAGATCATGACCTGAGCCGAAGGCAGAGGCCTTAACCCGCTGAGCCACCCAGGCGCCCCCACAGTTACTTGATTTAAATCTCATGTCAGCCAGTGAAGTTAGTGCTGTTCTTATTCTCATTTTACATGTGTAGAAACAGAGCCTTCGAGGAGTTGAGGAACCTGCTCTGTTACAAGCTCTAGGACTAAGAGGGGCTGGGGTTAAACCCAGGGTTCATAGGCTCTTAACTAGTCCTGCTATTCTGACTTTCATCTATTTTTCTCTCTAAAAAAAAAAAAGAAAGTAACCGAGAATGTTTGTTTGTGCTCTGTCTTGTTTCTCCCAGGTGAGAGTCCACACGTGGGCTTCCCTGGAGCCGTTGTGCTCCTCTGAGACCGAGCACCTTGTCCTGAAAGCAGGGAAGGCTGTTCTCCTCTATAAGGAGCTGGTGCCCGTGTTGTTGGAGAACTGTGGGAATTGTACCCGGCAAAGCTGTGTGGTTTCCTTTTACCTTTCAACGGACAGCCCACTTCGGAGCCCAACCAACTATCACTTCCTGTCTTCCCTGAGTGAGAGCGTGGGGCTGACCAAGGCATTCATCACTGTAAGTACCAGCGGCCGGGGTCCCCGTGGCCTCGCAGACCTGTCCCGCTCCCGGGGCAAGCACATGGCATCCCGCACTTTGCAGAATTTCTCCTTGGTACTGAGTTTACCTGGGACTGGGGAATGTTAGTCTCTTCCCACTAGAAGCAAAGACCAAATGACTTTTTTTCTAATTCAGTGTTTGTCCAAGTTTAGGGTTCCTGCCACTCCCGCTAGCCCTTGGCCCCTCCATAGTGGGCTGAAACAGAGCAGGAAAAGGCTGCATGAGTCATCACTGCTAAGTGCTCCTACACCGCATCCCAGGCTCTGTCACCGGGCTATCCTGCTTCATCTCTGAAATGTCACGTGCTGCCCTGACGCGCCAGCAAACCTCGGTAGAGGGCGGACCAGGAAGCCCCAGCAGAAGCACTCTGACTTGGAGGGTTTAAGGACAGTCGATGAATTTTTAAAAATTTCCCTCTACTCTCTTTGATTTATTGCTTCCAAGTACCTTAATCACCAAATCCGTAAATTGCCAAGAAAAAAATGGGATAACCAGGATGTGTTGTTATAAAAATTGTGCAGCTGGAGAATGTGGAATCTGTCTTGTTGATTGAAAACCTTTCCTACCCTTTCCCCGACACACAGTGATTGGATGTATTCTCTAGAAAGTCTTATTCTCCATGTTTAGTGAAAATTAAATTTGTTTTAGACCTGTACTTCATTGAGAATGCTTAAGTGACAGGGTTTTTTTTTGCATTTACTTAGAAATAATCATATAAAAACTCAGTCCTTGAAATGAAAAACATATCTTTCTAATTACTAGTGAACTATTCACATAATGAAATGTAAGTCATCTGTAGCAACTGATGTGGAGCAGCTGTGAAGGGAATGCCATACATTTGCACGGCTTCTTTCCAGAAAAATAACAACAACAATAAAACCAAAAAACTCTGTAGCAGATAAATTTGCAGTCTCTAGACTTAGGATTTTGAAATCTTTTTCTCTTTCCTACACCAGGCCTTCGTTACCTTGGGATGAGTGGGTGTGGGAGAAAAGTGGGACTTGTTCCCTTGTCCTACCTCATTTGGATTTCAGTGAGACTTGCCCTTCCAGAGGGATCTAATAATAGTAATAATAGTTAACATTTACTGCAGGCTTACCATAGGCCAGGCACTTGGGTGTGCTCTCCCCAGTAGGATGTCGGGAAGTTGTTTACCGTACCTTCCTGAAGCCAGGCTACAAGCTTGACCCTGGGCTCTGCAGTCCAGTGTAGAGATGAGACCTCAGATCGGAAGCAGGCAGTAAGAGGGAGCAGGTCCCAGTGGCCCTTCTGGCTTTGGCCGTGGAGCTGCAGCAGCCGAGGCCTCCCTGGCAGCCCTGCAGGCCAGCGGGGCCCAACCGTGTGAGTTGCATGCCTGTGACTGCCTTGGGGTCTTCACCGAACAGCTGGGCGGCATGATTTCGGAATTTAACATCTAGCTTCAGACCTGAATCTCTGAAACTCCAAAAGAGTTTCAGATGCCTAATATTGATTAGATGCCTAATATGCTTTATGAAGCTTCTTTGCTGTTTCCTCCAAAGTATGTTTTCTTGTTTATTACTCAGAACCCCACATGATGTGTAAGGCCAAAATTACAGAGAGTAAAAATTGTGCGTTGAAATTCTCTATGCCACACATCGCGTCCAACGTCAGACCTACGGTGCGGCGTGTCTGCATGTTGAGGGGGTCACGTTTCGTGTCAGAGGCACGGCTTTAAATACCAGATCCCTCTCAGCAGCATGCTCGCTCTGAGAGAACCTCACAAACCCCGACCCTCTGGGGCACAGCCCAACCTAGTCTCGCTCAGCGTGTGCTAACTGGCTAGTGAATCACCCGGCTTAAATCACGCTTGCCTTTGCTGATATTGTGTGGGATTTGCATGTGCAAAAAGTGCTAATAACGTGACTTTCTGGTACTATGCAACAAAAGAGAGGAAGCTCTAATGGTAGAGAGCTTTTGTAGATGCCTGGCAGGCAGCTTTCTAGACTGCTAGATCTTTCCAGAACAAGCTCCATGGTGGCGCTAACTCCTCCTGAGAAAGTCATTGAGACTTCCCGGCCCTTATGCCAAAATGTTCCTCTTGATCCCCTGAGAAAAACTGTGAGAGATATAAAGCTTTTTTTTTTTTATTTTTAAGGTTTTATTTATTTATTTATTTGACACAGAGATAAAGAGAGAGAACACAAGCAGGGGGAGTGGGAGAGGAAGAAGCAGGCCTCCCGCTGAGCAGAGAGCCCGAAGCGGGGCTCGAACCTAGGACGCTGGGATCACGACCCGAGCCAAAGGCAGCTGCTTGAAAACTGAGCCACTCAGGCACCCCGAGAGATATAAAGCTTTGAGCTTCTTGTGAAATATCCTCCTTAATCATTAGCAATGACATATTTCTACACTTGGCTGGAGATTACCATTTGGTAATTTCCCACAGCCTTAAATAAATTTCCATATATTTTTTGGTATCTGGCACAGTGCTCGTAGTATGAGACTTCGGCGGCGCCGGAGCCAAAGCTGTAGGAGACACACCCCTTGTTGGCCCACATACATGTTCTGATAGTTATTGTGGGTAGGATAGGTAGGTCTTCCCTAGTCGTTCACTTAATTTATCTTTTTCTTTCAGGCCATCATCTCTCAGCAAGGTGACACATTTGCTTTTAATCTGGAAACCTCCGCTGTTGCTCCCTTTGTTTGGTTAGATGTAGGAAGCATCCCCGGGAGATTCAGTGACAACGGTTTCCTCATGACTGAAAAGACGCAGACTGTGTTATTTTACCCTTGGAAACCCACCAGCAAGAGCAAACTGGAGCAGTCTTTTCGTGTGACTTCCCTGATGGATATTTACTGAAGGATTGCAGGTGGTATTTTCAGCGGACCCTGGAATAAAGCCTTTCTAAGGCACTGGCTGGAGCTGAAGACACCCAGAGACAAGATGGAGAAGCTAGGAAATGTGTCTGCCTGCCGCCACACGTCTGATTCATGACTCTGTGAAGAGTTTGTCCAGTGCTTTGTCGGGGAAGGTTGTTTACTCAGGCGATATCCTCCAGCGAGGCTGTGGTTCGGCGTTCTTCAGCCTGTGCCAGGCCTGTGATTTTAGCCTTCCCGCTCCAGCTCTGGCACCATGTGACCCAGTTATAACCCAGCCACCTCTTCCTACCCAGAAAAGGAAGTCCGCTCATAAAGTCCTGTCAGGGAATCACAGGAACATGACGATTGCAGTATCTGTGGAGCCAAATGTGGAAGGCTGTGAGGTTCGTGTAGGCCTCTCATAGTTAGCCTTGAAAAATAATGAATAATCAAAATGAAGCTGCTTTGTTACTATTCCCTGAGGAAACGGAGGTTAATTTTCATAATAGAAAGAGATTTCTGGATAGTAGCCATATTGGTTGTTGTCGGAAAGTTTGGGGAGTTGATTGTTGCCATTTGATTACTTTTTTGGATAGGATTCTTTTTTCATTTGTGGGTTTTGTTATAAAATATCGTTTTGACTGGGGCACCTGGGTGGCTTAGTCCATTAAGTATCTGACTCTTGATTTTGGCTCAGGTCATGATCTCAGTGTCGTGGGATCGAGCCCTGAGTTAGGCTTTCCACTGGGTGTGAAGCCTGCTTAGGATTCTCTCTCTCACTCTCCCTCCGCCCCTCCCCACACCTCTCTCTCTCTCAAAAAAAAAAATATTGTTTTGACAATAACGGCTTCCTTTTTCAAAGTCCATTTAGAGTGATTCGCCTTTGAAAAATAAGCTTACATTGAAATGGACATCGTGATCACTCTGAAAATTTTTGGGTGTCCTAACATAAGTTGTCATCCATAATTATGTGTGGGTTGTAGATGTGGCAAAATCCAATGAACTTCCCAATTCAAAAGCTGTGAATTAGATTTATATTTGTTGACCCTGGCAGCAGAGTGGTATTTCTTTTAGCTTGGGTTTAAATCATTTTTACTGGATGCCTGGGTGGCTCAGTCGGTTAGGTGTGTCTGCCTTCAGGTCAGGTCATGATCCCAGGGTCCTGGGATCCAGTACCGCGTTGGGCTCCTTGCTCAGCAGAGAGCCTGCTTCTCCCTCTGCCTCCCTGTTTGTGCTTTCTCTTTCCCTCTCTCTAACAAATAAACAAATAAAATCTTTTTAAAAAATAAATAAGTCATTTTTATTAATATCGATTAATTATAAGTTGCTATAAAATTATTATATATGATCATGTTTATAAATTGTATTAATAATGAAGCAAATGGGGCAAAATGTTAATGGGTGGAGATGTGTAAGAATTCTTTTCTACTGCTTTTGTAACCTTTCTATAAGTTTAAAACTGTATCAGAAAATAAAAGTTACATAAATTGCATTGACAATGTGATATTTCATCTGTGGCTTATTTAATCATTCCAGAAACATTCATTTGTGTCCATTAGTGTTCTGGGCATTGATTTCCCTTTAGCTCTGGCCAACTTTTTGTTCTACTTGATAAACTGGGAGAGTTTAAAGAATCTAGATTAAGGCATTTGTGTGGTTTTCCCTGGGAAGAATCACATAATTGGTTATAGAACGGAGTGGCAATGAGAATTTGGCTTTAAAATCAAGACTAATTAGATGTAGATTTGGTTTTAAACCTGAGAAGGTTTAGGTTATGGTTCAGTGACTAAAAAGACAATAAATGCAGGTGATCCAGGCCTTTCCTTCAGTATCTAAGAGTTTCCTCATCTTATGTGTTCTGCCATTTCGATATATATATGTATATACATATATATATAAAAGTCTTAGGAAAGCCTGTAGCTTGGGGATGCACCTCAGAAGATTCTTACTTAATAAATATGTAATTTTCTTGTCAGTGTTGAAAATCCTGTCTCCATTAAACTAGAGAATTTTCTAGGCCAGGCACCCTGTGAGGTGGGCTTTGAAATTGATGGACCAGAATTTATATCACAATTCTGCCCTTACCAGCTCTTAATCAAGTTATTTCACTTCTGTGTTCAGTTTTCCTATGGTGAAATGGGAATAAATACACTGCCCTTGTAAGTTTGTCTTGAAGAACGAATTTAAAATTTAGCCTGATGGCTAGGCCCTGCGCTGGCACATAATAAGGGCCCTGTAAATGGAAACACCATCCTGGGCTGGGGGTGACCCTCCTGGCCTAGAGAGGGCTGGGCCTCTAGCCACACTGTCACGGATTGGAATCCAGGTTCTGAGGCTTATTGGTTATCGTGAGCTTGGCTGACCACTTGATCTGGACTTTAGTTGTCTCATTGGTAAAATGGAGATAATAGTCTCCAACCTTCAAGGTAGTTGTGAGGACTAAACAACTGAAATGAAATAAAAGCCAAGTAAATGGTGGTTGGACTTTTTTAACATCATAATCATTATTATCTAATTAATACATGAGGTAAGAGTAAAAAATAAAGCAAATTTAAAGGCAAATGTCTTCCAGACATTTTTTTTTTAAGTGGTCTCCATGCCCAGTGGAGTCCAGCGCAGGGCTTGAACTCATGACCCTGAGATCAAGACCTGAGCTGATATCAAGAGTCGGTCGCTTAACTGAGCCACCCAGGCGCCCCCCAGACATATTTTTAAGAAGGGAAAAAGATATCAGAAAAGAATGAATTTGTAAAGGAAGAATAAATTAATGAACAGACATAAGTGTATGTGGACAACAACTGGTACAAGGAGAGAAATGTGCTGTATACATATTATTTCTGAAAGAGAATGGTGACATCGGAAACGGTCTTCCACAGCTCGTGTGTGGCTACCGTGTTTAGTCATCTCCACCATTTCAATAGATTTTATTTTGCCACACGTACTGGGTCAGAGTCTGATGTACTTACTCTTAGCTTTGGATTTCTGAGAAGACTTCTGCTAGTAGCTATGCAAACATTAATAGAGAGAATGGAAGAGCGGGATGGGGTCCTTCCGCCATGCTAGATGCAAAGCACATTCCAGAGACTGAGATGAAGAGAAGTCCGGTCACAGGATTCCATCTTCTCATTTGAGAACCAAGAGGACAATACAAATGGTAATTTCCTCATTCACATTCACTGTAACTCTTCTTATTTTTTTTCTTACTTGACTTTTCATTGTGAGAGGTTTTCAAACCATGGGAAGTCACTTGGGAAATAAATAGGAAGATTGTTTTCTCTGTTGGAATGAAAGTGGTCTGGCTGTACAGGAGAAATAAAGCTGAGTTTCCCACGCATTCCCAAAGTGACAGGGAGGGACCTGAGACAGACAGAATCGTCTCTTGGGCTCTCAGATAGGAAGCTTATTCCCCAGCTTGGTAAGATTTAGGGAGAAAAACAAGTAGGCATTATTTGTGCCTGAAATTCAAAGCATTTCAAAATCTGCCCGGAATTCTAGAGGATATCAACCACTTGATGGTTGATAGTGTACAAGACCCTAAAAGTCACAGACAAAACCAGTATTAAGACACATCTATGTTCTGACTGTAAAGACTGTTTAACTTAAGAATTTATTCGTTCATTTACCAAGCATTTGTTATTTATTTAGCAAGCATATTACTGAGCACTTATCATCAAGCATTTATTGATGATCTGAGCAGCAGGCACTGTCCTTGTCCCTGGGGGTATTACAACGAAAAATGGCAGACCAGTCTCTGCTCTCGCAGACTGTCCCTTGTAGGGGTGTTGTCAAAAACCGACCTCTGTGCTTCCGGGCCAAAAGAGAACTCAAAGACAGAGTTTGGGATGAAGAGGAAAGAGCTTTATTGCTTTGCTGGGCAAAGGAGGCTGCAGCAGGCTATGACCTTCAAAAACTGTAAGCCTCCCACCCCCGCCCCCAGGAAGGGTGTGGGGGTTGTAGGGAGATACAGGATCTAGCTGGTTTTGACATGAATTGTGTGTGCGGCCAGCCTCGATAGTCCTGTTAGTCCTTTCCAGGGTGGGACTGGGTTCCTGAAACAAAAGGCTAAGAGGGGAGGAGGGGAGGTTTGTGGAAGAGGTTACTTTATTTTTATTTATTTATTTA
>CM052899.1:102204563-102214761 GCA_028534135.1 Potos flavus
TCCTGCGTCCCTGTGTCAGGTTTCATCACTACCTCTCCTTCTATCTCAGACATGGGTTACTGAATCCTGCCATGAAGAAAACGTTTGCAACAATAATGCAGCTCACTCCCCGAGGTCGGGTCCCAGCATTTACACAGGATTTATTGAGCAACAACTTGTGGCGGATCGTGCTGGGAGCATAGTACAAAGTACAGAGCTGTACGAAGGATGACGGTAACACCGGAGTGACCTAGATTGCCCAGGAAATGGGATGACGGGCTCATGGAAATTCCTGGTCGAGGACTAGTACTCATTTCCTGCCTCATCATCCATGTAGGAGCAACCCTCTTGTTCTTATTCTGTTAGTGTTACTTACTTAGGCTTTTGGAAAATTTACTGGATCCTGAGAGACAATTCACATATTCCCAACAGTTGGGGCAGACATGATGGGCCGGCCACCCTACTGCCATATTTGCCTCTTCTCTGCTAATGGGGGTGACTTTGTGTCCAGCCCCAGGGACTGAATGTAATTGGTTATATTGATTCTATTCTTTGCCAATGATTGGTCTAGGGTGAGCCCTGGGACCCATTTCGGGGGAATGAAACACTAGTTGACACTTAATGTGGGGTTTGGGCTGGGAAGGTTTTTCTGCCTGACAAGAAAGAGACCTGAGGAGGATCACCAGCTCTGCTGTTGGGTGAAGTTGAGAAGTTGCTGTGTGAGGGTCCGATACTTGGAGCTGCTACAGACTTTTCGCGAGTTTGAGGAAACACTGTTGACACCGGGGGATGTCAGAGAAGTTGAGCAGCTGAGCTAACCCTGCAGTCATCTAACTCTGGTCTTCTTATGAAAAGTAAGGCCCTGTTTGTGTAATCCAGTTGTAGTCAGGTATTCTCATTTTACAACCAAAAATATCCTCATCGATATAGCAGTTAAGGGTGTGGGCTTTGAAATCAGACATATTTATGGTTGAGTTCCAGACCCACCACTAGTAGGCTGTTTGACATTGCATATTAGTTACTGAGTCTTTCTGTGCCTTAGTTTCTTTATCTTTAAAAATGGGAGGGGTGCTTGGGTGCTTCAGTCAGTTAAGTGTCTGCCTTCCGCTCAGGTCATGATCCCAGGGTCCTGAGATCGAGCCCTGAGTCAGGCTCCCTGCTTAGTGGGGAACCTGCTTCTCTCTGTCCCTCTGCCCCTCCCCCCTTCCTCATGCTCTCTCCTCTCTCTCAAATAAATAAATAAAATCTTTTTAAAAAATGGAGTAATATGGGGCGCCTTGGTGTCTCAGTGGCTTAGGGTCTAACTCTTGGTTTCAGCTCAGCTAGTGATCTCTGGGTCTGGGACCAAGCCCTGTATCGGGCTCCCCACTCAGCACAGAGTTTGCTTGGGATTATCTCTCTCCTCCTCCCTCTGCCACTCCCTCCCCACCCCCTACTCTCCCATCCACCCCGGCTCATGGCTCACATGCTCTCTAAATAAAATCTTAAAAAAAAAAAATTGGAGTAATCAAATAATAATACTAGTGAGGAATAAATTAGATGATGCCTAGATATTGATAGCACACAATCACTATTCAAAAAATGTTGGCTATTATAATTATCATTTCCTCTGTGTTAGGTCATAGGCAGGTGGGCAGAACAGGAACTCGCTCAGGTACTGGGTGATGGTTGGGAACAGTATCGGCCAGGGTCACTGCTGGGAGGGAGGGGCCGGCAGTGGCACCTGGAAAGGGAGAGGTAAGGACCTTGATTCCTTCCCAAAGCTTTAAGCTCATCACCCTCCCTGGTCATCCCGAAGGTACAATTACAGAAAGTGTGGGTCAAGTCACACAGGTCATATTTGGCCAGCAGATAATTTTGTTGGCACAAATGGTGATTTGAAAAGTTGAATTACTTGCCAACAAGGGAACATTCCCTGTGAAATCTAGATCTAGCCATCTCTGATCTTGTAATGATATAAGAAGAAAAAGCCACTATTTGTTTAATCCAATCATAGGTATTCTTACTTTGTAATCAGAAGCATTCAAACTGATGCAGGCATGGGCTTGGAGGACAGACAAAACGGTTCGGACTTGGAGAGGGTGGGGTGGATGCCGAGATTTTCTCTCAGCCGAGGGCCTCCTGGTGGTCACCGGCCTGCACTTGGATGTCTCCAGCAAGGAAGGCGGTGGAGGCCTGACTTGTCCAGCTGAGTGAAGGATCATGGGAAGCCAGCCCAAGCTTGGAGGTTGGAGTGCTTCCCTATCCATGTTTTTGATGCTTGAACAAAAAGATTTTTAGCTCATCGAACATGTAAATACAACCAACTAGACTTCCCCTTGTTAGAGATCCAAATTGTGTGTATGTGTGTGTATGAGTGTGTGCATGTGTGTATGAGTGTGTGCATGTGTGTATGAGTGTGTGCATGTGTGTGTGCACATATGAAGGCCCCATCTAACACAGTGGCTATGAGCTCATGCTCTGATATGCAACCTCCAATACGCAAATTTGGCTCTACATCTTACTGAACCTGGACAAATCACTTAAGCTCTACACTTCTGTTTCCTTATCTTTAAGATGGGGTTAATAGTAATTTACGATCTCATAGAATTGTGAGGCTTAACCCAGAGGCGGGATGTACAATGCCTAGGAGGGGGGAGTAGTAAATGCTGGCTTACAAGGTTGCCCTGGCTGGAAAGATCAGGCCTAGGGGAGTTTACAAGCTTCTTGCCAAAACAAAAAACAATTCGAGTCTTCTCTGCTAAGGGAAAATAATCATCAGCTTCTGTGACCTGAATTGAAGGAAAAACATTCAGGCAGAAAGCCCAAGAAGTTTCTAATACCCTTTTCTTGTAAGTCTCTTTCCAAATTTGTTGAAATAAAAAAAGTTGAGTAGCAAGAGGCAGACCAGCTGTTGCATGATTGTGCAAAATTCTGCTTCTTCCAGCAGAGGCCTCCTGTGCACAGGAAATGGGGCCGGTGGCAGTGCTGGTGGTGGTGGTGGGGCAGCCATGGGCCGGGGCACTGGTTTCCAGGAGGCTTTCCCTGAAGAAGGTGCGGAGAAGATTCTGGGGAACAGCCTGCAGGGTGCCCACCCGCACCCCCAGCCCCTCCCGGCCTCAGAGAGTTGGAGGGCAGTGCCCTGGAATGGAAGAGTCTTTCTTCAAGGAAAGAAAGAAAGAAAAGCGGGGGGTGGGGGGGTGGGGGGGGGTGCAGAGGATGGAGGGAGAAAGGAGGGTGGAGAAAGAAAAAGGAAGAAAGAAAGAAAGGCAGAGACAGAAAGAGGAAGGAGAGAGAAAGGGCGAGAGGAGGAAGACAGGCAGGCAGAGAAGGGAGGGAGGGAGAATAAATGGAAGGAGGAAGGGAGGCAGGGAGGCAGAGGGAGGATGGAGGAGGGATTATGATTTTTAACCCTAATTTAATTAGGATGGGTCATGAAAACTTGGCATAAAGCCTCCAGAAGAGGTGATGGATGAGGAGGAAGTCAGATGAGCTCTTAACAAGGCACAATAACCGGGAGCAGTGGGAAGGGACAGAAACCTCAATTAAGGCGTCATCTGAAGAAAGGCAGGACCTGCTGGTGACGAAGAGGGAGCGCTGCAGACTGGCTGAGGCGGCGGCCATGTGGGCATGTGGGTGACTCGCTGCCCACACATTCTTTCTTGAAGCTTTAAATCTGGAGGCTCTTTGCCTTTCAGAACTAAAATGGTCCCTGGCTCACGTAAGCGTGCTTATGTTGATCATCAGTCAAGAGGTGCTCTGGGTGAGGCGGGGGAGGAAGTCAGGGCCCAAGGGCGGCTCTGACCTTCCCACATCCAAACTGGGGACTGCTGGGGCCCAGGAGCAAGCGAACGCTTCCGGGGTGGCCCCTGCGGGGGACGGGGCGGTCCCGTCCGGGGAGGTGGTCTCAGGTGTGGCGGGAGCGGCGCAGCCCCGGACTTTGGGGAGGAGCTGCGGTGAGGCTTCCCGGCGCGGTGATTTCTGGCATTTGGCTTCTCTGGGTCAGGCCGCGCTTCGGCTGTGGGGCTGGATCCCATATTAACTTGGGGGCCCTCTGGAGAGTCTGTTGGGAGGAGAGAGGGATGAAAACGCTGAGAAGCAGCTCCTGAGAGCCCCAAAGCAAAGGAGGCGAGAGGGGCCCCTAAAGGAAGGATAGACGTGGACAGCCGGTATGGTCCCCCGCCCCTGGTGGTGGTGGCGGCAGGGGGCTGCTCGCGGGGACTGGTGCTGAGCGCCACGTGCTGCCGCGTGCGCCGCTGGCCAGATGCTGCTTTCCCGCCGCTCTGCCAGCCTTCGGTGCCTGCACTTGGCCGCGTTCCCTGCCCTCTCCCGGGCCTGCCGGTGTGACCTTCCCCTTCGGAGCAGCCAGGCATTGTGGGAGGGGCTGCAGCGCCAGGCCGAGGAGGGCAGTGAGAGCACTGAAGGCCGAGGCCAGCCCTCACTGTTTCCACTAGACCAGGAACCTCCGGGGAAGTTGGGGGCTTTGCCATTTTGTGAAAAAAGGCGGCAATTAAAACCCCTCCCTGTTTACTTCTCAGGCTGTTAGGAGAATAAACATTTGAAAATATTGTGTAGGTGGAAGTTTAAGATTTTGTTTTTGGATTTTTTTTTTTCAAAACTGCAAAAGGAAATTTATTTCAAAAGCAAAAGGGAACATTTACATTTGAACAAAGTGATAAAAAGTGTCCTGTAAAAGAAAAAAATCTATAACTAGAAGTTTCTCATTTGAATTTCTGAAACAATATAATTTGTTGTTGATTCTTGCCTTAGGAAAGGGAAGGGCAATGGCACAATAGTTCTGAGATGAAAATAAAAATATTCTTATTGCCAGGGAATAGTCCTAGCAACCTGGTTGTCTAGAATCCAGCATGAACTCAACCTCCCCTGAGCCTACACGCTCCCCTCATGTGCCTGGAGGGTTCATCTGACCATCCTCAGCACCAACCTGGGTCCTAAGAAGGAACCCCAGGAGAAGGGTTTCTAGAATTCTGTTTCATTTGCTCTTCTTCTGGCCTGGAGGGAATATTATTTCCCTAAGAACCCACTTATTCTCCTTTCCCATTCATCCGAGAAACGCCTGTTCTCGGCAAATCACAAGGGAGATAAACTTGCTTGCCCTTCTCCTTTGGGTGGGATCCCAAGGACCATGACGCCTTGAAGACTCTTAATCTTGGCGTCAACGAGGTCTGCTGTTAAGGAACTACAGCCCCCGGGGGCTGGAGAGCAGGGGTCCTTCTTGAGTTGGCGCCAGGGTGACAAGCCCTGGCTGTAATTCTCTCCCATCCTACCTGGTCTAATACCCTTGGTTATTTCTGAGGATTTCCTGAAGAGGAACTGTGACTGTCCTTACAGTGCATCTTTCATTCTCAATCCCGGGAAATGGTTTTGCTTCTGGTTATAGCCATTTACCATGACTGCAGGGGACTTTCAGAGTGAGTGAATGTTTGCATACCACTTGGAATTAGAAAGAACCTTCAGGTTCAAGCTCCTCCTTCAGTTAGGTAAAGAATTTTGATCTGTGCCAGAGCCTGGGACCTGTTGACCAAAATCACCCCTCCTAATATTGAGAACAGAAGTAGATCACCCCTATCGCTTCCCTGCTCTTCGTCCCATGGCCGTGGGGCTTAAGTTTTTCTCTGGGGCAATGTGAGAGGAAGTGCCCCTTTCAAAACTCCCACATGTGCTCCTCCATGCTCCTTTCCCGTTTCAGCTGATGGGGACCCTGGCAGCAGAGGGCGGGAGGAAGAGTAACTGTCAGCCGGCATCCTTTTGTGACTAAGTGGAAGAGACATACCCTACCCACCTGCCCCTGTCCCTGGTGCAAGTGTGGCTTGTGAAACCACCTTACTGCAGTCGAGATCCTGCGCTTAAATGCTTTATGTGTGCCTTAGTTTACTCATCTGTAAAATAGGGACAAATGTTTCTTCACAGGGTTTTCAAACAAGTGATACTGGTGAGTGAATAATGACCACCTGTTGTAGCGCCTGGCACACAACAGATGCTCAAAAACATCTTGACTGAATACATATCTTCATTCCTGGAGGATCGTTATGATATTTCAATGAAATGATCATTTTGGAAAGAGAGAGATCACGATGGAAGAGCTAGTTGATGGAATTGAAAAAACGATATTTCAGCTCCTTCTTCCCTCTCATTCTAAGAAGCTTGAACGGTGTGTAGAACTCGTTTTTCGTCCAGGGTAATGCAAGCAGGCCATTGCAGACATCATGAAATCCACAATAATGGAGAATAAGAGAATCCATTTAATTTCAAGCCCCTCTGCAGCGCCTCCCCCAACCAATGGACAAGAATTTATAGTCTCTGGGATTGGTGTTTAAATGAAGCGGCAGTCTATAGTGAGGATTATAGAGATGAGATGCTTCCTATCGTAGGTGTTTTAAAAAAATGACAACTTGGATGATTTAGGCGATCTTTAAGATATTGCCCAGCTCTAAGTTCTGTGATGCTTAAGAAAATAAGCAGTATTTTTTTTCTCCATGTCCAACATGGGGCTCAAACTCACAGCCCTGATATCAAGAGTCACATGTTCTACCGACTGAGCCAGCCAGGCCCCCATAATAGACAGCATTCTAGCTTCTCTTTCTCTTGACTCCTGTGCTTCCCTAAGCCCATTATCTGGGGAAGCACAAATCAGAAAGAAAATTTCCCCCAAAAAACACAGTAAGAAGAAAGAGATGCCCCTAGTGACCTCCAGTCCATGAATAATTCATACTTATGCATCTTAGCCTGGTTTTAGAAGGAAAATCAAGTCAGGTTAACATTTAAGCAACATATTACTTCGGTGATATTCTGGGTTCATTTTGTATTTTGGTTGAGATACATTATGACTCCATCATCATACAGAATTGTATGGATTTTTTTCTTTCCCTTTTATTTATTTTTAAAAAAGATTTTATTTATCTGACAGAGAGAGAGAGAGAGAGAGAGAGAGAGATATCACAAGTAGGCAGAGAGAGAGAGGGAAGCAGGCTCCCCACCAAGCAGAGAGCTTCATGCGGGGATCGGGATCGATCCCAGGACCCTGAGATCATGACCTGAGCCCAAGGCAGACGCTTTAGCCCACTGAGCCACCCAGGCGCCCATTTCTTTCCCTTTTATTTAATTTATTTATTATTTTTTTTCTTTCCCTTTTAAATACAACCTCTTTCTTTCCAAGGTCTTCAGACATGGTTAAAGAGTAACCCGTGGCATCTGATAGACCTGGATTTAAATCTGGGGTGAATTAGTTAATATTCAGATTATCTGTTTCCTCACTCTAACATTGGGGTTAAATGTGTACCTCACAGGGATGTCCTGACAATCGTCATTTAGAAATCATACATGCAAAGGGGATTGCGCATCAATCTGCCTGACTCCTTCCTTTCCTTTTTCTTGCTAAGGTGCCGAGGATCTCGTTTGTGAGGCTGCACTCTAGGGGGTGACGAGGACCACCTGGGCCCGCAGGACTAGTGCAGGGGACTCAGATGGGTGAGGAGGGCCTCCTTCTGCCAACAGAGGCTGCCATCCTGCAGAAGTCTAGGTTACACCTGCAGAGTAAAGATGACAAAGTTCTGAGAAAGCTATTTTTAAATGGCTTCCTGCTGAGAGGCCGGCTTTCTGGGAAGGTTGATTTCCGGCCCATAGTAGCTTCCCACCTGGTCTCCCGAGTTCCTCCTGGTATTTATCCCCATCTGCTGGTACACTATGAAAGACACTCCTTCCTCAGAGGCACAGACAGCGTTGATAGCCTTTTGCTCAAGCACCATGCAGAGGCTCAGGCCACACGGAGATCTGGGAGGCGAGAAAGAGGAAGTTTCTGGAACAGAAGAGAAACGGGGCTTCTTATTGAAGAAGGGGAATGTTATTTTTAGTCTCGGCATGAGTTGCTTGGTAGTTCCTCCTGGAGTCAGCTTCTTTTTAAAGTGGCTTTCTGGTCTGGGAGCTGTCAGGTTAGAGCCCTGGAGAATGTTAACACTCCGCATGTAGGACTTAAAGCACCAACCACAATTTTACTCGGGAATCTGCCATTTGCACAGGGCTCGGCTGAACAGCTTGTTTCTGCTTGGGCAGCAGCGGCTGAGGCAGCTTGTTAGGTGTGACTCAGTGGTTGGCGACTGGAATCATCTCAAGGCTTCAGTCCCTCACACATCTGCTGGCGGTGCTGGCGTTGGCCGTGACCTCAGTGAAAGCTGTTGGCCAACCACCTACACGTGACTTCTCCGTGTATCCACTCGGCTCCCCAGGGCATGGTAGCTGAGTTCCAAGAGGGAGTGACCCGGGGGGCCAGGGCAGAGGCCGCATTGCATTTTCCAGCCTAACCTTGGAAGTCACTTACCATCACTTCTACCCTTGTCATAGGCCTTCAGTGATGAGGGAGGAGCACAGGCCCCTCCCTCAGTGGGAGGAGGGTCGGCCTTCATCTTGTAGACCAGAGACTTGCTGTTGGCCAACTGGAAAATGACCGTCTGCCACAGAGAGGAACGGGGAGAGGGACAGTGGCATGGGCTTATTGCTGGAAAATTAAGGAAAGTAAGGTTTTTTGTTTTTTGTTTTTTTTAAAGATACAACTTTCAACAACTGGAAGAATGAATTGGAGCATGTGGAGAAATGGCAATGTAATAAAAAATAGAAGCAGAATTTAAAAAATATTTTCATTTCTTTGGGACACACTGTGAAATGAAGAACCCAAACTGTTTACACCAGAGAACAGTCTTATTTAAAAAGGCCTCCTCTATTTCAAGATTATTCATCCATGATTTCTAGTATTTCTAGCATTTTTATGATTTCATTTTTGATATATTTGGAAATCATTTTGATGAAAGAAGGGAAGTAGGAGTTTAGATTGACTTCTTCCCAGTGATTAACCAGATGGAACATCTACTTATTGATTAACCATCTTTTCCTCATTGATTTGAAATTTATTATATACTAAATTCCTATATATTTTGGGGTCTACTTCTGAACTCAATTATTCTAACCTATCTCTTTATCCTCACCAAGATAATTCTCTAGCCTGCGAGCTCTGGAACTGGACAGACCTGGATTTAGACTCAGAAGCAGCTTAGCCACTGCCTACTTGAACTCTTGGGGCTCAATTTCCTTCTCTGTACGTTGGGGATAATTCTGTATACCTGACTGGGTTATTTGCAAGATTGCATGACTTCATATGTTGTGCAAAACTGGTCACCATTGGCCCCCAGTCCCTGTGCAGGCTGGACTCTGTGGAAGCCGGGAGGGAGCCCGGGTGGCCTGGGATCCACGCCTGCACAGGCCGGGGGAGGAAGCCATCCTGGGCAGGGGGAAGACCGGAGCTGTGATGCAGACCCCAACAACAGCTCAGCCAGCGAGAGGGGGCTCCGGAGCACACAGCCCTTTACCGTCGTCCCGGGGGCCGAGGAGCCTTTGTATGCCACATGCGTCCGTGTTACTTGGGGTCATCAGGGCCATGAGTGTGACCGGGTGGGGTGGCTCTCTGTGGCTGAGGCAATCCCCAAAGGAACAGGCAGGGCGACAGGCCTTTGATCAAGTGTGCTCCCGGCGCTGGATGGACTCGGCCTCTGTTAAAGAGAGTTCTTGGTTGCATGTCCCAGTGTTGATCACAGCACCTCCTTCAAACACTTTTCATGTCTCCTCTCCCTTGTTTCCAAGCCCCTGAGTGAAGAGCGCTCAGCCAAGCTTCCTGCTGGAAGGCTGCTGGTCGCAGCCCCGCCCCGCGCCCCCCATGTGCTGAGACCACAGGACCCCTGGCCGTGTGTGTGTGTGTGTGTGTGTGTGTGTGTGTGTGTGTGTGTGTGTGGCCCGAGAGCACCCTGAGGGGTGCGGAGGCCTGGTGTCCCGCGAGGCGGCGGGAGGTGAGGCGGCACAGCCTGAATGAAATGAGCCAAGCCAGGATTCGACAAACCCAAAGCTTTCATCTCAGCTTAAAACACTGCTCTTTTGATCATTTTTTTGGGTTCATTTCTGGGTCAAAAACTGGACTCTGAAGGGGTATGTGAATGTGATAACCAGGCTGTGGAATGATCCCATGATTACAAGGAATCATCTCAGAAAAGTATTTCTGGAGATCGAACAGAATCAGGTCATCAATTTGCTTTTCCTTTTATTATAAAAGTAAAATAAAAAATAGCATTTATAAATCCAATATCTTTTCCTTTAAAGTATTTGATCTAAAAAACATATTTACAATAGCAAAATGCAGAAAAAGGGGGAAAAGACCATTTTCAGCACTGATTGTAACCAT
>CM052899.1:102214861-102311066 GCA_028534135.1 Potos flavus
CCTCTATAGGTCCTTCCTGCCCGTACTCATGGGGCACTTTGTTAAGAGTCAGCAAGGAGCTGCCGCTGGTCAGAGACTCTGTAAAGCTGAGTTTGCGGAAGGACGTCTCCACGCCGCTGTCACAGATGCTGTCGTCTCGGACCTCGTCTGGGGGAAGAAGCACAGAGTCACTGGGGCACGGCTGGGGAGAGGGCAGAGCCTTGGCTCTCCTATACCGTCTAGCCCAGCCCGGCTCAGAGTCTGGATCTAAGAGGCTCCTGGGCAGCTCCTGTCTATCAGCTTCCACGGGCCGTTGCGCCCCACTCCTGCCGCCCGCCTGTCGCTACTGCGCTCAGTGGCCGACGGAGGGAGAGCCCCGAGCAACACAAACACCGTGAAGACATCGAAATTAGGCAAATGTTTTCACATCGCTTTCTTACCATCACATTTATCAGAATCCTTTCTGAATTCTCCTTACTCACAGTGGGCCGTTTTTTTTCTTAGAAATCAGGTGTATTTTTCCAACCACTATATTACCTATTTTCTAGCTGGGGAAATTGCTGAACCCAGGCAAAATAAATGCGTGACCGAAGTAGGAACTAAAAATGAGATATCTCTCTGGGCCTCACATGCTATTAAATGCTACACACTGCCTCAAAAACATTCTGGTAGCAGAAAAAAGATAAGGTGATTATGATGAAACGGAGTCTGTGATGAACAATTAGGTCATATTCTCCTTGTTGAGAAGTGTCTTTAGAGATGTGAACAGTGTTGAGTTACTTCCTATACATAGAAAGTGATCAAAGAAACAAAGTCTAACATATGCAAATCAAAATGCTATCTTCTTGTATATTAAGTTCTGATATTAAAATATTAAGACCTTAATGGCAGTGACACACTACTGTCTTGTTACTAAGTTCGTGGATTGATTGATTGATTGGATTTATTCAGTCACCCAATCTTTATTAGGTTTCTATTATATGTAGGAGGTATTTTAAAAATAACTACATGTCAGAAATCAAATCAAATCTTAAAGATATAAGTATTTTTCTATTTCTTTGTGTGGAAAGAACATCAGGTCACAGGATAGGAGATGAGGGTTATTTTGCTGGTGGACACTATTCCTTTGCAAAGTGTGCAACATCTGTCCTTACTCTCCCAGAAAGGCCCCTGACAAGGTGACACTTGAGCTGAAACTGAAGAGCAAGAAGGAGCTACCGGGTGAGGATCTTTGCAGGGAAGGGGAAGAGAAGGTTGGAGTACTAAGACGGGATCAGGCTTTGAGCGGAGGGCTTGGGGGACAGGAGGTGCAGGGAAGTGGGGCGAGAGGAAAGGCATATGGAAGGGATTTGCGAGAGAGAATGGATAAAGGGACACACTGCCTTCGTTACCGCTCCAGCTTCAAAGCCTCCAACAGTGCTAGGCACACAGGCTGTGCTCAGTAAAGATCTGGTGAGGGGGTAAGTGAACCGGAAGGTATACAACAGGTATAGGCATAGCACTACTTTTTAAAAAGACTCTCATTGCCTGTTGTGTCAAGAGTGGACTGAAGGGAGAGGGGCAGACCGGAAGCAGGGAGACTGACCGGGAGCTGCTGTAGGAACTGAGGCAAGAAATGAAGGTGGATGGGCACGGGAGGCTGTCCCAGAGGAAGGACGGGGGCTGCGTGTGTGCTGGCTGTGAGCAGCAAGTGTCCATGGGCAAGTCTTGGATTTTTGTCTTAAGCTCCTGGAGGATGGAGGAGCTTCTGCCTGACACGGCCAACTGCTGGTCGTTCAAGGATGAGGGAATTCTAGCTGCTGCCATGTTCTTGGTGGGGACTGACAGAGGGAGGGTCCAAACAGAGAAAGCCCGAGTGGTTGTTGAGAGAGTTCGAGAACACATTTGCAGGGAAACAAAGGGTTATTGGGCTGTTGGGAGCCTGTTCTGTGACGTGTTTCAGGTAGGGGACAGAGGGTCAGTGCTGGGGGCCAGGAGGAGGCGCAGGGAGAAGGTGAAGCCACTTCTGCGCAGGACGGGAGGAGCTGAGGGCGCTGTGGCGGGAACTGCGGTGTCACCCACAGTCCGGGGCCAGCCCTGGCTCTACGGGCCTTGCTCTGTGAGTTCCTTTCTCTCTTTTACATTTAAGAAGTGAGAGAAACACTATTTGCCCTAAGCAGCCTCATCATGTTGTTTTTAGTATGTACTACGAATCCGAGTGACTCACGGGTCAGTGGGACTGCTCCTGGGGACAGCACCCCGCCTGACCGGCAGCGTCAGGAGAGGCGCAGAGGGTAGAACCCGTGAGCTGAGGGGGGAGACAGACACACGGGACAGGGGCCTCAGGGGATGACAGCCACCCCCCAAGACACCGAGGACACAGCCTGGGAAGCAGGAGGTTATCTCCACTGCTTGTTCTGTTCTTCCCTTACCTATTGGCGACCTCGTGGAGGCAGGTGAGAGGGGCAGTGAGAGGGTCTGAGGCGCGGCCTGCCCGGGGCCGGGGGCCGTGGTTCCCGGGGTGCAGAAGGCCGCCTGGATCACTTCGATGGCTTCGGTATAGCCCATCTGTCTCAGGGCCTCCACCAGCTCTCTTATTGTCCCCCCGGAGACCTGCGAGAAAGACAGGCAGCGTGTGTTCCCGAGCCGGGAGCAGGCAGGCGGGCCGTCCCCACGACACCCGCCCCTGCGAGCGCCCAGCAGCCTGGAGGGCTCAGAGCGCACACGCCACGGAGACGCGCGGCCTTCATGTCGGGCTTCCTGTGTCAGCGCAGAGACCACTCAGGAAATCACAGAGAAGTGGCTTCCAGTAAGCACAGAGGACAGAAAGGGAGAGAAGTGCTGAGACGGTGAAACTCTGCCTGCCGTGAAGGTCACGCGGTATCCCTGTTGGGGCTGACGCTCTGAAAACCACCGAGAAACCAGAGCTAACAAAAAAATTCTTGGTAGACAATGATTTCACCTCACAGAAAGCTGCCTCCGTGTCCTGACTCGGGATCGCGGCATGCTCTCGGGGACCGGAAGATAATGCCTGTGGATCACAGTCTATCGTGGCGGTTCAGGGGGTCAAAGTTCTGTGACAACCCAACCTTCTATCTAGGATTTCTGCAGGAAATCTCAAGATATTTGAAAACAGGGAACACCTTAGGGTATCTGAAAACTGCCTTTTTACGAAGGCAGGTTTCCGCCCTGGCCTGGGTCACTCTCCCAGAACATGATAATGACTGATTTTCCTCCCCCAGAGTTAAGGGGTGGGGGGAGGGGACCATGGCCAGGTCAGCGAAGTTAACAGACAAGAGTCAAGAACAAGTGTGAGGTGATGGGTTACCTCGTAGTTGTCCATCAGAGTTTTAGAAGGAGCAGGACTCAGCCGGAAGGCATTATTTAGTATCCCCAGACCTAACTTCTGTGCCAGAGTCGCCCAGTTTTTGTCTGGATCAGGGATTTCTAGCAACTTGTAGAGCTGCAGCTTCGCATCTTCAGTCAGCTGTTTCATGTCTCCTGAAGGAATGAAGAAGAAACACAGCTGTCCTAAGCGCTCAGAGACACTCTGGAGGGACTAAGCACGGCTGGGCTGCTGCCCTCCGCTCCCAGTGGGGGCCGTGAAGCTGCTCTCCTTGGAGGCGGCAGCAGCCCAGCCGAGTAAGAGCAGTATGCTTGTCTTAGCAAATCACAGCTGGACAGACTCCTTTGCATACGTCCAGGAGCTTTCGATTCTGGAATAAGCCACCAAGCCTTTCACAGTACAGCCTGGCCAATGCCGCTTCTCCCTCAGCCTCTTAAATGACTGTGTGGAGGGAACACTGGTTAAGAGCTCACCTTGTGCAAGTAAATCATCAGATGTAAACTCTGGCTCATAAGGTTTCCCATTTAATATATCAAAGACCTGTTGGGGAGAAAACCGTGGAGAAACATTATACATTAAAGGGACCAGGACGGGAGTCAGTTTCTTTGTAATAAAGAACTCACTGTGTCCTCCTGAGGAGGAGGGCCTAGTACCCCAACAATGGAGGAATGGGAAGGAGTCAGTCCCACGACCCACAAAGTCATGACAATGTCCTTTGGGCAAAGAAAAGCCCCGGGGGCTCTGGGGCCAGGAAGCGGGGCTCTATAGAGGCTTCTGAGTTGGGTAGAAGACCCAAGCCAACCCTGCAGAGAGCTGGCACCACAGTGCATCTGATGGACAAAGACAGAACAGTCCAGGGGGCACCTGGGTGGCTCAGATGTTAAGCAGCTGCCTTCGGCTCAGTTCATGATCCCAGTGTCCTGGGATCGAGCCCCACATCAGGCTCCCTGTTCAGCAGGAGGCCTGCTTCTCCCTCTCCCATTCCCCCTGCTTGTGTTCTCTCTCTTGCTGTCTCTCTTTCAGCCAAATAAATAAATAAAATCTTAAAAAAAGAAAGAAAGAACAATCCAGGCCACTAGATAGGCCATGTGTTGGTCGGAGAGTCATCAGTAATTGATGTGTCCCTGAGAGCCTGGAGGAGGACTGAGCTTACATAGAGCTGCAAGCTGGGCCTCCTCACTGCCCCCTCCTCCCTCGGAAAAGGCTTCTGAGAACAAATTCTATAAATGTGCTCAAACTGAGGTATAGTAATGCTCACAAGGCTGGATGTTCTCTTTCCAGCACCAGCTGCATTTTAAACTGAGGGGACAGAAAAGTCTTAGGTTAAAAGGAAAAACACAATTCTGTAGCTATGGAGACCTTTCTGTGTGCTTGACAAGTCCCTCCGTGCTCGCTGACTTTGGTAAGGACAACATGGGGTCACTGAAGTGGGTTATCTCTATGTGTTCTGTGGTGAGGCTTCTGGGAAAGCCAGGTGCTCAGCATTAAAGGGGAACCGTGTGGTCTCTGCCAGGGTCACTCAGCTCAACACCACGGGCCTTGAAGAGGCAAACAAGCAGTTTTTAGATGTGGAGCAGCGCTTGGCCCTAAGAAAGTCGATTTTGTTGTGTCGGAGACCTGTCTGCGGCCCGTGTCCTCCCTCTGGCTCTTATTCCTGGGCCATAAAGACCTGCTCACTGCTTTTCAACTTCAGATCTCAGGTCATTGGAGTTTGGAGGAAGAGTTTAAGTCTCTTTACTATGTTTATAGTTACTAAAATCCTCAGAAGAATCCCTGGGTTCTTTCTATGTAAAGAAATCACTTAGCAAAATTCTAAGCAAACCGCAACATTTCTCCTAGCTTCATAAATGGAGATGGGAACCATTCTGGCGTGAGCTCAGAACGGGAAACTCTAGCATGAATTTTGTGTTTTCTCTTGCAGAACCCTCTTTCACAAGTTAACTGTGATCTGATTAGGCACACACTTTCACACTCATAACTCCGCTGACCTAGATCTTTCATGGATAGGCTTTTCAAGATAAATATGTCTCTTGATAAGCAGACTTTCTTAAAAATAAAAGGCCTGTGCTTTGGGGAATAAAGACCCAAGAAGACCATGTGCTCTTATATTCCCGAATCATTAGCTCCCTCGGGAGCTGCCATCAAGCAGACTGGAACCACACTCACCTGCCAGTTGGTGGCCATGTCTAGAGGTGTGGTTCCAGGCACGACTCCTTCATCCTCTCCATCTTCTCCCCAGGAGTCATCCAGGTCATAGAGAGGCTCAAAGTTCTCTACCAGGGGATCTGCACCTGTTAAGTTACACAGCATTAAGTAAGCCCCGATCTTGTCGACTCTGAAATGTCTGCAGAGGTCAGATTTCCAAAGGCAAAGCACAATAGCTACCCGAAGCAATCACCTGGATAATTTTTAATACGTGAAACATGCTTCTACCAAACTATTCAGAGAACATCTTTTAAATTTTAATTTATTTTGACTGTAAAGACGTCTGATGATACCCTGTATAGCCAAGGACGTTTTTGAAGACAAATGACTTGGAAGTACCCTGACCCTCACATTTAGCTCTTTAGGACAGTTTTCAACTGAATGAGGCACCTTTAAGCTGAGGAGTAACGGCAGCAATTTATAGGGGCTGGGCTGCACACTCAGGATTCAGGACCTAATTTAACATTCAAGTTCGTGCCCACCACTGCACATGTCTCAGGCTATTCTCCCACTTGCTCAAAAGAGCAAACTTTGCTATATAGGGACTACGGGCTCACTTTTATTCCTGGGTACAGCACTGCCGGGGTCCCAATCCTTAAACAGACAAACACCGCAAAAACCTTCTTCTACAATGTATGGTTATTGAAAATTGTAGGGCTGATCTTGGAAAAAATGTAGTCTGTTTCTTAATGTGCAGCAAGAAAACACCAAAAGTCACTCAGACATTAGAGCTAGTTACCTCTCAGAGGCTTAGAGACTATTTTTATGAGAGTGTTTAGTCTGCTGTCTAACGAATAGTAGTCAGTTCAGTACACCCTTCTGGGAAGAACTTGTTTTTATCTTGCTGGGCGATCATTTGCTTTGTGCCAACTTCAATAATAGGAGAGGGCCTGATGAGAATCAGAGAAGGATCTTCGTGGTGTTTCTTACTTCAATCTTCCAGCCCTGGCCTGATCCAGAAGGCAGTGAGGGCCACCTGACCATGGAAACACAAGAGACTAAAAGGAACAATTTATGGGCTGGAGAATGCTAGAGGAGCTGAGCTCTCTGTTCCTGGAGTGACCTTCTTCATGACTGGGAGCTCGGGACTAGGTTTTTCATCCGAGTGCCTTCATTTATTTCATGGAGAAACTTACTTGCTACTCCTTTCATGGGATATTAAGAATTCAAGAGAAAGCATTTTTGAAAGGGTTATAGCTTCTTGTCTGAAGGCATTTCTTAATGATAACCAGTGACTTCCCAAACTATTCAAACATACTGCAATCAGAGTCTCTTGTTCAAGAGAAAATGTGACTTGACTGAGATGAAGAAAAGGTTATTGTTTATTTGGACATGATTTTATTTGCTTAGAAGTATGCGGAGCTCCCAAAGAAAAAGTCTGTACATCTTCCTGGACTCAGTTTTTAAAGAGGTATTTAACTCACTCTGTTTTCTTGAATTTATGAAGCATTAACTTTCTAAAAAAGTTTTAATAACCTCTATAGTAAATTAGATAGCTCAAGGTTTGAGAGACTACTCCCATTAAACATTTGTTGAGGCTCTTAAGTAGACAAGGCAAAAGAGACTCAAGGGTGAGCAGGAATAATTTTCTATACTTCATAGGACTAGAGAATTAAATGGAATAACACCTGCAAATCCTTGAGCAGAACAGGGAAGAGAAATAGTAGAGAGAATGGAGTCTGGAAGCTCAGATGGATGAGGTCCATAGTCATAGCTATGCCCTTACTAGAACCCCGGGACCAGGTCCTATAGGTCTCTTCAGTCTGTTTCGTCTGCTGTGAGATGGGAAAGTAATAATGGTACTTACCTCTAAGAGTTATTGCAGATTAAATGAGACAGTGCATCTGGCAGGCCTAGCACAGTGCCTGACACATAGTAAGGTCAATAAATGCTAGCAACTTCTAGTGCCTCACATACAGTAGTACTCAATACACGGCCCGTTTGGTTTTTCCTATTATTTCAACTTCTAAGGGACCTCTCTTGCTGAAGGAAATTTTAAAATGTCTTCTACCAATCGACTTTTTTTCCTGGAGATTTCTGACATGATCTGAGGCTGGTATTGCTCAGAGTTCTTTAAGGGATCAAATTCAACCTCAAGAAGATCTCCTGTCACGGGAGTCACCTAAACCACCAACACCCGAAACAAAGAGATGAATTAGAGAGTAAAGACTGACACGACCATCAAGATGGAGCCCAGGGTTACGAGTCCAAGTAGCGCCATTCCGGCCATGGAAGTGTGATTTTTATTTACTCGTGCCTTTCAGCAGTAGCTCTGCAGCTTAAAGGAGCAGACGGGGCTGTTTGCCTGGAGTTGGCTTTGCATTCCCGACAGCGCTCTCCAGCCCCACCCGCCAGGCCGCCTTACCTGCTGCCTTGAGAAGAGCTGCCAGCCTGGTGGACCCTCTCCCAGCTGCTATGTGCAGGGCCGTAGTCCCATCATAGGTGGTACTGTCCACGTGGGCATCACCCTAAAATCCAGCCCACACAGGAAAGAGTCGGTGGAAGGTTCTCTCACCCTCTAGTCCCCACCTTCTGTCAGCGTGAGCCCTAGGTCCTCTAAAAGGTCTTATTACTAGCCTAGCTGCTATTTGGGGCGCGCTCTGCCACTTCAGAAATCCCCAATTAGAGAGAAGGGGCCGACGGTGTCAGGGCGGCCCAAAGCTGACCACCCTGAAGCCTCGAGGACTACGCAATAAATCGAGGTGACTGCAGGGACAAAGGCTGTTACTGACATCTGTCCTGGAAAAGCTGGTCCTACCGCCCCCTCGGGAATGTAACGCAAAGGCAAACGGGCGCGTCTGTCACCTCCAGGAGCAGGCAGCCCGCCAGGGAGATGTTGTCGCGCTCCACCGCCAGGTGCAGCGCGGTGCGCCCGGACTTCCGCTCCTGCGCGTTGACGTCGGCGCCGGCGGCCACCAGCAGCAGCAGACACGGCAGGCTGTTGCTCATCACGGCTATGTGAATGGCGTTGAGACCTGCGGCGGAAGCACAGGGACGGTCATGGAGCTGGGAGGCTGCTCCCAAGACGGCAAAGCTGGACCCCAGGGAGGGAATGCTGTCGAGTCCCCGCACATCTAGCGTCTGCTCCGGGGAGCCTGGAAAGGTGCTTGCTTCAAGGCTGATGCTCTGCAGGGAAACCCATGGTCTCCTCTATGGTCTCAGGAGACACTGAGGGCAAATAAACATTCTGTGGCTAAGTGACGCTTTCTACACCTCAGGACCAGTGTTTGCTCAGGCCTCTGCTTTTTCCACCTACTAACAATTCCAAATTATCTTTAAAGAAATTAGTTATGGCCGGCAACAGATATTCTCAGGAGAGATGACAAACTCCAGGGCACTGGGGGAAGCATTTTTGGGTGCAAATCAAAGAGCACACATTTATCAAGTAGCTAGCTACCAACTGTTTAAAAAGCAGAGAGAGGTCACCCATGACGTCTGCTTGTCTCTTACCTTCCCCGTTAGGGTGGTCCATCAGTAGTGCTGCCTTCTTGTGCTTGAGTAAAATACTGAGAATTTTATCTTGTCCTTCTTTGGCAGCTAGGTGCAAAACAGAGTTACCCAAGCGGTCCAGAAGGCTCAGGTCGGCCCCGGCCCGCAGCAAGTCCTCCACCACAGCCTCCTGCTTGGTGATCACTGCCAGGTGCAAGGGTGTCTGGGAAGTGGAGAAGGGTCAGGAGATACACTGGTCAGTGGCACACACTTGAAACCCCCTGGGCTTTGGACCTACTGGCTTGGTTGCTGCCACTGCAAGAGGGTGGCGTCCTGCCTTGGGGCCACTGCCCACTGCCAGATCAACTCCTCACCTCTGCAAGGGAGTTACTCCCGTTCCATGTCCTGTGCCAATGCAGTGGGTGTGCTGGACTGACACTGAGCCATGCAATAATTAAGGTTATTTTTATATCTACAATTCTTAATTGCTTTCTTATTTCTCATTACAGCCTGCTGACTGCTGATACGTTAATTCTTCTATTAATAAATTTCGTTTCCTTGAATTTCTAGCAGGAATCTATCTTCAGCTGATAATTCTGGGTATTAACAAATCAAAGCAAGGCTGTAATTTTGTGAAGAAGTGGAAACAAACTAACTACTCAATGGAAACCAATTCACAAAGGTGCTGTCGTTCGACATTGATGTGAAAAATGAGTTTGCTGAAATGAAAAACATTTTTCCATGGACCAGCTCCATGATGAGACCAACCAATAGAACTCTGGCACCCCCATTCCATAACAGGTGTCCAAGGATTCTAAGTGTCATAACCAGGACGAGAGAACCATCTCAGTAAGAGGGCTCCGAGGAACAAGCAAGCTGACTTGGGGACACCTAACACGTGCATCTAGAGTCCATTTGATTACTCTGCCCACAAGCCAGTGCCTCAGCGAATGCAAATGAGATATTGTGCAACCTGAGTGTTTTCAAAATGAGCAAGACAAATAGAATCGTGAAAGTGTCTTTCAAAGAACTGAGGCCACTGGCAGAAGAGCGATATGTTTTTATACAACTCACTCTATTTCACAGGAGTCTGTGAAATCCAGTCTGTCTGGTGACAATTTGCCTACACTTTCTCTCTCGGCACACGATTCCTGGCCACCGCAGCGATGACAGGGTAAGCCACCGACACCCCCGGTGCAGGACGACCACGCCCAAGAGACCACAGCCCAGGAGACGCTCGCAAGACTTTCCCGCGGCTTTGGCTCACTCACAGTGATAACTGCACACAGCAGAAGGCAGGCAGGCTTTTGGGCCAAATTTCCATTCTCTCTTATTTTTTTTTTTCATCTTTTATACCCCAGCTTGAAATAGAATGATGTCCTCAAAACTTTAGATACTGTAAGCCAAGAGCCTTCTTCTCAAGAAATAAATATGTAAAACAAAAAGGATGCATTTATTAATAGGAAATGCTATTTGGGGAGATGAAAAAAGTCTGTGGGAGAATGAGATTATAAAGAAGAAGATCTGAAATTATAAAATATTATACCACTCAGAAATTAGTAATTATCTCTGGTTTTAATATGATTTTTTTCATGTCATACAAATTCTGTTACTGTGTGTAAGAGAAGTTTTTTTGTTTTTTTTTTTTAATATAGTCCCACTGAAGGTTTTCTATGAAATGTCAGGCTTTAGATCTTTAACCCCAGGATTATATAATGTAGTGTGGATTATGTGTGAGAGTATACTAAAATATCTATAATATTTCAAGTGTATATGTTTATGTAGCCAGTGTCTGGAAAAATACTTACTAATGCGATAGTTATATTTGGGAGTGGGTTTGGGGGACTTGTATACTGATAGGGAGGGCAACTTTTGATTTTCTACTGTATTTCCTTATGTCTGATCCAAAGAACTATTAACGTATATTATATTGATAAAAATTAAAAACATAGAAGCAAAAGCCCACATGCACAAAACCCCTCATTAATGTTTCATAGGAAGGTACATAGATAAAACAATCTGTATCAAACACACTGAGGGGTGATCTATGGTGGGGGGAGAGGAAGAGGAGAGGGCGTGAAGGCAATAGATTTCAGAAATATTTTCAGAAGAATCCTAACTCTATGCACCGGGATTATTTTGAGTGTATCTCTAGAAAGTGGGTGGAGAGAGAGATGTGATCATGACAGATGGTCACAGAAATGTACTAAGATTAGTGAATGGTATTTTGGGAGGTTGTCTAAGTAAATAATCCAAATTACTTAGAGATCTGCATAATTTTTCCATCAAGAATAGTTAACCTTAATAGTTAAAGTTAACCTTTACAAAGAGAAATGAGTCCAAATTTTAGCCTTTTCTAGTTCTCAAATCAAAGTTGCCACTGGGTGTATGTTTGAGACCTAGAAGCCATTACCAGGGGATCCTAGAATCCTTGCTCATGAATGAGGGCGGTGCTAAATTGGGGGGGAAATGGACCTGTGTTCTCCCCAAAGTCCCCAAATCGGAAGGCAAGAAGTGTCAGAGGTGGTGATTTCAAGATTTTTGTGTCTAGCACACCAGAGAGTCTCAATATACGTAACCAAATGATACAGTAAGGTCAGCACCTAATAAATCACGACTACTAATCTTGTTGTTTGGTGTCCTTTGCAGGGCCTATTTATAAACAGAAAAACAAGTAATTCCTTGAATCTGACCTACAGGCAGTGAAGTGAAGCAGTCTTTGAAAGGAGGACTGAGAAGTGACAGAGTCCCGTTCGTTCCCAGTTTTATTTATACGCTTGCGATGTTGAGAGGAACAGTCCTAAAGCCCGAGAGAATCAAGCTTTCAGGGCCAGATGACTCTCCAAATACCAACAACCCCCAAGATGGTATGAAAATCTGAAGACATTCTTTAAATGTCTACCTAAAATTAGACTTTGTCCTCATTACTTTATATTATGAGTCAGTGAAGAATCCCCAGCTTCATTCTTCCGCTGACATTAAGCACTACCACCAGGGAAGGAGCTGAAAGCCTTACATCAAATGAGAAACTTATTTTCCTTATCAGGAAACACCTAGTCACACATAAAAATCTAGTGAGAGCCACATGTAAACGTTTTAGTTCTTTTGCTTCAAGGAGATAAAAATGACTCGCGGCACCTGCTTTAACAACTGAGACATGGAACAGGTACCTTTACTGTGCAATTAATTGCACACGATGGTGGTCCGTATTTTTAGAGTGACAGGTCTGCTCGGACCAGGCATCTGACCACACTATCCGGGCCAAGGAGGGCTGGGAAGTCACTTTGGGGGAGCAAAGGGAAGGAGAAAATGGGAAAGCTAATAAGGAGTGAGACCAGGAGACTGGCACCAAAGCCAGGTGGGGTGGGGGCGAAGGCGACTGGGAGGGAAGAGCGCCCCTTTGGCCAGAGTGGCTGGGCCAGGTCTCAGGCTCCCAATACCAGCCTCCAGGCTTTGGTTCTGCCAAGTGCAGTTAGTTCCAATTTCCTTTCCTCACCTAAAGTCTGCACATGCCCATCAGGAAGCCTTACTAGGTCCCAGCTACCTTCTCTCTGCAACGTCTGAGGACCTCTGTACCAGGACCTCTGTATCAGGGTTCCTCAAGTTGCTTCTGAACCCACTGAATTCCTGTTCAAACCCGACCTGAGCAAAACTCTGTTTTTTTTTTCTGGTTTCCTTGATTTGAGCTGCCTTTCTGGTTTTGAAAGACACTTTCTCCTCAACTGACCTTTTTTACTTTTCTGTGTTCTGACTTCAGCACCCTTTATTTGATACACACTTAATCTCGATGTTGTCAAAATGTGTTTCAGCAGACTTCAAAATTCTTACACATTATTGGGTTTCCAAACTTAATTTTTTTCAATTGTATTTATCTTGACAGAAATGACATATTTATTCTAGGTTCTCCTGTATTGCATATTTGAAAGTTGCTATGAGAGGAGATCCAAAAGTTCTTATCGCAAGAAAAAAAATTTGTAACTATAGGCGGTGATGGATGACAAGTAAACTTATTTTGGTGATCATTTTGCGATATATACAAATATCAAATTACTGTGTACCTTAAACTAATACAATGTTATATGTCAGTTATATTTCAATTTAAAAAAGATGCCCAACACCACCCATCATCAGGGAAAAGCAAATCAAAACCACAATGAGATATCACCTCACACCCGTCAGAATGGCTAAAATCAAAACCACAAGAAACAAGTGTTGACGAGGATGTGGAGAAAAAGGAACCCTCTTGCACTGTTGGTGGGAATGCAAACTGGTGCAGCCGCTGTGGAAGACAGTGTGGAGGTTCCTCAAAAAATTAAAAATAGAGCTACCCTTCAAGCCAGTAATCTCACTGCTGGGTATCTACCTCAAAAATACAAAAACACGAATTCAAAGGGATCCATGTACCCTTATGTTTATAGCAGCATTATCTACAATAGCCAAACTGTGGAAGCAGCTCAAGTGTCCAAGTGTCTGACAGAAGAACAGACAAAGAAGTGATACACACACACACACACACACATAGTGGACTAATATTCAGCCATAAAAAAGAATGAAATCTTGCCATTTACTACAACATGGACGGAGCTAGAGAGTATAGTGCTAAGTGAAATAAGTCAGTCAGAGAAAGACAAATACCATATGATTTCACTCTTATGTGGAATTTAAGAAACAAAACAAACAAGCAAAGGGGAAAAAAAAAGAGAGGGACAAACCAAGAAACAGACCCTTAATTATAGAAAACAAACTGATGGCTACCAGGGAGGAGGAGAGTGAGGGGATGGGTGGAATAGGGATGGAGATTAAAGAATACACTTATTATAATGAAAAGAATAAAATAAATTTTAAAAAGAAAAAAGAAAACATATCAACTCTGACAGATTTCTAAAATTTAAACTTTGCCTTCCCCCAGCAGGATGCTGAATTTCACTGTAGAGTGATTTCTATTATACTCCCAGATTAAAGGATCCTAAATCATAAGTAATATTCCCAAGTGATGGGCTTTTAGGATTTAACCTACAAAACACTGCATTTTTGCTACTGTTAACATTATTAGAAATAACACATACACACATGCACACGCACACACACGCAAGCATGTACTAACTCGATTTTTCTTCAGTTGGCATTTCTGCTTACCTGGTAGAGATCATTTCTCATATTGATAATGTCATCAGAAATCAAACCAGATGTGACTTCTAGTAGATCCCTCACAAGCTGAGCATGAAGATGAATGATTGCTAAGTGTAAGACACTGGAACAAAAACAGAGTGCAATAATCAACTAAAGTGTTAGTGACAACAACAAAACAAGATTCCCAATAAAGGATCAGACTGGCAGACCGGACCTGGCTCGAATACTTCCTCTTATTCGGCCCCCAAATGTCTTGAATCTCCAATGTCTTGAATCTGAGGTGGGAAAGTTCTACTGCTACACTCATTTACCATGCCTGCCTGGTCTCTGGGGGCATTTTGGTTTGATCCCTTGAGGTGTAAATGGGCCTCCAGGCAGAGAGACCCAAGTTCAAATCCCAAGTCTGCCTCCGTGCGATAGTGCAGGGCGTTTTCTCCTCTAGCTTTCTCCTGGCTTTCCTTGACATATAGCTGGTGTATGTAAAATGCCCGGCGCTAGGAACTGTTTAGGAAAATGTAGTTACCTCACTTTGCCTTCCAGCCTCCTCCAAAATACAGTGTGTTGGCCTCTGAAAGATCTTCCTAGATCCCAAGAGGGGAGAATGGGGCCAGGCTTTTAACTACTGGGAGAAGACTCTTGAGGTAAACTTCTGAAGGAACAATGTGATTTTATTTCTCCCTTGCAAATATTCCTTCTGCCTGGAATGGTTTTGCTCCTCTTCTCTGCCTGGACAGTGCCTACTCCATCCTTCACGTTCCAGTTCAAACCTTACCCTCTCTCCGAACTTCCTAGCCAGAGCACATGGTCGGTCTCCCCTCAAGTTTACTGCTTGGTCACGCAACTGTGGTTTTCTATGCGTCTTTCCCCCTCTCTGGCCTGTGATCTCAGGGCTGGCCCTCCCTGGGTCAGCCTTACAGCCCTGGCACACAATTTAGGCACTAAAATAAGAGTGACAGAATGAGACTAGAGGCTTATGCTAACGAGGTCGAAAATACTGGCAGGAGCCAAGCATCAGTCCTAAGGAGACAATTTTTTTTTTTTTTTTTTTTTTTAAAGATTTTATTTATTTATTTGACAGAGAGAGAGAGAGATCACAAGTAGGCAGAAAGGCAGGCAGAGAGAGAGGGGGAAGCAGGCTCCCCGCTGAGCAGAGAGCCCGACGCGGGGCTTGATCCCAGGACCCTGAGATCATGACCTGAGCCGAAGGCAGAGGCCTTAACCCACTGAGCCACCCAGGCGCCCCGGCAATTTTTTAATTGTTAAAAAAAACTTACTACTAAAAATAACTTGAAATCTCAAAAAAGTGGTTACTATGGGTTTAGAGTTTGTCTTTACCAGACCGTGCTAAGCAGTTGACATATATGACCTTATTTATTGTAACAAGAAGCCCTAGGAGGTAGGTAATATTATCCTCATTTTTCAGATGATGAAACTGGGACTCGCAGGTATAACAGAACTCAACCCA
The DNA here is from genome assembly GCA_028534135.1 of Potos flavus. Taxonomy (NCBI): domain Eukaryota; kingdom Metazoa; phylum Chordata; class Mammalia; order Carnivora; family Procyonidae; genus Potos; species Potos flavus. The sequence goes on from CM052899.1 coordinate 102,230,395, forward strand.
CGTCACATAACGAGTGAGTGGTGAAGCTGGGAGCCCAGCCCAGGTCCATCTGGCTCCAAAGCCACCTCTTAATCCCTTACGCCACCCTGCTGAAAGGGTACATGGGCACTGCTCTATAGAGCTGCTGATGAACCCCTAAGATAAGGACTGTGCCAAAGAAGGGACAGATCGCGATGCAGAGTCTACTCAAAGTATTGCGTGGTGGCAGGATGTCTGGGATTCGAGGCACATGCTAGATTTTCTCCAATTGAAACATCTGAGGTGTCCTGTTTTTGAGGCCTCTTTCTTAGCAACAGCAAGTGCATTTTACTAGGGATTAACGTTGGCACAGGAGGGCCTAGAAAACGAACTTGGGACTTCATTACTTGAGAGCGCAAATGAATGATGTCGAGATTTCACTACTGTCTCTTGAAATGTGAGGCTGGAAGAAGGCTTCTAAAAAGAGCCCAAAGTCTGACGCAGACATGATGCACATATACCAAGAAAAAGGTCATATTTCAAAACTGCCTAAAAATTTCCATGCGCAGCTCAGCATTTCATCACAGAAGCACATTCCCCCTCCCCCATAAATCCTCACACCCTCATGGGAATTTCCCCAATACCAGAAGTTCTTTTCTTTTCTTTATTGTATTTTCTGTGATGACTAATGGCCCCAGGATTCAGATTACTAGCTGAGAGTGACAAATTCAATGAAAAGAAGAGCCCTGAGGTGTGAGGACCAACAGTTTTCCCTTGTCTGCATTCTCATGAGGGTTCCTCTTGGGTCTCCCCTCTCTGCCCTCTAGCTGCAGCAAACCCCAAGAGCCTGCTGGCAGGTGTATGTTTGGGGTCCCAGGAGGGGAGTCAAAGGATTCACATTCCGCTTGGGCAGGGAAGACCACCTCCTGGGTCCCTCTGTATGTGTCCTTACTCATGCCTGTACCTTCCCCTCCACGCACCTGTCAAATGCACGTGCCTTGTATCTTCTCCACAGACCTCCCCTCACAGACCCACCGTCCCTCGCTAGCTTCCACATGCTCATCTTTCTTAGGCTCATAGACTCTGCAGGTCCAAAAAATGTCACTTGAAACGCTGTTGTTCTGCCTTGGTTAACTGGCTGCTTTCTCTTGTGGTTCTATGCTGCTGAATGCTAATCGGATTCTTTAACCCTGTAAAAACATTCTGCTGTTCACAGCATTGCACAGAGGAGGCTGTATGGGTCCCTCCCGTACTGTATAACAAGGCCAGTGGTTACACCACATCCTTCGTTACACTGCAGGGAAGGAGAACAAAGGTCTCTGTTTGAAACCCTGAGGTTGGCACTTTCCTGAAGCGTTTGATTCAGTTTTTAAACCGAGGTTTGAAAATGCAGCCCTCAAGAGCTCCTCTACGGAAAAGGATTTCTCAAGGTTGACACTATTTTAGGAAAGTTTTAGATAAGGCACTTGACTTGAATCCGAGGGCCGTTGTCTCTTGTTATTCTCACAGACTTTTGAGATCATTTTAGAAGTCTCAATGCGAGGCCTGAGAGGACTGTTGTAGAAAGAAGCCAGGGGCTTTGCCAATATAAACTCAGTAGCAGCAGAAATGGACGCCTGGTGATGGGAGCGCTGTCCTCCCACATGGCGGGAGTTAGAGCAGTCCCAGGAGCCAGACCAGTCACAGACTGGTAACCAGTAACAGAGCCAGGAGGGAAAGAACCAGTAACTGGGAAAGAATGACAGCTGCCTCTTAACTGTTTTGTTGTTGTCGTTGTGCTGTCTTTATCGGGCTTTTTCTTGAGTACACTACCATCATAAATATGCAGTTGGGATAACAAGGGCTTGAGGGATTTGGCTGGACCAACTTTTATTATTATACCATTTCAGTACATAAAGCAAATGTTATTAATCCAATAAATAAATATGTTTTTAAAAATTTTATTCATTTGAGAGACAGAAAGAGCACAAGCAGGGGAGAGGCAGAGGGAGAGGGAGAAGCAGACTCCCCACTGAGCTGGGAGCCAGATGCGGGACTCGATCCGAGGACCTGGAGATCATGACCTGAGTCGAGGGCAGACGCTTAACCACCTGAGCCACCCAGGTGCTCCATACATATGTTTATTAAATGTTATTCCACATGTTATCCCAATAAATAGAGCAAGGTTTTTGAAAAAGGACCATTCCCCACACACGTCTTCGTTTTCTTGCCCAGAACGCTGTACTCTCAGATGAGGACTCAAGCTATGCTAGGGCCCAGCAGGTGAGAACCACAGGACAGGAGAAGCAAATGAAGGATTCAACCTTACTGATGCCTTATTGTCCACGAGAGTCTTCCAGTGACAGGCCCCAACGCCTTTAAGTGATTCTTTTTACCTCTAGCCAGTGAGCATACAGCGATTTTCTCTCTTCCCTGCCCTAAGACAACTTTTGCTTGCTCGAGTCCTGACTTACCTGTCCCCGTTCTCATCCTGCACTGCAGTGAGGTGGCGCTGCACAGCCAGCAGCATCTTCACGTCCCCTGTCACCGCGTAGTCAAATAGGGCGTTGGCATGCCGCTTGGCCAGCTGCATAGCCTTCTCTAGAAAGAGGTTATCTGCAAGGCAAAGACATGATCACAGCTGAGTCTCCTCTATGTGCGCTACAGGTATGGCGTGCTTGAGGTCAAAACCATCAGCAGCAGGGTTCTGATACCTCGACACACATCGCTTCAGTTGCAAATGCTCCTTTCAGAACTTCTCCATTGTGTGCACCAGAAAAAGCACAATTGGATATTGGCTTACTGACAGAGAGGCTGATGTGAAAAATCTGTCTGTGGTTTGTCAGGGGAAAGTAATTAGAAATGTCTGTTATCTTAGGGGCCACACGCAATCTCCAAATAATGTTGATTCGATTTACTGTATCATAAGTAATCCCTCTCTTGATGAAATAATCCTTCACTGGAGCCTTAAACAACTCTCCCGTTAGACAAAGTGTCAAAAAACACAGACAGACAGACTTTCCATAGGCCACCGGTGTTCTTGCTTCTGGAAGGACAGGAGAAGGCAAATTGAGACCTGCAAACCAATACTGTGGGCGGCCTGTTTTTATATGATCCCCCACCTAACCATGCTTGGTACATTTTTAAAGTGGTATTAAAAAAAAAAAAAAGAATATGTGGTAGAGAGCATAAGTGGCCAACAGGTCGAAATATTTGCCATCTTTCCGTTCCCTTTCCTCTAATGAGTACTGGTTCAAAATATGCGCAGAAGCGCACCATTCCTCTTCGTCCTAATTGTTCAAAGAGGGCATCTGGGTTAAAGGAAACGGCCTTATTTTCAGGCAAAGTTCTACTTCAATATGGCAGTCAAGCTACAGTCTAGGCAGGAGACTATTAAAGTGATGGAAACTTTTCTCTTATCTGTGATAGAAATGAATTAGATGATCTCCCATGATACCCTAAAACTACATAATTATGATTGGAGAATGCATACGTAAACCTCAGTACTTTCTATTCGGAGACAACAAGCGGAAAATGGAAATCTCAGTGTGAATAAAATGATCAGACACATGCTTTTCAAAAGCACACAGGACTCTGAAGAGCACATTGAAATACATAATGATGCATCATTTTTAGATGAAAAGAAAATAAACCTATCTTCTGGCAATAGTCTCCACACCTCGAACCAACCCATCTCCTCCCCAGTCAATACCATGTAATCATGTGTGTGCTCACTTACCCTGAAACCTAGAATTCTCTTCCTTCACTCCCACTGTATACGTCAGAGTAACCTCATCATCCCCAGTGCTGGACTCCTTGTCTTGTCCTATGGGTTCAGTTACTTTCCCAGACGGGTTGACTGCCCCTCTGTCCACACTCTTGCCACAACCTTCAGAATCATTTTTAGATGGGGTGTCTATGGTTCCTAAGATAAAAGCAAAAATATCAGCTTTTTCTCAGTAAAATCCATTAAGTTATAATTTACTGTTTCGATTGTCAGATAAAGATGGGAGGCAAGTTTACTGCAAAGGGAAAAGAAAAACAATAATTTAAAATTCCTTTTAAAATAGTTAAATCATTAAGTCATCTGTTTTGGAGCTATTTTAAATGCTCAATTCTAAAAGAAAAATATTTATTGACACATTTTTACTACTGACAAACAACATTACATTAGTTTCAGGTGTACAGTATTCAATATTTGTATATATTGTCAAACGATCACCACAATAATTAACATCAGTCAGCACATATAAAATTTTTTTCTTGTGATGAGGAACTTTTAAGATCTTAAAAAATTTTTATTTATACTTCTAAACACTTACATTTCCTTCTGTTTATTTGTAAAGGAGAAAAAAGAAATATAGCTCTTCTGTGAATTGCACGGAAGTGGAATTTTCTTTTTTTTTTTTTTAAGTGGGCTCCATGCCCAGCATGGGGCTTGAACTCATGACCCTGAGATCAAGACCTGAGCTGAAATCAAGAGTCCGGACGCTTAACCGACTGCACCACCCAGGCGCCCCAGGGAAGTGGAATTTTTAAAGTTTAAATAAAAACAGAGGAATTATTTTTTTCCTAATGCTATTTAACCAAGCGAGTTGTTAGGATGCGATATCAAGTCACGTTCTTTAGTGTGGGAGCTACTTTGGGCACTATTTCTGTGCTCTTTCAGGCTGAGCCATGGTACCTGACAGGTGCTCTGAGAACACATAGGTTTTTGAGCAGAACTGGTTCAAATCCTGGTGCTGCTGATAACAGGTATGTGCCTTTAGTGAGTGAATGAACATTTCTGAACCTGGGTGTCCTCTGTCTGTACAATGGAGACACTACTCTTTTCCTTACAGAGCAATCAGGAAGATTACAGTCAAAATGTGTAGCAGCACCTGACATAAAACAGACATTCCATACCTGGGAAGGCTTCATTGTATTATTTTTTCAACGGGTACGTTAGAATGGACATGTGATATAAACCATGAACCCATGGTGTGACAATTGCAAATTTGGGGATGCATTTGATGGGAAACGTCATCCCTATAAAACTCAAAATGTCTGCAAAAGTATAGTATTTGAGAAAAAAAGGGAAAGAATAGGTAAGTTTGATGGCTTTCTTATGTTTGAATAGTCGAGTGTCTCTATAGATCCCTTTTTAATGTTCTTTTCTTCCCCTTGGTCATGCCACTTACAAAGTCGATATATAAGTATAAACACAGCATTGGGAATAGAATTTATATTCGCCACAGGAAATAATATTTTTTTTTTGTAAAAGTACCTTCTTAGTTTACTTGTATTTATCAATTTTTTTTCACGATGACAATGTTGTGATAGGTAATGATAAAAAAACTTCTTGGCATTAATTTTTTTATCCTTTTCTCACTATTAAAAAAAACTATCTTACTTACCATGTTTCATCCCGGCATTAGATTTAGTGGTTCCAGGATGGAAGGTAATTCCACCATATGTAGGAAATCCATAGTGAGGGAAGCCATACCCTGAAAAGGCAAGCAAAATAACTGAAACCTCATGAATTTTTTTTTTTTTTTTTTACGAAGACTCAGCAAAGCTTGGTGTCATTCTTTAAGGTGAGCATAGGATTTGGTGTGGGAGGGCAGTGTGCCCGACACGGTGCTTCTGTGGAGAGTTAGAAAGACACATGTGGGAGGTCATGGATGATCAGAATTCTACTCTGATCAAGTTTACATTTTGGCACCTCAGGCAATGCCCAGGCTTGGGGCACTGTGGAGGAGTTCACGCTGGAGAAAGGCTCCCACACCTGTGTGGAGGGGAGAGACCGGTGGTGAGTGGTCACCAACCGAACTCCGACTTGCTGACACAGACGACCTTGAAATAACCTCCGGCGGTTAAAACGGAACCAAACAAAATACAGAAAAAATACTGACTCCTCAAAGGAAACATGATCACACTGTTCATTCTCAGGCAGTTTTGGTGGAAGCATAAACTCGTATGTAAAACTCTTTGGGGGAAGCAGCTGGTATTAGACGCCATACTCTCTGACACTGTAATTTTACTTCAAAGAATCTAATTTACAAAAACAATCTGGAATAAAAGAAAAGCAGTGTGGACGAAGGTGTTCAGTAAAAGAATAAAAAACAGGAAACACATTCGAGTAAGTAATACTATGGTGTGTTCACTTGATGAAATACTAGGAGTCATTAAACTGATGCTTAAAATGTTATGCTTACATAAAACTTATATCGCCACGGCGGAAATGCTTATGCTATTCAACCCATTAGGGAAAAGCAGCATCTATGACTCTATATACACAATCGTGATGTGTTGATAATAAATCATACAGGTAAATAGATTAAATACTACGTAGTATGAGGACTGCAGCTGTACTCATGAAAATGCGAAAAATACACAGTATAATGTTTGCACAGAAAAAAAAGATTTGAAGAAGCTAACCTTCAATGGCAGGATTATTGTATCTTCACATTTTCTACAAGGTAGTATATATAATATGAAATCCTCTCAATGGTTCCAAAGAAAAGCAAGACAGTATGGAAGGGAGGGACGGGAGGGAAGGAAGGAAGGAAGGAAGGAAGAAAGGAAGGAAGGAAGGAAGGGAAATACACCAAAATGTTAATAGATGCATTCTTCAGATAACTGGTCTTTGGTAACTTTTTTCTTCTTACTGTTTTTGGTGTTACCCACATGTTGCAAAATGAATATGCATTTCTTTGAAAAATTCTATATGTTGGGAAATTTTAATTAATTTAATCTGTCGCACTCAACAATGTCCCAGCCACTTGACCCACAGACAATCTGGGAACTCTAGGAAAGGAAAATTCGACCATCTCCCACATGAAAAGCTTTAGAAAGAGCAGACTTAGTTCGTACCTGGCCCCGTACTTCCAGCACCCCCTCCGCCACCGCCACCGCCAAACATGCCTCCACCTCCAGCTCCGCCTCCACTCCCGCCGCCGAAACTATCTGAGAAATTAGGCATGAGCTTCTGCCGTTTCCTCTGCACTTCCTCTTTATCTGTATTTAAAGGAAGAGAAACCAGAGGAGAAAAGACTGATTCAATTCCACTACTAGCCACAGAAAGAATATTGATTTGGATGGTATTTTTAAATACCTTAAAGGGAAACAGAAATCACCCAAGGAGGAAGAGATGCCAAATTTCAAGAAGCAGTATATTTATTCCAATGGATCAGAAGACTGAGAACCAGCCTCCGAGAGACCACAGAACTGTACACACCCAAATCCCCACTACAACAGTTTAAGTCCCCAGTGTCATTCAAATTAGTGAAAGACTAGATTTCCCATCAAACGTTAATATACTAAAGATACAGAATAAGAAAACCAATATTGAGCATTTTCATTTGGTCATTCACAATGATTACTAACCAACTACCATTTATAATGATTCTACTATTAGCTAAGTGCTAGGGAGAAAGAGAAGTATGAATAATGTCTTTACTGTTAAGAACCCTCCAATATAATTTTAAGGTTGCGGGAGGGGTGAGGGGAGACCCAGAGAGAGAGGACCATAGTGCTATATACGTTAAATTTATGGTGCACACCAGTGTTCCAGGAGTTCAAGGAAGCACTTCTAAGAGGTCCCTATGGGCCAGAAAACTCAGGAAAGGCTTTCGAGAATCAACTTTGTATCAGGAGAGGGCACCGGGAGGATGTTCTGGAGATGGGATATAGATGGAAAGTAATGAAGGAAGGAATGCGCACTGTGTGCTTCCAAGAGCTGCGGTGGTAACGTTTAGCTGAACTGAAAGTTGAGCATGAGAAATTCTTGAGAAATGGGGCTGCTCGGGACCGCCCTGCACAGCTTCTGGATCGTGAACCGAAGGAGTTTACCAGCAGGAGAGCCACTGCATGTTTCTGAACTGGGGATAATGTGCACAGGGTGGTATTTTAGGAAGCTTCCTCTGTCATGGGTGCATAGGACAAAATGAGGATTCAAAGTGAGAGGCAGAGACAGTGGAGACATAAGGAAATGGGGGCTGTTCTTTACTGGGCACCATGATAATACAAGTGGGTGACCCCCAGAAATACAAGGAAAGAGGGATCAGTAGTCAGTGGTGACTGATGAGAAACGGGAGGCTGAAAGTCTAAGACTACAACTTGACTGCAATACAGTGATGCCCCCAGAGATTGTTGACCGTCCAGGTCTAGATGCTAGTTAGACTGTCTTCCCTCATGCCTTGTGTAGTTGCTGTTTTTCTTTTGCTTTTCACTCTCTGTTGTTGTCACCAGCCTCACTGCCTTTGTGGTCCATTACCGTGTTCTTGTTCCTTCTTTCTGTTTCTGTTTCTTTCTCTTCCCTGGCCTTCCTACTATATACTTTTTTCTCCCCTCTCTCTTTTGGGCTAAAAAGATGGAAGGTTTTTGTCCAAGTAAACAACGAGTGTGATATTCTTTTTTTCAACCAACAGCCTGATACTTAACAATTGTCCTATTTCTGATTTTTTCAATGTCAGTTTTGGTTAGTGTTTATGTTCAGAAAGATCTCCACTTATTTCTAATTCTTGTGGTTGTTTCAGTCACCTCAGGGCTCAAAAGAATGCTCTTACTGACTACCTCATGTTCACCTCAGTGCAGCTGGAAGACTAAAGCATGGAATAGGATATAGCAAAGTACCCTTACAAATAATCGTTTAAAAACCAATCATGTCGGGACGCCTGAGTGGCTGAGTCAGTTAAGTGGCTGCCTTTGGCTCAGGTCATGATCCCAAGGTCCTGGGATCAAGTCCTGAGTCCCACAGAGGGCTCCTTGCTCAGCAGGGAGCCTGCTTCTTCCTCTACCTCTGCCTGCTGCTCCCCTGCTTGTGCTCACGCTCTCTCTGACAAATAAATAAAATCTTAAAAAACAAAAAACAAAAAACAAAAAACTGATCATGTCCACACTTGTTAGGAAGAAGAAAGCCAATGTGGGTCAACTTGAAGAGAATGTGCTTCCACTAGAAAGGGTTGGCCTCAGAGTGGAAAAACTTTACAAATGTCCTTATCAAAGATTTTGGATAGATTTATAAAATTTTTCCATCAGTTATACTATAACCAACTAATAGTCATACTTATTACTCATCCTACATACTGTTGATCTCACATAGAATATTAGTTCATTAGAAATATGAAACACACACAAAAAAGAAATATGAAACAGAGGAGGGAAGCAATTCACTCATTCATCTTTAGGGATAAATGTTATCTATTGACATGCTTTATAGCAAAGAGATCATTTGGTATTTGCTATGTACTTCTTTTGACTTAGAAAACAGATATTCAATGGTTATATTTCACTGTAAAATGAGAATTTTTGAGTCAACTTAAAAAATATTAACTATTCTAATCCATTAAGATTTCAATGACCAGAAACTGAAATGGAAAATTTCATTATGACAGGTTTTTAAATAAAAGAACCCACAGTCTAAATTTCCCCAGAAATGAACATGGAGATTTTCCCATTGTGTTCATTTATCTTTGTGGTCTGCCTTTGACAGTTGCATCATGGGTTGTACTATGAAATATCAACCTATTCTAGAAGGAATTGAAGTGGTCACTTAATATAAGCCCTTCTTTGGGGAAGAGGAAATAGAAGCTGGGCTGATTAGGGGACTTGTCAGAGGTCAGGACAGAGTGAGGATCAGATCCAAAGTTTAGTGAGCTTTCCATTACATTAGGCAGCCACTTTTGGGGAAACACTCCAAAATATCTCTGCTTTCCCCCCTCTTTTTTTTTTTTTTTAAGATTTTATTCATTTACTTGAGAGGCGCCTGGGTGGCTCAGTGGGTTAAAGCCTCTGCCTTCGGCTCAGGTCATGATCTCAGGGTCCTGAGATTGAGCCCCTCATGGGGCTCTCTGCTCGGCAGGGAGCCTGCTTCCCCCTCTCTCTCTGCCTGCCTCTCTGCCTACTTGTGATCTCTCCCTCTCTGTCAAATAAATAAATAAAATCTTAAAAAAAAAAAAGATTTTATTCATTTACTTGAGACACAGAAAGAATGAGCAGGAGGGAGAGGGAGAGAGAATCCAAAGCAGACTCTGTGCTGAGCGTAGTGCCCCATGTGGGGCTTGATCCCATAACCTCAAGATCATGATCTAAGTTGAAACAAAGAGTTGGATGCTTAACCCACCAAGCCACCAAGGCGCCCCTCTCTTTCTTTTAATAATTGATGATTATGATAATAGTTTAGTTCACAAATGTAAACTTTTAGTCTCTACCCTTTTTTGCTGTGTGTATGCCTTAAAAGTACCTCATTTTCATTTTTCGGGTTCTAGTGTTCTAGTAAAGATATCTGCATTTCTTTCATAATTTAAAGATTATGATTCTGTTTCTTCTGAACCTCTATCTTTTCCGATTGAAAAATCACATGGTTTTTTTTTTTGCTTTCATACAGCAGTTCCTCAACTATCTTCTTCCCTTTTCAATCATCCCTCTCTATTATTTTAATTGTCTTCCCTGAACCCAACCATCTCCATAAAGTTTCTATAAGGCACAATGTCAATAACCATACAGGTTGCTGGATGATTCAATACAATGAAAGGAATACGTGTTATTTTTCTTTGTCTGATGTCCTTCTTGATGGCACCCAACAAATTACTAGCCTTTTGGATGAGGATGGCAACTTGGTTGGTCAATCAAGTCAGCTTTCATATTTACAAGAGCCAGGATATGGAAGCAGCCCAAGTGTGAATCAATTGATGAATGGATAAAGAAGACGCAGTGTGTGTGTGTAATATATATATATATATATATATATATATACACACACACATATATAAAATATGCATATGTGTGTGTTTATATATTATACATATATAGTCATAGAAAAGAATGAAATCTTGCCACCTGCAACAACATGGATGAAGCTAGAGAGTATTATGCGCTAAGCGAAATAAGTCAGAGAAAGACAGATATCGTACAATTTCACTGGTGTAGAATTTAAGAAACAACAAGAAAAGAGAAGAAAAAAAGAGAGAAAGAGACAAATCACGAAACAGACTATTAATTACAGAGAACAAACGATGGTTGCCAGAGGGGAGGTGGGGGGGACGGGTGAAATAGGTGATGGGGATCAAGGAGGACACTTGTGATAAGCACCGGGTGATGTATGGAAGTGTTGAATCACTATATCATACACCTGAAGCTAACATAACACTGTGTGTTAACTAACTGGAATTAAAATAAAAACTTGAAAAAAATAAGTCAGCTTTCAGATATATCTCAGCATCTACTATATGACATATACTAAGGGTGCCTGGCTGGCTCAGTCAGTAAGGCACGCAATTTTTGATTTCAGGGTAGTGAATTCAGCTCCCACGTGTGTGTAGAGCCTACTTAAAAAAATAAAATATATGACAGATACTGTTCTAGATGTTGGGAATGTAGCAATGAACATGAAAGACCAAATCTATGACCTAAAGAATATTCTTCCTATTAAAGATGGAAGAAGATAATAGACATATAAATTAATACATAAGACAATTTTACAAATTGATAAAAATAACAAACAATACAAATTAAGCAATGACATAAGGAGTGACTGCAGGGGCTGGGGCAGTAGATGTATTCAGTGACTTCTGAGAAATATATACAATGATTCCCTGGGTTGTAGAGTTGGGATTTGTTTTCATACACTTACTCTTATATTAAATGGCCTGCTACTTTTTGGACCAGTCATATATCTGGTGTGATGATTGCTCCCTGCTATTATTTCATCTTGGGATTATATAATCCCGAAGGTTTTATTGACTAAGGTAATTTGTTACCTTCAGTGAAATAGTTCTAATCTCACATGATTGAATCACGATATATGTTTGGCCATTCTTTCTGTGGAGCTCCACTGCTCTTATTTTTCCAGATGGTTCTTGTTTGTATTACATGCAGCTTTTAGTCAACGACAGTCTGGAAGTGCTTGAAGCATACAGGTGGGGATTTTGAACTTTAAGGAGACCCCATTCTGGAGACCCAGCCATCTGATAAATCCTATTATGAATGCATGTCTGAACATGCCCCTGCTGTACCTTACTCTTTTGATGAACAGGTACCACTGCAAAAGATAGACAGGAGGCCTAGAAACCAAGCTTAGCTTTGAATGTTCCTAGGCTCATACATGTGTAGGTAATCTGGGTATCCTTTTTAAACATAATTTTCTGCGTTGAAAAGAACTGACATTATGTGAAAACATATTTTAGGAGAAGAAATCTATTTTTCTCCCTCAGAAAGTCCCCCCAAATTAGCCGTATTTCTCTTCTGTGTCTATTAAAGAAGTGTGTTTAATCGAAAGCAGTGATTTTCATCTTTATGCAGACTGAAGCATTTGGAAGACCTCAGGCTGTTGCTGGGTCGAGAAATAAGGGAGGTGGGCCGCTAGGAAGGCCGAGTGTGTCGGTGCCCCACTTCCACTTTAACCAGAGCCCGTCAGGTGTACGTACCGGGATTTTGCATGAAATTATACGTGGAGGGGGAAAAAAGGCTCTTTTGCTGACAATGTCTTCACACCACAGAAACGGAATGCACTAAAAATTGTACCCATAGGTGGACAGGTCACAACTTCTGAAAAGAAACTAGAACGCATGGAATCATCTTCTAAATGCTCCCGCCACAACATGAATTCTAGGAAAAGAAGCCCTCTTCAAGGATCCCGCATCACATGTGACTATCACAGGATCCAACACCCCTGTGCGTCATCATGACGGCACCTTCGTGGCTTCTGACGTCAGTCAGGACGTGCCCGGTGATGATCATTTCATTGACCACCCCCTACAGTCTTACTTCCCTCTAACCCAGGGGTTTCTGATTTTGTTTGTGCCATGACCCCTTTTTCAGTCTTGTGAAGTCCACGGATCTTTTCTTAGAATCATAATTATCAATATGTAAAATACAAAATAGGATTATAAAAAAAAGGTTATTATGTTAAAGTCCATTTCTATCCTTGGACCTTTTGAGGGTCAGTGGGCTCTAGGTTAAGAAATACTAGGGGTGCCTGGGTGGCTCAGTCCTTAAGCAGCTGCCTTCGGCTCAGGTCATGATCCCAGCGTCCTGGGATCGAGCCCCACATCAGGCTCCCCGCTCGGCGGGAAGCCTGCTTTCCCTCTCCCACTTCCCCTGCTTGTATTCCTGCTCTCGCTGTCTCTCCCTCTGTCAAAGAAATAAATAAAATCTTTAAAAAAAGAAATATCTTTGAACAATTATCCCACTTAGGGCCCTATCACACTCATTCTGAGAGGATTCTCAATGCTGAATTTCCCACCCTGCCCTCTGGAGTTCCAGTCCTGCCTTTTGATTGGCTTATTAGGAATTTGCCAGAGGAACCTAAAATGAGACATGTTTTAAACTGAGCTCCCTCTTTGCCCACTCAAACCTACTTTTGCTCCCTTGATTCCTTCATCAACTCAACCACATAACAACCTTCCTAGGCTGGGATTCCTAGAACCATCTAGGACTCCTGAATTTTTCCTTCGCCTCTTACCCCAACCAGCATCTGAGTCTTCTTGACACTACCTTCTTTCATTCTTTGCACTAACACCTTTATGAACCTCACCTTTTCTCACTTGGACTCTTGCATTACTCTTCAAACTGCTTGTCTGCTGCTCAGATAGTCTCCTCAGTGTCCATATAAGGAAGTCAGACATCATTCCAAATCCAAACAGGCCTGGTCATTCTCCTCTCCAGAATCAATCAGAATTCTTCAGCTACCCATCACAGCACTTCTGTGCCTGGCTCTGGGCTTCCTTACCTGCCTTGGTCTTCAGTGGTCCATCTTGGTGCTCACGAGGCTCTCACTTCTTTCTGAACAAACACTTATTGTTCAGCTCCTCAAGTTTCGTAAGCCTAGGAAACCCTTACCTTCCCTGTTTCTCACCCAACTACTGAAATACACTCCCAAGCTGAAGAACCTTGAAGAAGTCTACTTCTTGGTGGTTTCTTTCGAATCAAGGGTCCTTGGCATCCTCAAAGTGTTTTTGGATGTTTCCCTGTGGGAGCTTATCAAAATCATAATTCTCATTATAACTATGTAAGAAGACTATTCTCTCCCCTTCTTGGGCTGTCTTTTGTGAGAAAAAGAACGGTGCTTTATTCGTTTTTATGGATCTGTACTGCAAGGTGGCTGAGATTCCTGTTCTATTGCCTAAGGTCAGTTGATAGAGTGGCTGATTCTCCTGAATGGCCATCTTGACTGGCCAAACGCAAAGAGCCTCAACAAATGGCAGATTCTCAGATTCAAAGGCCAATTCTCAAATATCTAAATCTCATATAAACTTCGTAAAAGTAACACTATTTTGAAAGGCTGGACTTAATTCCATGATCTCCAAAATATTATATTACTTCTCTCTTCTCTAAAAATAAATACCATGGGTCTGGGGGCCAATTCCTAGGAAGCCATTCAAAGGAAGTAGCCAACTGATCTTTTCTAATCAGCTTTGTCCTTTTATGGGAAACAGCACAAGACTTTAAGCAACCAAGTTACCTTTGATTTCAGGGTAGTAGAGAAAAGGTTTGGGTTCGCTAGTTTCCAAATCAGATTTCCTCCGAAGTTGGACAAACACGGAAGCTGGTTTTGTGATGTTGACATCTTTATACTTTGGAGTTTTGAAGACGATGGCGAACTGCAGGATACAAAGATCCCAATGTTGGGTAGGCCTATATTTTTTTTCCAGCAATGCTACTCATTAAACATATTCTTTATGCCATATGTTTAGACACAGTATACAAAAAAATACGGCATTCTAGAGAAAGTTACAAACTCAGAGTTCTATGCCAATACATTGTGATTAAATTGCCACGGTGAAATTGAAATACAAGACTATGTTAATGTTTTGCCAAACTTTCTTTTCATTTGTCTAACATTTCAAATGTCTTCCAGTTGTAAATAACTGTGTGAGTAAAATACACCACATACTCCTCCTTCTCTTCTAAATCAGCCTTAAAATGCTCCAAAATTATTTACAGCAACATCAGAAACACTGATTGTGGAAAGAGAGAGTGAAGAACGTGGTACTGCAATCAGCCTGCAGGTTGGCTGATGAGGAGAGGAAGCTAAATCCTGCAAGCGAGACATGTATTTTCAAGTGAGGATGGCCAATGCTCTAGGCATCGAGGGCATTCTATAACAACTCTAAGCTAGCCTCCTCACTAATTTCTGGTAGTGCCACAATAGTTTGGCATTTTTACAGTTTCTTATTTGATTTCTTGACTATGTAATGTATTCACAGGGATCAAGACTTTGTAAATATAGAGTGGCAAACACCATGTCTGAGCACACCTGCATACGCCTCTCCTGCCGCTCCAATCCAGGAAGTTCCTACTGTGAGCCTGCCCCCGGAGGGAAACACGGTGATGTTATTCATTCCTTTTGTATTCTTCCAGAGTTTCCTTATGCTTATGCAAACATGAACATTCAATCTTTTTTATATGCACTTTGTTTTATATCTTAAAATATCTTTTAATGTTGTACTTTTGAGATTTTTCTATATTAGTTCATCCACTACTCATTCTCTTTAATAACTGCATAATATTCCCTCATACAGATCCACCATAATTCACTTAACTGGCCACTTACTGAAGGACATTTGGATTGTTTCCAGTTTTAGGGGGTGAAAACAGTATTTCTCAATCACTTAGAGTGGTTAAGATGCGAAACAGCATTTTCGTCTCTTAGCCATATACTCACTTGTCACTGGGAACTCCTGATTTATCATGATGATATCAGCCTCAAGTAGAAGACTCTTCCTTTCAACACCTTTCATTACAATATCTCTTTAACAGGTCTCGCCATAATTACTCTGGTAGAATACTGTAGTGAATGACTGTTCTTTCAAAATTCACATGTTGAAGCCCTAACCCCTAGCGCGGCTATATGTGGAGAAAGAGCTTTTATGGAAGTAATTAAGGTTAAATGAGGTCATGGCGATAGGGCTGTGACGGGATAGGATTAGTGTTCTTATAGGAAGAGACACCAGAGAGCTTCCTCTCTTCTCTCTGCCGTGTGAGGACACAGCCAGAAGGTGGCTGTCTGCAGGCCAGGAGGAGAGAGCTCTCACCAGGAACCAACCCTGTCAGGCCTTGATCTGGAACTTCTAGCCTCCAGGGCTATGATGAAATAAATTTCTGTTGCTTAATACACCCAGTCGATGGTATTTTGTTATCTCAGTCTGAAGAGATTAATATGATTACTTGAAATATTTCCCCTAAATGACCTGAGGGCCATTGCCTTAATGGGTAGGTGACCAGACACCCACATGAAATGTCATGACAAGGTCTCAGAGCCAGTGGTCTAAGGCCTTGCTCATAATTCCGTGGTAGATAACTTTTCTGGAAGACCTGCAAGAGTCTTAAAAATAGTACTCTTTTATGAAAGTGAAATAAGTATTTATGATTTTTCCTTTTTCATACATGGAGATTGAGTACTGAATTTCAACAAGGCAGAAAATGTAAAATCGTCATCATCATCATCATCATCCACTTACTTGTCTATGAACATCTGTGGGGGAAAAATCTCCAAATCCTTCCCAGATCCCACCATTTTCCTCCTCTTCATAAAATCGAATCTGGATGTCATCTGCAAACAGTCACATTCAGATATATAATTTCACATAGTGTAATAATATTTATAAGCATGACAGAAAATGCAGCTGGTTCAAGATTTCTACCTGCTATGTACTTAAACTTTTAAAAAAGTAGTTAATATGAAATAGACTTTCGAATCATTCAAAATTTTCACAAATTACTGCATTTTTTTATTAGTTACCACAGTAATGGACCCTGAGTTTCATTTACGTTGAGAGAACACTAGATTTACCTATTCAATCTGACTTTTCTCTTTATCAGTCTTTAACCTTCCCACTTCTCCATCACTAACCCAATTCATTCCTGAGAAACACAAGGGATATTGAGGAATATCAGAATCCCAAAGGGTGGTTCAAACTCTATATAGATCTACATAATAATATTTAGCTCCTATGAAGTATACTATACGGCAGGCACTATATTAAGTGATTTATATGTATACATGAACTGATTTCATCCTCACAACAACTCTGTGATGCAGGTGTACTATTAATATCCTCATTTTGCAGAAGAGAAACTGGAGTCCAGAGAGGTTAAGTGACTTATCCAAGGTTGACTAGCTAGTGAATGGAGGAGCCAGAATTTGAACACAGACTCCAGCCTCATAAACATTCTACTATGCTGTTTCCCTATGATACTTTATCAGTCCATACCGAGAAGTTAAAAATATCATATCGGTCAAGTCCCTTTGGATGAAATAGGAATGCCTAAATTTCACACTTGTGTCATTGATTCTACTTCTGCAGAAATATGACAATATAACTCAGACGGACATCTCCCTGGCTTCACTTCCCATTTTATAGAAAGGACTGCACTACTGACTTATGAAAACTAAGTTCATATCTATTTAAATAGAATTTTAGAAATATTAGGGTTGGATAAAACATCTCATGATCTCCTGGTCAATTCCTTTGCCTTCAAGTAGGACTAAACTGGACTTAGTTATTCCAACTCTTTAAGCCAGGTACAAGACTTCTCTTAATAAGCCATTCCAATGTGATGATAATGACTAAGAATTGCATTTATAAATAAGGGTATTCAGATTGTATTTACTCATTGAATGTACACATATTACCTGGACAGAATGGGTTAAAAGAAGGCTGATACCAGGATATGCAGAGGAAGTGTAAACTTTTTTTGGCTAAAGATACATATACCTTTACCTTAAAATTAGGTTGTATTTTTTTCCAACTTTTAAATCTCAGGCCTTTAAAGCCATCCTTCTTTTGTTTAAGAGCTGTATTTTTAGGTATGCACTCCTCAACTTGAAAATGCTCATCACTTTGTAGTGAGTAGATCTTTATTATACCATACTCTCTATCACTGTATTTTAAAAATGAGTTGTTGGAGAAAGCACAATCTCCTTCAGCTTTTGCTAATTTATAAATCTTTTACCATTACTAACGAAAGGTAAATGTCAAGAACCTTTCCTGAAAGTGGAAATTATGAGAAATATGCTCTGTGAATTTCCCTGTAGTCCTTATTCTCTTTTTCATAATTGACATCAGTGTCACATGAACGTTTTGGAGAAGCTCTCTCAGTGTTGCAACGAAGCCTTATAAGAAAAACTAAATTAACAATTTTACACTATATAAAACATTATTTATTCTGTATGCATGGGCATGTGTGTGCATACGTGTATGTGAAGCGTGGTCTATTACTCATTTATTTTAGTTTAACTAAGTTCAGATACCAAAGTCTAAAGTACAGAAACACTGAAATGTCACTGATTACAATGATAACTATTTTTTTAAATTTCTCTTTACTTCTATTGAAAGTTTTAAAATGAATTAGTTGGGTTAAAAAAAAAAAAAAACAGACATGGGGCGCTTGGGTGGCTCAGTAGGTTAAGCCTCTGCCTTCAACTCAGGTCATGATCCCGGGATCCTGGGATCAAGCCCCAGGATGGGCTCCCTGCTCAGAGGGGAGCCTGCTTCTCCTTCTCCCTCTGCCTGCTGCTCTGCCTACTTGTCCTTTCTCTCTATCTCCCCATCAAATAAATAAATAAAACCTTAAAAAAAAAAACCCAACAAATTTGGAGGAGGTGAAATGTGTAAATTTTCTAAAGTTCTATGGCAGAAGAGGCATATACTGGATTTACTGCTAAAAACTGACTCATAGACACACCCAGAATTACATTTCACATTTTGATATCAGAGCTTATATTTACCTTTCTGAACCTTGTCACAGAGAAGATAAATCTCTTCCCCTCCAGTTACGCACCCAGCTGTCCTGTCCATTCTTACAATTTTCAAGTTGGATGCATTGGGGGCTTCTGTCCACAGGAGAGAAACAACGAACATCATGCTTTATCCTCAGCTTTAGAAGCCAATCTCTTATAGGGAACCCTGCCCTTAGCACACATTAACCAAAGAAAATTCAAATAGTTTATCAATAGTGGTGAGCATTAAGCAACGTATAAAACTGTCAAATCGATATGTTGTAATGTGTGAAAGTAATATAATACTGTATGTTAATTATACTTTTATTAAAAAAACAGAGGCTTTCACTTATATTGCTTTAACAAGGATACAAATAAAAAAGCTTTCGGAAGTCCTCAGAAGTCCTCACTTCTTGAGCATGCATCATTCATTACTACCCAAACACACGAGGCAGAAAGGAACATTTGTTTCTCCCACTAACACAGTAAGAAAGATTCATACAGAAAGAGAAAGAGCTTTTCTGATGTTTCAGGGAAGTACCAAGCCAATGGATTTGTGGAATTTCATGTAAGTCAAGACCTTCAATTATTTCCATGATACTGATATACTATTTACAAGAGTCTTAAAAATTTAGAAACAAGCACAATTTTCTTAAACCGCTTATAAATTCTTATTTTACAGAAGAGAAAAATGGAGAGGTTAAAGTTCTTTTCCCTAGACTAAATTAGAATTCTGTGCGGTTAGGGGCAAAAGTTTCTTGTGGTAACAGTATAAAGCTTCCTTTTTTTTTTTTTTTTTTTCTCCCACAGCTGCATTTTAAGGTGATCTGTAGTATACAGGTCTACATCATTTTATAACTCTCACTTCCCTTCAAACTTGTTTAAATTAGAGAAATCGGTCAGTAGTTGTACTTGGGGCACGGAGTTTTCTACTTAGACCAAACTCTATAAACTTTCAGTGAGCCTAGGTTCCACACTTTCAGCCTTCTCTGATTTGTTTAATAAATCCCATGCATACCAAACAAGAAATCTGCAGGATAAAGGCTGAAGACCATTGTATTATAAAGTTCTAGGAACTACAGACTGAAATAGAATTTTGAAGTCGAATACTGTCTAGAGTACTCATTCAGTTAACTTGAAGTTCTTATCTTGATAAAAGCTAGAACCATGCAAGAATGAAGACGGATAAGAGTAAGAGTTGTATTTATCAACATCTCTTTAGAGTCTCAACGGAAAATATTGAGATATTTTTCTAGGAGCACCAACGATATATCCTCATGGCAAGGAATTCATAAATAGTAAGAGATCTGCCATCCTCAAATGGCACATAAAAGTCTAGCATGCACATTGGAGGAAGGAGAACCATATTTATTGCTCACCTCGTAACATTCACTTTGAATCTAGACATCAATGTTTCAAGCTAGATTTTAGTATTCCAATTTTGTAGATGGTAAATGTGAGGCTCCAAGTGATTAAGTTACTTGCCCTGGGATTCTGAGCTAGTCAGTAACTGCCAGGGCTGGGTTAAAAGTCTGTACTTGACACTACACCAAGCTGCCTCCCGGCAGAAGTCAAGGACTCACTGCTGTCATAGATGGCGTCTGACACCACGGGTTCCAGGCGCCTCGTGAAGCTGCCGGTGCTATCTGGAAGAAAAGCTGTAAACATGAGCCGCACCACGCTGAGGTCCATCTCCTTTGTTTGCTGAAGAGCTGCCTGGCGGATGATCTCCTTTTCTGGATCTAGGACCACAAAGCACAGCGCATTCGTGCCCAGGGAAAGAGTAAAGCTAGAACACTTTAGATAAGATGTTTTTATAAAGCCCAAATAAAGAACATGAATTGAAAACAAAAATCTATTTTTTTCTTTTGAGATTGTTTGTATTGTTTTTTTTTTTTTTAAAGATTTTATTTATTTATTTGACAGAGAGAGAGAGATCACAAGTAGGCAGAGAGGCAGGCGGAGAGAGAGGGGGAAGCAGGCTCCCTGATGAGCAGAGAGCCCGATGCGGGGCTCGATCCCAGGACCCTGAGATCATGACCTGAGCCGAAGGCAGAGGCCTTAACCCACTGAGCCACCCAGGCGCCCCGAGATTGTTTGTATTGTTAATACAATTTTAAAAATTGTCTCATTTATGTCACCCCAATTAAAGGCATCAAAAGAAGACCTGCGTTTTCTCTGGATGATAGTGAAAACTGTCCTCCATGGATTCAACTGCCTCTCTCCTTTCTTATCTTCCCCTGACTTCTCCTTTTCCTCCCTACAGTGACAGTTAAAGGCACAAATGATGTGAGGCCATAGAATGCAATAAGCTGATTATGCATGAGTTGTACTGTGAAATGTGAAAATTAAGTCTTCCAAAAGCCCCCTGAGCACAGGGACCATGTTCATTCCACAGCGCCTAGCACAGAGCCTGGCACATGGGAGGTACCCAGAATATGCTTCTGGAGAAACTGAATGACTCAACTGCGTTTGACTCCTTCCTTGCCTCCTGATGGAGCTCCGTGCAGGTGGTTCTGCTTGTATTTAAGTTATAGTATCATCAAAGATGATAATTCAAGTGGAGAATACTGTAAAAGTGCTACAGGTGAAGAGATAGGGAATTTCAAAGGAGGGAAGAATCCAGAGGCTCTGGAGCAGAAGAGACATGTGTTCTCAGTCGTGAAGGGAAAGCACAACTTGAACTTACGAAGAGAGTAAATAAAGGCATTCCAGGAAGAGGGAACAGCAAGAATAGAAAGAATGTGCCAAGGCGAGGAAGTGAGAAATCATGGGGTTTCTATGGAATAATTCAGTTTGACGTAAAGGGGTGTCATGGGAAAGAGCACTGGAAATTCAGACAGGGGCCAGCTCTTGAAAGGCCTAAAAGGCCAGCTTACTGAATTTCGATCTTGTAGGCAATGGGAAGATACTGAATAGTGGTGAGGCATAGACTTTTGCAAGATCCATTTGGCCCCAGGGTGTAAACTGGTTCAGAGGTGGGGACGGAGAGAAGCAGAGCAAGAAAAATGGAGTGAGGAGTGGAGCGCTAGAAAGAGCACAGGGGAGCGGGGCTACAGGCTGGAGACGCAGTGTAGACAAGAAGGAAGATTCATTCAAAGGAGACGTGAAGGTTTCGAGTCTGGACATCAGGACGTGTTGAGTGGAAAACCAGTGATGGTTTTGGGTTGCCTGAGTATCAGATGATGACAGGATGACCAGACTAATGGACAACATGTGAAAGTGGAAATGGCACGTGTGGTAGGACAGGGATTGGGGTTGCAAGAAAAAATATAAGTAAAAACAAGGAAACATAAAATCACAGCATTTTTATGAGAAAGAGAATAGTTTATGATGTGCCTGAAGAGCCCGAAGAGATTCCTTCTAATGAGGTGAGCCAGGGGAGGTAAAACAGAGGAAACTAAAATGGAGGAACTAAGTGTTGCCTTATGCACTGGTTTTGACAGGCTGAAAAGGGCAGGGTGTGGTGTTTTAAGTCGAGGAAGACACATAAAAAAGTATGAATCTGTATCAGGTGTTCAGGGAGCAGTGATAGGGAGAGAGGAGTACATGGTGGGACTGGAGATAAAGCTGGAAAGGTGACTGGGGCCAGACTGAGGGCTTTTCTATACCAGGCTATGGAAGTACAGATTTTATTCTAGAAAATAGCGGGATGCCATCAAAGGTTTCTGAGCAGAGAAAGTGTGGTAGCAGCTTGAGGTACAGTTTGGGAGAAGGAGAAACTTGGGGCAGACAGAGGAGCACCTAGTCTACACACAAGCAAAGGAGAACCTGATCTCAAAGGAACAGGTTGGGAGCGTGACACTCACCTGTGAGCAGCCGATCTCCTCCGCCTTCCGCTTGCAAGTAGGCAAGATCAGGATGCACCAAAAGTCCGGGGTTGTAGCCCTTTGTACATGCCTCTGTCATTCGTGCTTCCAGTGTTTCAAATACTTTTTTCTTTGTCACATGAAGTATACCCAAGTTTGCAAAGCTGGAGAAAAAGCAATAACAGCAACATCCCCCACCAAAAGTTAGGCTGTCAGTGACGAGAGTCTGGTTATACTTTAGCAAAGTGGCTTTTCAAAAAATACACGGGCCCTCCATCGCTGGAGCCCACACTGTAATCAATCACATTATTACGTCTGCAGTGAAACATATAAAGGAGACTCACCAAATGGAATACTAAAGCTAGTAAATACTAAATACTAGTATTTAGTAATACTAGTATTTAGTAATACTAGTATAAATACTAGTATTTAGTATTAGTAAATACTAAATACTAGTATTTATACTAGTATTACTAATACTAATACTAATATTTACTAATACTAAATACTAAATACTAATAGTATTAGTATTTACTAATACTAAACCACTACACATCAGGTCAGATTGGGTTTTGCCACCAAATGAGTCTGTGGCAAACTAAGCAAAATCTTTTGGTTTTCAGGGGTTATTAGACTTTCAAATGACGATTCAGGGACTGGGGTACACACACATATATTTGTCTTACTAAAGAAGTCTTACCTAGACTCATTTTGAAGTATTTTCTAGGAAAATTGTTTAAATTTTTTAAAAATTCTGAATATAGTACTAACTTCTCTAATTTTTTTAAAGAATAAGAGGAATATTATATTTAGAAGGATTTTTTTTCTTTTAGATCATCCCTGGGTTTCTGGATTGGGCTTTAAAGTCTACAGTGGAGTCCCGTCTCCTCTTGGGTGATCTCTAAAGCTGGAATTATTTATTACCACTAGAACGCCATCTAATGCTACATGTATTCAGGATGGAGAACCTTTTATCTTGTGAAGCCTACATACCTCTTGGGCAAAATATGTTAATAAGCTAAATAAAACAAGGGATTTTAAAGAAAAAGCATAAATTACTCCAGCCCTTCATTTTTTTAAGTACACGAAACAAAAAAGTATATTCAATAAACCTAATACAACAAACAAAAAAGTACTTTACCAAGGAGACCCATTCATTCAACAAATATTTATTCAGTTCTTTATTAGTGTCAGGCTGTGTCCCAGGTGTTCTGTCAGCACCCAGGATTCCCTCCCTTCGTAGAATTTACACGCTAGTGTAACCAAAGTGAAGAAACAGACAAGGAAGAGATTTTACAGGGTAATTTAGAAGGTAATAAGTGTTATCAAGAAAAATAAGGTAGGAATGGAGAAACGGAAAGGTAATAATAGAAGACATGATGTTTTAAAATAGGGAGAGGCCAGAAAAAGCCTCATTGAAAAGATGACACTGAGCAAAGACTAGAAGAAAGTGAGGAAAAAGATGTGGCTATATGGAAGAACAGTATTCAAAAAGGAATAGCAAGTGCCAAGACCCTGAGGTAGGACCATACTTGGTGTTTTCAAAAGACAACAATGGCAAGGAGGCCAAAGTTACTGGAGGAAAATCAACAAGACATGAGTGGTAAGTGAAAAAGTTCAAAGAGATAAGTGGGCACACAGATCTTTTAAAGCCTTGTAAGCTTTTGCAAAGACTTTTCTTTTGTTCTGGCTTTTACCCAGAAAGAAAAAAGGTTAGTAACGGAAGACAAATATTATGACAACTGGACTAGGTGAAACAAAGACTAAGATAGTGTGGGAAGACCAGATGAACTAGAAGAAGAAAATATAGGAGGTGAAGGCAGAATGAGATGAGTGCTCAGACAGAGGCCCAGAGACACAATGAGAAACATGTCCAGACAGTGACAGAAAAAAGCAGGACATGAACTAGCACGATATATAAATCTGTCAAATCACTAGGTTGTGCACCTGAAACTAATGTAACATTGTGTGTCAACTATACTAAAAAAAAAAAAAAAAAAAAAAGAATAGCTGAGACACACAGAGAAGAAAATAGACCAACAGAATATAAGCTCCTGATGGCAAAGATCTCCAGTGCTTAGAAGAGTGCTTGACCTAGGGCACCTGGGTGGCTCAGTTGTTAAGCAGCTGCCCTCGGCTCTATTCATGATCCCAGGGTCCTGGGATCGAGCCCTGCATCGGGCTCCCTGCTCCCCGCGAAGCCTGCTTCTCCCTCTTCCACTCCCCCTGCTTGTGTTCCCTCACTTGCTGTGTCTATCTCTGTCAAATAAATAAATAAAATCTTAACAACAACAAAAAAAAGAACACTCCTTGACATATGGGTGTCTAATAAATGTCTGTTGAATACATGAATGCATGAATTCATACAGCACAGAAAAACATGCAACATGACATACTGATATGTATGGAAGCATAGGCAGTTTTTCAGACACAACACCATCTTTTGTCCTTTCAGGCTGTACTCCTATGCAGATCATCCACAACTACCTACGTATAGGTAGTGACAGTGACAAACACATATATAACACTTTACCTTTTACCATACAGAAAGTAATGTTCATGTATATTATTTAACTAATCCCTATGAAAAGGACATCATCCTTATGTGAATAATTTATTTACTCTGGTAATAAATGAAACAATACAGAAGCCAATCTTCTGTTTCAGATAATGACAGGAGTAACAGGGACCGTATTGAACCTTTCATCTTAAGTAACATAAAACACAGGGAAAAATGGTTTTCCAACAATGGACAGCACAGGATAGTGATCGTTAAGAAAAACAACTAAGGTGAATCCTACAGTAATGCTGGGTTAATGCCTAGAGTTTCCAGACTGCAGCATAGGAAGGGAGACCTAAACAGGACCCAGTAATCTCCCTGAGTTTTGGAGACAGAGTTAAAAATTCGAGGGGGCTAAAGAGGCTAGAAGTCACAGGCAGAGAACCAGAGAAGAAAGAACCACATACAGAGAGATATTCAGAGACGTACAGTGGCCCTGCCTTGAGTCTTCAGCTAAGTACTGATTAGAGCATGTGTGTGAGGAAACAACCTGAGACTGGGGGCGAAAAATAAAAACAAAACACCAGAAAGGAGCAGCCAAAACATTTCTTGGAGCACAATGGGGCTGGATTAGTTGAAGAAATCTTCTAATACATGAATCATCAGGATGAATATTCAGAAAGTTATTGGCTTAGTAATGGTGTCAAATTAACCCCAGATGGAAGGTTGATCTGGTTTCCCTAACACATCTTAGAAGTCTAGAAAGGATCAAACTGTTTCCAAATTTAATTTCATCCCAATGTTCAAAAATATTTAAAGGCATACAAAAAAAAAAAAAAAAAAAAAGCCAGCATGCAACAATCTAAAATTCAAAATGTCTACCATTCAATCACAAATTACCAGGCATGCAAAGACACAGGAAAATACTGCTTATAATAAGGATAACAATCAATCAATAGAAACATATCCAGAAATGAGACTGAACACAAAATTTGTAGACATGTACACTGAAATAGCTATTATAGATATATTCCATGTGGTTAAGAAGGTAAAAAGCTTTAATATGTTAGGGAGTACTTGCAAGATATGAAAGAGACATCAAACAAACCTACAGAGATGAAAACTGCAATGGCTGAAAAGAAAAATACATTAGATGGAATTAAGAACATGTTAGACACTATAGATAAAAGGATTAGTGAACTTGAGGACACAGTAATAGAACAATTCAAAATGAAACACAGGAAAAAGAACAAGTTTTAAAAATAACAGATGAACAATGAATCTTGGAACACTGAAAAAAAATAAAAGTAATTGAAAAAAAAAAAAAAAAGATCACCAGAGAGCTCTGGGACAATTTTGAACAGCCGAACATACAGGTAATTGGTGTTTCAGAAGAAGAGGAAAAAGAGGAGTGGATGGAAAAAATATTTTGAAAAAATAATGGCTGACACATTTTAAAATTTAATAAAAAACTCTAAACCCAGAGATCTAAAAATCTTAATGAACTCTGAAGCACACACACAAAAAAGAAGAAAACTATACTAAAGCCCATAATAAAATTACTTCAAACTAGTGAAGAGAAATGAAAATTAATGAAGAGAAAATCTGAAAAGCTGATAGAGAAAAAAAATGACACACTATGTGAAGAGGAACAAAATATCAGAATGAGGGCAGACCTCTTGCTGGAAACAAGGCAAGTCAAAAGACCCCGGGCAGCATATTTTAAGAATGTGAAAGAACACTGTCAACCTGGAATTCTATACTCTTCAAAAATATCTTTCTAAAACAAAGACAAAATAAAGAGTTTAAACATGTATGACAACTGAAGAATTTATCAGCAGCAGACCAGAGCAGAAGAAAAAGGAAAGGAGGGGCTTCAGGCAAAAGAAAATGCTACCAGACAGAAATCTTGACCTATGAAACAGAATGAAGAGCACTGCAAATGATAAATATGTGGTTAAATATAAATACTTTTTTCCTTATTTAAAATTTCTTTTAAAAGATAATTGAGCATGCAGCCATTCTGGAAAACAGTATGGAGATTCCTCACAAAGTTAAAAATAGAGCTACCCTACGACCCAGCAACTGCACTACTAGGTATTTATCCAAAGGATACAAAAATAGTGATTTGAAGGGACACATGCACCCTGATGTTTATAGCAGCAATGTCCACAATAACCAAACTATTGAAAGAGCCCAGATGTCCATTGACAGATGAATGGATAAAGTCTTCTTATATATCCTTTATATATATATATATACACACACATATATATAATAGACTATTACTCAGCCATCAAAAAGAATGAAATTTTGCCATTTGCAACGATGTGGATAGAGCTAGAGTGTATTATGTTAAGTGAAATAAGTCAGTCAAAGACAAATACCATATGATTTCTCTCATATGTGGAATTTTAAGAAAAAAAAACAGATGAACATAGGGGAAGGGAAGGAAAAATAAAATAAGATGAAAATTGAGAGGGAAGCAAACCATAAGAAATGCTGAACTACAGAGAACAAACTGAGGGTTGCTGGAGGCAAGGTGGGTGGGGGATGGGGTAGTTGGGTGACGGGCATTAAGGAGGGCCCTTGAAGTAATGAGCATTGGGTGTTCTACGCAACAGATGAATCACTAAATTCTACCTATGAAACTAATAAAAAAAGATAATTGAGAACTTAAAGCAAAAATTTTAAAAATAGTACATTGTGGAAATTATCACATCTGTAGATGTAAAATAGAGTACACAATAGCACACAGGCTGAGAGAGGAGAAATGGAAGTACTGTTCATATACCATATATGAAGAGGTATAATGTTACTTAAAGGTAGACTACGATAAGTTTCTTTTTCTTTTTTCAAGATTTTATTTATTTGACAGAGAGGAGAGAGGTCACAAGTAGGCAGAGAGGCAGGCAGAGAGAGAGGGGGAAGCAGGCTCCCCGCTGAGCTATGAGCCTGATGTGGGGCTTGATCCCAGGACCCTGAGATCATGACCTGAGCTGAAGGCAGAGGCTTTAACCCACTGAGCCACCCAGGTGCCCCTAGACTATGGTAAGTTAAAGATATATAGTATAGCAAGCTGTAAAACAACTTTTAAAAACTATAAAGTGGTTATAAACCAAAAAGAAGATAAAATCATAGCAAATAATTAATCTAGGGCGCCTGGGTGGCTCAGAGGGTTGAGCGTCTGCCTTCGGCTTGGGTCATGATCCCGGAGTCCTGGGATCAAGTCCCATGTCGGGCTCCCTGCTCCTTGGGGAGCCTGCTTCTCCGTCTGCCTCTCTCTCTGTCTCTCATGAATACACGAATAAAATCTTTAAAAATAATAATAATCTAAAAGAAGACAGAAAAAAGACGAAAGAGGGAACAAAAATCAGATGTGATAAGCAGAAAACAAAGAGCAAGATGGTAGAGTGAAACACAGCCCTATCAGCAGTCAGATTAAATAGAGATTATTTAAAGACCTCAGTAAGAGGCAGAGGGTGTCCAATAGAAAAAAAAAATGAGACCCAACTATATGCAGTGCATATTTACTCTGAATATAAAGACACAAATAAGTTAAAACTAAGAGGACAGGCAAAAAAAATGTTCCACACTAACATTAATCAGCAGAAAGCTGAAGGGTACTTGGGTGGCTCAGTTGGTTAAGCGTTGGCCTTTGGTTCAGGTCATGATCCTAGAGTCCTGGGATCAAGCCCCAAGGTGAGCCCCCTGCTCATGGGCAGTCAGCTTCTCCCTCTGCCCCCCGCCTCTGGCACCACCGCCTCCCACCACCTCGCCCCGTGCTTTCTCTCTCCTGCATAAATAAAGTCTTTTTTTAAAAAAGGTGAAATGGCTAAATATTAGTATCAGTCAAGGTAGATTTTTGAGCAAAAAAGTATTACCAGAGATAAAAGAGGGTCATCTCATAACCATAAAAGGATCAATTCATTAAGCAGACATAAGAATCCTGAACGTTTATGTCTAATAAAAGAGCTTCAGGAGGGGCACCTGGGTGGCTCAGTCATTAAGCGTCTGGCTTTGGCTCAGGTCATGACCCCAACATCCTGGGATTGAGCCCCGCATCAGGATCCCTGCTCAGAGGGAAGCCTGCTTCTCCCTCCTCCACACCCCCTGTTTGTATTCCCTCTCTCTCTGTCTCTCCAAGTGCATAAAATCTTAAAACAAAAACAAAAACAAAAACAGCTTCACAATACAAGAAACAAAATTTTATAAACTGGAAGAAGAAGTAGATGTATCTATAAATATCATCAGAGATTTCAACACCTCTCTCTTAACGACTGATAGAACAAGTAGGGAGAAAGCCAGTAAGGATAAAGAAGACTTGAACAACACTGTCAAACAACTAGACCTAACAGACATTTATAGAACATGCATTCAACTTGATTAGACTAATCATTCTTTTTAAGTGCACAAGGAACATTTACCAAGCACACCATATTCTAATCTGTTGAACAAGTCTCAATAAATTTAGTAAGAGGATTGAACTCATACCAAGTATTCCTGTAACAGAATGGAACTCGATCAGATACCAATAAACGAAAGCTATCTAGGCAGGGGTATAGTTAAATCAAGATGTAATAATTGTCAAAGCTGGGTGATGGGTACAGTGAGGGCTCATTGTGGTTTTCTTTCTACTTTTGTGTTTGCTTGAAAATTTCTAGAATAAAATGTAAAAGAAAACAAGAGCAGGCATTATTACTAATAGCACGCACAACTGAAAAAACTGAGGATCATAAATGTTAACACATGGGAATGCAAGATGGTACGGCCACTTTGGAAAACAATTTGGCAGTCTCTTATCAAAACAAATGGACCCTTAGGATCCATCCCTACAATTCCACTCTTCAGTATTTACCTAAGACCAAAAGAAACGAAAACTTATGTTCACACAAAAAATGGCTGTCATAAAAACGGGAAATAAACTAAACGTTCTTCAACAGGTGGACTGACAAACAAACTATGATATATATCAATGGAACGCGATACTACTTTGTAATGAAAAGGAATACACTGCTGATACGCCCAAGAAGCTCGAGGAATCGCAAATGCATTACGCTAAGTGAATGAAGCCAGACTCAAAAAGGTTACATATTGCATGATTCCATCTCTATGTCACTCTGGAAAAGGCAAAACGATAGGGATGGAAAACTGATCAGGAGCTGCCAGGGCCTGGAGTGGGAGGTAGAGTTGACTCCAAAGGGGCACACAGGATTTTGGGGGGCCATGGAACTATTCTATACCTTAATTGTGGTTCTAATTCCCATATTTGTCAAAATTCATAGAACTGTACACTTTAAAGGGTAAGTATTACAGTATTTAAATTATACTTTGCTTCAGGAAAACCTGACAAAATTTTTTAAAAGATGGCTATCACAGCTAATAAAAGGACTGGGACTACAATCTTGTGTCTTACTCAAAATGCCATATTCTATACAGTAGTTTGCAAAGTGTAGTCTCTAGACCAGCAGCATCAGTAATTCCCGAGAACTTATTAAATGCAAATTTTGAAACCCTATCCTAAACCTACTGAACCAAACTCTGAGGGTGGGACTCAGCAAATTCGTATTTCAGCAAATCCTCTAGGAGATGCCAAAGCACCTAAAGTTTGAGAACCACTGCTCTATGCTATGTAAGACCAATGAGATCAGAATCTCTGAGAGGAGAGCCTGGCTCAGTATTTTTATAAAGTGACCAAAGGTGACTTTGATTAGCCGTCAGGTTTGAAATCCTCTACACTGTGCCAAATGTTTCCATCATCATCATCATCATCATCATCATCATCATCATCATCATCATCATCTGGGAACTACTGCTGCCCTCTGGGTAGGTTCGAACCCCCATGTCATTAGTTTAGGATTTTAAAGGGGACCCCTCTATCTGGCCTTTCTTCCTCTCAGGATGCAAACATTGACTTTATAGCTGACACAAGATTCAAAAGCATCCTGACCCCTAATCTACATTCTAATTTTGAAGTTGGACACTTCCAATCTCAGTCCATACTTTGTTCATTTTCTCCAACCACCATCTTTTCTGTGTATTCAGGGTTAACATTATAAAACTGCCAATAATCAATTGTTTTTAGACCTACAAAAACACCAATTTTATATGGTTTGCACTAGCTCTTTGAGGGAGGGCTTGCTTCTCTTTTGTACTTATGTATCCACTACTAGTGCTTACCAATTGGTACATGCGGTAAATATTAGTTAAAAAAAAAAAGACTTCAAATCTCTCTAAATCAGGGCTGCCAGGAAACAGAGGGTGTGGTGATTATTGGTGAGGAAGGCGGCTTAAAGCAAAATCAAGTAACAGATAGTTTCCATTGATTGAAAATTTCAGAGAACTAAAATGTTGTTGAAACAAACCGTTGATATTCAAGGTCAAAAATAAAATACCAAACTAAAATTATTTTTATGAGGACAGACACTAAAAGCTAACTAAACGAATGAGTAAGAAATAAAATGTAAAAAATTAAAGCTAAATAAAAAAATTTTTTAAAGGCAAAATCCCCCATATGTTAGCACTCAAACCTACAGTTGTGACTCATTATCTAAAACATGAATATTTTAATCTAGATAACAAAATATCTTTGAATACAGAAACTAAAAGAACCCCAAAGAAAAGTATTTCTTTGGCTTTGATAATTTATTTTTTTAATTTGCTTTTATTTTTTTTAAATTTTAATTTCAATATAGTTGACATACAGTATTATATTAGTTTCAGGTGTATAATATAGTGATTCAACAGTTCCACATATTATTCAGTGCTCATCAAGATAAGTGTAGTCTTAATCCCCTTCACCTATTTCACCCTCCCCCCAATCTCCCTTCTGGCTTTGATAATTTAAAAGTTATTTATCTCTCCTGAGTTATTTTTTATATATTCTTTTTGATATGTTGGATTGGTGCCCTGCTCATGAATATATACTCTTAGCCTAAGTAGTATTATTGAAGACAGGTTATCTTGGTTCCATTTCTTGTATTGACAAGTCTAAGGAATAACTCTGGCTATCTTCCTAAATTTCTCTAGGTCATATTCTTCCCTACAAGTTAGAACTGAGTAATAGTAATCGATGACATTCCATAAATACATATGTTGCAAGTCAGCTCATGTTGTTTCGTAATATTAGCTAATGTTAGCTCAGTCTAGAATTTTTGAGAGGTAAAGGGCCTGGAGATAAATTCTGTAGCCCAACACTCATATTTTATAAGGGAAGGATTTAAAGTGCTCAAGAAGTCATACAGATTACCCTCTAAGCCTACTGCTGCGAGTGACAGAAATGAAAAGAGAATTCTGGTTTCCAGACTACTAGCATATTCTCTACTAAAATGCAACAGGTTCTGATATTGGAAACTTAAAAAATAAATAAATAAATAAATAAGAGAGACAAATCATGAAGGAAATATTGTATTTTAGAAAAATTTCTCGATTAAAAATCAATTATAAAAAAAATAAAAATAAAAATCAATTATAAAGGGAGTACCAGTGTTTCATAGAACACTCTGAACAAGAAAGTCTACTGAGTCTGTTTTAACTATTATGTGGCATTCTTTTGACTAAATTTCTCAGTGAAATTGTATAGGGTTCCAAAAATCCCACAGCGCTATGAGGAGACATCTTGATGATCAAACTTAGGAGTGTAGATGCTCAGAATGTTTGCTGAGTGAATGAGTTCTCCCGCTGACAGAACCCCACTCCAAGAGAGTAAAGGATTTCCTTCCTTTCCTCAGAAACAGGGAACTTACTTCTATTCCCGCTGTAGGTTTCAAACCAAGATTACTAAGCCAAGCCACAGAAACACCAAATTATAGACAACGTCCTGGCAGTTTTATAATAACAAATATTATTAGTAAGGAACTTCACCTATAATTTCCTCTAAAGGATATGATTATCACACAGATTAAACAGGACCAACACTTCAAACTGACGGCAGCCTACTGGGGTAAATCCACAGAAACACTAAGTGATCAATTAGTCTGAAACTCTGACAATTACTCTGCATTTCAAAGCTCTCATAGGTCAGTCAGGAACTGTAAGAGTATTCCAAAACTGACGATGAACCAACTGTGACATTCGACAGGAAACAGTCCAGTCATTCAAGACAATGTTGAAACAAGTTCATATAAAGCACAACTGAATTTTTCAAATCAATTTAAGCTTCTTCCTCCAATCTACAGTCTTTTTTCCTAACATCAAAAGAATCAGATTTTAGTGACTTAAAAGAAAGCTTTCTCTCTAGGTTTTTCACACTTGAATATTTTCACAGTCAAACAAAGAAATACCTAGGAACATGAAAGTTCAAACTCCCCAATACCAACCAACTTAAAACTTGATCGGAATTCAAAGCTTAAAACGCTACCATCAACTTAATTACAGTTGATTTAAACAATTCCTCTCTTTTGAGTGAACAGTCCAGATTAACTGGGATTTTATCATTAACTGTTTAAACCAGTATTAGGAAACCCTGGAAGGATATTTTTAAGAATTAAATAAAACTAGGGGTGCCTGGGTGGTTCAGTGGGTTAAAGCCTCTGCCTTCAGCTCAGGTCATGATCTCAGGGTCCTGGAATCGAACCCCGCATCGGGCTCACAGCTCAGTGGGGAGCCTGCTTCCCCCTCTCTCTCTGCCTGCCTCTCTGCCTACTTGTGATCTCTCTCTCTGTCAAACAAATAAATAAAATCTAAAAAAAAAAAAAAGAGAATTAAATAAAATTAAAGTTTCTTACTCCTTTTGGGCTGAACTTTTTTTATAATACTTCATTCATTTAAAATTGCTTGTTCTGTCTGTCTGACTAACTCTTAAATGAATACGCCCCTTTGTATTTACATTTCAAGTCTAATGAATGCCAAAACAAATTTGCATTCCTGGGCTTCTTATCCGTGCACACTTTCTAAATAGCAGAGAACTGAAACAATATTTGTCTATCTTTTTTATGCTCAAAATGTTCACCCTAAAAATCCAGACTCAATAGTTCATTAAAAGAATCATCAAGAGTATAAAACCATCTTTGAGAGTCTTGGGAAGGTTCCAAATGAAAAGGACACCTTCAGTCCAAGTTCCCAGGCGCCATGTTGCCTCCACTCCTGCCTTCCACAGCGTCATACACCCTCACTTACCCGACCACCATGTCCTTGGGTCCGGCAGTTACAGTGCAGATCCCATCCTCACAGTGTTTTCCCACCAGGCTGTGTGCGTGCAGGTGGATGTTTTTCCCATTTGTGACCAACTGAACAATAACCTTTGCAGGTCCCACATAGTTGCAGATCTATGTAAGAAGCACATTTAAAGAGTTAGTACATCTGACTATACCGCGACATGGAAAAACGCATATGACAAACCAGTAGGTAGTAAAAAGTATGGTATGAAATTAGGCATATGTACATATATGTACATATATGACCACAGTGCCATTTTTAAAAAATATGGGATGAACAAATGACGGGATGGAAATAAAGTAAAATGCTAATGCTAGTTGTTTTGTGTAGGGAGGATATACTCCAGAAAGCAGGCCACTTATAATGTTGTGTGTATTGTTCAAGTTGGAACGGCACATCTTAGAGGATGCTGCGTAGCCATGAAGCAGCCTCCTTCCTACCAGCTGAGAACACGTTTTCATCTGTATCCTCATCACTACTTTCAGTCATGAATGAATGCTGTGTAAAAGAGCCTTGAGAAGGGAAGTGGGGTTGATGGCTTGATGGAAGTCAAGGGAAAGAGAGAGGGGAGCAGAAGCAGTGTAACTCCAAGTCTCTGCCATGATATTAGGCAGGAGACAGAGTCTTGCCAGGGACCTGGCTCTGAAGGTCAGCCGTGGATACCCAAGCCCATGGACTTGGCCTGTGGTGATCTGTCAGGACACTACAGCCTTCGACAGCACTCTCTGCCATGAGCTCTGATGACTGAGTTACATATGTCCAGGTCATAGTAAGTTTCTTCAATTCAAGTAAGTGCACCGCTACATGTAAATCCTTAGATCTGACACCTATTTAGCTCTCGTGTTATAAAATTGGATTTTTCTATTTAAGGTAATTTATCTTTTTAACTGTTATACCTTTAAAATGATGACAGGAGCCCTACAAAGGAAGTAGCATGGAGATAATGGCATTTTAAAGCAAAGATGGCTTGGACACCCTTTCTCCTCTAGTTGGTCCTCCAGCCCTACAGTAGACCACAGATTCCTCCCTTGAGAAAGCCCCAATACTAAAATCATACTAACAGAATAGACCAATGGCCTTATTTTTACTTTCCTGAATCCTGTAAGTCAGAATTTTGTGATAAATTCAGCCAAACTATTGAAAATACACTATATTTCCTTAAAGGGTAACCAGCCATCCTGGTTTGCCTGGGACTGAGGGGGTTTCCATGGCTTTCAGGGCTAACCCTGGGAAGAGTTGGTCATCCTATTTCCTTGCTCATCTTGTCTCTTTTTGAGGAAGTGAATGATCTAAATCCAGGATCTCCTAACTATACAATCATTAGAAATATTTTGATCTGTACAAGCAGCCCGTAGCTTGGAAGGAAAAGAAAGTAGACAGGAATCCCATCTAGCAACGAATCCTTGATGGAAGTCTTTCTGACATTAACTTGAGGAAGAATCTACACTTGCCAATAAAATTTCTTGGAAAAAGACAGAATCTCCTTCAACCAGTCTACTTCCACTATAAATATCATCAAATGGATTCATATTCCATTGAGGCAAGGTTTTGTTAGGATTTTTTCAGTACGGATTTTTTTCCCAATCCAATCTCTCACTGCAAGAGTTGAGGAAAAAGAAAAAAAAAGAAGAGTTAAGGAGAAGTTGATCAGAGCTGGGACTGTCTGGCAGAGAATTTTGGGGAGAGACGTTTCCTGCCCTGAGCAAAGGACAGAATCCTTTCTAATCAACAGTATAGCTCCCCTGGAAACCCTAGGGCCTCTTTGCCTGAACTTTGGCCCAGGGCTGCTGCCAAAGTTTGTTTTCAAACCTTCTAATACCCCTTCCCAAGGCAAAGGCCTTTCCCACGAAGTGGCCTCCCATTCTTGCAGAGCAAGCTCATCACACACAAAGAACGCTGAGGATTAAATCAGTGTTGACCGCCACCTCGAAGCACAAATAATTTCTAGAACAGGTATAGCACTTAAAAAAGCCTTCTGGGCATAAAAATAATTATGAACTTAGTGCTTTCCTTTTTAAAACAGGCAGAAGAAAGCCTCTGCCCTTCAGGGCAGGACAGGGAAAGAAAAGTTCTGGGTTTGCTCCAAAATTGGTTGTTGTGCCTGCGGAGTCCCTGGATTGCCAATGCAGTTCTGGGCCTTGGTGTCAACACATGAAATCAGCCTTTGTTATGATGACCTATTCTACAGGGACTTCTTTGGCAGTAAATGGACAGTGAAAAGCACTAAATAGACATGTAATTTCACTCCTAAGTGCTCGGAGCACAGGAATCCAACAGTGTAAGGCATGATGAAATGCTTCACTTGGGTGAAATCAGGTAGACCCTCCACTTAAGCAGAACACCAGAAGGAAGCTAGCGATTAGAGCCCAATCCCTTTGGATACCGGGACACTTCGATGTCACCGCTATGAAGGAATCAGTCACTAGAACTGAAGGATAGAATAGGAGGTGTCCTTAAAAAGTACTCACATCTTTTTCTTGCTATTACTTCATGACCGAAGGGTGGCAAGAATGAGGAACTGAGTAGTCTCTGAGGTAAAAGGACCTGAAAACGTTGCCAGTGACTAATGTGCAGTTTGATCCATTTAAAAGACTTCAGGTCAGCATAGCATCATCTGGTTTTTACACCGACCACAGGGCAACGACAGGGAGGCCCCTGGGTTTTGTGGACTTTCCAAAATACTGACTGAAAGAAGAAAGCTGAAGTGTGGGGACAGAAAAAAAAATGATACTATTTTCAGGTTGTAGGGCAAATGAAGACAATGGAATTCTAACCTAGGGGAGGGCATACTTCAGAGAATGCCACCATGACTGAGAGCTATTTGCGACTGATCCAGAAATTCACTTGTTCTACAGAGAATTTGGTTATTTTTATTCAGCCTCCCTACTTCTTTGAATAGCATGGTTCCCTTGAAAATTAAGTTTACAGTAAGCAACTGTATCTGCCAGGAAGGCTGGGTTATTTTTGAAAGAATCTGAACATAGCAGGTTCTTAAATGCTAGGGGCTTAAATACAAGTTAAGCTTTCAGTGAAAGCCAGGGAGACAAAGCCGAAAATATGAGGGACACTGTAAGAGCATGTACTCCAAGGGCAGACTACCTAGGTTTGAAGACAGTTCCACCATTTACTAGCTGTGTGACCTTGGGCGGTGTTCAGTTCCTCATCCATAAAATAGGGATAGGGCCTCGCGGCCCTATTTGTTACAAGAATCAAATATGTTGAAGGTTTTAGAACACTGCCCAGTAAATAAGACCAATACACAGCATTAACTATTATCTTATTGATTACTGTAATGTACTCCCCTACCTAGAGACTTACAACTGCCCGGAGATGAATTTTTTAAAAATCCTGTCTAAAGGCTGGAATAAATGACCAATTCAAGCCACTTTTATTCCTCGGGTTAAATTTTCATTTTTTTTTTCCCAGAGTGACATATTTTATTGGGTTTTCTTAATTTTCTAGTAATAAATGTTATGTTATTACAGTAACAGCTATCATTCTTGGAGGTGCTCAAGATTTCTCAGCTTCCTTGATGAAATTAAACCTTTCTTCTGGGAGCTTCATGATGCAACAGTCCTGACAACCACAGGCCAGATCTGGTTTTTGAGTAAAAAACAGAAACCTAGTGTCGCATATAATGCCAAATTTAGTCATATCACCTTCTTTTATTCAAAGTCACTCTGTCATGGTCTGGCAAAGTTCATACTGGTTCTTAAAAGGTGACTAAGAGAAGTAGCCTAAAATGTCCTGGGAATCAGAATTTGAAATGTCCGGGTCTACTTACTAAGGAAATTTGACCGAATCACTTTGGCAGAAGAGTCAACATGCATGTATGATGTGACACACGAAGGAGTTCTTTTCTGCTTAGGTTTTCTCATGAAGTGATGATAATTGACGAGGAGGCGGAGGAAAAAAAACCATAATTTTCAAACAGAAATCTATCCTAACTTTCGCTGTGTACCTAACTTTGTCCCTCTTCTGCTAAAACAGCGGAGCAATGGGATTCATCCAAGAGCACTGAGGTCAAGCTGCCAGGCTCAAATCCCTCTGTTGCCACTTACTCTATAGCTGGTCAAGATGGTTAACATCTCTGGACATCAATTTCTCCATCTTTATAATGAAATGAAATGCACTTGACTCCACAAACTGTTTTTGAGGATTAAATGAGTGAATACATCGCTTGCACCTAATGGGATTAGCAATCTCAAATATAAACCCTTTCTCCTCTCCAGACTATTACTTCACTGAAAACCCAACCATACCCATTTATTTAGTGAGTATTTCTTAGGCCCCTTCTATGTCTCATGCACTGCAGCAGGCCGGGGAGTGAAGGGATACAATGTGAGTGCAAAACAGACATAACCTCTGTTTTGATGGGAATTAAAGAGTGGGGCTCATAGTACTCAAAGAAACTCATGGAGAAATATAAATGCTTAACTGTGAAGCCCTTACAAAAGACATACGTACTAGGGATCGGACCTGGTCAGGAAGTCAGAGAAAGGTTCCTGAGGGAGCAATGAGAGCTGAGCTCTGAAAGAGGGGCAGGATATAACAAGGGAAGGAGTGGGCAGGAGACAGCAGGTACAGCATGTGGCCCTGTGGTGAGAGACCTCCTCACTGTCTCCCCAGCCATACTCGTCACCACTTCTCAGGGTTTCCTGCAAGTGGTTCCAATCTCCCCAGGGATGTCCCTCCCATCTCTTCTCTATCTAGAACCACTCATTCTTCAAATATGCATCTTCCATGGCACTCTCCTCACCGCTTTAGCCCACAAAACTCCAAGACTATCCCTCTGGGGGGGAATATGATTGGAGTGGGGCAGGAAAAACAAATTCAACTTATTGCAACAAGAAGATGGTAAAACCAAGTGGCAACTCAAGGGTTATTGGCTTACCTCTCTTGCTTGTTAAACACCCAGAGCACATACCTCTATACTTCCTAACTTACTGTTCTTACGGAAGGCAAGGGACTGTGTTAACTCAGTCAATCTTCACGTCAGCCCTGTGGGGTTAGTAGTGGTACTCCATTCCACAGGTGAGGGAACTGAGGCACATTAAGCTGAAGCAAACTGCCATCATTCCTATAACTGGAGTATTGGGCAGCCCTGTGAACCTGGATCCATCCAACTCCAAAGCCCATTCTCATTTTCCATTACACTGGCTACCGCTGGCTCAATGACTTTTTCTTTTGTAAATACCCCGTCTGCCCGGTGTTGTGCAGGTCTCCTTTGCTGGGACATGACAGTGACTCCTGAATAACCTGTTTGCTTGGTTTTGTTACTGTGTGTTGTGAGAAAGTCTCAGAGTTAGTAGTGAGGTGGCAGAAGTGCACCTGTCCTCTTGCAAGGCTCCTTCATTAAAAAAACCATGCCACAGACACCATTCAGCTACGCATTGATTCTTCTCTGTTAGGTTGCACGTCAGATTATAAAACAAAGAAGAAAGAGAGGAGGAGGCATAGGGAGGGGGCTGAAGAAGAAGGAGAAGGAAGAGGAGGAGAAGGGGAAAAAGAAGGAAAATAATAGTTTTCATTATATATCTTCTCTTGGTGATGACAGATAGATTTTCCTGTTCTTTATTCTTTGTTGAGCACCCAGGAAGTACAGAATAACCTTTATTAAATGAGATAGGACAGAACCATGTCTAACACAGTTTTTGGCACGGAGTAGGAAGCTGCTCAGTAAAATTGGTTCTTTCTTTTTAAGGTAGGGGATTTAAAGTGGATCCCGTCTGGGATCAAATGCCAACTCTCTTCTTCTTCTAGCTCTGTGGCCTTACATAAGTTAGGTAACCTCTCTGAGCCTCACACTCCACAGCTACAAAATGGGCCAGTAATGTGACCTCAGATGGCTGCCGAAGGACAACACAATGCCGGGCACATAGCCAGTTCCACGGAGGCACCGGTTTCTTCCCTTCTCTTTTATTTTATAAACGGCCCAGTTCTCCCCGGGCCTCTCACGGACCTTTTTGGGTAGACAGAGATGACATTATCATCCCCATTTTGTAGATAAGAAGACGGAAGTTCAGACAGATTAACAAGTGACATAACCCAAGGTCAGACAGCCAAGATACAGAGGACCTCGGAAGTCATCCTAGGTCTTCTGAATGTAAGTAAGGGAGGTGTTCTTAGTAAGGTGGGATGATGTGAAAATATCCTCTTTGACCCATTCACTGTTGATGACATGGTTGTTTTTCCAGTAGGGCTCCTGGCTGTGCACTGAGTCAGTCACATTCCTTTATCTTGTTTACTGTCCTACTTGTCTGACCAACAACACATATGACTCAGATGTCAGGCTGGGATAAGAAAGGCAAACTCTGCCATCAATACAATAAAATGCGCTAAGAGGGTGTTATCGACCACACAGAGAGAGGAATAAAATCTCTGTCTACCTATAACTCTGCTTTCAAACTTTAAGTCGTCTGTCATACTTTGACCTAAGGTTTCTTCTTTGTCTGTTCTATTTTAATTTTCAGTTTTATTACATTAATATAGCTTATAAGTCATGATTCTTTCAGAAAATAAGCAACTTTTCTTAGCTTCAAGAATTGTTGGCACTTGTACCTCAACAGGTGTCATCACCTCATTAGTAAATTACAAATAAATCCTTACCCTTTATATGGCAATCATCCATGCTTGCCGAAGAATAGAAGAGTACATGACATGTAACTTATGGATTAACCGTGTTATGTATGTTCACTTACAAGCCAATTTTTCAGAATTGGGGTTTAGTCTAGAGTAGTGGGATTCTGGTACATCTCTTACCATCCTTACTGCACTATGCGTATTTTCAAATTCTCTTTTTTCAACAAGGTATACAATATAGAATATCTAGGCAGTCCTTCAAAAAATATCCCAACTCTGACCACTTCTCCCCACAGCCACTGCTGCTCCCTGGTCTAAAGCCACGGCGATCTGTCTCTGAACTGTTTCCTGTGCCTGCCCCACTTCCCCACCGCCCTTTCTCCTGAGTGATCCTGCTCAAGTCAGGTCATGCCAAGTCTTGTCGCTCCTCTGCTCAAAGTCCTCCCAAAGTGAAAGCTGTTGAAGCTGAATGATTAGTACAAGGGGACTCATTATACTGTTCCAAGTATATATGATTAAAATTTTCCATGATAAGAAGTTAAAGAAAAACAACTCCAAACCCTCCAAAGCCTTTCCATCTTAACAGTCCTGGGCAATCTGACACCCCCACCCCCATTTCCTCTTTGATCTTGTTTCTTACTGCTCCCAGCCCAGCAGTCACATCAGCCTGCTTGCTGTTCTTGACCTGGCCGGCTCAACTTCTGCTTGAGAGCTTCTGCATTTGCTGTGTCCTCTGCCTGGAACACTCTTCTCCGGATACCTGCACATTCTCTTGCCTTCCTTCCCGCTTTGCAGAATGCCATTCTCTCTGGGGGGTTTCACGACTCACCCGACCCCTACTGAAACTTGACCACTCCAATCCCTGCATTCCTTGCTCCTTTCTCCTCCTTTATTCTTCTTTCTACTAATTACTACTTAATTTACAACCCACTTTACTTGTATTGATTATTGCCTATCTTCTAGACTAGAATAGGGGTTTTATCAGAGTAGGGACACCGATTCGTTTCCTGGTAAATCCCCAGGGCCTGCAGTGATGTTTGTCATGTTGTGGGCATTTGATAATTGATTCTTTAGTGAATATATGATTACATAATTAAGCTATAAAATGTTATGCATGGAAGGCAATTGATTAAAATATAAAGAGCTGTGTTAAGTAGGACGTGGAAATAAGGTAACTATTCTTTCTCTTATTACTAAAAAAAAAAACAACATGGCTAGATCCTGGCGTAACCTCTCAATAGGCTATTTAAATTAGAATATGATTATTTTACATCAGAGCACATTAGCCTAAGTTGGTGGAAGGGTGTCTGGGTGGGGCCTCTGGCACCCCAGGATGGTAAGAGGAATCTAACTGCCCAGTGGTAGGAATTCTGGCAGCTGTGGGAAACGGAAAGGAAGGCCACTCTGAAATCATCTCCCTTGGAAAACCAAGGTAGCAGCTCTCCTCTTAAAAGTCTAAGACACCCCCATGTCCTTCCCTCTCCCCACCCAGTTAACTGCTGTTGCCCATCAGGCATTCTTCCACAGTGCTGAAGTCTTAGCCCTTGACTCAAACATATCTCTATTCTTTGCTTTGTTATTGCCCTCAGGGACCCAGAATTCACATTTCTGGTCCACCCCAATTTCACAGTCCCTTCCTCCCCATGTGAGAGGGCTCTTCTTTGATGTTCACTGTGGTGACTGACAGGAATAACCATCCCACGGGATTATCATGATACAGCACAGCTACACCTGCAAGATCTCAATCTACTGGGGTGCCTTTTTTTTTTTTTTCCCTAGGCTCCCTTGCCATAGAGATCAGGCTTTGGAGTCAGACAGTCCTGGCTCAGAATCCTGGCTCCTCCCATTACTAGCTGTGTGCTCCTGGGAAAGAGAGTTTGCCTTTTTGCCTTGTTTTCCCATCTGTATGTATATACAGATGCAAATACATAATCTCTGAATTTTTGAATGCAAATACATAATCTCTGAATTTTCACTTGGGTTAAAGAAGATCATTTAAAGTGTCTAGTGTGGTTCTCGATATACAGCAGGCACAAAATAAAGGACGGTGATTCTCATTTGTCTCTTCGAGCCTTAAGCAGATTATCTGCAGTTGAGAGATCCTCTCACTTTGTTGAGAAGGTGGAAACCATCGCATGCGAATCTGTTTAACCTCCTTCTCCTTACTGTTCCCCGGGCTCAAAATGTCCTGTTACTTCACATACCCTCCCCTAATTCCGAGAAAGGTAGGTCCGTTCCCTTTTCCAGAGTTAACCACTCTGTTTTTGCCCTTAGTGCCTACTTATTCAGACCTCCTTGAATTACCCTCCTCCCTTCCTCTCAAAAGGACCCTTCCTATTAGTCACAAAACATGTACAGTCTTCTCCCATATTGTGAAAAATCCCTTTCCTGATAATGATGACAACTGTAAAGGTTAGCATTTATTCAAACTACAGGCCAGGCACGACCCCAAGAAATACAGAAATAGATAATGATTCTTTCATTTCATCTTCTCCCTAATAACCCAGTGAGAAAGGTTCTTAAAAGGTATGCACACCTGCTTCAGTGCCATTCTCTTTCTCCTTACCAAGTGTGTAGGCAAAGCTCTCATCTTTAAGTACAAAGCTGTACTTAACATGTAGCCTTTTGCAAATGAACTAAATCCCTTTTCCTCTAAATGAAAAAGTGCTTCAAGGTCATGATCGGACTCCCTGTTTCCAAATCCACTAGCCATTTCTTATTCTTCCTTCCGCTTAACCTCTCAGAAACCTGGGTTGTATTACCATTCTTAGAAACTCTCTCCTCCCACTTTTTGGACACTTCTGCTAAGGTGCTCTCCTTCCTCCCCAAAGAGAAGTTTCTTCAGAGATTCAGTCTTTGGTCCACTTCTAATCTCTACCATGATCACTCTCTTGATGTTCTTATCTAGTCTCCCAGCTTTAATTGTCTGTGCCAAGCAGATAACTCCTTAATTTAAAACCCATGTGTTTACCTTCCTTGGAAGCGTCTGTAACATTGCCAGCTGTCTGTAGAACATCTTCCTGTCCATAACATCTTTATAACTCAATCTGCCCATGACTGAATTAATTGCCCTTTGTTCTAGAACCTATTCTACTGTTAGATGATCCTTCTAAGCAATTGCACTGGAATCCTCCCTATCATCTTAGACTCTTCCGCTTTCTTCCGCATTCAGTCAGTTGCCAAATTTCAGCCAGGTCAAAGTCCCCAAATCTCTGGCATTTGTCTTGCTCTTCTGTTCTCATTGCCTTAGTATTTATCCATCTCAGCCTGAACTCTGAGTTTAACTCAAAAAGAAT
This sequence comes from Potos flavus, assembly GCA_028534135.1. Taxonomy (NCBI): domain Eukaryota; kingdom Metazoa; phylum Chordata; class Mammalia; order Carnivora; family Procyonidae; genus Potos; species Potos flavus. The sequence continues at coordinate 102,274,378 of CM052899.1, forward strand.
TACTGCAGTTCTTCTCACGGGTGTCCCTGTGCATTTCTCTTCCAAAATCTCTTAGCACGTTGCTACCAGGTTTAGCACAATGCTGAGTATAGCATCTCATTCTTGTATTAAAACTTATATAATAATCTATCCATTTCCCACAAAACCTAGCCCAAATTCTTGAGCCTTACACAATTTGGCCCCGTCATACCTCTCTAGCCTTATTCCCACCTTTCTCTTTCATGTACTCTTCCTACCAGCAGAACTGTTCACTATTCCCATTCAACATCAGACTTCTGTTTTTGAGGCTTTGCTGCTGATTTTTCTGCTTGTGCTCTTTTCTCCAGTTAGAGGTTCGCTTTCAAATTTCTACCTTTCCCTCAAGAGCTAGGCCAAAACGCAATCTCCACCTCCAAGTCTTCTGTGACCACCCGAACTAGCCGGCTCTTACAAGTTTGTCTTGGTCTTGAAGCCATTAGGTCATTCATTCTTCCATTCAAAAGGAAAACAAAACAAAAAAACCCAAACAACTTTATTCAGCCATCCCCACATGGCAGCTACAGGTGCTGATTAGGTAGTGGTGAATAAAACAAACACAATATTTTCATCTTTCAGCTATTTTAGGGCCTATTTTAGTTCCTCTGTTAAGCTGACTGATCCTTGAGGACAAAGGCGCTATTCTTCTTTCCGTTTCCCACGGAAACGGAACCGATTTAATCAATCCTTAAAAGAACTAAGGACTCTGGTTTGATCTCGAGTTTCGGCACCAAATAAATAAATAAATAAATAAATAAATAAATAAACAAACAAACAAACAAATGACTGAATAAATATTTGGCTCCAGGCTACAAGGAGGAAAGAAGGAGCAGCAAAGTGGTTAACTGCTCCGGGGAAGCAGTGAGCAGTGCGGAGAGGGGGCTGACAGCAGGGCCCCCCAGGCTATCTTGCCCTGAGATCACTGTTCTATGATAGGGTTTGTCTAACTAACGTAACCAGGAGGGATTGCCCTGGTCGAGTTTCAGAAAAGTTTTAACAAAAGGCGTGTGAAATTCTACTAACTCTACTTGGCTTGAAATCACAGTGAGGCCGTGGAATCCTGGCGCTATTTTTATTTCTTAGGAGATTATTTTTTTGAAGCACTTGTACTCCTTTCCTCTTTTACCCAGGTTTTCCACTGAGAAAAATAACTGCTATTTATACACAGACTGGCCACGGAGATGCTACCTCTTTAATTTTTATAAATTCAGTTCTCAGGCAGGATTTAACCCTGACATACAAATTTCCCAACTGTGCTGGGGCTTGGCCAAGTTGGTAGGATGGGAGGAAAACAATCATCAAGGTTGGTTCCAGGTAAAACAGAAGTGAGAGCCGGAGGAGAGAAGCACTGCCTTGGCCACAGGCCCTGGGTGATCAGGGAAGTGGACCTCGCCATTCTCCATCCCTGCCACACTCTGCCAGAGCGGCTGCGGAGGAGAGGGCTTTCCCCACCAGCATCCCAGAGACACGCCGTCACCCTCCCGCCCAAAACAAAGTGGTCGGAACTTCACGGGGCCAGTTTACGTTTTTAAGTCACTGAAAAACACCCCGGCAGTGCAAACTCAGGAGACTTTAACCCACCTGAAGCCATAACTTATTTTCTAGTGTGATCCCAGGTTTGGAGAAAACAATTGGGATGATAGCACAGTTTGTCAAGCATGAATAAACTGTGCTTAATATAAACGCCTCAAAATTCTTAAATGTGTGAAAGAATGTTCTCCTGAAGTCTGAAAATCTTCAGATAAGAAGATCTGGGTTAATTCTTAGTGCTAAAGTTTTCATTATCCAGCGAGCGGCCAGAGCTCTAGCCACAGGTGCTGCTATGATCCTTGGTTAGCCACCTGTCCTCCTCGGGCCCCTTTAGTCTTCATTTGTAGAATCACTACATAATGACTAATACATCTTCCAGCTCTAAAATTCTATGATTCCTGTTTATAGGTATAGGACACACAGGACAACACCCAAAGATCACATTTTCAAACTGAAGGGGGAAAAAAAGAGTTTAAAATCACAGAATTTCTGAGTTGGAAGGACCCTAATAGAAAAACTTCACTTTAAAACTGCGAACATTTTAAAAACATGTCACCACAATTACAAACTGTGAAAACATACAATCAACACTCAAATTACCTGTTGCAATGGGGCCTCTGATAGCATGGAAAATCAAAATTCAGAGACAAAGAAAACCTTTATGTTAGGCACAGATTTCAACTTTTGTCATTAACACTGAAATTGAGTACCCACAGTGTTTATTTTCATTTAATTCAAGGAGGGCCCTGCCCTGGGTAGTTAAGTCCTGATAATAAAGATAGGTCTTTTCCGGGGATATGTCAGAAATGCGTCAATTACACAAGTTGGTGGGGGAGTACAGACAAGCAAAACAAAGTCAAAGTCAAAAGGAGAAATTTTGGTCTATGAAAGTTTTTTTTTTTTCTTAATTCATACAAACTGCATGAAAATAATTAGAAGGATTAGACCACATATAAGGAATGACTGAAGTATGCCCAAAATAAAAATTTTAGGTTTCTGATTCATTTATTCTTTAAAAATGGAAATGATTAATATAACTTTTTAACATTATTTTTAAATAGTTTAAAGTCTCTCAACAGATTGTTTTTGACCAAACTTGATTTGAGATAATTAAGATTATCTTCTAACTGCAATCCTCAAATTTAGTTGGGATTAGATACCACTAATTTCTTTCTTCTTAAAGGCATAAAATCATCCTCACGATATATTTTTCTTGCTTACAAAACCCATCCTATTACTTTCACTGAAACCCACTGGTTAAAGAAGTAATTAAATAATTTGGCTCTCAATGACTGAAAGTACTCAGAGACATCATTTGATGTAGAATTTAATTTGCACTGGAGTAAATACAGCTGCCTGTACAAGAAAGTGGACCACTTTGGGAAGAAGACAATTAAGCGTTCCTTTCTTCAGAAGAAAGTACATAAGATAAGACATTTCAACTCTTCTTCCGTGATTTCCTGTGGAAAACCCCTAGTAAATTAGAAGCATTATGAGTGAGTAGAACTGGGAAATTTTCTTTGTCTGATTTCTTGTTGCCACTTTATTGGCTAATTAACATCCCAGACATCGATGGAGCAAAAGAGAAAATGCGACCTAAGTGTCAGACTGAGGTTAACCAACATGTTGTACCATCTACATACTATGATGTAAGCAAAAGGAGGAAGGGGGAAACACCAAAATTTCTAACAAGCTCTAAAAAAATAACATCAGCCAGGAATTTGGAAAAATGGCAGGACTTTAAAACTGCAAAAAAACTCTTCAATGGGTAACTTTAAATTGTTCAGTTCAGTATAAAATGACTAAAACACAAAGTCTATGAAATGAATCATACACTTTAATGCTTGGGTGAGATGTTCTGCAAGTTATTAATTTCTGTCATTTTTAGGGATTTGCCAGAAAATTATAACTGCCCTATAACCAAAGCCTGATTTCCCTTATTATAAAGTTCTTAATTTATTAAGGAAAACTCTTTTTAAAGGCATAAATAAAAAGGAAATTTTCTGACCTTAAAGGATCTTACAGAAGTTAGCTTCCTTGCCCTGCAGTCTTCCTGCTTATTTCTGAGTCAGTCTAGTGACAATGAACTTCATTTGTCCTGAGGCTATACATTCCACCCTCAGGCAGCTCTAACTCTTAGTAAAACAACTAAAACCTCTCTCCCCTGGGGTTTCCATTCCTTGTTCCTCATTTCATCCTCTTGTGATAGGATAAAAAGCTCATCTTTTCTTTCTCATGACAGCCATTCAAATACTATATGACAACCAAACTCTCCAGGCTATAAATAATCTCAGGTTCAAAGACTACTCCCTTTTGAAGGTTTGAGTTTTGTCACCATTCTGCCTTGAACACACTCAAGTTGGTTTCTATTTGTCTACATGTGTGGTGCCTATCAGTATGCACAGTACTCCTCGCGTGGCCTTTCAACAAAGTGTGGGAGCGAGACCACCACCTCCTTCGTTTTACATACCCTACTTCTGTTAATGCAGGCTAAATGTGGAATTACTTGTTTGGTGGTCACATCACATTGTTGTGATGTTAAGTCCACTGTTACCTAAAACTTCTAGATCTCTTTGCCTGCCTATCCCACTCCGTATTTGTTTTTTGGATGCATTCATCATCTTTAAATATCACTGCTTAAGAATTTAGCCCTTTGCTCCCTGCTCAGTGGGGAGTCTGCTTCTCCCACCGCCTTCCCTCCTGCTCTCTCTCTCACGCTCTTTCAAATAAATAAATAAATAAATCTAAAAAAAAAAAAAAAAGAATTTAGCCCTTTGCCCCAGCTTTTCAAAACTAATTTGAACTCAAATTATTTGTTATCTATCACTTCCCGTTTCTGCAAATGTGATAAGGCCTCCATTGGAAACACTGATTAAATACACGAAGTGGCTGGGGAAGGACCCCTAGGCTGAACTATGCCTCCTGTTGACAGCACCAGCATGAGAAATAGTGTTATCCCTGAAGTACCAAACCAGAGATCTCCAGTATCTCACCATGTTACCACTCTAGAAACCTGTCAGACAAGACACGGAGATACACTTGGTGTGATCTTTTCTTACTGAAGTGCTTGAGATGGATACCCAGCCCTCCAGCCTCTGGTTTGGAAATATACCTACCACACAAATGCCATGAGCATTTTGTCACAAATGGGGGTGGTGGGCAGGTTAGAAGCGTGGAAGCCAGTAGGTGATCCCATGTAAGGCTGTGCTTTCCTCCAGCCCTCCCAAAGATACACACACGCACACACACATATGCACACGCCTACACACATGCACACACACACATGCACTGCAGAGCATCTTTGAAGAGGCACTCCTCCAGCAAATCTGGATAACATCTATATATCATCCTGTATATATCTGTTTCCATGTAGCCCTGGGGGGCCGAGATGATCACATTCATGTGTGTGACCATGGCCCAGAACTCAGCACCCTGCCTGGCATGTGAGGTGCACTACATAAACTTGGGCTACATGAATGTGAAGAAGGGAGGACAGCCAAGCAGCCTTTGAAACCTACACATGGAATGTTGTAGGTTTAGAAGGATTCAGGTTTTTAACTAATAATCCAGAACACAATTTACATCATTGCTCTTACCAATTCCTTTTGTGTCTATATTCAAAACAACTTGACTTTCTCACGATTTCTAAAGAGTCTAGTTAATTTCATGTAAATGACAGATAATGATATTGGTAAATATTGATATTCAAAAAATAAAATGAAATCAATAAGGATGGGAAATTCCTAAAACTGAAAACAAATAAAAAGGTTGACTACATATCTCAATGATATCGTACCTATATAGAAGGGTAAAAATTTAATCCAAGACACTTTCGGACACATTGCTTTGAATATCCTCTCTTGAGTATATGTGAAGGTCAAAAAAAAAAAAAAAAACTACAAAGAAAGTCTGAACTGCCTTTAGTAAGTTTGTATTGATATTGGTACAGCACTTTAGAAGCTATTCTGTATGTACTACAGGGCTGAGCAAAATGAGTAGGTATACTGGTATCACTGGCAACTAGGGTTTTCATTATTGGAGAAAGGGGATACAAATATGGAATGGGGGAAGGAAAGGAAGAAGCCTGTGGGGTTAGACTAGAATTAGAGGTATTAGTATGAATTCAAAAATTTTTTTAAAAATTAATTTTCTAGCTCTGTCTAATGAAAGCCTAGAAGAAATTTCTCCAATAGAAGGAACCAGGGCTTCTTGAAGAGATGGATGATTCCAGGGCTGGTGCAGGGAAAGTATAGGATGAGCCTAGTTAGTACATTCTATTATTTCAGAAATAAGGAAGTATTCAAAAATTGAGCGGAGACATATCAAAAGGACAGAGAAGCAAGTACAAATAACTCTCACTGGCCAAGACTGGGACTGATTTAAGCATCAAAATAAATAATGACAGAAATAGCTTGTAATACATTGACTAACAAAATGACCAATGAGTACATACTGATCCTAAAAAAAGTTTTTAAAGGAATGTGAAGAAGAGAAAGCTCTGTGTTTTTTCTTTCTTTCTTTCTTTTTTTTTGAGAAAGCTCTATTTTTTAAACAGAATTCCAACTAACAAAAAGTAAAAGGAATGATATAAGTTGAAAATCACAAGTTTTATCATCATCAATTACTAATAACAAATAATTCAGTAAAGAATCATCCATGAATGCTACAACCATTGGGAGCAAAAGGTGATGATGGTGGCTTGTACCAGGGAGGCAGCAGTGGAGGTAGTGACAAGTGATTAGGTCCTGGGTAAGTTTGAAGGCACAATCAGTAAGATTGCCTGATGGATCAGATGTGGGGGTGTAAGAAGAGAGGTGTTCAGGATAACTCCAAGGGTTTTGGCCCGAGCAAGTGGAAGGATGGAACTGCCATTTTCCAAGAAGGGAAAGGTATTAGTTCAGTAGGGAAGACTTGCCATGGAGAGAGTCCGCTGAGGAGTCTGAGGCAGAAGAGGCCCATATCGACTCAGAAAAGTTGGAGAGGTGGCTGAGGTCTAAGTTAGTGTCCCAACTCACTGGGACGAGGATATGGATCACCTGATTCTTGGTCAGGTGCAGTAAGGGAGGAAAAGGAAGAGAAGGCTGGTGAGATGGGAAGAACCAGACAGAGAGGAACTGGAGTGAAGCCTTGACAGTTGGTCGAAGACGTGATGCTTCCAGTAACAACCTATTATTATTACACCATGTTAAGTGTCCCTTCTTTAGCTACATTATGATAGTACTAGTGCTTCTTTTGGGAAGTCTGATTCTAGCATTTCCTGCATGTTGATGATTCATTCATTATCCAAACAATTATTGGTCACCCACTACATACTATTGTAGGTGCTGGAGATACAGCAGTAAACAAGAAAGAAAAAAAATTCCTGCCTGCCCTCATGGAACTAACAGTCATGTTACAGACATTTTCATGAATTTTTTTTTTTTTTATTAAAAACATAAACATGTCCTGAGTGAACATTTAATGCTATGGATGTACCAGGTGCTTTTATGTCAATTACTTCACTTGATCCTAGTACTCTTTCTGCAAAGCAGGTATTTTTATTGTCATCTTATAAATGAGGGAAACAAAGTCTTAAGAGATTAAGCAACTTGTAAAAGATCATATCATCTGTAAGGGGCACAATCTCGAGCAAGATCCAGCTTTTGCTTTCAAGTACGACATTTTGCTTACCAGACCACAGCTCTATTTAACTACTATATGACAGATGTCTTCACTTCAGCAACTTAATGGGTTTACTCAGATCCTGTAAAGTCCCTGGTATTATGTAAAGCATAAATAAAGTGCCTTATATGAAGCAATTCATTATCTTCTGTTGATCTGACTATTGTTCATTGGGGTTAATATCTAGGATATGATCTCATGCCTTTCTCTTTATGAAATCTTGCAGTGGTTATGGATGGAATTGGTCTGACCCGCTCACAGGAGTTGATTGTTAAATTTTCAGAAATTTTGCGAGCCAGTACTTCACACTGATAGCTTGAAATTGACCACGGTGGGAGTATTTACATCCAGGAAACTGACAAATACTACAAATTGGGGCTTTGTTTTGTTCTCCTAGACAGCTGGTTATTAAACAGTTACTAGCACACAACTGTACTGAAGGTCCAACATCTACTCAATGGTGGAAATAACACAGGAGTTACTTTCTTAAATAAATTATTCAAAAAACTGACAAACTTCTCTAACTTGAAAGATTTTCTACTATTCCCTAAATATATATTAATGATATATAAGGTAACACAACGGATATATGTAAATGTCTTTCTGCATGCAAAATGGGGTTAAAATGGTCTTTATCCCATGCTTCAAAACCACTAGTTTATAAGCTTAAAGCCAGGACATATGCCTAATGAGTTGAATAGTCTGAGTTCCCCTGAAATTCATGTCCACCCTGCACTTCAGAATGTGACCATATTTGGAAATGGGGTCTTTGTAGATGTAATTAAGATGAGGTCATACTGGATGGCGGCGGGCCTGAAACACAATGACTGATGTTTTAGAAGAGAAAGGACAGGCAGATTCAGACACAGAGGGTAGACGGCCATGTGAAGACAAAGGCAGAAACTGTGGAGTGCTGCAGCTAACAAGTCAAGGAGTGTCCAGGATTCCCAGCACCCAACCACCAGAAGCTAGAAAGAAGGAGGGAGGATTCTTCCCTGGAGCCTTCAGAGGGAGCATGGCCCTGCTGACAACTTGCGTTTTGACTTCTAGCATCTAGGACTGTGAGAGAATAAATTGTTGTTGTTTTAAACCACCCAGTTTATGGTAATTTGTTATGGCAGTCCTAGGAAACTAACACAGTACTCATGCAAATGAAATGAGTGCATGCATAGCGTCGAAGAGAACACAGGTAAGGAGCCTAAAAAAAAGTTTAATACATTCCTTTCTGGCTTCCGACTACCTACATTTTCATAAGAAATCACGTGTTACATCTACAAGTAAGCTTTTGGCATAGGATCTCTTTTCAGTCTCCTACTTTAATAACCCCAGATAGAAAGAAGGACATGGTGTAAATAGAGTGGAAACAATACTAATTAGTGAGGTTGTGCTAAAAATAAATTAGTGGACTGGTGAATCTTTTGTGTAACTCCATGATTCCATAAGCCAATCAGCAAAGTTGTCACTCAACACTTAAATTAGTGTGGGTATATAAAAACAAAAGTAAAGGGGCGCCTCAGTGGCTGAACTGGTTAAGCATTCGACTCCTGATTTCGGCTCAGGTCATGATCTCTGGGTCATAAGATCGAGCCCCGCGTTGGGCTCCATGATGGACATGAAGCCTGCTTGAGACTCCCTCTCACCCTCTGCCCCTTCCCCCCCAATCCCCACTCATGCATGCTTTCTCTCTCTCATAAATAAAATAAAATAAAGTAAAATAAAAGCAACTATCATTTTTAAGTGCTTACTATGTGCTAGGAACTGAATAATTTAATTTATATGCATATCCTATGGAGTAGGTATTATTTCTCTCAACTTTACAGATGAAGAAACTGAGGCCTGGCCAAGTTGAGAGACACTGCTAGTTAGTGACAAAGCAAGGAATCAACATCACGCCCAGCCCTAAACCGGCTGACTTCAGAGCTAATGCTTTGAAACCTAAAGGTGTGGTCCCTAAGCCACACCTGACCTTACCTGAGCCTTAGAACCTCTAAGCATAGACCTGGAAATCTGCCACTTTATTACCTTCCAAGCCATCAGTCAGACACCTGTTGCTCTCTCTCCTGTATGCTTTATCTCACCCTTTCTTTCAAGTTTTCCATCTTTCTGTGCTACATTCCAGGAAATTATTTCAGATCTATTTTTCCATTTGATAATTGAAATCAACTGTCTCTAATCTTGTTTTTTTTTTTTTAAGATTTTTTAAAATTTATTTGTCAGAGAGAGAGAGAAAGAGCACAAGCAGGTGGAACAGCAGGCAGAGGGAGAAGCAGGCTCCCTGTCGAGCAAGGAGCGATTCCAGGACCCCAGGATCATGACCTGAGCCAAAGGCAGCCACTCAACCGACTGAGCCACCCAGGCGCCCCACTAATCTTTATTTTAACTCATTCACTGAGTTAAATCATTTCAGCGATTATATTTTTAAAAATATAATTCCAAATTAATTTGGAATCCTGCTTTTTTTTTAAACATTAGCCCATAAGCAGTTTTCCATGTAGTATAGTCTTCATATTTTTTTTTAAAAACAGTGGCATAATATTTTATTCTGCAGTTATACCATGATTTACTTATTAATTCATCTGTTGTTATATCTTGTCATTATATGACATAAGTCCTTAGAAATTATCATAGAATTACAGAATCCCAGATTGGCTAAATGACCAATTGTGATTTAGCATTTGTGGAATGGGTCCCAGGCATCTCTGCAGTTAGAATACTCTTGGGTGATTCTGACGACTGAGAAGCATAGATTTAAAGGACCCTCATGAGTAGACAGATCCTTAACATTTCAATAATGAATAGTATCTCCTAATGGTTAGGAGTATGGACTCTTAAATCATACTGTCTGGGGGTGCCTGGGTGGCTGGCGTCTGGCTTCGGTTCAGGTCATGATCTCAGGGTACTGGAACGGAGCCCTGCTTTGGGCTCCCTGCTTCTCCCTCTCCCTCTGCTCCCCTGCTCCTGCTCCCTCTCTCTGTCAAATAAATAAATAAAATCTTAAAAAAAAAAAAATCATACTGTCTGAACAGAAATCTTGGGCTCCATCCCAGAAAGACTCTGAGACTCAGGGTAAGCCTCTTACCTTTTCTAGGCTTCGATTTTCTCATTTATCAAATGAGGATCAGAGAACCTACCTTCAGCAGATTGTTGTGATGTCTAAATGAGACGACGAAAGTAAGCACAACAATCTATTCTCATAATCATTCTATTGGGTGGATGGGGACCTCAAGATGAGAGGAACTGTCTGTCTGTGAAAGTCTTCAGGCACCTTCCAGCGTACCCACAGGAGACCTCGGGGAAGTGAGTATAGGCCCGATGGTTCTGATCCGGGACCCCATTCTGCAGGTGAGGAGAGGAGGCTGAGACTGCAGGGAAGTCTACCGTCTCACCTCTAGACCAGCTGACAGGCTCAGAAACAGCTTGTCTGTGGAGGAGGACGTGTTACACATTTTTAGGGCTGTAGTACTTCCGGATTGTCTTATCTTATCAAGAATTACCAGTATGTGACTTTGTGAGACCTGAATTCTTGAATGGAATGGAGAGACACTATATATAACCTTCAGACTGAGCCTCCAGGGGTTAGAAGCCATCAGAGATTTGCTTTAGGTTCAAGAATGGTCCTAGGACAATCATGTATTTAAAGAAGAGGAGAGAGAAGAAAAATGGGAATGGCCCGCAGAGGACGGTCACCAAGCCAGGACCGACAAAAACAAAACTTAAAACTCAGACAATCGGGGTGCCTGGGTGGCTCAGTAGGTTGAAGCCTCTGCCTTTGGCTCAGGTCATGATCTCAGGGTCTTGGGATCGAGCCCCGCATTGGGCTCTCTGCTCGGCAGGGAGCCTGCTTCCCCCCTCTCTCTGTGCCTGCCTCTCTGCCTACTTGTGATCTCTCTCTCTGTCAAATAAATAAATAAAATCTTAAAAAAAAAAAACAAAACTCAATCTGTGGTTCCCTTGATAATCTCTCTCTTTTTTTAAGATTTTATTTATTTATTTGACAGAGAGAGACACAGCGAGAGTGGGAATACAAGCAGGGGGAGTGGGAGAGGGAGAAGCAGGCTTCCCGCTGAGCAGGGAGCCTGATGTGGAGCTTGATGCCAGGACCCTGGGATCATGACCTGAGCTGAAGGCAGACGCTTAATGACTGAGCCACCCAGGTGCCCCGCTCTTGATAATCTCTTAAAGGTTAAGCTTCACAGCTACCATCTCTACTAGAAGTTTCCTTAATGAGTAGGTCTCTCTAGTTCATAATAGAGATGAAATATATAGTGAATTTAGAGGTCTCTTTTTAAATATATTCTACTGGGTAATATTTTGTTCTAGGGGCCAAATGCAAAACTTCTGAACTACTTAAAAGAAAAATTATCTAGAAGTCTAGATTGTGGTTGCAACATGGGAGAGAGTTTTGTCTGCTTGCCTAGAGCAGGACCGGGCACATAGGGGTCAATGAATATTTGTTAAATGAATTTTCTCTCTTTTAAATTCATTACTAATGGTTAGCTTCATGCTGAATCAGCATCAATATGGAAGGGCAAGAGAGAGAAAGCAGTGAAGCCCATTTCCCTTTTGTGTCTGCTGATAGCAAGTCTCCCCTCTTTTCTACCCTGCAACCAAAGGGAAGGGAGGCTTTCCTGAGCTTTGTGTTGGCAATCTAAAGTATTTCAACTCACTTAAAATGGATAAAAAATGCAAAAACACAACTATAAAATTAAAAAGTACAAAAATAAAAACTGAAAAAATTTACAAAGACATTATATACATATATTATACACCAATTTTTTAATTAGCTGCTGTCCTAAAGCTAAAGAGACACATATTCCACGGCATTGATTCTTAACCATGTTTGAGTCCTTCCCTTTGAAAATCTGATTAAAAAGTTATTTCTTCAGAAAAATCTATGTACATTTGCGTAAAATTCTGCACAGAAATTCAGAAGTCCCAAAGTTTTCTGAAACCTCCCAAAAGGGATCCAGGTCACAAAGCCCTCTCCTCCATATACAGAGCACAGGGCTCTGCACTGAGGGGATGTCGTTATTTCCCCTAGGAACATATGCAAATAGGAAACAGCTCAGGGCTGTTGATGGAAATTTTAATAAATGCTATGAGCTTAGGTTCTATATGCATGCCTAATTGATTCTGGTGATTTTCTTCCCTGCTGTTTTTAGAAATTGAGTCAGATTAAATTATTCAAAATTCTATTAAAACTGGATCCTTAAAATGGCAAACCTCCTGGATCAGACAAGTCTATGCAAAGGAAAGGTTATGCAAGGATATATGATAGCCTTAAACGCCTTAGCAGATCGGCCGGTCTTTATTTGACCTTGACAGAACTCAACATTTAGAATTTTTAAGTGAGAGGCACCAAGAGTGGAGACTTAAAAAAAAAATCAAGTGGGCAGGGGGGACAACAAAAAAGCTGTTGTTGACCTACATATTTCAACACATGCCTTCTGTTCAACGTAAAACCCTCAGGAAAGAACACATATGTGAGAAGAAGCTTTCAGAAAACATTCGATTAAAAATAGTTATGCTCCCATCAGCTGTGTTTCAAGTTGTAGTCCATTGCATTTGATATTTATAACTAAAGAGAAAATAAAAATACCCACTGGTGAGCTATTTGTATTTTAGAATCAAGGTCACTGACACTGATTTCTGTTTGGCATAGAGTTGGCTCTGCTGGAGGTTGTCCTAGCAGCTGAGGACGGGTACTTTCTGCCGCTTTGGAAGAGAATCACTGAGAGTTTATGAAGCCCCATAGGGCTGCTCCTGTTGGCGCCTTTCCACGTCTGTGGAGGAAAGCAATTTGATTAATAAAAAAAATCTGATGCATAACTTTCGGGAAAAAGAGGGAAGCGAGCCTTCCCTGGCACTCCTTGCTGAGTCAAAAACAGGCAGGGACAAGCTTGGCCCCGAGGAAGCTACTTGTGCTTTTCGGCCAGCCTCTCCCATTAGGAGCCCCGTGATGAAATCAGAACTGAGGAAACTTTAAAGAGAAACTTTATTGGATAGTATAATAGAATATCAAATGTTTAACAACAGGAAAGCTTTTCTTTAAAAAGGGTTAGTCTGCATATTTATTTTCCCTAGGTTTTCCTCTTAGTGTTATTTTTTGTTGTCGTGAGTCAGAACAAGCTCCACATTGTAAATGAATAACTTTTATCTAGCTGGTAAAGAGGAATCAGCAGGATCAAAGTGAGTGAGTACTGATCTTCAACGGAGACTAGTTTTAATTCTCATTTGGATTATATATATAATGAATATATATAATATATATATATATATATATATATATATATATAGCCATGATATATAATAGAAAATTAGGGTGGAAACCAGTAAAAATCAACTCTCTTGAAAATGCCAATATTTATGGAAGCATATTTGTATAGTCAAAGTAGTAAAGCATATCAGAGAATGAAAGTTCAGAATAGCGGTTTACTTAGCAAGAAGGAAAAAATGATGGGGGGGGGTTGTAGCTGTAACTGCGTTTCATTTGAGAGAGACATCAGAAGTGCACATGGTAGAATGTGAAGATCTATTAAATCTAGATGGTGTACATGGTGTCTCTTATACCAATTTTCAAATGTTCTTGAAATATGCTTGAAGTATTTTGTAATTAAAGCAATTTTTTTTTTTTAAAGGAATGTGAAGGGGCACCTGGGTGGCTCAGTCAGTTACGCATCTGCCTTTGACTCAGGTCATGATCCCCGGGTCCTGGGATCGAGCCCCACATCGAGCTCCTTGCTCAGCGGAGAGCCTACTTCTCCCTCTCCCTCTGCCTGCAGCTTCCCCTGCTTGTGCTCTCTCTTTCTCCCTCTTTCTCTCATTAATAAATGAATAAAATCTTAAAAATAAATAAATAAATAAAAAGAATGTGAAGACTTACAAAGCAAGGCTCTAGAAATCTGAACGGGATTCTGACTTGAAAGAAGCATGCAGAACACCAGATGGTCCAATAGTCCGTACCCCGAGTTCTAGAAATAATCTCCACACGGCAAGAGTGGGTCTAAGCCTGGCTTACACCCAGCTTATCAGAAATAGGGTTTTAGGTATGGGACGAAATTCCAGTAGAAGGAGAAGTGGGTAGACCCCTAGAGTTGTTTTATTTTATTTTATTTTATTTTCCTAGAGTTGTTTTAAAATGATCTACCTCGAGTATCATATTTGGACAGTTAGCAAGAGAGTAAGCCCAGCGGGTTTTACATTCACACATTCTATAAAGTGTAGTTAGGGATCTGCAGCCCCCAAGTCACAGTCAACCCCAGTAGGTTTTAGGGAGGCCCCCGACCCTTCGCTGTTGCCTGCGTGTGACAGAGAGCACGGGGAGCCGCCAGCCTTTCAGACGCCTCTCAAGGGAGTGGTGTGCTCGAAGACAGGGGGATAGGGAACAGTAAGAGGCTGGAGGTGAGGAAAAGGCAGAGCCCGTAATATTTCACTGTTAAAGCTGAACAAATGTACTTTAATAAGGATGTAGCATATGCAGACCTCAGAAATAGCATTTCTTCCCAGTAAATCTAAATGCCCTCCCTTTGAATTCCTGCAGGAATGGCTTCTGGTGTAAGTGTGGGGCACCCCCCGTTATCCCTCCCTCCACTGGACACTGGAAGAGAGGATGGGGACCATCCACAGAAGCTCCCACTGTTCACCCACCACTCAGCTCTGCCGGCTAACTGCCTGGGCGGAGCCTGTTTCCACTTTCACTTTCTCTTCTGCAACAGTTCATAACCAAGTGCCAGCAGAATTCCTATGGTAACTTTTAGATATGCAGTTATCATAGAATATGGAATGTTGAAGAACTCTTTTGTCTTCTCTTTTCTTTCTCTTTCATATCCAATATGCTAGCTCAGAGATCCGAGAAGGAATTATACAGTCACTGTGATCATCATCTTGAAAATAAGTTATCTACTAATAATGGAGAAAAGTATGTATGTTTGCAAAATAATATACTTAGGTGATTCCATATAACCCATATGCCACAGCTTTATAGTAGAAAAGGAGGCAGAGGATCGAGGTTAAGTTTGATTTGACCCTGTGTCTAGATCAGTGGTTCTAAAGCAGGGTAATTTTGCCCCTCTCCCGCTCCCGGGGGGCATCTGGCAGTATCTGGAGACACTTTCGGTTGTCACAGTTGTAGAGAGGCTATTGGCTTCTAGCCAGTAGAAGCCAGGGATGCTGCTGAGTATCCTGCAATGTGCTGGAAAGCTCCCCATAACAGAGAGTTTTCTGGCCCCAAATGTCAGTAGTGCCAAGTCTGAGAAACCTGCTGTAGTTGTATCTGGCCCACTGCTTCCCTTCCAGCCTCACACAGAGCGGGTGCTTAGTTCACGACAACACAAGACAGGTACAATTGTAAAGATCCTCCTGATAAGAGACAGATACCGAGAGCAACTCTTTCCTGTCTAAATTCTACAGAGAGTAGGGATTTAAAATCCCTCTGTAACCCGAAAGGTCCCCTTTACTATCACTATCAAAAGCAAGATTGGGAGAAGAGGTCCGGGACAAATACCTCATGGTTGTGTCTTTCTCTCCCTCCCCTCCATCCTTCTGAGTAAGAGCTTTTAAGATAAGTAAAATGACTTCCTTTAACTGTTATGAACAGCAGAGGCATTTAAACTCTCAGGGAACAATGACAGGCTAGAAGAACAATGACAGTTTGTAACAGATTCTCTAATCTGTTCTTCCTTTTCTTACAACTGGACTAAATGCTTAATAAGTATATGTTAAATCAGTGAATAAAAAATAAATGATTGGGTAAAATAATGACATGGTAGCTCAAGTGTAATAATGAGTAATCTTACACATTTATATTTTGACTTTCTTTCTTTTTGGTTGTTTATATACCTATATTTCCCACTAAGTATTAAACTCCTAGGTACAGAAACTACAATTTGACAAGAACATCTAATGCCTCCATTAGGCTGTTTCATTTCTAAATTATTTTGTAAACATGAGGCAGCAACCACGACATGAGAAGGATGTATGAAGACTGAGCACAAACGGATAAAGTTTTTTTATTAGGTAATAAATTTACAACAAAGGGAATGCTATGTATTTGTTAGTATCAAAAATTGTTACTTAGCCACAAAAGACTGGAGCATTACAAGTAAATAGTTCATGAAAATACCATAATTTCCATTTTTTTTTGTACAGAGCCAGTCCAGAAAAAAAACCCCAGTTTTTCTCTTAATGTTAATTCTTCAGTAATTATAACCAACACCAAAGCTGGTAACACGTATCTTTCAATTATCCTTATTGTACATAAACACATAAACTATTTATATATATGATATACAGAAACATATGTTAAAAAGATAAGTACTGGAAGAGGTCTGGGTGGCTCAACTGGTTAAGCATCTGTCTCTTGATTTCAGCTCAGGTCATGATCTCGGGTCTTGAGATCAAGTCCCACATGGGGGCTCTGCACTGGGTGTGAAGCCTACTCCGGATTCTCTCTCTCCCTCTCTCTCACTTTTTGCATCCATGCACTCTCTCTCTCTTTCTCAAAAAAAAAAAAAAAAAAACAGAAAGAAAGAAAAGAAAAAAAGTGTTGGATCTGACTTCCTAACATCTGAGTACCCTTTGCCTCAAGCCTCTCTCCCTCTTGTTTTCCAGAGTTACCGTTCTCTGCTCCTTATTTTACCCTTGTCCTCCCATGTCCTGTTCCCCAGGTCCCTGCCTCCAGCACCCCACACGCGCACACTCCACGTGAGAGTTCAACAAGCAACAGTCTGCTAAGAAGAGCCAGCCATCCTTGAGAAAGGCAAGTGAATTCCTCCCTCTGAGACTCAGTCTCCTCACAGACAATACACTTTTTACCTACCAGGGTGGTTGTGAGGATTAGAAGAGATTATGTATGTAAAGCACTTGGCAACTCTTTGGTGCTGAATAAATGCTAATTCCCTTGTTTAATTGCTGCTCCTCTTTCCTTATCCAGGTTCTAAAGGACTTGAGACCATAAGACTGTGGTTTCCTTCTGTGAGTTAAACACATCATATTTACCCCGCCTGAGGACCCTGACTGGGAGAAAAACATCTTTCATCCCACAGGGCAGCTAGCTAGGAGATTTCCAATGCAAAATGACAGGTAAGACTGATACTAGATAATATGCGTGGGTTTCACTCAAAAGGTAAGGAATAACATCACAGTATTTTGTCTTCTGTCTTGGAACAGGGATCAGAAATTAGAGAGGCCTGCACCTAGAAGTGGAGAGGGAGGAGAGGGAGGAGGCAGAACACAAGGCTGGCAACACCAGAGACAAATTTCCTTCACATCACGGTTTTACTGAGGGTCTGTCCTGTTGCCCTTCACAAACCAACAACAAAAGATAGAAGAACGTTCTACCCCCGAGAGGCACTCACACCTTAGTGGGAACTGAGCTGATAGTCTTTCGCCAAAGTCTTGAATTACTGAACAAACAAAACTTTTACAAATAGCGAAATAGTAATTATTGACTGGCTGATCTGCAAAACTCTTAGCAATCAGCCTATGAAACACGGCGTCATGGTATGAGAATAAAAAACTCTAACTCTGGGAACGATATTCTCAATTAAACGAAGACAGAAAAAGAACCTGAAGATGTGTAAAAGGCTCACCCAAGCCCGCTCTAGGCACATCAGAAAGCAGTCGGGTCCGAGGACCAGCATGTGTGGTTGTACAGTTGCTCAAGGAGAGGCCCTCCAGCACTTTCAGGCTCTCTGAGGAACTCGAATATTCACGTTCTCATTCCATGTCTACGAGACTCTATGAGGTACAGACCACTAACATTTCTGCGTCGTGCACACTAGGGTCCCGAGGTTTAGAAGTGTTGGGTAACCCAGTCAAAGGCACACAGCTCTTCACAGAGCCCGGATATGAGTTCATGCTCTTAAATACCACGCCACATAATCCCACACCCAGTCATCTGTTGTTTCTCACTGAATCTCCAAAGGGCTGAAACCGAGCACTTCTTTCGAAGACTTATAAAAATTTCAGGAAGCATTACAACGAAAAACCACTTGAAGATGATCAAGAAATAGTAAACGTTGGTTAACGTTGAGATAATTTCTACTACGTGGCAATATTAATAGAATCTTAAAATGTGTCACTTCTATTGCTAAGAGACCAATTTTTTACTTAAAAATTATAATGATCGTGTGAACAGCTTAGGAGCAAAGGCAGACGGTATTCCCTTTAAAGCACTCCTTTCTTTTGCTCTTAGGCAATCAATCTTCCAGAATCATATAAAAGGACATCACAAACTTACTTTGACCTGAGGGTAGGACTTCTTGTTCTTTTCACTAGATGCACCGGGCAGTCCACCATGGGATGGGCCTTCACATACATAACGGAAACGAAATCCTCTCTGCAAAGGTGAATACAGAGTCAACAAGTTTGAGAAGTACTCATTAAAAATTATAGGGGCACAGTTTTATACAAATATTTTATTCTTATGTGTATTAGGTGAGAGAGGAAAAACATACACAGTGAAAGGGGACTCTACAAACGAGAACCACTTTTCCCATAATCTTATTATAAACATAGATGTCAATTGATACTTGTGTACTGAGCTCTGGCTTAAAAGCCAGGTCCCTAACCCCGCAGGACCTCTCCTGCTGTGCATATGCGGAGAGTGAGCTGCTGAAGGGTTTAAGCCTTGGACTGGACATGCTGTAGCTTGTTCGAATCAGAGCTTCCTCATCTCGAATTGCTGCAGCCAAGCTCCAAACTTGGCCACATTACTGACTTATGCTTCATTGACTCTTACTTAAAGGCATTCCTTTATCTACTCCGATCACAGCTGGTTCAGGAGGGAATGTAGAAATGTCCTGTTAAATACACTGCATCTGTGTTGTAGAACACACTCTGTGCAACAGTTCAGAAGATTTTGGATTTTATGATTATTATTTTTTTAAGATT
Organism: Potos flavus; assembly: GCA_028534135.1. Classification (NCBI taxonomy): domain Eukaryota; kingdom Metazoa; phylum Chordata; class Mammalia; order Carnivora; family Procyonidae; genus Potos; species Potos flavus. The sequence goes on from CM052899.1 coordinate 102,293,476, forward strand.
TTATTTATTTATTTGACAGAGAGATCACAAGTAGACAGAGAGGCAGGCAGAGAGAGAGGGGGAAGCAGGCTCCCCACTGAGTGGAGAGCCCGATGCGGGGCTCGATCCCAGGACCCTGAGATCATGACCTGAGCTGAAGGCAGAGGCTTTAACCCACTGAGCCACCCAGGCGCCCCTGGATTTTATGATTATTTATATCATCATGCTCAGGCTTGTTATACTACCTGACCCAAATACTCCAAAACCAGATAATCCCTTTTCAGTATTATAAACCCAAGAATTCTACAGATGTAGTAAATCAGTGAAGAGACAGCTGGAAGCCTTTAACCAGGAGAACTACTGTGGGCTGATGAACACCGGAGTTCCATATTGTTGTTGTTTTAATCTATACAGATGAGAAGATCAGACAAGACCATCTGTAAGGTCTATTACAGTTCTAGCATTTTATGATTTACAAAGCTAACAGTGATAATCGTACCTATTTGTATACCAAGAATAAAGCAGCAAGGAAGAGTATGAAAATGGATCTGATATTAAGGAAGCCTAATATTGAGGGAGCTTTCGATGTTTTTCCTGAAAGACTCAACTTTATACAGCTGTCAATCGATATGTTAGTGTTATAGTTTAAACTTAACCAAACAGTTTTTCTTTTTTAAAATCCTTTCAAATATCTTAATATACTTTAAGGAACAGCCTCACCTTTCATTTATTTTTACAGTGGGACTGATTTCATATAAACAGTGCTAGATCACTGGGCCATCAGGAGCTCCGCACACCCACTACCTGCTGGTAGGGGCTTTCTACCTTGCACACTCTTAACAATTGCAAAGCCTGGCAAATGCAAAGGTTTTATTTATTTATTTATTTATTTATTTTATTTATTTTATTTGACAGAGAGAGAGATCACAAGTAGACAGAGAGGCAGGCAGAGAGAGGGGGGGAAGCGGGCTCCCTGCCGAGCAGAGAGCCCGACGCGGGGTCCATCCCAGGACCCTGAGATCATGACCTGAGCTGAAGGCAGAGGTTTTAACCCACTGAGCCACCCAGGTGCCCCCTAAATGCAAAGGTTTTAACAGCTTTGAGCTCATGGGTCAATGTAAAAATTCTTGCCCTCCTTAGATTGCACTACATTTCATTATGTATTGTAGGATCTTGCAAAATAGTCTGAGTGGTCGAGGGACCTTGAACTAATTTAAACCTCTGGTAAGCATCTGGAACTGTCCCTATATTTTCTGAGAACTTTCTGATTTCCAAAAAGGATCAGTTCTAAAGCATATTTCATGGGATGAGTAAGGCCTGAAGTAAATTCCCTAGTGTGGGAAGGTTCCTCAAGTCATACATGGATCTACAGTATGTGATCAACTCAGTAAACTGGGACTTAAAACAACTTTTGCATATGACTCCTCAGGAGATTTCAAACCTAATACCAGGGAAACCTTTTGAGGTGAGGTTAGTCATTAGGAGCAATTCCTCTGGTTTGCTTCTCACCAAATCCAAACCAAAAAATAAGTTACACATTCAGCCCTATGCCTTTTATAGACAAGGGCTGTTGGCTTATTTTTAATAATTGAATGAAATTTCTAATAGCATGAAAAAGCAGCAGCATGTGCGACATGAGCCTCCAAAATTGACTAACCATAAAGACAGAGATTTATTGACTGCTAATCTACTTAAATACAACCTCGGTTTTTAAAAAGCATTAGATAAATTAGCACTGAATAATACGTGACAGAACTGGATATTCTAAAGATTAGTAGTCTACACTATGACTCATCTCTGTCGGAGCTGGGGAAAATTGTGGCAAAGAAAAAAATATTTTCTAACTTTAAAGTTTTTTTAATTAAAAATTTTAATAAAGTCATTCATTATCTTTAATCACAAAATTCCTTTAGGCAGGTGGAAAAATATACACACGTATACTTTTATATTTTATTGGGAGTCATGTCAAATAAAATATGGGAAAGAGACATGTCTTAATAGCTTGCTAATAGCTTAAAAAACAATAGGTAGCATTCATGGTTGCATAAGAGGATCTAAACTTCTGTGCGAAGGAATTTTTAACCTGAGGATGGAAATTTATTACATTTTTTTCAGGAAGATAAGATGTCTTCACATGTATAGTCGAAATGTGTTTCTGATTCTAAATTTTTGAGATTAGAGGTTTGTCGATCCACAGCCATTCATTTTAGTAACTCTGTTTGCTTACGATGAGTCATCAACCTCAAAGGCAAGGGCTACATGCATCCGGTCAGAAAGTCTGACTTGAATACAATCTTTTTACTTTCACTGGAGTCAGACATCAAAATAACATGAGCTTGGTAAACAAACACATTGCTTTACTCAGGTGAGCTCTTAGACATCTGCACGTAGTGAATTAAATTTTGAATTTTGGAACTACACAGCCCTTTAGGTAAATCGTACGTGTCAATTTTTCCTTATGACTTTTGGACCCATAATAGGGAACTGCATTTAAAAATTCTTATTACGTATGCTTGTGAAAATAGATATTTGAAAAACATGCTTTGCCTGGTATGCAGAGACAACAGATTTGGGTTTGATTTCTCACTTTCATGAGTTAACGCAGATTTTGCAAGCTAGGAAATTTTCCAGGAGGCCAGACCACTGCGTGGACTTCCAGGGGATAAACTCCCACTGGGAGGGTCTTTGAGAAACGGGCTACGTCTTGCGAGAGGTCACCACTGAAAAACTGGACATGGAGGTAAGGCAAAGGCAAGTCATGCTGGCAGCCCATGGAGTGGGTCTGCCACTGCAAGTGACCAGAACAATGTCCGAAGTCTCAGGTGGCATTCTCCACATCAGAGACTTTTATCTCGGTTCAGTCCTATAATGATAGTTAAGAGAGTTCTATCCTTTAAATTCGAACCGAAATCTAAACACATATCACAATTACGGTAACCACAATGGATGCTTTATTTAAGTTCTTGACCTAGTTAGCCCCGGTTAAATGTTACACAAAGCAGAAGCGTTACACTCACTCCATTGAGCTACTAGAAACATTACGAAAGGTTTCGGGTAACAACTGCAAGACAGCGGGTATACGCATCTCTAGTCTCACACAAATGTGGTAAGCACATCCATTCAGAGATGTACTTACTTCATCCTCGTTCTGTGGGGGACTTGTACTATTCTAAAAATCCCCTAATAATTGAGCTCTCCCTTATACCCTCTAAGAAAAGCATGAAGATTCTCTTCCCTCCTCTTTCATAGCAATGGTCTCATCCAATTTCCAGTAAATATTTATCAACAGAGTCAGGGCATGATGAAGAAGCCACTTCAATTCCCAGGCATACCGGACAAAATCTAGTGGTAAGAGGAAGAACCTGACAAAATAAAATAGTCCTCTCCAGTCTCCAATGGGGCTGAGTCTCAGGCTAATACCAGAGGGAAGAGGACTCAATTGTCCATCCTAATACATTACCTACACCCCACTGGTACCGGTAATATCTTAGGTCACACGCTCCAAAGAAAAAACAGAAAAGGCTGGAGCTTCAAAAGGAAGGAGAAAGGCGAAGAAGTACCGCCTGTGCAGGGACAGAGTTGATGGGTGTACGTTAGTGCATATGAACTGCATGTATGGCTGCTTCCTTATAAATGGAGATGACCTAGGCCTTTCCTAGGAGTGGCTGCTAAGCAGAGATGGTGGAGATAGTGAGATAGCAAGGATCTATAATCATCTAGGTTTTACAGAACTACTATTGAGGCTCAGGACACTTGGAAGAATGACTAAACGTGAAGTAGACAAATGAAGTTGTCAGATAATTTGGCAGGCTGTTGCATTTCTAGATAAGCTACTCTCTTCGTAAAATTACTTATTTTATTATATTTTATTTTATTATATCTTATTATATTATATTTTATTTTATTTTATTAATTACTTACTTAAATCACTTATTTTATTCAGTGCTTGAGATATGAATATGAGACTTATGGATCTCACATTTAAAGACGAAGTCCCATCCCTTTAATCCTCTTACCTGTTTAGGTTGCTCTAATATTTGAAGGTATGGACCGTCTGCTAAAAGCAAAAACAACAAACAGAAAGCAAAAGAAACTGTGAGGCTTCTCAAATTGGCTACAAAATATAAAGCAAGTAAAAAAAAAAACAAACCTAAAATTATGTTTTTAAATAGAGGTTTCAAATTCATTTTTTAGCTAAAATTCCATACTGATTTAATTTACCTTCCTCATTTGACTAGTAAATTTATTTTTAACAACAGTTCTATGCCTTTAGAGAACCACGATAAATAAACACTTGTTGAATGGTGATAGCACATTGCACGATCCAAGAAGAGGTGTGATGTCTGTCTGGCAAGGATGAAGAGGTCAACAGCCTTCACAATCTTGACTACTAACAAAGCATTTTTAAAATGACACAAATACCAATTAAAAGCAGCAACCATATCCTGGGCACCATGACACTTCCTTTTGCCTTCACATCATTAGACACTGACTTCCATTCCTCAAAGAGAATGTGCCTCAGGTGAAAGTAGAAGAGACCAAGCTGGCGCCCACATGTGTGAAATACACATATAGTGATCTCAGACTACCTGCCTGTCCTGATCTAAGGGTTCAGTTCCTTTCCCTTATTTGAATCCCCAAGTACTGCCTTCATTCCCCAACTGGTTAGGTTGTTTCCCCTGCCCTCCCAAATTTCATCTGGTTAATCAGACCAAAAGTCTGGTGGACTTTTCTTGCTAATTCATAGCTTTTGATGTTTGTATACAATTTCTGAATACAGAATACTCTCCTATCAACTCTCCTAAAATAGCACAGGCATTTTAGGAAATGCTTTTTGAAAATAATTTAATTGAAGATAGGTGCATTTCAATAAATTATTGTAAGAGCATAAAGATGACTAGAAGCTTAATCCATACCCTGACTGTATCTGACTTTGGAAAATTCAAAGGCAAATCAGAACCTCTGAGTATACAATCAAATTGTTCAATATGATAAAGTCCCTAAGCTCCCCAGCTGGTTTTTATGTCAATAGTATAATAATCCACAGCTCTGCAATAGAGGCATATAGTGTTTCTCACTCATCTGACTGTAAATTAAGATGTTTGATACTAACAAAATTCTAGGAGAATGTTTCTGTGTTCATTTCAGTCTTCACGGTCTCTTAGCCAGAAGTTTATTCTTTTAGATAACGGAAGTTCAGATTATTTTGGATAAATAAGTTTATGAAGATTTAAACCTTCATGTTGAAATTAAAAAATAAACTATAACTTAAAAGAGAATTTATTTTTATCTTCTCAGTGTTATGATAAATCAGGATAAGGCCAGAGAACTGGAGGAAACAAAGGTATAATTATTTCCTGTTACTATGCAAGAAATTTATAAGGAAGTCAGTTGAAAAATGACTGAATTTGAAGCAAAACATACACAAGAAAGGAAAGATGGGTAGTGACTGGCCAATGAAGTATTAATTTAAGAAAATTACCTTATCTTATCTGTATGTAATTTATCTTGGATACCTTAAAATACTTTTAGAAAAAAAATTGCAATTTAAAAATTCCAAAAAATGGCTAGAACCTAATTTTTGATAAGGAGATAAAATTGCTTAGAAATAGAAATATTTTCATGCTACTAATACAGCTTGTATGATAATGTAACAAATCTACTCATAAAAACATTCCCTCTAGAATGCTAAATCAAGAAGAGAGCCTTCTAAAAAAGTAACCTGTGTATCTCATGGAAAATACAGGAGAGTTAGGTCACGTTTACATTAAATTTCAATCTCTCACTTATTAACTCTTCTAAAAATACTTGAAGGTTTGTTATTATTTTTGCTGTATGGCTTAATTTCCTTTAAGTATGTGAAATTCCAAGGTTTGGGAACTTTATTAGTGAAATGGAGCCATTTTCTCTTTTAGGGAACATGCTCAAAAGTTAAATCAACTAGAAAACTAGATTTGATATGCATGTATTCATTTTAATGCCAATTTTCTTTTGGCCACATTTCTATGCCATGAGGTAACATCCCACTATGTAGAGAAATTTAACTTATAGTACATATAACATTATAGACCTAAAAGTTGTGCCTTATCACACAGAGTTTTCAAATAGTTTCAGATTTCAACAAGATACAACAGTCCATATGAGAATTACAAGTTAATATTAGTTTATATAACCTCTCTACTCTTTTAAAACGCGAATAAAACATCCATACATCTTGGATCATAAAAACTGGACTATGCCACTGCAAGAGATAGGGAAGAACTTCACAATAAAAATGATGAGGTAATAATGGGGATATGAGATTTTGAGGTATAATTTTAAGAGTTTTTCTAATATTATGGCAAAATAATTTCTACAACATAGAAGCTCTGACCACCTAATATTTACTGAGATGATTCTTTTGATCATCTTATTTCAACCTCCATAAACTTGATGAAACAAAAACATTAAGAAAGCATCTACTCGGGGTATACTGTTTGGCACTTACAAGGCATTAAATGGAATTGTTTATGTTTTCTGGGGGGCAGAACCAAGTTCTTAGGCTTTCAATAAAGCGCTGATACTAAGAAAGAACTTTGAACCCCAGAATAAAAAGTTCACAGGAAACGCAGAAGATACCAAGATCTTTACTTGTTCACAGGAAGCTGACCTACAGCTCAGAATTCACAGCATTTCACGAGACCTCACCTCACAGCAGCCTACAAAATACCCTTTGTGGGGTGAAGAGAGAAAGGCCTCACGAATACAACTTCTGCTAGGGAAGAGGGACATAGAGCAGATTTATTTTTTCCTTCCCAAGTATTCCTAGATATACACAATAGAGACAAAAAACGCAGAACATTTTGATCTAAAAAATGAAAAGTGGGTACCATGGTAACAATAATAATTTTAAGTGAGAACGATACAAACTGGATAAAGTCGTTCAACGAGGACAAGCCAAGTTCACGGTAAATAGAATAGTTGATGTCCACTTTGGTGATTACAAATGTCTCTGGGTGTTTTGTTTTGTTAATTTTTTTTTAAAGGAATCTCTACACCCAACATGGGGCTCAAACTCACAACCCTGGGATCAAGAGTCACATGCTCTACTAACTGAGCCAGCCAAATGCCCCCAATACAAAACTCTCTGTTCTATACACAACTTCCACAATTTACCCATGCTGCCTGGGAGCATATGTTAAGTCCCACTGGTGATATGAGGAGCACATAAAAAGAGCCATCACACAAAGCTTACATACAAATCATTAAATAAAAAGAGATTAAATGAGCTGATTTTTTAAAATCATTCATATGTGATTCAACAATTTGTCAATGGCAATAATATAGTTCTGTTAGAAGGAAGGATGATTATCACAAGTTTTATCCAACTGGTCAGAATGTGAACCCAAAATCTTTTTAAAAAGATGTTTTTTCTACTGAGATGATTTTTATGATTTTTGTAAACTTTTATAAACTTTTGTGCCTGAGATAGCGGATGGCACAGAACAGACGCTCACATAAATGTTAGTGGAATAGATCTGAGAAGTGGAGAATATCTCATGTGCATCTGGGATAAAGGAAACAGGAGTTGTAAAGAATCCACAGCTGATAAGATTGGGTGAAAAGGAAAATGCTACCAGAAAAAAATTCCTTCCAAGCCATCCTCACAGATACTACTAACAATTGATTAAGTCAGACAATGGGTAAGTGGGGTGGAACACGTTTGTGCAAATATAGTTTCAACAAGTCTAATGAAAGTTGGTTTTTAAAACATGTATCATCATTTCCTTTCTCGGCATATTACTGACTGTCTAAAAGAAGCTATTAGCAAATCTGAATTTAAAAAAAAAGCAAAAGCAAAATAAATGACAGGGTAACAGGGATGAAAAGTTTTCTTACCTGTAGGTAGTGGCATCTCTGGTTGAAATAATTCTGGGTTAAATATTGTATGAGACAAAGGGTCCAAAGGAAACATCTGTAAAAAAGAAAATTTATTAATGTATTAATTATTAATTATTTAATAATTTATTAATTAAATAATTCAATCCTTATTTTTCCAACATTGTATTAAATATTTGAAGTTGAAACACCTAAAACAATTATTGGACAACCAAAACAAAAAAAAAATCTGGAAATTTCAAATCAGGATTTTAAAAACACGTTCATGAGACCTAGCGAAATTCTCATGTGTACAGAACTTTACATGCTTGGGCCACGTTTATGTGACAAAGGAATTTGAGAAGAATGACCTAAATATAAGGTCCACAGAGGCCAGCACCCGGTGTAGCTGCTTATTAGTATATCTTTGGGTTCCAGCATCTGTTTATTGCAGAGTTGACACTTAATATTTTTTTAATGAATGATTTAAAGCTGTACTTTCAAAAATATGAGCATAAGAATATAGTCCTAGAAATCCTAGAAATATTTCTTTGATGATGGTAAAGAAACTCCTACTCTAGCCATACAACTTCAAGACCTATAAGAATTAGGCAATATATCCGGAGCAATTTACAAAAAAACTGAAAATATAACTTACAGTCTAAGCAGAAGACACAATTGAGCACAGAGCTCCCTCACTTTTTTTTTTCCCACCTTTACTTACCTAGCACAATGCAAAATACCTGGAATTTGTTGGGTTGTGATAGGCTGGTAATGCCCCCCCGCCCCCCGGAAGGCAACTACATCCTAATCCCCAGAACCTGTGAATGCAATCTCATACAGCAAAAATAAATTTGCAGATGTTATTAAATTAAGAATATGAACACAGAAGGGTGCCTGGGTGGCTCAGTCTATTGAGTGTCTGACTTCCACTCAGGTCATGATCTCAGGGTCCTGCGATTGAGCCCCACATTGGGCTCCCTGCTCAGTGGGGAGTCTGCTTGTCCCTCTCCCTCTGCCCCTCTCCACTGCTCATGCTCTTTCTCTTTCTCATATAAACACAGAGAGATAATCCTGAATTATCCAAGTGGGCCCAGTAGGAGGGAAGGAGGAGATCAAAGTGAACGGTAGGAGCTATGACAATGGAAACAAGAAGTTAATGTGATGAAGGGGTCACAAGACAAAGAATGTAGGCCACCTCTAGAAGCTCAAAGAAGCAAGGAAAAGAAAGCCTCCAGAAAGAATGCAGTCCTGCGAACACCTGGATTTTAGACTTCTGACATTCAGACTGTAAGAGAATAAATTTGTGTTGTTTTAAGTCACTAAATGTGTGGTAATTTGTTACAGTAACAACAGAGAACTAACATGGTAGGCAAGCAATATGTGTTGATTGAATTATATATTCTATCTTGATAAGTTACTAATAATTACCTATCCCAAGAGAAAATTTCCTTTCCATTTACTTCATTCGGGACTTAAAATTCATACTTCTGAGCTTAGCATTTGTTTCAATCTAAATAAGGCATCTGTTTGAAATGTCTGTGGACTGCACAAAAACCAACCATATTTCATTTTTTATGATATGCTAGTTAGTAAGCTGGTATTAAACAACAAGAAAAACAAGCATTACAATTTTCTCCTTTATTTTTTTAAGATTTTTATTTATTTATCTGAGAGAGAGTGAGTGAGTGAGCATGAGAGCATGCACAAGCAGCGGGGAGGGGCAGGGGGAGAGGGAGAAGCAGGCTCCTCGCTGAGTAGGGAGCCCGATGCAGAGTCGATCCCAGAAGCCTGGGATCATGACCTGTGCCAAAGGCGGATGCTTGAGCTGGAGGCAGAAGCTTAACCGACTGAGCCACCCAGGCACCACTACTTTTTTTTTTAATTTTTATTTATTTGTTTGTTTGTGTATGTATGTATGTATTTATTTATTTATTTTGTATATTATTGGAAGTTCCTGGAACTTATGAGCCTAGTATGCCTTGTTAAGTCAAGAGTAAGAAACACAGTGCTTAAATAAAGAACATTTCAGATCCAGTTGTGAGGTATGCAAATATTCAATTGAGGAACAGTAAATCTGCTCCACTTCAATGCTTAAGAGTAAAGTTCACCTATGCTATTTGTTGTTCACTGGAAAGGAAATATAGGAATCAAAAAACATACCATTGTAAAAAACGGGCCCCACCTTACAGAGAGTATTGGCCCGTCGGTCTCAGAGCAGGAGAGATGACCTAGCAAAAAAATGTCTTCCCTATGTTCCTGCGGGGGGTGGGGGCGGGGTGGTTAAAATAACCAAGTAGAGGGCAGAGCACTGGTCTTGGGAGCGAGGCGCACACTCCACTTTAGACGAGGAAGACAGAAGCCGCGTTGTGCGCTGCAGCTTGCTTTGTGTATTAGGTCACAGCTGGAGAGCAAACTCCGGAATACATTAAAATACTGGGGATATTTCACTGAGGACATGAACACATCAGGAAATGCATACCATTAAGCTTGAGACAAGGAAAAAAAAAACCCTTCTACTTCAAGGACCTCTCGCCTCAAAAATGGAAATATCAGATCATACCCCACCCCTGTTGCTGATGATCACAAAAGTGCCCACATAAGAAAAACTCTCGAAATGAATGTTTTCAGCAGGTTTTTCTTTTGTGTGGCATAAAGGACCATCTCCTGCTGATAAGATTTCCTGTGTATAGACAGGAAAGCATGGTCTAAAACCAAGCAGAACAACCCAAATGCTGGTTAGAGTTTGCCTTCAAATGTTAGAGATAGCATATTAAAAGTGAAAGGTAAAACATGGGTTTTGATCATATGAGTAGCCAGATATCTTTTCTGCTATAATCAAAGAAAATGTTCCTAGATTGATCCTATATCACCATTTGTACAATAAAATTCAAAAGGAGCATCTTAATATGAAAAGCAATGCATATTCATTCTTTCTAAATAAATCAGAACATTATCAAAAGTAGTGAATGCTACACAAGTTTATTTTATTTGAAGAAGTGATACCAGATCCTTTAAAAAGTATTTCACTTTTGGTTTTATTTTCCTGACTGGTTGTTTGCATGCATAAATTTGGAAAATCCATTTTTTAGGCGGTTGCCACTAAAGTTTTAATGTGAAATGATTATGAGTCTTGGGCAGGGTGTCCTGGCGTTCCCTCTCCTTATCTAGTCTAGCAAACTACATTTTCCAAATCACAGCATACACAGACTTTCTCTGGAAAGTCCTTCATAGCCCTGCCCTTCCCTCCAGGTAGTAGAGTGATCCCTTTCGACACTTCCGGATCATTCTGTGCAAATTACTACAACAGCATTTATCGCCATATAGAAACTATGTTTCTGTCCCTCCTATTAGAATGGCAGCTGTATCATTTACTTTGTAGTCCTTCTTAGCCAATGTTCTGGTACATAGTAATGCCTCAATATATAGCTGAAGAATAAAGAAATCTCAGTATTTTAAATACTTCTTAAAAATCATTAGTTAAAAATTTAATATTGTTATTATAACTACCCTAGAGTCTGAAAGCTGCTTCCGAACGGTTCATTTAATATACATCTAAAATAAAGTATATAAAACACACATGTATGTATGCGTGTGTATATATACATACACACAGAGAAGGAGGGAGGGAAAAGGACAGAGGAAGAGAAAGGGAGGGATGGGGAGGAAGCAAAATATCAATAATCAACCAAGATCTGTTGGACTATTCAATATTTCTATAGACCTGAAATTTTTCAAAGTAAAAACTTAAGCAAAAAAGGGAAAAAAGACACTGGTATCCCTTCATAACTGAAAGTGAAATTATAATTAACAGTTTTATGTTCCCAAAACACATTCCATTCAGTCTTTTCAACACCCTTGTGAGTGTGGGGCTAGCATTCCTATTTTGCAAATGAGAAAAGTGGGATGGTGGGAGGCTAAGTGATTCCTCAAGTTTTAAGAGCTGATAAGTAGCAGCCAGCACCTACATAAAGATATTTGAATTCTGAGGCAAGAGACTTCTGGCCTTAGAATTCAAATATTCACTACACCACTTTGCCTCCTCATTAGATGAGTTTTAAAAAAATATTTTGTGTTTCCCCAAAAACATACATTCATGTCCTAACTCCCAGTGCCTGTGTACATAACTTTACTTAGAAATAAGATCTTCATGGATGTAATCAAATCAAGATGAGGTCACACTGAAGGATGGACCCTAAATCCAATGACTGGGGACTTCGTGAGAGAAACAAGAGGGAGATTCTGATAGAGACACAGGAGACACATGCTGGGAAGAAGGCAGGTCTGCAGGAGCAATCCAGCTACAAGCCAAGGAGCACTGAGGATTGCTGGCAACCACGGGCAGGCTGGGAGAGAGAGAGGCCCGGAACAGAGTCTCCTTCAGAACTTCCAGAAGTAACCAACACTGTCATCATCTTGATTTTGGATTTTGATATTTCTAGCCTCCAGAACTGTGAGAGCATATATTTCTGTTCTTGTTTTGTTTTGTTTTTAGAGAGGGAGATGGGAGGGTGCAGAGGGAGAGGGAGAGAGAATCCCAAACAGGCTCCACACCCAGCACAGAGCGTGATGTGGGCTTGATCCTATAACGCAAGATCATGACCTGAGCCAAAACCAAGTCAGATGCTTAACTGATTAAGCCTCCCAGGCGCCCGGTATATTTGTTTTTTTTAAGCCACCTAGTTGGTGATCATGTTACAGTAGCCCTAGGAAACTAATATGGTAGTTATCATTTGACCTGTAGCATATATAATCTTTATGCAATAGTATGTGTGATAGGAGGATTTAAGTTACTCATTTCATATGACATGTTCCCTCTGACCTCACATTAAGGGACAGGGAAATGGCAAAAACAATTTAAAGTAAATTTTTACCAATTTTAGAGTTTTCCTGATAAATAATACTGCTGCCTCTGTATATTTACAAATGTGAATACATTTACAAAAAAGTTGTCAGTGAGATTATAATACTTACTTGATCATGTGCTCCCAAATATGTATCGTCTTCTGCCATCCTGGAGCTGTGTATCAAAACAAAACCAAACCAAACTATAAGAATGGAATGACACTTAAGAATTCCATCATGCAGGAGTAAACTATATTATTCTTGTAAGACCAAACATAATCCTTTTTAAAAGATCTTAGATGGGGGGACAGCAACCTTAGAAGAGTAGTTCCTTTTTGGAATCGAAATCTACCAGCAGGAAAATTGCACAATCAAGGAAATACCACGTATGTACAATCCAAAACTGGGGCAAGCTCACAACAGTGTCCTGGAGTTTGGTGAAACCAATCTTCATCCTCTTTATAAAAAACATACATAATTAAATTCTTCGAGGTCATTTCTATTTTTCACCATCTAGATTTCAAGGATTTAGTCTTAGTTCTTTGTGTAGATTATTTTCCAACCTTTCATGAATTCTGTGATGATCCTAGAACTGTGTCCAAGCTTTCTACCCAGAGTTCGAGTCGAGAAGCTCAGAGAGGGTCCTCCTGCTGTCAGAGGGGCCTGGTCAGTGATCCGCACAGCACTGGGGAGGACAGCGAACATGTGCCGTGCTCTGCCCTCCAGCATGTTCCACTGCAGTAAGTCATTTCCTACCCTTGTCCAAGAGGTATAGAAGGGCACCTGGGTGGCTCAGTCGGTTAAGTGTCTGACTCTTGGTTTCGGCTCAGGTCATGAACTGGGGGTCCTGAGATCGAGCCCTGTGTCGGGCTCCATGCTCACAGTGGAATCTGCTTGAGATTCTCTCTCTCCCTCTGCCTCTGCCCCTCCCCTCACTCGCACACCCATGCGTGCTCTCTCTCTAAAATAAATAATCTTAAAAAAAAAAAAAAAGTGGTAGGGAAAGACTCTAAGAGTCCTTATTATCAAGGCTATAGTCTCAGATTTAATCAATCCCAGCCAGATACTAATGTACTGCAGGCCCCAGCAATCTTGTACTACCCAGAGGCCCTGAGAAAAGTGAGAAACCACATGGCCAGATAAAAATGTATCTAAAAATCACATATCATTTTGGATTTACTTACTTAAGAAGTATCTTTATCATTACTTTAAATATAGGCTGATTTTATGTAAAGTTACCTAGATCGAATTTTAGATCTATTTACGTGAAAGATTAAAGGACAAAAAAGGCTGACAGCAAATATTAATTCCTGAAATAAATTGTTCTTCTATTTTTTACCAAAATAGAGTTGACACATGATTTCGCGTTAATTTCAGGTATACAACATCCCTGAGACAAGTTTTTCATTTTTTTTTTTTTCATGAAGTCTGTAAACCACTCGGGACTCGGGCTGAGAATCTTAACTGTACACCAAAATCTGTTCTCTCCTTTTGCACCGTAATAGTTGTAGCTGGAAATGTGACTGCTCAGCTAGACTATACCCCACACTTCCTTAGAATTAGGGTTGGCCACTTGATGAAATGCTCACCAGTGGAATGTCAAGACTATTTGTGTGCCTCCTCCAGGTCTGGGCTTAAGGCCTTCAACACGCGTCCTCCCTGTTTTTCTGTTTTTTCTCTTTCCTGCTGGATAAAACCTAGACTTGAACAAGACCTAGCTTCTGTCACATGGATGATGATGAATGGCAGTTAATACTGGTGGTGATGTGAGAAAGAAAGAAATTTCTTTGTTCTTTGACCTAGCGTATTGCTGGGTCTCTCTATTAATGCAGTCTAACCTTTACCCTAATGAGTACATCTCCAGTAAGGACAAGATCCTCCAAAGAGGACCCTGGTTTCCAATGAAATCCTCTCCTGCCAGAGCCCTTGGTGCCTGAATGGAGTGAGCAAGCCTCGTGAGGGTTGCTAGTGGCACAAAGAGCAGTGTCCAACTTCAGCAGAAGGGAAAAAGGTGTGTCCAATAAATGAGAACTCCATGCAGATTTGAAAGAAATATTTGTCTAAAACATAAAACTGCTGAAGATGGACAAATAATTGTAATCAGTCAAGATAAGCAGGAAAAAAAAAAAAAAAAAAGGAAAACTGCCCTGATACAGTAAAAAGGAATTAAGTCATTCAAAATTCCAGCGTTCTTCCACCGCTGGGTGTGTGACTTTAGATACACAATGAAACTCACTATGGCCTCTGTTTCCTCATCTGTAAAATGAGAGGTTTTGATGGGATCGACCTCTGAAAACAGTAAAATTTTGTTGAGCTTGTAGTAGATTAGTTGACTAATGAACGTTTAGTCAAAGAACAAAATCATAACTCTTTTTGTAAACTTGGATTTTTATATGTACTTAGGTATATATCTGTATTAAAGAGTCATCATCATAATTTTCAGTTATCTGAAGAATACTAGTAAACTAGTCAGTGCTACGTTGAAATGCAGTGCTAATGGAAGTTACAATACTCCATGTGGAAAATCCTTATTCTTAGAAGACCATAGGAGCCCAAACTTCCAAGAAAGATATTAAGACCTTTTTTTTTTCCCTTTTTGCATTTAGGCTTTCCATTAATGTGGGCTGACCACCTGAATCCTCTCAGTCTTAGCCCATGGTCTTCAAAGGCACAAGCAAGACTGTTGACTTATTAAACTGACAGAATCCATTGAGTACCTGTTACTTTGAATATATATGTGTGTGTACATGTACATACAGCTGTAGATGGTTTCCCGACCTTTGAATGTATGGATTTAATATAAAGTGGCACTCACTTTGATTTTAAAATCTCAACTAAAACTACTCTATTAGAACTGTCACAGGGTTCTTATCATGATCTTTATTGTAGTTAAAACTTTAACGAGGATCTCTAACTGTAGGCACTGAACAAACCACTCAATTAAACACAGTC
Organism: Potos flavus; assembly: GCA_028534135.1. Classification (NCBI taxonomy): domain Eukaryota; kingdom Metazoa; phylum Chordata; class Mammalia; order Carnivora; family Procyonidae; genus Potos; species Potos flavus. The sequence continues at coordinate 102,309,109 of CM052899.1, forward strand.
CTCCTGCCAATATCCCCCCCACCCCAGGCTTTTTGCACAAACGTGTGCCAAAAGATCACAGTGTTAAAAGCCCAAGAGATACCTGGGTGGTGATTAAAATCTGAACTTTTACGGGCTTTGTAAGGCAGTTAAATTCACTGTGAAGAGCTGAGGTAACAGGAACCCTCAGAGTGATGTCAATGTTAATTCATAATTTAAAAATAAAATGTCAAAAAAAACCAAGAATTCTTTGGAAAGGATGAATCACTACGTAATATTTGTATTAATTGTAAAAGCAAGTTTTATTTCAAAATTCTGAAATACCAACTAAGCCTTTGGAACTGGAGGATTAGGAAAGACCAGGGAAAGCCCCTCGTGGCCCCCTGCTCCCCGAGCCCTTCCTCTCACTTTCCCTTCGCACAGTTCTGTGCTTTTGAGGAAGGACCTTGAAACAGAAAGGAAGATACTGGGTTGACTAGTGAGAAGATGGGCCTAAGCTCTGCACCTCTCTCCCCCAATGGTGAGGTTTTCAGGAAAATGTTCACACCGTGGAAAGAGAAATAGAAAATGTAGCCAACTAGCAATAAAATAGCTTCTCCGGGGAATTGTTTGTGTTTCTCACTTGAGAAGCATAATGTTGTAACTGGCTAAGTTCTAAATATGTGACGAGTTCTACATGAAATGCCTAATGGATTATTTTCTGCACATCTGTGGCAATCTCACCACTGACATCAAAGGCCAGCACCAAGAGTTCTTAGTGAAGGCAGCAAGACCAAGGCCACTTCCCTCCTTATAAGTGGAGGAATTTCCTAGGGTCAGATATATTCACATTTTTTGATCAGGGCCCACTGTAAGGAAACATACCCTTTTGTTCTATTAGATTTCATTAAAAAGAAAAGCAATGAAATTTTCAAACTCATTGATTTTGTGACCCCCCCTAACCGGTGACAATCTGCAGTTTGAAAAACAGAATTTTAGGTGCCATTCAAGGATGCAGTTGGGAATCAGAGAGATAAGGGTCTATTTTCAAGATTATATTCAGCTGTAACAAACACTACTTAGGTATAATTATAATACTTCATCCTGGATAGCAGTGAGGATGAAATTATAGGAAAGACAGTGACTTTTCACCATTTCTCTGTTGAATAATAAATTGATACAGATAAAGCCTATTTATCTAGACAGGAATTTTTTGGAGGAAGTGTACTGTAAGGTTTACACACATGTGTACTACATATAATGGGAACCATTCAACTGAGATAATCCAGAAATTTGTACTAAAGAATTATATGAGCAAATGCACAAAAAAAAATTAGTACAAGGGTATGCATTGCTGCAAAAAGTGGAAACAATCTAAATGTCCTTTGATGGCAGATTAATTATAATTATGCTACACTCTTACCATACATATTACATGGCTGTTAAAAAGAATAATTCGGATCCATATAGAGTGACATGGAGATTATTACTCCTTAAGTTATACGTTCCTATGTTTTAATTTTCTAACTCATTTATGTAATTAGAAATATACGTTTTTAGGAAAAAGGAGAAAAACGCTGTGCTGAACTTAAAATTTAACTCCGACATCTTTAACACTTAATGACATAGTGAGTCACACATGAAGTATGAATGAATGAGCAATTTCTAAGCACTACTGGAATCCTCTTCAAATAAATGTAATAGAAAAAATTTAACTTTAAAGGGGCTATTTATTTACATCTTTCTTCTGCTGTATCGGTTTAGTGATGATGAAAGAGATGTTAATGGTGGGTTTACTTTTCACAAAATAGCCGTTTATTAAAAGTTTTTGAAAAAAATCGGTATTTGTTAGCGAAACTATGGAAAGAACCTAGATGTCCATCAACAGATGAATGGATCAAGAAGAGGTGGTATATATATACAATGGAATACTATGCAGCCATCAAGAGAAATGAAATCTTGCCATTTGCAACGACGTGGATGGAACTGGAGAGTATTAT
>CM052899.1:102311166-102336162 GCA_028534135.1 Potos flavus
CCTGGGGCAAATAATACATTATGTGTTAATTAAAAAATAAAAAAATAATAAAAAAATTAAAAAAAATCGGTATTTGTAATCTACTACATTTAGATTTGTATAAACTCATTTTCCATGTTTTCTACACCTCCACCCATTTTCATCTCCTTAATGCTTTATTTGGGTGCAATGCAACCAATGTGACCAATGTAGAAAATAGCTTCCTCAGAAGTACAAATACATCATGGCTGGAGCTGGTACAGGTCCCTGTTCACAGTGGAATGCCAATGTAATAGAGAGGGCAGATATATTTACAACCTCCAACTGTTAACTCATGCAAAGCTTATTAGCATAGTCATTGGCACATAGTAAATGTTAAGCATTTTGTTAGAGCATAATAAATTTGTTTATGTTAGATTATGGGAAAAGTAATAGAGACAGCAGGATTTTAGGCATTCTGAGAAGAATCAAGTACTTTTCTTTCCTATCCTACATGTATGGGTACGCTGCCACATTCCCTCTTTATCGCTATCCTTACTACTGTTGAATAAAATGTCTGCATATTTTGTCACTAGGGACATTTGGCAATGTCTGGAGACATTTTTAGCTGTCACACTGGTGGATGGTCCTGCTGACATCTAGTTAGAGATGCTGCTAAACATCCTGTAACGTACAGGACAACCTTTACAATGAAGAAATATCTGACTCCAAATGTCAATAATGCCACGAAAGAGAAACTCTGATGAATGCCATCATACGACAGTACTTTGGTTCACACGTATAAAGAACTAAACTTCATTGATTACTTCCCATGAATCAGGAAGCACTAGCATTCTTTACATATTTCACTTAATTTTCACAATATTCCTGAGAAATACGGTCCCGGAGGGGAAAACCGAGGTTTACCGAGAGTAAGTCATTTGCTGAGGTTGACAGAGTAATCCTAGCTAATCTGACTCCACAGATTATGGTTCGTTCATCTACCTAAGAGGCAGATGTGATTTTTTCCTTGACTTACAATTTAAATCATTCTAACCCAGCATCTTTGCTCCAGGTCTCCTGCATGTTCAGGTTGGAGCTAGTCTACCCAGAGCACGGCCTGAAAAGCAGAATAGGACTGTGACAATGCACTCAAGTGAGTTCTTCCTGAGACAGTCAGATGTGAAGGTGAAAATACCAAAGCAACAACAGTTGCTTTTTATTTTGTTTTGTTTTAAATATCTCCTTTGGGGATGCCTAGATGGCTCAGTTGGTTAAGCATCTGCCTTTGGCTCAGGTCATGATCCCAGGGTCCTGGGATGGAGCCCCACGTCCGGCTCCCTGCTCAGTGAGGAGCCTGCTTCTCCTCTGCCTGCCACTCCCACTACTTGTGCTCTCTTTCTTTCTCACTCTCTGACAAATAAATAAAATCTTTAAAAAATATATATATGTCTTTTGTTCAATAACAAAGGATAGAAGGAGAATCAAGAGACTCTCTTTCTAAAATATGTCCATAGAAAACACTATACTCACTAATGGTAGAATAAAAGAATGTATATCTTTAAAACTAAGGTATATTGAAATATTCCTTGAATGCATTCCTTCCTTCATTAATTTAGTCATTCATTAAAAAAAATATTTAGACTTCTTATGTGTCAGTTTCCAAAGACAGCAAAACATACAAGACTGTATTCCCAGGGTGCACATTTGAGGTAGACTGAAAGCAATGACCGAACATTCTTTGCAATTCCACCCAACAAAAGGTAAAATTTATTTCTTCTCCAACTCTTGAATCTTAGCAGGCCTGTAACTTGCTCTGACCAACCGAATGAGATAGAAGTGTGAGTTTTAAATGCCAGCTTCAAGAGAGGCCTTGCAACAGCCATTCTTGCTCTCTTGGAACATTGCTACCATGTGAACAAGCCTGAGCTAGCCCACTGGAGAATGAGAGATCCTGTGGGGCAGAGAGGTCCTACTGGACACCCCCCTAAACCAAACAGCATCAGATGAGCAACCAAAGGACTTCAGAGATCAGCAGAGCCAGCCCAGACCAGATGACCTAGAGAGTCCACCAAACTGAGGGAAATAACAAATGTTTGTGTTTTAGTTAGCTTTGTGGTAATTTTTTACACAGCAAAAGCTAACTAATGCAACAGTTTAGTAAGTAGGAAGACAAATAGGCAAAAGCAATGCAACACGGTAAGTATCACAGGAAATGGAGGGTGTGTAGGGTGTTGTTTAGTTATCTTGGTGATTCAGTAATTATATTTTCTTTGTTAGGATCCTATTCAGAACCCATTTCCCACCCCCACGCTCTGTGCTCATTTTTACTGTATTTGCTTATTCAGTTCCTAATAAAACAAAGGAAATAAGTACATTAGCCAAAAATACTGTAATGTAAACAGAAATAAAGCTTCAAAACAGAAATAATACTTCAAAATATAAGTATTAATACATTGTTATTAGCATTAAGCACTGACACCATTAAAAAACAATAAAGCTTTTAATACTTCCAACTCTCTAATATCTAAAATCAAATTAATCATTCCTGCAGCAATGGCTCTGTTCTTGACTTCCCAATTTCTGCCAATATATCATTGTCTCAGGTACTCATGGTCAAAAGTTCTGTCACGTCTTTCTCCTTTCCCTCTCCTTATCTCACACATATTCAGTCAATAACTGATTTCTGCTGATTTCTTCCTTGTATGATTTCTTATATCTGCCCCCCTCCCTTTCCATCCCACTGTTGTATCCTAGTTGAACTTTCACTGCCTCACTGCGGAATGACAGTAGTAGCCTCCCTACTATTCTCCCTTATTAAACTCAAAAGCCCTCAACCACTCAGCTTAATATATTATTGTATTAAGTCATATTATAAACATCATCTGTTACTATGTCCTAACCCCAAACCCTTTATTATAGACAGACAGATCGATCATTCAAAAATGCCTTGCTCATTTCCACCTTGTGTTTTGTTCATGGTAGACTTACATCCTGAAATGCCATCTTTCTTACTTACGTATTACCTACTCCTCAAGCCTCTACACAAATCTGACCTCTGCCCAGAAACCCTGTATTTCCTCTGTAACCTACAGCTATGCGGTCCACACAAGGGCCATAACACTTAGGTGTACTGGTGGTTTTACACTTGACAACATACTGGTCTACTACAATTTAGCTTTATATATTTACCATCTTCTTAATGGATATAAATGCCTAAAAAGTAGATACAAGAGCTACACTTCTTTGTATCATGAAATTAATAAATACTAAGTATTTATAAAATAATACTAAGTATTTATAAAAATTGGTATTATATTAAGAGTAGGAAACACTGCAATTTCAGATTTGTCAAAATGTAGACTCCTGGTTTCAGTCATGACAGGTAATGATTATTGAACTTGCCCAACTCAACTGTAAAACTATAAAAAATAATTGAAGCAATAATGGAAGACACTGTGCATGGAAACATTTGAGGTGAGCTGTAAAATCACTACTTTTTGACTATGTTCCAAACCATGACACAAAGAAGTAGAGTCCAAACAGAGAACAGCAATCTCACTGGGCAGGGTACCAGAAATGAGGAATTTACATAGACAAAAAGGTTCAGAAATTTGCATGGGGGTCACCTCTGGTAATGAATACATCCTAAGGTGTACTAGTGTAGGACAAGATTCTGTAAAGCCTACTAGAAAAACAGCTGCTGGAGATCTAAGAGCTGAATGGAGATTCCAGAAGTTTTGGGAACATATGAAAAACACTGATGTTCCAATCATCCAGGGTGAAGAGACATCACTGAACAATCTGAGCATTCAGCTGTGACCCCAGAAAGACCATGCTATTGGAATAAGGGACATACCCTGGAATAGAGTCTACTGTAAGCCCAACTTTAAAAAACCAGGCGATTCACCAGTAAATTTACTGCCTATTACAACAAAACTCAACAATGTTTAAAGAAGACAAATACACATCTCTCTACAATGTAGTGCCCACAATGTACAACAAAAAAGACAAAATATGCAAAAAAGTAAAAGAATATGACTCAAAAGAAAATAATGACACAAATTATGGAATTAGCAACCAATGACTTTAAAACTGTTAATAGCAATATGTCCAAGAATATAAAGAAAAGATGAACATAATAATTGGATAGGGAATCTTGGAAGAGAAATGGAAATAAAAAGAAAAAGAACCAATGGAAAATTCTAAACCAAAATGGGATTTTATTAGATGACCTGATCAGCATATTGAACACTATAGAAGAAAGGATCAATAAGCTTGAATATTAGTCAATAAAATCTATCTAAACTGAAGCACGGAGACAAAAGGCAGAAAGAAATTAACACACCTTTCATGATCTATGAAACGATATCATGTGGTCTTACATATGTGTCATTTAGAGCCCTAGAGAGAGAGAGAAGAAAAAATATTTGAAGAAATAATGGCCAAGAATTTTCCAAATTTGGTTTAAAAAGAAAAAAATCAACCCATAGATCCAAGAATCTTAAAGATGCCATGTTGAATGAAAACAAAACCATGCTAAGTCACATCACAACCAAAGTGATAAAAATTAATGCTCAAGAAAACAGTCCTAAAAACACCCAGGGAAAAGCAGGGATAATGATAAGTATGATGGCTGACTTATCAGAAACAGTGATGAAAATACTGAAAGAAAAAAAAAAGATTAGTGTACAGTTCTATACTCAGCAAAATAACCTTTAAAAATTAAGGTGAAATCGATATTATTTTTCAAATAAACAACAGCTGAGAGAATTCATCCTCTGCAGGACTGCAGCCTGTTAAAGAGAGTTCTTCATGATGAAGGAAAATTATACTGGATAGAAATTTGGATGTACGTGGAAGAATGAAAAAGGCCGAGGATGATGAAAATGTGGGTAAGTATAATGTATGCTATTAAAAATACGATATAATTCGGGGTTTATAACATATGCAGAAGTAAAATGTGTAACAAAAATAGCACAGAGGAAGGGAAAAGGACAAGTGGAAGTATACCACTGTCAAGTTCTCACATTATATATGAAATACTATAGTATTAATTTGTGGTAGACTCAAGGATGCATATTGTAATCCCTAAAGTAAACAGTTTAAAATATAGACAATGAAGGAGATGAAATGGAATTTAAAAAATTAACTTATTCAAATGATGGCAGGAAAGGAGGAAAAACCAATAAAGAACTGATGGCACAAGTAGATAATAATTACCAAGATGGTACCTTAAGCCCAACCATATCAACAATTATATTCAATGGAAATTAACTAAACAGACCAAAAGAAAGTAGAGATGGTCAGACTGGACAAAAAAAGCAAGACCCAAGTATATGCTTTTCATAGAAATTACACTTTAATATTAAAGACTCAAATAGTTTAGTATCAGGATGGAAAGTTATGACAGTTACACCATGGAAATACTAGATATAAAAAAGCACATACAACAGACATAAAGAATAGATATAAAAAAGCAGATACAATAGACTTCAAGAGAGGAAATATTACGTGGCAAAGAGAAACATTTTTTAAGAATAAAAGGGTCAATTCATCACAGAGAAATAATGATCTTAATGTGTATGCACATATTAACAGAGCTTCAAAATACAAGAAGCAAAAGTGGCAGAACTAAAGGAAGAAACAATTATCTACAGTTCTAGTTAACATTTTTAACACTCCTCTCTCAGTAATTGATGAAAGCAAATAAACAGAACATCAGTAAAGATATAGAAAATGTAGGAACAACATCATTAATAAAACTAAGTGCATGTATAGAACACACCAATGACTGTGGAAGACACATTCTTTTCATGTGCACATGGAGCATTCACAAAGACAGACCGTATGTTGGACCATAAAACAAATCTCAATAAATTTCAAAGAAGCGAAAGCATCCAGATAAGTTATGTAAACACAATAAAATTAAATTAGAATCAATAACAGAAAGATACCTAGAAAATCCTCAACTACATATAATTAAGTAAAGATATTAATCTAGGAGGGGGGAGAAGTACCTCTTAGAATCAATAAAACATAGTAAATATAACTTCTTTTCCCCGATGTGAATACTTCTTTCTCCCATATGTGAGAGAAGCATATAAATTCTTGCTGTATCATGTCCACTGTACCCACGGAAGACAGGGATTTTCTTAGATCAGAATGTATTCTAATGTGTTCCATAAGTATGAATCTTTGCCTATGCTTGTTTTCTTGTTCATAAGTGACTGAAATATATAGGGTCAAAAAGATGTTCTGGACATTTTCTATCATATTGTAATTGTCATATATATTAAATGGCAGATTCCATTCTGAGTAAAATTTATTTTTGTTAATAGTATAGTCGGATGAAATATGATGAATCTAAATTTGTATAGCTAAAGAAGTTCTCTAAAGATTACAGTAAATTAGATAAAACCTTACATGTTATAACTGAAGTCACTCATGAGATATTGCTGCCTTCCATTTCCAGATAAAAACCAATTCGATATATTAAGTTTGAGGTCTTTCATTTAGGTGGCATCAGAAAGGGATTTGATTTACTGTAAATTTCTTCTCTAAAAATAGAGTATGATGGTGGGGGTAGGGGATGAAGGATGAATAGGTGGAACAAAGGACTTTTAGGGCCATGAAAATATTCTTGTATGATACCATAATGATGGATACAGTCACTGTACATTTGTCCAAACCCAAAGAATGCACAACACCAAGAATGAACCATACACAAACTAAGGACTTTGGGTGCTTACAATGTGTCAATGTAGGATCATCAACTGTAACAAACGTACCATTCTGATGGGAGATGCTGATAACGGGAAGACTATGCATATACAGGGGTGAGGGTGTAGGGGAAATCTTGGTACCTTATCCTCAATTTCGTTGCAAACCTTAAACTGCTCTAAAAAAATTAAGACAATTAAAAAGGTGGAGTACAACCAAATTTTAATTTCATGTCTGGCCTTTGTCTTGAGCACCACTTTGGAGTATTTGTATTTTCAGTCTGAAGAGGAAGTAGACCTCAAGAATTATAAATTAGAGATTAATATTATTTTGATCAGATATAAAGAAAACAATCAAGTTCTCTTAAATCTGAGTATGACAACTTCAGTTTGGATTTTCATTTTTATTTATCTTCACATATCTATAAAAGTATATCCTTTATGTTTTAAATGAAAAGGATTAATCATGTGAACCAGTAATACTTGCTTGGTTCTATGAATATAGTGACAATTGTTTTGGAGTGAGAAAAGGGTTTCCTTGAAGAAGTAAGAACAATCTTCCAATTACACAAACACACAAATGATGACTTGCAAGCATCAAAATCAGGTCTTACACAGGGAACTTTCAGTCCTTAAATCTAGTTATGAAGGCATTTCCACATTGACCACTCACATAGATAAATTCTTCAATTTATGCAGATGTCAATGTATAAAGGAAGAAAAAAGTAAACTACATTCTCTTCCATGTCTGATAAGGTCTGATGTGAATACTTCTTTCTCCCATGTCTCTTTATCAGTGACCTTGACTGCTGGGCAATAAACAAAATATTTACTCAAACTCATAAATGACAAATTAATATGAAAATGTGATTTGTTTTCTATTTTTATAAACATATTTTGTTTAGTGATTAAAGTCTCAAATGAACTGACCTTAGAGCTTTTAACTATAGCACAGTTCCTATTTGTGTAAAGCTCATTATTAGCACCTTGGAGTAATGAATTCATCCAGTCAATGTTCAATTGTATGTGGATGAATTTATATGTGGACTCATGGAATCAACATGCATATAATCCAAAAGTCACTAGTGAAACCTGTTTTTTAAAAAAAGATTTTATTTTTTATTTGAGAGAGACAGAGATAGCGACAGAGAGCACAAGCAGGGAAGAGAGGGAGAAGCAGGCTCCCCATCAAGCAGGGAGCCCGACGTGGGGCTCGATCCTAGGACCCTGGGATCATGACCTAAGCCAAAGGCAGACACTTAACTGACTGAGCCACCCAGGCACCCCATTAGTGAAACCTTTTAAATGAGAGTGAAGGGTAGGGGTCCTGACCACGAAGGGGCAGAAATAGGGCTTTCAGAGTGCTGGTAATGTTCTTTCTAGAGCACCACCTAAGTTAAGTGTATTCACTTTGAGGTAAATCACTAAAGCTGTACTCTTATGATTAATGCAATCTTTTAGTTATGTAATTCTTCAATCTTAAAAAGGCTAATGTAAAGAGAAAAATTTTGAAACTGAAAACATTACATGATCTGAGCTCCATGAAATTATGGATTTCTGCCTTGTTCAGCATTCCCAGTTCCTAGAACCTGGCACTGGAAAGGACCCAATGTATATTCAAATGAATTAATGGTTAAAAAAAATATTCTATGCAAAGGTAGAAGAGCTTCTATAAAAAAGCATTCTTCTGGGGCGCCTGAGCGGCTCAGTGGGTTAAAGCTTCTGCCTTCGGCTCGGGTCATGATCTCGGAGTCCTGGGATCGAGCCCCGCTTCGGGCTCTCTGCTCGGCGGGGAGCCTGCTTCCCTATCTCTCTCTGCCTGCCTCTCTGCCTACTTGTGATCTCTCTCTCTCTGCCAAATAAAATAGATGGAATCTTTAAAAAAAAAAAAAAAAAAGCATTCCTCTGCCCCACCTCTCCTCATCTCCAATCCTGCTTTTCAGGGTGACTGACTTTTTAACACTCCTAACTTTCTCTTTTTTGGTTTTCATGGGGGTTTGTTTCATATTTCCAAACACTATGTTTATATCTTTTTTTCTTAATTTGTCGATTTTAGACATTATGTTCTTGTTCTGACACATGAGGATTGAGCTTACATTACTACCACTGCCCTTTTTTCCTCCTCCAACTATATAATTAATGAGAGTTTGAACACAGTTAGAGTTAAAACATTGAATTTTATATTCAATTTCTGTATCAAGCATGTCTTCAATTTCTTTGGTGAAATATGAATGTAAGTTTATAGTAGAGATTAATAACAAAAAGGTGCAACCCCAGAAACACCTGATGTCAGAAAGAAACTAGACTAAGACCATAAATGATAACTCACAATCCAGAAATGAACAGTTTCTCATATTATCATAATGACAGTCAAGAATTATCTCTGTACCTTCTCACATTAATTTTCCTTAAGGTGACCTTGCTCAATAGAGCAAGAAAATCTGAAGTCTTCCAAATAATACTACTATATCAAAGAGACAAAGAATTTTAGAAGTAGATGGTCATTTAGTTTAACCCTCTCATTTTTTTTTTTTTTTTAAGATTTTATTTATTTATTTGACAGAGAGAGAGAGATCACAGGTAGGCAGAGAGGCAGGCAGAGAGAGAGGGGGAAGCAGGCTCCCCGCCGAGCAGAGAGCCCGATGCGGGGCTCGATCCCAGGACCCTGAGATCATGACCTGAGCTGAAGGCAGAGGCTTTAACCCACTGAGCCACCCAGGCGCCCCTAACCCTCTCATTTTTATACATCGACAAATTGAAACCCAGAGAAGTTAGTTTGCCCACAGCCACATAGCTTAATCAACAGCTACCTAGCCAATATCTGCTGACATTCTGTCTAGTTATTTACTTACTCATTTAGCAAACTTACCAGGTGCTATGCAAAGAAAAAGTAAGATAAAATCCCCACCCTCAAGATATTTTCTGTCTAGAAAATAAGACATCAAGAGAACATGGATTGCAAGCACTTAGCTTCATGGTGAGGTCAGGGAGAATGGACAGAGGAGAGAGAGAGAAAAATGATGATGCTCCAACCATTCCCAGAGGTTGAGTAGTTGGCTAGGAAGGAAAGGACATGCCTCACACAGGGAGCGCGTATGCAGAGGCATTCAAAGTGAGAAAACACAGAGGATAAGGAACTGAAAATTGATGTGGATGATTTGAGAAATAGGGGATGGGTGAGGAGCAAGGGTGGGAGGTGAGCCATGCAGGAATCAGCTTGTGAAGACAACAGAGATTGATTTCAGAAATATAAAGACTGTGACATGATCAGACTTGCACTTTAGAAAGCTGACCTTTATGCTGGAATGAAAGATGGAATAGAAGGAGATAATGAATCAGGAGACAACGCAAAAATGAAAGCTAGAAATTCAATGAGGAAGGGATGGATTTGGGAGGCAAGGAGAAGGCTGAATTAATAGAACTTGGTGATTGGAAGAGATAAGTAAGTATGGATGAAGAATGGGCTCCTAGAGTTCTGGCATGGGGAACCTACCAAATGGATCATAGTGGGCTAACAACTGCACTCCTTAATGCGTGTGGGGGTGGGGGAGGGATTGCAATTTGGTGAATGAGGATGACCATAAATCTGATACTGGCATACTGATGGGGATATCTATGTGAAGATACCTAAGTGGCTCAGCAATAAAATTACTGTTTTTTGTGGCTTACCTTGAATGACTGGATTCCTTCAGTTTAACAAATGTTTAATAAATATAGCACAACTGCCCCCCGAATCACCCATCTACTTCAACACAGGATTGAACTACCTTCATAAACAACTTGGACTAATTCCTATTTGGCTTTTACAGTACACTTTCTAAGAGAAAGTTCCCTGACCATCATAAAAAAGAAGTTGAGGGTAAGTGATTGCTAAGGTAATGTTTTAAAATAGTCAGGGGTACCTGGGTGCTCAGTCAGTTAAGCATGTGCCTTCAGCTCAGGTCACAATCCTAGGACCCTGGGATCGAGCCCCGCATTGAGCTCCTTCTCAGTGTGGAGTCTGCTTCTCCTTCTCCCTCTCCCCCTGCTTGTGTTCTCTCTCTCTTAAATAAATAAATAAAATATTATAATAAAATACTCAGGAAATATTACAATGTTCTAAGATGTACTTGTTAAATTTAGTTAAATGCCTAAAATGGGAAATTGGGTAAAGACGTGGAGAGAAACCATAAAGATATTTTATCAACTGAATGCTATGTTATGGCATGACAGCAAGGAAATACATTTAATTGTCAAACACTATGCTTTTGATTTTAATTTCCCAAATGTACTGAGGTTTGCTTGATCACAACTGACTTCTAAAATGTTTTCAGAATGAGGGAGAAATAACCATTGTTTTCAATTAATCAAAAATAGGATAATTCACAGTGAAATGCCTATAAAGAAAGTTCTTTTCAATCTCTCTCTTTTTGTCATGACCCTCCCCTTCTCATCCATGATACATAGAATTTATCCTTTTCTCTGGAATTCTGATTCACTTTCTAGATTATTTTTCTTGTTCGTATTCAAGTCAGTAAGAAAGTTCAAGATCTAATTTTATAGAGGACACTCCCACTAAATCTTTTTCTATGGTTTCATTATCCTTGATTTTGACCAAATTTTTAAGACTCATAGATTTAAAATACACACACACACACACACACAAATACTTAACATATTATTATATTATGCAGTTATATGTTAACTGCATAATAAATGAATGAATTAAATATATATGGTATGGGATTAGCTATTTTTTGGTTCATTTTAATCCATCCCCAACAAAATATTTTCCCAGGCTTCCTGGCTGGCTTGAAATTAGCAGTGTGAATACATTTTATAAAATAATCTTTTCTGGGCACCTGGATGGCTCAGTCGGTTAAGCATCTGATTCTTGATTTTGACTCAGGTCATGATCTCAGTGTCCTGAGATCCAGCCCCGCGATGGGCTCTGTGCTGTGCATGGAGCCTACTTAAGATTCTCTCTCCCTCTCCCTTAGCCCCTCTGCCTCCCATTCCTTCTATTAAAAAATAAATAGTTTTTCTACTGCCTAGATTTTATATTCAATTTTAATTTTATATAAACTAATGGTTTTGTGTATTCCCTTAAGTACTTTCCTGAATATCCAACAAAACTAAAAACATCAAGTTTAATTTAATTTTTATTCTTTACCTTCTTCATGTTTCTTCCTACTTTAAATTTCTTCTGTATAAACAGCCATTCAGGGGCGCCTGGGTGGCTCAGTGAGTTAAAGCATCTGCCTTCGGCTCAGGTCATCATCTCAGGGTCCTGGGATCGAGACCCACATCGGGCTCTCTGTTCAGCAAGGAGCCTGCTTCCCCCTCTCTCTCTGCCTGCCTCTCTGCCTACTTGTGATCTCTCTCTCTCTCTCTGTCAAATAAATAAATAAATAAATAAATAAATAAATAAATAAATAAATCTTAAAAAAATAAAATAAAATAAACAGCCATTCATACTCCTTCCATCCTTCTATATCATCTTTATTTTAACTTTATAAGTCATAAAGGTGCTTGTATTATTTAGAGAGCATTATACAAAAGGCTACAAATTGTAAGGGATTCTTTTCCTTTGATCTCACCACCATACCTAACCCCTGTTTAAAAGAAAAAAACACTGAAGTTTTATAAACCAAGTCTTAATGATCGAACACCAATAAATGCTTAAATCCTAAAAAATAAACCTATACCTAAGACCTAGTAGACAAAGAAGTTCTTCAAATATCAATAAAACATGAGGAATTCATGTTAAAACACTCAAAAAATAGTCATTCTCTCCATTCCTAAAATTCTTGCCTCAGAAGGCATATTTTCTAAGACAATCAAGTAAATTATTCTCACCATTTGAATGAATTGTAGGCATGGGCACAGAACCAAAAAACAGGTAGACTGATTAGAGAGTCTGTCATCACTTTTAATTTTTCTTCTTTCATGCTCGATATATGTTAGAATTGATTTGTGGAGATAAAAACTGACTTCTGGAGGGAGAGGTATGTCCTGACATTGAAACAGTTCAGTTCAAATCACATGATAAACAATAATAACAAATAATTTTTTAAATGACTGCTATTTTGACAAAATTCATCATAGCAAACGAATTTTTTAAATGTTAAATGCCTTCTATAGAGGTGTGCTTAACTTTATGCAGGTTTTGTATTTTTTTTTGTTCAAGTTGGAAAAAAGAAAATCTCACTAACAAATACTCATATATCAAAAGCTTTAAAACTAAGAAAAAACCATAGCTTTATTTCCCAGTATGGAATGTATGAGCTGTCCACAGATTTTTGACTAATAAAGTAAAGATAAGGCCAACATTGTAGTTTTGTGTTTTTGTTTATGCTTCTCTTCGGGCCTGGAGGCTGCAGACTGAGCTGATTATGTAATGGAACGCAGCAGAATTTATCCTTCTCTGAGACTGCTCGCAAGGAAGCTACCAAAGTACTTGGATTATATTTTATTATTTTAACCAACAAACACTGCTGTGAGTACTTTTCAACAATGACAGCTTTACAGTGTACTTATTATATAAGTAAGCACTTAGTTTCTTCCGCAGTTTGTTGGCAACAATAAAAGTGATTACACATAGAAATATTTCTGAACAATTTTTAAAATTTCATTTTTAAAACCTGAATGTATGTTTGTAAGTGATTCAATGAGAGGCCAGGGTCAGAACCAGAATTAAGTGGGGAGCAAAGAAAGCATCAGCAATTTCCAATAAAATGGTTCTAACTCACCTTGGGGTCAAAACCCCAGGCCTGGGAGTGTTGGCATTGTGTTCTTTTCTAGTCTGGATGGAAGATTTTATAAGTTATGTCCGCATAGAATAACACGTGGTTTGATTTAGAGTTTCAAGGACAGTTCTCTGAAAATGCTCCAAGTGAAAAATAATCAATAAAACGCTGACATGGGGAGGTCCTGCAAAATTGCAAAAAAAAAAAGGTCCTTGCAAAATCATTAAAGTATGAAAGTGGAAAATATAGTACCCTTTACTAACTGTTTGCCTATTCCTGAGGTTTTCCAGGTAGTAACTTTTCCCCCTTAGTTTTTTGTAGGTAGTAAGTATTTAATTCCGGATGGCTTAAAATATTCTGTTTTTACTTTTTAATTGATTAATTTAGATAGGCTTTAACAAACTTTGGATTACAAAGCAGTGCCTGTAGCATTGTTTCCTTTTTTGGAGATACTAACATTGAAATTACAGTTTTAATGGAGCGCAGAGAAATTCTAGAGTAGCCAAAAGTTACATTTTTTACTTCCATAAGCACCTTTTATCATTTCAATTACTTTATTACCTTCCTTCATAAGTGCCTCTAAAACTTGGAAACTAAAAGCCATTTTTTTTCCAGTTCATAAACTCATCTTTCAGAATGAAATGCTTTCCTTTTGAAAGGCACTGGGTACTTTTTAATAAATTCCTTGTTCTAGTAAACTTCGTGTGCTCTTTAGATAAGAATATAATATCTAGGAAGCAAGAACTAGTTTTTGGTTTCTTTCTTCCCAGAAGGCAAGGCAAAAGAGTGTAATTTTTTTCCTTGCAGAAAACAGTTGCCCTATTTTTGAACAAACAAAACAAACGAAAACTTTTGCCATTCCTTCACTCAAAAAATAGTTATTGATGACCTACTATGTACCAATAAGCGTGATGCTGAATGTTAGATATGCCTTTGTCAGTATAAATTTGATATGATTTCTTTTAAGCTGTAACTACAGGATTTTCATTCTTTTAGATAGCTCTTTTCCTCTCCTTTCTACTATATTTTAAAATAATTAGGCTCTTAAAGAATAAGCCATATAGAATCTTTATATTCTTTAAAGCTCCATCAGTCAGAATCTTTTTTCACCATTTAAAGAAATTGAGTCTATAAATTTATTAATATCTATTGAAAGTATGGGTCAGAATAAAAGCTGGTTATAAGATTTTGGCCTAATGGTGAAATATAAATAAAAAGTAATAAGCCAATTTGTAATAGGGAATTAAGCCTCCACTTCATTACTCTAATTTCAAAAATAGGCAACAAATTAAGGCAGATGAAACTTGTACTACTGAAAATTAGATCTATTAGTTACTACATGAAAATGAGAGAATAATAATTAATTGATTTCTTTTTAAAATTTAAAATACAATGATATTTTTATGATTAATACTCTAAATATTTTCATTCATAATCTACTCTTGAGGATTCTGTAATCTTTAGCAAATGACATCTTATACTATTTTATGTAAAACTATCAGGCTTTAAATTATTTGTAGAGAAGCAATAAAATATGATTTCACAACTTATTTTCTAAACTATTAGTTGATTTTCAAGGGTAGGTCTATCAACCTCACTCGAAATATGAAAGACAGCACATTAATTTGCACCCAGGAATACCCTCTCTAATACAGCAGAGACCAAAGGTACAAAGCAAGTTTATCATCACGAAAAGAATGCTATTATTTTTCCAACAGTGAGGCACTAGATACTCATTAATGAAATATTACAAAGATAAGAGTCTCAGTTGTGTTACTCTACTAACCTTACCAGATTATGTGGTTTCAAACATTAATCTTTATTGTTTAGAAAAAAAAAAGGTCAAGGAGCCAAACTAACTTGTAGGACTGTGCCACAAGTCCAAACATTCCTTCCTAAGGCTGAATGGCTCTAGTTCTTGAAAATCCTTAAGGTCTCCTAAGGAGTGACAGGGTCAACTCATGGGGGCATACATGCTTCTCATGGTTTACCTGCTCACCTCTAAGAACATTACAGGGGAGTTCATATTTGTGGGAGGTGCAAGAGTGCAAATGAGAATTAATTCCCAGAAAGCAGCACAAATTGCTTCAGTGTGGTTTACTGGTCACCAAGAAGCAGTTGTCAGTTAACTCTAACCACACATATATGACGATGTAAGAGTAGAACACTTAAGTGTCCTACAACACTAAAATTCTTTTCTTCCTTCTCTTCCTTCTTCTGTTCTTACAATATGCAACAATCTTACCACCTTAGATGATTCATACGATAAAGAGAAAACCAATAAAACAATTGCCCTGCTAATTTGCATAGCCATTGATTCTTATGCATCCATTCCTGTTACTGTGATTCCTGTTCAATCTGTAGACTAGAAGAGCATAATCTGAATATTTACTCTATTGGTTAAACTATTCTGTATTTCCAGAGACACTTTCTATTGCAATCATTTCTATGCTCAGAAGAGCACATCTACCAAGTTCTGAAGAAGGAAAAGATATTTTCACTTTACTAAAAATCCATATGGAAACTCATCTTTTTTTAACTTATTATTTTAAAATGTCAATACTGTTCTTACTTCTCCCAAGTTCAAACTAATTGAAGGTTACGAAGTAACCACTTCCCCCCAGAAGCCAGAACTTTCACCTCTTCTGAACAGGGGAATACCTCTCATAAATTAGGTTAAAAAAAAAAAAGATCTTGCTGATTTAATGATAGTCCAAGATTCCTGCAGCCGCCAAGTCTTTATCTAGACCTTCTATCTACCACAATGAGCAATCCCTGAAAGGGAAGGTAACTTACTTCATCAATTATCTGGAAGTCTGAAAGCGGTAGTAAAAACCTGCCTAAATATTAGTTTCTTAAAGTAGCTTCAGTTTGTTCCAAGGAACAAGACAAAAGAAATAGAAGGGATATGATCACTAAATCTAACATTCTAGCTATTTCGGACTAAGCTTTTACCAATGGCAACTCAGTCATCACAGATGAACTCGCTTAAGAGGTAGGAGTAAGAAGGAAGTGCAAAGATCAAAGTAGTGCTTACAAAGGGGAACAACTATTTTTGTATGTATACTCTACTATTTACTAACTGGGTTTGAAAAACGGGGTGTTTATTCATTCAGCCCATCTGAATGCCAGCTGCAGAACATAAGATCAAATTGAAATTTGAAAACAAAGATTATAGGCTTTCAAACCCTAATTGTCAAACCCACCAACACCTAATTGGATTATAATATTTCCTTTAAAAAAGTGTTTCAAACAGGTTAGAAGTGATTTACTATTCACAGCAAGCAGTATTTCAATGCCAGCATTAAACCTACACATAATGAGCCTTTCTTTGTGTTCACTTTTGTCCAGTAGGCTGTGGCCCAGGAAGACATTTTATCTAAATAAGCTCTAGAGGGCATTGAGGAGTTGCAGGTATATCAATATGGATGAATAATTTCAGGAGATTTCATGTTTCCATTTATGATATATGTTCAACTCCCCTTAGCAACTTAATTACATGATAAATGTAAAATGCTACAGGAAACAAATCTTTGTATTTCCTGTCTTCCCCAAGCTCATAAGCTCAAAAAATACTTTGCTTTAAATTATTTACATTTCTTTAGTGCATCAAACAGTAAGAGGATTCATCTCTAGAAAGCACAATATTAAAATTAGGAAAACAGCATACTTCGGCTAAGAACTTTATTCTAATCAAGAGTCTGTTTTAGTTTTAACAAACACTATGCAATTTAAACCATTCAAGAATATTCGATTGAGATGTTTTGCTAGAAAAATAAGCACTGGACATCTTGATCCCAAGCTTCAGTGTTTACCAAAGATCACCAGTTTATAGAAATTTGTATGCCGGAGTTATTAAATGTTTAGTAATACTATAGTCATTTTCCCAGATTATGGGCTTTATAACAAAATCTTTAAGTTAAATACAGTCATTTAATAAGCTGCAATGCTGAAAAACCCTACTTAACGAAGTCCATGAAAAGGTCTTAAATCTTGATAATCAAGTACTGTATCATCAAGTCCCATTTAGGTTTCAGTACAGACCAATAAATCAGGGCAAACATCTCCACTGGTATCTATTTTGAAAGACCATAAGAAAACTTGTATTTAGGATAGGCTTTGTTTATATCATTATTTTTATTTTAGAGGTCATGCATGATACACGGTGCTGTTGTCCAACTGCTTTACATAATCAGTGTCTAAAAAGTGCTCTAAGTAGGTAATTTCTTCTCTCAAATGCCAGGCCCTGTAAGTTCAGTACCAGGCCCTCCTTGTTTTTTGAAAACGAAGATACGGATCCTATAGTAGGTGAATACATTAGGTTCTGGTTGGTCAGAGTGTGTGTGTGTGTGTGTGTGTGTGTGTGTGTGTGTGTGTGTGTGTGTGTGTGTGTGTGTGTGTGTGTGTGATAGAGAGAGAGAGAGACAGAGACAGAGAGACAGAGAGAGACAGAGAGCGACATAAGTGGGGGCTTCTTTTTGAAGTAGGAGATGAAGGAATGAGGCTGTTCCACTCGATTTTGGGGAGCTGAGGAGGGCTTTCCCAGTCAAGAGGACTGACATACACTTCTGCTTTCATTTCATGGAACGCTCTTAGGTGAAATCTGGTTCAGCACTGCACCAACCACCTTCCCTTCTCCGAAGCGCACCTCAACCCTCAAGCCACCCGCCAGGAGGCGGTGGGGGTGGGGGTGAACATTAAAAAAAAAAAAAAAGTTTGCGAGAGTTCCCCCACTGGTCCCTGTTCCCGCCTGGCGCTGGGACGGGAGGAGAAAGGACGGCCCGGGCGGCCGCGGCCCTCTGGTCAAGCGGCCCCTGCGAAGTCCAGATGTGCCTTCTGCCCCTCTCTCCAAGCCCATGTGCCTCTCAACTCCTGTCAACCTGGTCCTCCGTCCGGTCTAGCTCAGCGGTTAGCGCAGGAATGAGGAAGTCCGAGCGGGCTAGAAGGGTGCGGGGCGGGTAGGTGGCGGGACTCGGGCCACACGTCCCCGGCGTGGCCCCCACTTGCCCGAGTTCGGCTTACCCTGGTGGCGAGTCCGCGCTCGGCCTCCCTGCGCCTGTGGGCTCTCCTCCCGGGCGGCGCGGGCCTGCGGGCCGGCGAAGGAAGAAGCAGCGGCCGGCCGGAGCCGGAGAGGGTCCGGTGCGGGTCGAGTCGGGTCTGGGCGAACGGGCGCGCGTTCTCGCCGGGCCAGTCAGCGCCGCGCCATGTCCGCAGCGCGGGCGGAGGGAAGCGCAGGACGCGCGGTGGCCGGGCCGCGGCAGTGCCGCCTTCCCGGCCGCGGCGGCTCCGGCCTGGGCTGCGCTGGGCTCTCGGAGCGGGGCCGGCGGCGGGGCGCAGGCCGAGGGCGGCGGCGGCGGCGGCGGCGGCGGCGAGAGGCCCGATCGACGGGAAGGGCAGGGGAAGCTGTCAGCGCGTCGCCGGGCCGCTCCGGTGGCGAAACCTCCTCTTCCTGCCCCGGCTCGCTGGTGCACTTCTCTCTCTTTCTCTCTCGCTCACTCTCTCACTTCCTGGCTGGAAATTCCCACTGACGTCGAGAGAGAAGACAGACAGACGGACACCCGCGCGCACGCAGCGGGGGCGGGAGGTGGGGTCGCCGCCGGGGGTGGGGAAAGCCCGCACTTCTGGGGGCGCCGTGCGCCCCCCGCCCGGCCTCGCCGCCCGGCTCAGCTCCCGCCCCTCGGGGCCGCTATGGGACGCAGGACTAGGGGCGCGCGCTCGGCGGCCCGGACGCCCGGGTGCCCTGCGAAGCTCCCGCTCCCCAGCCGGCGCTCCCGAAGCCCTAAGGGCTGGAGCGGACGGGGACGCCCCCCTGGTAGCGCCTGCGGGGCCGAATTGTCCCGGGAGGCAAGCGGCGCGGAGGCGGCGGCTGCGAGGCGGTGGGAGTCTGGCGGTCCACAGCCCAAAGGACAGGCCCAAGCATCTGGAGGGGATGATGGGGCGGCCTGGAGCCAAGCGTGCTGTGTGTAAAAAGAAATCTCATCTATATATTCCCTTTAAGTTGTCTCATTTATACTGAAATCTCTCCACAGGTTAAAATGGGATTGCTGTATCACAGCTGACGTCTGTCCAGTAGATTCTGAACATCTACTGGTTTTTGGCGAGGTCTTAAATCTCCTGGTTATGACAGTTACAGAGAACTTTCATCTGTAGGGTGTTGTCAGGCCTTTATGATAATTACCATGGATAGAATTATAGCAATGGTGGTAGCAATAGTTTTGGTTCACAGCTGATAAAGGGAATACTGATCCAGCGGGTGGGAGTTTTTCTCTTTTTTTCCGGAGAGGGCACTAGTAGAACCCGCAGACAGGTCTCCCAGCGACCACCATTCAATAGCTTATGGGCTTCTTTACGTGCCACTGGCACCGTGCTAGGCAGGGGCTGGGGATACTTTAGGATAGAATAGCTCCCAGAATAAGAAACCTTGAGCTGAAATAGATATTGTCAAGCTCTTTATCTCACCACTGGGTTCCGTGACAACTGTGTAAATTTAACGTTAAAAACCTAACAATCACGCGATCAACACGCGGTGTTGCTATGGCATTTGATTGCCCTTGCAAGTTGGCCATTGTTTTCAAGCCCGCTCCCAGGCCCCTTTCTACCCTCCCCCCCACTCCCTGAGGCCATGAGAGTGTTCTCAAAGAGGTGTTCCGCAGGGGAATAGAGATCCATTTGATTGGGTTTGGGGTGAGTCTCTGCAATGGCTTTGGGATCAAGCAACAATCTACCTTGAAGCGATTTCATTTAACTCCCAGAGGTTGTTTGTACAACTGCAACCCAGGGAATTTTATAAAGACAAAAGACAATGACTTTTTAGAAATCTCATGTCGCTATTTATAAGACGTTATTAGAGGGGTGCCTGGGTGGTTCAGTCTGCTAAGAATCTGCCTTCAAAAAAAAAAAAAAAAGAATCTGCCTTCAGCTCAGGTCATGATCCCAGAATGCTAGAATTGAGCCCGCAATGCATCTCCCTGCTCACTGGGGAGTCTGCTTCTCCCTTTCCGTCTACCCCGCCCCTGCGCTCTCTCTCTCTCAAATAAATAAAATATTTTTAAAAATACTTCTGTTAAAAAAGATGTTATTAGAAACGTTTTCAATATTATATTTTAGTAGATGAATATATAGTGTATGTCAAATGATTTTTGCCACTCACATGAGTAGAAAGAGTGCAAACTTCCATGAAATAAAAAAGTGTTATGGGAGTAGTTTTCTTTAGGAGGCAGATGTGAACATACACAGACTTCATGGAGGGGTGTGGGGTGTGGGGAAGTGGGTGTGGGGTGTGGGGAAGTGGGGGTAGGGTAGTCCATTGATGAAAGAATGGAGAGATGGGATTGTTAGAAGAGTAGAGCCAGCATGACATATTCTGGGAACAAAAATTAAAGAGTGTTATTTAGTAAAAATGATTAAATCGAATTTCAAATTCAAAATTATCCCACAGAATAAACTTAAAATTGAGGATGGGTTGTTAAGCAGGTAAATTAGCTTCCTGAGTCTGCCATAAGAATTACCAAAACTGGGTGTTTTAAAATAACAGAAAGTTATTCTCTCACAGTTCTAGAGGCCAGAAGTCAGAGATCAAGTTATTGGCATGTTCCCTTATGAAGGCTCTAGGGAAGAATCTTTCTTTGTCTTTTCCTAGCTTCCTGGGGCTCCCACAATCCTTAATATTCCTTGGCTTTTAGCTGCATCACTCACATATCTGTCTCTATCTTCACATGGCCTTCTTTTCTGTCTCCTCTGTATCTTTATATCCACATCTCCCTCTCCTTTCTCTTATCAAGACACTAGTCATTGTATTTAGAGCCCACCCAATCCAATCTGACGTCATCTAACTTGATTACATCTGTAAAGACCCTATTTCCAAAAAAAGTCATGTTCTTAAGGATCTAGGGTTAGGACTTCAACATTATCTTTTAGGGGGATGCAGTTCAGTGTATTATAATAAGCAAAACTGTAAAAGTTCCCCATCTGCTCTTTTTGGTCCACCAGTTAATTTTCTTATATTCCTGCTAACACTTTTTCTACACCTTGTACATACTTGCTTTAAGGAATATTTCTTATGAATTCATCTACCCTAAGGTGTCAAAGAGCATTTGTCATTATCAGGCTACAAAGGAAAAAAATGCCCAGATGTGAAATTTCACACATCAAGACCGCAGAAAGGGCAAGTTGTGTTGTGTTTGTCACCAGTCTTTGAAATCACATAAATTTCCCTTCTCCTGAAGCTGGGTATTGGAAGTGTTGGAAATGTTGTCCAGAGAAACTTTTTTCTTCATATACATATGTTTAAAGATTTTACTTATTTATTTGTCAGAGAAAGAGAGAGCACAAGCAGGGGGAGCAGCAGACAGAGGAAGAAACAGGCTCCCCACTGAGCAGGGAGCCTGATGGGACTGGATCCCAGGACCCTGGGATCATGACCTGAGCTAAAGGCAGACGCTTAACTGACTGAGCCACCCAGGCATCCCTGTCCTGAGAATTTTGAGGTCAAGATCTGTATAGTGCATACATTGACAATGAGAAATGATTTAGTGTGTGACGGGGATTCACAAATGAGACCCACATCTGAGTCTTGCAAACTCTAAGACCCATCTTGGTGATACAACAGACCTGAATTGTATTTCTGTAAAGAGTACAACTTGCTTTGGGTCGTGAAGCTACCTCAACATGCTTGGTCACAGGTCTTGGCTATGCGAGCCAAGATAAAATGAAAAGATTTCCCTAGACTTGAAATCAGACTTGAGATAGAAGCCTGGCTTTGCCTTGAATTATCTGTGTAACCTTTGCTGAGTAATAGTTTGTATGAACTTCAGTTTCTTCACTTGTACAATGGGCATAACATTATGGCTTATATTATACATTTTGCTATATAATCGCTATCTATAATATCTTACATTTATATGTTGTATTGCTATGATCTGAATGTTTGAAAGTTCATATGTTGAAATCCTAACCCTCAAAGTGAAGATATTATGAGCCCTTTGGGAGGTAAGTAGATTTCATGATTGGATTGGTGCCCTTATAAGAGACCTCATGAGCTCCCAGGTTGGTGAACACGTAGAGGTGGGGGAAGAATGGCATGCTTGGAGAGGGCATGGAAGCTCTGTGCCCTTTCCCCATGCCTTGCCCCCATAATAGCCCATCTGGCTGTTGATTCGTATCCTTTATCATATCCTTCAATACACGGGCAAAGGACACAGACATAATTGAACACTATGGACTATTTTTCCATCTATTGAGACTATACATCATCCAATGACTATCAGTTTGGTGGGGGAAGTCATTGAGGAATACACATGCTCGTCCATGTCAACAAAGGCACGAAAAGGGGATCACTTGACTAGTGACAGCTGTGTCAGACAACACACACACACACCAGTCAGAAAATCAATTTTTTGGAAACTATTAGAATGATTTGAGGAACGATTTGTGCTACAAGCCTGTCTTTTGGCATACATAAACCAATTCCTGAAGAATGGGCGAGCTGCTGCAAATACACAGCTTTAGCTTCACGAAGGCTAGATTCTCCACTTCCTGCCCTTCAATTCACTCAGGGATGTGAAAAGAAAATATCACATGCAAACAACTGAAGAAATTTTTAAATTCTTGTGTATGCTGTTGATAAAGAGAGAGAGAGAGAAACTCCGTAGATCGAGCTCCTCCCTTCTGCCATGTGAGGGGATACAATGAAAAGTCTGCAGCCTGGAAAAAAGGCCTCAGACCATGCTGGACCTCCCGCCCCCAGAAACCAGAGATACAGATTTTTGTTGTTTATAAGCCACCCAGTTTGTGGTGTTTTGTTACAGCGGCCCAAGATAGCAGACTAAGATGTATATATGCAACAATAACACATGTGTTATGTTATAATAACCCTACCTCACAAAGTTCTAGAGCAAAAGGGGAGAGAGAGAGAGAGAGAGAGAGAGAGAGAGAATGTAAGGCCTATACAATGTAAACACGTATCCTAAGAAAAAAGACTTGAAATTAATTTTCTCATAGGCTTACAGGGGATATGTACTGTTGACCTAAACTGGGTAATACACTCATCCTTGCAACATCTCTCCCTATGGATAGTGGAGTATTTCATTTCACCACCATTAAAGTGCTTGCCATATTCTGTGTTGTGCTTGCACAGTTAGCAAGTCCTCTTGAAGGGACACTCAATTAGCCCGTATAAGTAGTTACAGAAGAGAAAGAAGATACAATCTCTACGAGAAGAATGACCCCTTATGGAATAGCCAGGACAAGTAATTTGTACAATGGATCATTTCACTAAGAGTAATACCAATCTGAGAAGGCAAAGAAATCATCTTCCTCTTTAGATTATATGAAGAATCCAGAGTTTTATTCCCTTGGCAATGAAGACACACTGAAATAGAGACAGCAATACATTTAAAAGAAGAATGTCACTAGAATGCCTGGCTGGCTCATTTGGTGGAACATATGACTCTTGACCTCTGACTAGTGAGTTGGAGCCCCATGTTAGGTACAAAGTTTACTTTAAAAAGAAAAACAAAACAAAACAAAACAGGGTCGTAATTCTAAAAAAATTTTTTTAATTAAAATATTAAAAGAAGAATGTCCCTGATCTTATAGATACTAACATCTTTTCTATCGGTTCAAATGGATATTAGGTAATGCCTGCACTGCCTTCAAAGAGTTCACAGAACACAGAGGAGTCCTTGAAATGATAATGTAAGGCGGAGTACAGTCAATGTTTTCATGGAGGTATATCAAACGCTTGGGCATAGGTAGGGAGAGATCCCACGATGCTTGCGGTATTGAGGGGTGCTTATGCTCTTGGGCTATGGAGTCAGGTGCTAAGTTCACATTTGAAGCTATACCTGGTTGTGCTCTTTGCGGAAAATAATTCACGCCTGTTCTACCCTGAATTGCTGTGTGACCCTGGAAAAGGAACAGCATTGTTCTAAGCCTCCCTTTCCTTATGTGTAAGATAGGATGATAATTATACCCACCTCATACTGGTATTGTAAGGGTCAAATGAGATACATGCCCGATGCTCAGGAAACTCACATTTATGTTGGTTATTATTATCAGTACTGTTGTTTCTCAGAGGAAAAACCTAATGACGAAGATAGCATTTAGTGGATATTAGAATAGTGGACAAGATAAGATGGTGAACTAGGGGGAACCTGGGTGGTTCAGTCGGTTAAGGATCTGCCTTTGACTCAGGTCCTGATCTCAGGCTCTTGGGTCCTGATCTCTCCTGCTTCGGGGGGAACCTGCTTCTCCCTCTCCCTCTGCCACTCCTCCTGCTTGTGCTCTCTCTCTCTCTCTCAAATAAATAAATAAATAAATATTAAGAAAATATCATAGTGAATTGATGAGAAGAAAGAAAACAGATGGATGGAGGAGTGAGATTAAAGGCATGAAGTCTGGCTTTAAAACACAGTTTATTTTATTTTATTTTAAATTTTATTTTATTTTTTCAGTGTTCCAAGATTCATTGTTCATGCACCATACCCAGTGCTCCATGCAATGATGTGCCCTCCTCAATAACCACCACCAGGCTCACCCAACCCCCCACCCCCCTCTCCTCCAAAACCCTTAGTTTGTTTCTCAGAGTC
>CM052899.1:102336662-102396141 GCA_028534135.1 Potos flavus
TGGGTGACTCAGTCTTTAAGCACCTGCCTTCGGCTCAGGTCCTGGGATTGAGCCCCGTGCTCAGTGGGGAGCCTGCTTCTTCCTCTCCCACTCCCCCTGCTTGTGTTCCCTCTCTTGCTGTCTCTCTCTTTGTCAAATAAATAAATAAAATATAAACAAATAAATAAATAAATAAACAAACAAATAAATAAAAAATAAATAAACAAACAAATAATCTAGATTTAGGGGTGCCTGACTGGTTCAGTCTGTTGAGTATCTGCCTTTGGCTTAGGTCATGATCCCAGGGTCCTGGAATTGGGACCATGTCAAGCTCTCTGCTCAGCAGAGAGTCTGCTTCTCCCTCTCCTCACCCCCCTCCCCCGCCTTGTGCTATGTCACTCTCAAGTGAATAAATGAAATCTTAAAAAAAAAATCTAGACTTATTCCCAGACACCCACCTGCTAACGTTTTTTGTCTGTCACCTCGCTAAAGCACACTCATAGTACTTAAAATATGTCCCATAAATAATAATGAAATGTTCAAAAGGACTATTCTCTTAAAAAATGTAAACTAAGCGCCTGATGGAAACAGGGGAAGTACATATTGTTTCACCAAAGAATTGGCCATAAAAGCATATCCTATACATGGAGAGACTCAGGAAGAAGGAGAGGATGTGGGAGAGCCAGGATTTTGAATCTAAGTCAACTTGACATCTACATGCGGGAGGCTGAGATGCAGGTGGGGGGAAAGAAGTTGCAATTTGTGAACATATAAAAGTCCTGGCATCATTTACACTTTTCTTTGAGGCAGTAAAGAAGGAATGGAATATCTATGGTTTTCCTCTTTATGGAAATCACAAGATAACAGTCTTTTGCTGCTTCTAGACAATAGTCTTCTGGAATTTACCAACAACATAAGTGAGCAAAACAAATACTTTCTTTTACAAAGACTTTTACAGCAAAATATGTCTTGAATAAATGAACTACTCAGGCCAGAAAAAGTTGATATTTTATGTGATCTTTCATAATCTAAGTGAAAGGCGATTTGGAGTCAAGCTACTATAGCGGTAGTAGAAATAGTAATCTCTGTCATTCATTGAGTACTTACTATTTGTGACATTGTTTCCAGTGTATTTATATGATGTTTGGAGTAAATAATACTAGCGGCTATTAAAAAAAACATATCTCGGTGATTTAACACAATAAAAGTTTTAAGGTTTACTTCTCTTTCACACAAAATTCACTGCAGAAGCTTGTGGTTGGGTGGCTCACCTGGGCAGCTCTTCTCCAGTGATTCAGAATCTTTCCATCATCTAACTTCACCACTGTTATATGTTGCTTCCAATGTTGCCTCAGAAAAAGAAGAGAGAGCATATGAAATGTAAGTCTTCTTTTAACTGTCTTTAATTGAAAGTGACACACCTTCTGCTCACCTTCCATGGCCCCACTTTGATACAGTGGATCCAGAAACTACAGTTTGGCTGGGTATTTAGGAAGAGGAAACAAGTTGAGTGAACCTATGGTTAATAATTGCTACACACATATTAACTTATTTAATTCTCCAACAATTGTATAAGACAGGTTGTTTTTACTCCCATTTTTACAGATGAGAAGTCAAATGATTGTCCTAAGATTTCATAATCGGTATGTAGAAGGGAAACCCCGATTTGACCCCAGTTAATTTGCCTCCAGTGCCCATGCTCTTAACCACTACGCTAAACTATTTTTCCAATGAAATAAAAAGGAGAAGAATTTAGGAGATTTTTAGAAGATAGGGCCAATAGGACATGTTTACAGATTATGTGCCGTATGAGTAAGAGGAAGCATGAGAGGCAGCTCTGAGGTTTTTAGTCTGGGTGATTGGAATGGTAACATTCAGTTTTAGACATGCTAAGTATGATAAACTCAGTGAAATCTCCATGTGAAACTAACTAATGCTCCAATGGAAATTCAGCCTGATGCTCAGAGAGACAGGATCGGCGCTCTAAATCAAGAAAGAACTACAAAGACGTTATAGTTGTCATGATCCAATATGAGTGACCAAAGAGAGTTGGAAGAGAAGAGGACAAAAGACAGAAATTCGAGGAATAATTATTGCTGGGATTGGTGTGTGTTTGTGTGTGTGTGTGTGTGTGTGTGTGTGTGTGTGTGTGTTTGTCTGTGTGTGTGTATGTGTATAAGAGAGAGAGAGCACAGGGAGCACAAGCTGGGGGAGAGGTGGGGACAGGAGATGCTTAAAAGACTCCTGAGGTGCCATCAAAGGCAGGAAGAAGGCCTAGAAAACCAGATAAGAGAGAGTTTCCAGGATCAGAGGGCTCAACAGTGTCAAATACTGAAGTCAGTTCCTGAAAGGTGAGTAAGAGAAAAGACAGTCGAATTTGGACATTATGAAATCCCAAGCATGGCTATAGGGGATGGTTGTGCAGCTAAGGAAAAAACCAGTCTGTACTCTGCTCACTCTTTCATTCTGGAAGAAAAGAGAATTTTTTAAATTCTCAAAATGGGTATGATAACAGTGGCTGTGGTCCTAGGTTACTTTATGGGATTGTTTCAGTATAATGATGAGAGCCAAGAACCAGAATCTAGAGGGGGTGAAAAGTGAGTGGGAAATGGAGAAGGGAAGGCAGTAAATGCAAAAGAATCTCAGAGTTTGGAGGGAGAAGAAGGAAGGAAAGAGAAGTTAGTGTGATTCTTCGTTTAATGTTTATGGAGTGCCAGGCTTAAAGGAAGTTTGGAAGTGTTGAAAGACAGTTTAATGAGTTAGTAGAGTTCATAAGAGAGAGAGGATTAATGAAGGGGCAAGGTGCCAGAAGAAAAGAGAAGAGGGATGTGTGGAGGTCACAATCTAGGTGAAGGGATTAGGGAGGAAAAGTCTTCCTGTCTGAGAAGTGAGGAGGAGGAACGAAGAGAAGAGAAGTTTAGGAGGAGATTAGACTCTAATCATTGGCTGAAATGCATTAAACTGAAAGCAAGAATAGCCATTAGGAGTATATTAGTTTGTCAGGGCTGCTGTAACAGCATACCACAGGCTGGGTGGCTTAAACAATAGAAATTAACTTTTCTCATGATTCCGGAGGCTACAAGTCCAAGAAGAAGGTGTTGGGTGTGTTGGTTCTTTCTGAAGTTTCTCTCAGTTTTTTGATAACTATCTTCTCCCTGTGTCTTCACGTGGGTCCCTCAGTGTGTCTGAGTCCCACTCTCCCTTTCTTATAAGGACACCAGTCATACTGGATTAGGGACTACTCCAACAGCCTGATTTTAACTTAATTAGCTCTTTAAAGACTCTCTCTCCAAATACAGTCATATTCTGAACCGCTGGGGACTAAGAACTCAACACACGAATTTTGGTCAGGACACAACTCATAACAGAGATATCCTCTATTGATTTGCATAAAAGACATGGAGCTAGAAAACCAACTCATCCCAGTTTGCCCAGGACTATTCTGGCTCTAGCACAGAAAGACTTTGTCTAGGACACCTCAGTCCCCAGCAACCCAGAGTGGTTAGTCAGGCTACACAAAGCCAACAAAACTGGTTTGAGTGAAGTCAGACTGGCTAATGGGCATCCCATTGAGACAGCTGCCAATTACTTGTTTTTATGAAGGAGGTTTCTATTTCCTGAAAGATTCCATATCTAGCTGTCAAAGCTATTCATAAGTGATGGTCTGATGCTCATATACATATCTTTAATAGATCTAATAATCTCTCTCTATGTATATATTTTTAATAGGATAATTATGTCCTTGCCTATGTATTTCTCCTGACAAGCTTTTATAGAAATCTGGAAGAACTCATTGTAATAATAATATCCATTATAATAGATCTCCATTCATCATATTGACAGCAAGACTTCCATAGAAAACATCATCAGGACTTGTTAAAGTGCAAATTCAAACAATGCTATTTATCTATTGACTATTTCACTGTTTCAACAATTTTTTAAAACTTTCAATTCAGTATGCTTTGAAAGACGGTCATTTCACGTAAATAAATTATTTTAACAGCACTTACATAGTCCTTCCAGCCAAACTTTTCTGAGTGTGTGAGAGTTGTGTGTGTGCCTGTGCCCACACATCTGCAGGCAGAAGCCATTAGATCTGTGGAAGCAGGGGAGACTTGAAGAAAGTTTGGAGTGACACTGGGAGTGGCTAACCCTGGTGCTCCCAAGGCTGTCATTCTGTGAGACCCACAGATCTTGAGTTGAAAGGGGAAGTGAGATGGCCAAGTCCCACTGACCTTCTCAGGGGGGTCTTTTCCAACCGCCAAAGTTGCCTAAGATCCTCCTATTTGCTTCTGTAGTACCTGGGCCATTACATTTAGCTCATTGTATTGAATTGTATTGTATTGAATTGTATGATATATGTATTATATATATCATACAAATCATTGAGTCCATATTTATTATTTTTAATATAAAAAATGTAAAACTTTCAAACGTAATGTCATAAAATAAAACAGTACAGAATATAAAACAAAATCCAACTTGATAAATATAACCAGTTGAGCTTGCTCTGTGTAACAATCTAAGTGTGGACAGAAAACAGATGGTAACTTAACAGAGTCACGAAGGAGAATTTAATAAAGGAATTATTGACAGGGGTGGGGCAAAGTTAAGGGAAACCAATAAGTGATAGCAAAGCATCCGAAGGATAACAAGAACAAGGAGACTTTACTATTCCTAGGCTTTTAAAGACAAGGAGAGAGAATGGTTGTCCAGAACCAAGAAAGAGCTAGTTTTAGAAAAGAGTTGGGCACTTCACTGAGGAACTGGCCACGGACAGCCCATCCCATGGCAGAGAGTGAAGATATTACTCAACACATCTCCAGTGTTTCCCATTAAGATGACTTAAACGGAAGCCAGAGGCACAAAGCAGGATGGAGAGAAGTGGAGAGAGAATGGATCTGGAGGAGCAAAAGCAGATATCCAGAACATAATGCAAATCCAAAGTCACTATTATAAAAAAAGAATTTAATGGTCAGTTTATAGTGGTGCACGAAAACTCCCACAGTAAATTCATCCTGATGGGAATAAAGGGTGGTTGTGGGGCATAGAATGGTACAATGCCTGGAAATATCATTATACAAGCGTGACCTTAAATGTTCAGCCATCCAGTTCCTTTTACAAGCCTGTTAAATGGAGATTATAAATAGGGAAGAGAATCTCACTATTCTTACAATAGACTAGATCTGGTACTAACCTCCTAAGTACCAGATTATATTTGTCCATGGAAAAATAATTTTTGGTGATTTGAACTTAAATTATTTCTAAAGCATTTCATCCACCTGGTCGGATCAAGTCACTTCTCAGTTCAAAATCTTCCAATGGCTTCCTCAATCACTTAGCACAAATACGAAAATCCTTATGATGATCTAAAAAGATCCTTCATAATCTGGTTGTTTGGTGGTTCTCTGATTTCACCTCCTACTGCTCCACTGGTTACTCTCACTGTCCCAGAAAAGATGACATTGCTGCTCCTTGAACACACCAAGCATACTCCCCACACCGCCCCCAGGACCTTACATATATGCTGTCTTCCATGCTTGAAAGGCTTGGTAATACCAGTTATGGTGCCAAATATATATTATGGTGCCATAAAATACCAAATATGGTGCACTCCCTCACTTCCTGCAGGTCTCTGCTCAAATGTCACTTTGTAAAAAAGCAACACCAGCCCTTCAGCCTCTGGAATAGAGGTACAAACATATCATTTAGTAACTCTGTCAATTTGAGTCACTTTTTTCTTTTCAAAGTGTTATCTGACTATATTCAAGTAGCAAACCTTATATTTTGGAATTTCTTTTAATGTCATTTGGTTGTCATTGTACTTAAGAAATTGTTTCATCGAATACGTATTCTAGATTAGGAGTTACTTTCTTTTCACACATTAAAGATTTCATTGTAGTTTCTTTAATTTTAATTGTTGCTTTTAGAAAAGTCAGCCTGGATCAGCCAAATTGCTGCTTTTCTGATTTTTTTCTTTTATTTTCTGTTTTTCTGATTTCCTTGTGACGAATGCAGATGTGGTCTACTTTAAATGCCTTACTTGGATTTTATTTTTTTCTTAATGGGGCTTTTTGGATCTTGGAATTTATTATCTTTGAACAATTCTGAAAAAATCCTGATCTATTATATTTTCCAATATTAACTACTATTACTAATAATATTATAAATACCATTATAAAGTTATCACTGTAATTTTTATGTCTCAATATCTCTTAACATCTCTGTCTCTTTCTAGTGCATTCTGAATAATTTCTTTACATTTATCTTCCAGTTTACTAATTCTCTTTTCAGATTTATCTTTCAGTTCACCAATTCTCTCTTTAACCACATCTTATTTGCTATTTAGTACAGCAACTGGGTTTAAAATAATAAATTGTCTATGTTTCTTGAGATTGTATCTTTAGAAATTTTTTGAAGGTTAGATTGAAATTGAATACACCAAAGAATATTTATGTTTCTTTTTGCCTATACTTTGGGTATATTATTAGCTTGGGAACATTTTTTAAAAAGTTTTTTTTTTTTTAAGATTTTATTTTATTTATTTAATAGAAAGAGAGAGAGAATGCTTGCAGGAGCAAATGTGCACGATTGGGGAGAAGGGCAGAGGGAGAGGGAGAAGCAGACTCTCCACTGAGTGGGGAGCCTGACAATGACTTGGAGATTGATCCTAAGACCTTGGGATCATGACCTGAACCGAAGACAGATGCTTAACCTATGAGCCACCCAGGCACCCCTAGTTTGGGAACACTTTAAATTAAATTCCCTACTCAAGTGTTTTTGACTGCCACATATAAGGTGAGTGGTTATGAATTCCCAGGAGAGAATTTTTTTTCTTTTTGCACTGAGACAAGGCCTAGACAGGCAATTACTCAGCTATTCATTCCTGTTTTCGACTTTGAGAATGTATGAATTTCTGACTTTCATGCAACTTCAGCAATGTATTAATTTTTAAAACATGCTATGTGGCATTTCAATCAGATTTCTGTTAGTTATTTCATTTTAGTTACTTCAGTCAAGAAGTGCACACTGTGAGGAACACATGGAGTTATCACATAATGATAGCTTTTTAAAAACTAACATTTAAAAACTTTAAATGGTAGTTTTTTTCCCACTAGTTATAACATCTGTCACAGCCTTAACTGTTAATCTCTTAAATATTAGTTATATCTTCTTGATTGATTTTATTCCTTTTTAAAAAAGTTTTCATCTGACTCCGCCAACAGTTCTATTTCAGGGAAACACCTTTTTGAAGTGTTTTTCTTGGTTTTCCTCTCTGGCTTGTTGGTAGTACTAGGGCAAGTAGTTATTTTCCATTTCCTGTTCAGACCTCAGACTTTGTATACACTGACCTATAAGTAAGGGTCAAGTAGTTAGGGTCTTCAATGCAGTGGCAAATTTGCAAGGGGGAAAGTTTCTGTTCTTGTGGGCTGGTGGTAGAGCAATAATCAACATCCAGCTGAGGCTTTGGAAGAAAGTCTTTCTTCTTCCAGATCTCCCCGGGTGCAAGGGAGGACTCTTTCCTAGCATCAGGAGCCAAGAGCAAATCATCTCATGGGTACCGATCTCCTCCCTATTATCTGTCTGGATTAGGTCAACTCCCACAACAAACGAATAAACAAATACATAAATAAGCACATGTAGCTCTTTCCTGAAGATGTTAATATGATTCCCAGGACTAGCTTTCACTGGGACCATGAAATTCAGACCTTCGTTTTATGCATGCCCCAAACAACGGAGATTGAGGGTGTATCTTTCCTTTAGAAGACCATGGAATCTATGGCCTCAAGTGCCCCATCCAGGTGCCCCTGCTTACCTGCTCCAACTTTTTTCTTGTTTGGGAGGTATTTGAGGGGGTTGGGAGGGGGCTTCAGGGATCTGGGCTCAGTTGCCCATCTTCCTACAATGCCCTTGGAATCGTATGTCCACTCTTACTGACAAAGAAATTCTCAACTGAAAGACATGACCTAAGAGTGCCAGAGAGGCTATTTGCTAAGAGAAAATTGGAACACTATAATGAAAAGAAGGAAAAAGAAATGTTGGGATGATACAAATATCTGGTATTCCCTATACTGTAAAAACTATAAACATGACACATAGTAGATATACATAGACTACAGTTTTTAAAAAATGTAATTTAGTTAAATGCCAGGAATAGAATTCTGTCCTGATGGTATATTGTAAATTGTTAACGTGGTTCTCAAATGAGAATATGCTTATCTTGGTTAGGATGTTTTTCACTGCAAGGTAGAGAATCCTAGCTCAAAATGATTGAATAATTATGGAATATTATTAGATTGTGTAGCTGAAATCCTTAGATAAAGAGGACTTCAGATCCCATGCAATCAGGACTTTGGCTCCCTTCCCCTCAGAGGCATTTTGTTTTCTGTTTTCCTGTCTGTGTTAGCAGTTTTCTCCTGCTGGCTTACTTCTTGGTCAAAAGATGGCTTCCAGCTATACCATGGAAAACATGCATTCTTTTTGTTTCACAGAGACATTGAGAGGGGGAGAGAGAGAGAAAAAGAGAGAGAAAGAGAGAAAGAGAGAAAGAGTTCATAAGGCTTTTTTAAGATCAAAGAAGAACTTTCCCCAAAACTTGCAGCAGCCTTTTCTCTGATTCTCACTGGACAGAATTGAGTCATACACACGTTCTTTCTAAATGGCTTTATTGAGTTTTAGTTGGCATACAGTTATCTACACATATTTGAAGTATACAATTTGATAAGTTTTGATATGTGTATACACCATGAAATCATCACCACAATCAAGATAATCATGATATACATCGCTCCTGAAAGTTTCTTCTTGGCCTTCTGTACTCCCTCACTTTCATCCCCCCATCTCTAACTGATCTGCTTTCTGTCACTATAGATTAGTTGGCATTTCCTAGTGTTTTATATAAATGGAATCATTGAGTGTATACTCTCTTTTATTGGGCTTCTTTCATTCAACATGTTCATCTTGAAATTCATCTATGTTGTTCTGTGTATCAGCAGTTCATTCCTTTTTTTGGGTAGGATTTGGTTACATAGATATACCACAACTTATTGATTCATTCCTTTGTTGATAAACATTTGAGTTGTTTACAGTTTGGGCCTATATGAACAAAGTTGCTAAAACATTTGTGTCTAAATGTTGTGTAGACATATACTTTCTTTTCTCATGGGTAAATGCCCAGGAGTGAAATGGCTGGCACATATGGTCAGCATATGTATAACTTTTTAAGAAACAGCAATCTGTTCTCCCAAGGAAGATACTACTTTACAATCCCACCAGCAGCTTATGCAAATTCTAGATCCATCATACTCTTGCCACATTTGGTATGGATGGTCTTTTTATTTTAATCACTCTAACTTGTCTGTATGGTAGTATCTCACTGTGGTTTACTTTGCATTACCCTAATGTCTATGATGACAAGTATCTTTTCATGTGCTTATTTGCCATTTGATGGAATGTATGTTCAAATATTTTGTCCATTTTTAGTGGGTTGTTTGTTTTCTTATTATTGAATTTGAGAGTTTTATACTCTAGATAGAACTCTTTTATCAAATACATGATTTCCAAATAGTTTCTTCCAGTCTTTGAAGCTTATCTTTTCATCCTCTTTTGAAGAGCAGAAGGTTCAAATTTTGATGAAGTCTAATTTACTAATATTTTTTTTATTGCATTGTGATTTCCACATTTTATCCAGGAATTCTTTGCCTAATTCAAATTCATAAGGATTTTCTATGCTTTCTTCTAGAACTTTGATAATCCTAAGCTTAAATTTAGATCTATGATACATTTTCAGTTAAGTTTACATACAGCAGTACAAAATATGGATTGAATTTCTTTTTTTCTTTTATTAAAGTATGGGTATCCAGTTGCTCCAGTATCATTTGTTGAAAAGACTACTTTTTCTCCACTGAATTGCCTTCACAACTTGTCAAAAATAAATTTTCTTCATATGATCTATTTCTGGAGTCTTTATTTTGTTCTATTGATCTTTTTCTGTCTTTATGATAATATCACGCTTTAACTATTATAGCTTTATAATACATCTTGAAATCAGGTAGTGCTTGCATTCCAACTTTCTTCTACTTTTTCAAAGATATTTTGACTATTTTAGGTTCTTTGAGTTTCTATAAATTTAAAACCAGCTTATCACTTTCTACAATTAGTATACTAAGGTTTTGGATCCCATTAAATTTACAGGTCAATTTGGGGAATATCAGTATGTTAATAATGAGTGTTCTGTCCCATAAATAAGGTATATATCTCCATTTATTTAGAAAATCTTTAATTTTTATTAGCAATGTTTTGTAGTTTTCAACTTTCACATTTTTTGTCAGATTTACCCCTAAGTATATACATACATATATGTATATATATGTATATACATAAAAGATTTTATTCATTTATTTGAGAGAGAGAGAGAGAGAAAGTGGGGAGAGGGGCATAGAGAGAGGGAGAGAGAAACTCAAGCAGACTCTGCACTGAGCATGGAGCCTGACTTGGGGCTCAATCCCAGGACCCCAAGAGCATGACCTGAACCAAAATCAAGAGTCAGTCATTTAACCAACTGAGCCACCCAGGTGCTCCTCCTAAGTATTTATATTTTTAATGATATTTAAACTGTACTTAACATATTTAATGTTTAATTTCAATTCTTCATTGCTAGTATATAGAACTACAATCGATTTGTATTTATTGATCTTGCATTCTACCACTTTGATAAACTCATTTTTTACTTCTAGTAGGGGCTTTTTTTAAAATATAGATTTCATTGTATTTTCCTCATAGATGATTATGTCCTCTGTGAATAAGAAGTTTTATTTCTCTCTCTAAAATAACTAAATAATCTTCAAAAACAAAAACAAAACAATGCTAAATAGAAGTTGTGACAACAGACATCATTGTCTTCTTCCTGATTTTAAGGAAATGATGTTTGCTATAGATTTTATAGATGTCCTACATCAAGTTTAGGAAGGTTCCCCTCTAATCCAGCTTTTCAGGGATTTTTTTTTTTTTATAATTATGTGTGGGTGTTGGATTTTATCAAATCCTTTTTTCTGCATCAAATGAGATGGTCATACGGTTTTTCTTTTTTAGTTTATTAATGTGTTGAAACATATTGATTTTTGAATGTTAAATGCATTCCTGGCATGAATCTCACTTGTTATTATATATTACCTTTTTATATATTATTGAATTCAATTTGCTAAAATTTTGTGTAGAGTATTGGCATCTATGTTCATGAGGGGTATCTGTCTGTAGTAGTCTTGTCTTGTAATGTCTTCGGTTTTGGCTTCAGGGTAATGTAAGCACTTCAGGATGAGTTGAAAAGTGTTCTCTCCTCTTTGATTTTTTTGTGTATTTGTGTAGAATTGGCATTATTTTTTTTCATAAAGTCTTCATAGACTTTACCAGTGAAGCCTTCTGGATCTGGTGTTTTCTTTGTAAGAAGGGTTTAAACTACAAATTCAATTTCTATTTATTTATTTTGCTATTTTGAAAGAGTGAGCGCAAGTGCATGAGCAAGTGGGGAGGGTCAGGGGGGAAGTAGAGAGAGAATTCCAAGCAGGTTCCACACACAGTGCAGAGCCCAACGTGGGGCTCGATCTCATGACCTTGAGATTGGTTAAGCATCTGCCTTTGCCGAAGGTCATAATCCCAGCATCCTGGGATTGAGCCCTGTGTTGGGCTCTCTGCTCAGCCAGGAGCCTGCTTCTCCCTCTCCCTCAGCCTGCTGCTCTGCCTGCTTGTGCTCTCTCTCTGTATCAAACAAATAAATATAATCTTTAAAAATACATATTTTTGGGCCACCAGGGTGGCTCAGTTGGTTAAGCATCTGCTTTCTGCTCAGGCTGTGATCCCAGGGTCCCAGGGTCCTGCGATCAAGCCCTTTGTTGGGATCTCTGCTCAGCAGATCTCTGCTTCTCCCTCTCCCTCTGCCTACTTCTTCCCCCTGTTTATGCTCTTTCTCTGTCAAATAAATAAATAAATAAAATCTTTAAAAAATTATACTTTTTATTTTGAGATAACTGTAGATTCACATGCAGTTGTAAAAAAGAATACACAGATCCTGTGTACTTTTTTACCTAGTTTTCCCCAATGGTTATATCTTGCAAAACTATACTACAATAGTACATCCAAAATATCACTATTGATACAGTCAAGAACTGGAACATTTCCATCATCAAAAGGATCCCTCCTATTGTTCTTTAATATCCACTTCTTTTCTTCATACCTCTCTTCTTAGCCCCTGGCAACTACTGATCTGTTCTCAATTTCTATAGTTTTGTTACATCAAAGGTGTTACATAAATGGAATCATATAGTATGTAATCTTTTGAAAAATGTTTTTTCACTGAGTCTTATTCCTTGGAAATTCATACAGGTAGATGAATGCGTCAACAGTTCATTCCTTTATGTTGCTGAGTGGTATTTTGTTGTATAGATGCTTCAGCTGGGGTGCCAGGAGGCTTAGTTGGTTAAGCGACTGCTTTCAGCTCAGGTCATCTCAGGGTCCTGGGATCCAGCCCCACACTGGCCTTCTTGATTGACAGGGAGCCTGCTTCTCACTCTCCCTCTGCCTGCTACTCTGTCTGCTTGTGCTCTCTCTTTCTGTCAAATAAATAAATAAAATCTTAAAAAAAAAAGATGCTTCAGCTTATTTACCCATTGAAAGACATCTGGGTTGTTTCTACCTTTTGGTTGTTACAAATAAAGTTCCTATAAACATTTTTATATAGGTGTTTGTGTGAATGTAAATTTTCATTTCTCTGAGATAAATGCCCAGGAGCATAATTACTAGGTCATATGTCAGTTACATGTTTAATTTTTTTAACTTTTATTTATTTGTTTGTTTGTTTGTTTATTTTTAAGGTTTTCTTTCTAAGTAATCTCCACACCTAACGTGGGGCTCGAACTTACAACCCTGAGATTAAGAGTCACATGCTTGGACCACCTAGGTGACTCAGTCTTGATTGTGCCTCCAACTCTTGATTTCAGCTCAGTTATGATCTCAGGTTCATGAGATGGAGACCCACGTTGGGCTCTGCACTGAGCGTGGAGTCTGCTTAAGATTCTTTCTCCCTCTGCTTCTGCCACTGCCCCCCTGCCCCTGCCCGCCACATGCTTGCTTGCTCTCTCTCAAAAAGAGTAGCATGCTCTACTGACTGAACCAGCCAGGTGCCCCACATGTTTAATTTTTTAAGAAACTGCTAAATTGCATTCCAGAATGGCTGTACCATTTCACATTTCAACCAATGATATTTTGAGTCCTCTAGTTTCTTCACACTCTGACCTGCATTTAGTGTTACCACTATTTTTTATTTTAGCCATTCTCATAGGTGTGTTATAATATCTCATTGTGGTTTTAATTTATAAATTTCTTTTTTTAAATTTATACATTCTTAAAGGCTAATGGAGTTGAACATATTTTTATGCACTTACTTGCCATCTGTTTATCTTCTTTAGTTAAGTTTCTGTTTATGTCTTTTGTCCATTTTCTAACTGGATTGTTTATTTTGAGTTTTGAGAGTTCTCTCTATATTTTAGACACTTTGTCTTTTGTTGCCCATGTGGTTTGCAAACATATTCTCCCAGGCAGCAGCTTGGTTTTTCATGCTCTTAATCATATCTTTGTAGAGCAAAAGTTTTTAATTTTGATAAAGACAAATGTATCATTTTTTTCTGTAACAGATTTGGTTTTGGCGTCAAGTGTAAGACTTCTTTGCCTAGTCGGGATCCCAAAGATTTCCTTCTAGGCCAAAAAAAAAAAGTTTAAAATTTTACATTTCACATTTAAGATCATGATCCATTTTGAGTTGATTTTTAACTGAGGAGGTGGTGATTTTTTTCTTTTGTTTGTTTATGCCTATGGATGTCTAATTGTTCTGGCCTGACAGTTTGAAAAGGCTATCTTTTTGCTTTTGAATTGCTTGTGCACCTTTGTCAAAAATGAGCACCTGAGCGCATTTCTGTGAGTTTATTTCTGGGTTCTCTATTCTGTTCCGTTGCTCTGTGTGTGTCTATCCCATTGCCAATATCTCATAATCTCGATTACTTTAGCTCTACAATGTCTTGAAATTGGGTAGACTGGTTCCTCGCACTGAAAAAATCTGCATTTTCTTTTCAAAATTCTCTTAACTATTCTAATTCTTTTGTCTTTCCATATATATTTCTAGAGTAATTTTGTCCTTTCATTTTTGCTTTTCTAGTTTCTTTATATTTCCATTTTATTTTAGAAGAATTTTGTCTGTAGCTACTAAAAGTTTTGCTAAGATTTTGATAGATATTATTAAACTTCTATATTAATGTGGGGAGAATTAATGTATTTACTCAATGTTGAGTTTCCCAACCATCAATACAATGTGTCTCTCCATTTATTAGCTCCTTGAATTCTTTCATCACCAGTTGGTTGTTTTAAGCATATACATCCTGCACCTATTTTACGCCTAATATTTTATGTTTTTAGTGATTATAAATTGTATTCTATTTTTAATTTCAGTGTCCATGAGGTCATTACTGGTATATAGAAATATAATTGATTTTTTAAAGTGTATTTTGTATTCTGTGACCTTGTTGGATCTTCTTATAAGTTACAGGAGTTCTTTTGTTGGGCCCTGTGATTTTCTATGTAAAAAATCTTATCTGCAAGTAGAAACAGTTTTATTTCTTCCTTTTGGGACTGTATGCCTTTTATTTGTTTTCTAGCTTTACTGCAATAGTTAGAACTTACAGTATTACGTTGAATAAAAGTGGTGAGAATGGGATCCATGCTCCTCGTCTGAGAAAGAAAACATTCAATCTGCAACCATAAAGTATGATAATAGTTGTAGGCTTTATGGATGCTGTTTATGAAGTGGAGGAAGTTCTCCATTCCACTTTTCTTATTTTTTATTTTTATCATGAATGGGTGTCGAATTTTGCCAGAAGTTTTTGCTGCATCATTTGATATGATCATGTGAGTTTTTTTTCTTTAGTTTTTCATATGGTGGATTATTGATTGATTTTTAAATATTAAAGCAGACTTAGATCCCAGAAATAAATCCCACTTTATAATGGCATATAATTCTTTTTAGGTTAAAATTTTCACATCTATATTCATGAAAGATATTCATCTATAGTTTT
Organism: Potos flavus; assembly: GCA_028534135.1. Lineage (NCBI taxonomy): Eukaryota > Metazoa > Chordata > Mammalia > Carnivora > Procyonidae > Potos > Potos flavus. The sequence continues at coordinate 102,351,758 of CM052899.1, forward strand.
CTTTTTTGTACCATTTTTGTCTGGTTTTGGTATCAGGGTAATACTAACTTCATAAAATAGATTAAGAAGCCTTCTTTTCTCTTCTGTTTGCTGGAAAAATTGGGTAGAATTGACGTTAATTCTCCTTTCAATTTTTGGTAGAATTCTCTGGAGAAATCCTCTGAGCTCGCATATTTATTTTTTTGAAATTTTAAAATTATGAATTCAATTTTGTTAATTGTTATAGGGCCATTTAAACTATTTTATACTGGGTGAGTTGTGGTAATCTGCATTTTTTCAGGAATTGATCTATTTCACCTAAGTTGTCAAATTTATGCATGTAAAGTTGTTTCCTTATTACCTTCTGATATCTTCGGGGTTTATAACGATATCCTTATTTTATTCCTGATATATCTGTTTGACCCCTTTGGATTATAGTTTAGTCACGGGTGAAATGAGAGGCTTTAACCAGTTAAGATCCCTTCTATCTCTGAAGACCTACCACACTGTATGGAACCATGATTCAGAACAACACATGCTTATCCTCTTTAAGTGGAATATTTATTTCCAGACTCCCTCTTATAAAGCACCGATGACATATTTAAGATCGGAATTCAAACTCTTACAATACTGTGGAAGTTGTTTAGAGTTTGGATTTTTAAAAGCTAGTAACAAAGAAGTGGTAAAGAGTTAAAGAGCTGCTCTTCTAAAATATGTTATTTTATAAAGTAATCTGTTTTACAGTTTCATAAAGAGGACTCAATCATTCATTCCCAATAGCTCTGAATTTGGGTTTTAACTGAAAGGATGTGGATAATAAACTGTACTCCCTCAAACAGTTCACATCTTTTTATCAACAAGCTTAAATCCTGCTGAAGGAAGGAAGTTGAATACAGGAAATAACTCATTTAATGACGTGATGCATTGAAAAAAATACTATCTCTACCATCAGCACCAACATCACAGACTTAGATCAAACCTATCTCTATGCAGCCATTAATGACAGATCAGAAATTTTGCCTCAATTGATTCGCCTCAATTAGTTGTACTATGAATTGCTTTCTCATTTTCTCCCATATATATTACTAGTTAGATTCGTTGGCAATTTGTGTGGGCCTTATATAAAAACGCTTGTTGTACTGAAATTTTCATGTAAGAAAAAGCTTAGCTGTAGTGGTAGCGGTGGTAGTTGTGTTCTTATAACTATAGGATACTTTGTAGGGACGCCACCCATCATTAAGCATCTGCTTTCGGCTCAGGTCATGACTCCAGGGTCCTGGGATCGAGCCCCACATGGGGCTCAGCAGGGACCCTGCTTCTCCCTCTCCCATTTCCCCTGCTTGTGTTCCCTCTCTAGCTGTGTCTCTCTCTGTGTCAAGCAAATAAATAAAATCTTAAAAAAATAAATAACTGTAGGATACTTTGCTCGATGGCGTGTCACCATGGAACCATGAGTATGGATCATAGAGTCAAAGCCATATGATTATGGCTGATTATGAACCTTTGTATCACAACTTATTAGCCATATGATTTGGGCAAGTTACTCAAACTCATTGAACTTTAATTTCTTTTTTTTTTTTCAACTTTAATTTCTTGATGAAAAGTGAAATTAGGGGGCACCTGGGTGGCTCAATGGGTTAAAGCTCAGGTCATGATCTCAGGGTCCTGGGATCGAGCCCTGCATCGGGCTCCCTGCTCAGCAGGGAGCCTGCTTCCCCTCTCTCTGCCTGCCTCTCTGCCTGCTTGTGATCTCTCTCTCTGTCAAATAAATAAATAAAATCTTTAAATAAAAAAAAAGAAAAGTGAAATTAGTAGCAATTACCTTTTAGTGTCATGAGAATTAGAAAAATTTCCATAAAGAGCCTACCACAGTGCCTCCCTGATAATAAACATCCAGCAAGTGGTGGCTATTATCATTGCTCTACAAGAAGAAGAAAAAGAAATAAAATACATTAGTTTTTCAGTATTACTTTAAATCCTGAACTGCAGGGTTTTTTTTTGTTTTTTGTTTTTTAAGATTTTATTTATTTATTTGACAGAGAGAGACAGCAAAAGGAAGCACAAAGAAGGGGAGTTGGAGAGGGAGAAGCAGGCTTCCCGCAGAGCAGGGAACCCCATGTGGGCTCGATACCAGGACACTGGGATCATGACCTGAGCCAAAGGCAGAGGCTTAACCGACTGAGCCACCCAGGTGCCCCCCTGAACTAGAGTTTTAAATTTAAATGACATCTGGCTAGCAGGTACTGTTTCAGTAACTGAATTTCTCAAAAAAATATTTATGAAGACACAGTAAAGAATTAAAACTCATATCAATAAAAACTAAGTCTGACAGCTTTTTTTTTAAGTGTATTTAAAAGGTAATCACAGTTAATGGTCATGCCCATAATTTATGGCCAGGGTAGGTGGTTTTGTTTTGTTTGTTCTTTATTCTTTTTCTTCCTGAAATGGAATTAACTTATTTCCTTGAAAGTAGGTAGAGAAAACTATTATCTGCTTCTCTTTCAAAAGGAAAACAAAAAACAAAAACCATTCTATGGCAATGGATAAAAAGTGGGGAGGACCATATCTCTATAACCCAGGGATTATTTTTGAGGCACCGAGAGGATGATTCCTACTCTGATCCCAATCTCCTTGTTTCATTAGTACCCATCTTCAAAGATCCATTTTGAAACTGCAATCTTTATTTAACAATTTAGAAATAAGACAGGATATATGGAATTTTGGTGATCGTGTTAGGCGGGGGACTAGTGAGAACAATAGTGGCTCATTGTGTACAAAGAACTATAATCCTGAAAGAAAATACACTTATTTAGGGTAAACATTGGGAGAGCACTGGTTGTGATTTCCGGTATTCTGTGGGATGAGAGGGTCAAAGAAATTGACAGTCTGGGTCTCAGAAGACCCCAACTCAGGCCTATAACATAAGAAGATTAAACCAGTACATTTGCATAGTAAATTGCCTCCCAGAAATAGCCTAAGAAGAGAATTTTATTAACTCAAGAGACTGAGGTATGATTATGGACAAGACTGACTGACTGTTGGCACTTATAAGGCCTTGATAAAAATCTTCCTTGTTCAACGGAATTAAAGAGAAAAAAGAAAAAAATTAATGTGTGCTTTAAAAAAATTATTTATTTGAGAGAAAGAGAGAGAGAGAGAGACAGACAGAGCACAAGTGGGGGGAGGGGCAGAAAGCGAGGGAGAAGCAGACTCCTCACTGAGCAGGGAGCCTGACACAAGGCTCTAACCCAGGACCCCAGTATCATGACCTGAGCTGAAGGCAGATGCTTAACCTAATGAGCCACCCAGGGGGTCCTTAATATGTGCTTTTAAAAGAAAAATGAATACAAGAAGAAGCCATTTTTTCCCCCTGAAAGTTCAGAAGGATTGCATATTTTGGGATGATCTAGTAGTAACTAGAACCAGGAGAATGTTTGGAAAACTTTTTGGTAAAATCATTAAAATGCCAGAAAAGACAGTCTTTATGAAGTTGCAACATAAAACTGAAGAAGAGAATACAAATTAGTCTAAAGAGATAGCAGTGTGAAATGTGCAGGGAAAATGCGATAAACATAAAGTCAGCTGCCTGAGATGAAGAAATATGTCAAGAAAATAAGAAATCCAGTAGAATTAAAATCAATGAGGTAGTCAATAAAAGCAGACTTGATTTAACAGGAAATTTAATCAATGATATGGCAGAATGGCTTGAAAAAATTTTCCTAGAATGTAAAGGCAGAAAAAAAAATGTAGAAGAAAAGATGGTAGGTATAAAGGGTAGAGAACAATGATCCACTAAAAGTTAGAGGTTTTCAGGATGTGAGAGCCATCTGACTGCAACATCTGTCACCTTACTAATCACCAAGGTTGATTTGGCTGATCTGGTTGGCTAGCCAGGTGTCCCTGTCCTCCCTCACCCTCCATGTGTGCATCCTTCTGGAAGCCGTGTGCTCAGTCTAACACTAGGACCTTCCCTGATAGAGGAGGACCATTTTTTGATCAAGGGTATAGGGATAGCTGCATTCCCCCACCAGCCCCACAACCTCCAAATAAGCTTTTTAGGTCCATTTGTAGGGGAATGTCAGATAGTCAAGTTTCCAAGACCCCAGACACAGCCAAATGAGGTCCTGTGTGTTACAGTCTGCCTTTCTCTATAAAGAAGAAGAAGAAAAAAAAAAGGTTTTCAGAATAGGAAATCAGAAGTAAAAATCAAAGATTAAAAATTGGAAAAAAGCAACCAACCAATCAGCCAACCAGTGCTAATCTAAGCAGAAAAAGAGATGCCTTAACACTAAGTTGGTTTAAAAGACTTACCATGTGGGTGCCTGGGTGGCCCAGTCAGTTAAGTGTCCAACTCATGACTTCGGCTCAGGTCATGATCTCAGGGTCATGAGATTGAGCCCTAAGTGGGCTTCACGCTGGGTGTAGAGCCTGCTCAAGATTCTCTCTCTCCCTCTCCTTCTGCTCCTCCCTGCTTGCTCTCTCTCTGTCTAAAAATAAATAAATAAATAAATAAAAGACTTACTATGTTACAAAGAAAATTAATGGAGAGGGAAGCATATCTTAGCAAAAATTTCCATTTTAAGGATAAAGCAAAAGAATTTTAAAAAATTTAAATATAATGATTTTGAAATAACACATGTTATCTATGAAACAAAAGTCAGCAGATTTGAGAATTTTCTTTCATAGTAGTAAATATCAGTTTATAAGGTAATCTTTTCTACAGAATTTTAAAGGGATAAAACTGTTGCCCAAGAATTTTATATCCACTCAAGTTTTTGTTTATCTGCAAAGGCAACACAGGGACACTTTATTTTTTTTATTTATTTATTTTTTTAAAGATTTTATTTATTTGACAGAGAGAAACACATTGAGAGAGGGAACACAAGCAGGGGGAGTGGGAGAGGGAGAAGCAGGCTTCCTGCGGAGCAAGGAGCCCGATGCGGGGCTCGATCCCAGGACCCTGGGATCATGACCTGAGCCGAAGGCAGACACTTAACGACTGAGCCACCCAGGCACCCCTCGGACACTTTAAAAATATATATAATGGCTCAGAAAACACACTATCTACATGATTTTTATTTAAAAAAATTACCTGAAGATATATTTCAGATGACTGTGAAGTTAATCAAAATTTAAACATGTTTAAGTATTTATATATATGCTTATAATATGTATACGCATATATAAGCATATATCATAATACATAAGCATATATATTATATATGCTTATTATATATATTATATATAAGCATATGTATCATAATATATAAGCATATATATTATAAGCTTATATATATATAGGCTTATCGTGTACATTGAAATAATTTAAATATAACAGTAGGTACATTAGGGTTCTTTAGAGAAAGAAAACCAATTGAAGATTATATGTATAATACTATATATATTGAAAAATTGGCTTGTGTGATTATGAAGGCAGAGAAGTGCCAAGATCTGCAGTCAGGAACAGGAGATCCAGGCCATGGTACAGTTTCAGTCTGAGTCTGAAGACCTGAGAACCAGGAGACCTGATGCTCTATGTTCTAGTCCAAGTCCAAGTCCTAAGGCAGAAGAGGACCGATATCCCAACTTGAAGGCAGCCAGGCAATGAGAACGAATTCTCCCTTAATCAATCTTCTTCTTCTATTTAGGTCTTCAGTGGATTGGATGAGTTGCACCCTTATTGATGAGGGCACTCTGGTTTACTCACGCTACTGAATCAAATGTTAATTTCATCCAGAGACACCTTTCCAGACCCACCCATAATAGTGTTCATCAAACACATCATTATGTGAGCACTTTGTCATCTACTCAACACATAAAATTAAAGATCATACTGGGTTGAAATAATTTGTTGTACGTTTGGTTATAAAAAATGACTGCAGATGTCAGCATAGTTCTTTGAAAAGAATAATGTTAAAATTATATACAAATTAAGTCATAGTAAAGTGGGTCTAAATGTCCAGATAATATGAAGACTATGAATCAGTGAGGAGAATGCTAACTGGGAGAAGGTAAAAAGATAGCTAACTGCGTTTTAAAAAATCTTCTGTGAAAGTCAGCAAAGAATGGAAAAGAATGATTTTTAAACAGAGCAGCAATATAACTTAAAACAGGACTGAAATCTTCCAAACCGGCAAAAGATAAAATCAGCCCAAATAGCAATGACAGAAAACAGAGGAAGTGACATAAAAGCCTGCCAAAAGGAAGAAAAAAAAAAAAGCACAACCAAAGACAGTAAAATAAGATGAAACATGTCGGTTCTGATTATAAATTTAAATGGGTTATACTTCCCAATTAAAACAAAGTTTTGTCAAATGAGGAGGTTAAAAAATAATATCTCTGTGCTGTTTTCAAGGGGCACTTCTAAAAAAACCCCGCAAATTTTAAATATAAGAGATTAGACAAAGATTCATAAGGTAAGTTGAAAAAAGAGATGCCATTAATGATTTCAAACAATGTACATATCAAGAGTTAAGTAAAATATTACAAGTTTAGAAAGGTAATTTCTATCATGTGCACTACATTACACAATCAAGTTATAACATCATAAATTCTTATGCATTGACTAAAATCGTATCAACATACAGAATAAAAAATTATTAGGAGGAAAAAGAAATGTACAAAATACCATAGCTGCAGGAAAATTTAACATTCACATCTCAGGCTTTGAAAAATAGAGTGGGCATCTGTTTTTTCTGCTCCGCATCGCTTCATTTGGGAACTGCCCCTCCCCCAACTCATCAGCCTGTTTTGGGGTATCCGGCAAGAGGCCGCATCTTGGCCATACAGGAATGGGCAAGTTTAGCAGACGCCCGACGCCCCACTCAGATTTCTTTGGATCCCTTTTGACCAGGTTTGTGAGTCCATCCCTGGCTTTTGTGTGCTTAGCTGCTAAGTAAGGCTCTGCTCCTATGCCCCTTAGAGGCTGGTCCCTGGGCCTTGGGTCTGCCTTGGCCGGTCCCTTTGCCTGAGGAGAACAAACTTGGAGGTGTAATTTAGGCTCCAGAGCTCCCTTATCCAGCTTTGGTAATTGTAGGGTTCTTTCCCTCCCCGTTCGGCTTTCCCCACTCCTTTACTGTTTCTCCTGGAAGCTGGTCCTTAATAAGTCCCTCTCAGTGGAATTCCTAACTCAGGGTCTGCGCATGTGGAAAACTAACCAGAGATGGCAGGTGACCTAAACGGATCAGAGTGGTTTGTTTTCCTAACCCAAGGATTGGTCAGAATTGGGCAATTTACCTAAACTGGGTCAATCAGAATCCTTTATCTGGTCTTGGCATGGTGTTGGGAGAAAGAAAGTGTTTCTAGAAATCCCTCTGACTACCACATGCAAGGACCACATAAGTCCGGATTTCCCAGGAGCTATTTTGTTGCCTCATGGATAGAGCCTGAGCGAGGAATGAATTCGGGCAAGCAAAGCGAAGAGAGTAAGAACGACAGTACAAATCACTTGAACCCTGAGATTCAGCCTTTGCTGAAGAAGTTTGTATTTTGGAAACCTGAGTTATACTAGTTCACTAGTTCTTTTAATGAATTGTGCTACTTTGAATTGCGTTTGTTATTTGCAATGAAAAGATCTCTAACAACGTGGCAGTTCAAGCAGGAAAGAATAAGTTTTCAGAGAGTTTGAATAATATAATTAATAACGGATTAATAGTAGATAGTCTTTGGAAATGAGATGGACTGTACTTCTTTTTAAAATAGAGTATGGGGTGCCTGGTGGCTCAGGGGGTTAAGTTTCCAACTCTTGATCTCAGCTCAAGTTTTGATCTCAGGGTTGTGATTTCAAGCTCGTAGTGTGGACCCCACTTAAAAAAATAATAATAATAAAATAAAATAGGTAGTATACTAACGACAAAAACAACCTCACTTTATTCCTCAAAACATAACATTCAAAGAACACGTTTCCTAAAATGTAACAATCCTAGAAATGAATTGTAAAAGGTCAAAGAAATACAAAGACTCATATGGACACTGAAAAATCTTTCTCCCATAACCTTAGGATAAAAAAGAGAATCTAAAGCGAATAAAAAATGAAAATGTTAGTACCATGGGGATATCATTTTAGAGACAATTCTCCATCTGACCTATATTTCTTTTTATGCCCCTTCGTTGTTTCAACATGCAAACATCTAGGCTAGTCTGTACGCCTTGGCTTGGGAAAGGGATGTTGTAGGGTAAAAAAAAAAAAAAAAAAATAATAATAAAAATAATAATTTATTCCTCGTAGTTATGGAATCTGTCTTTGAAAAGCTTAGGGTCTTTAGGGAAATGCTGAGATACGGAGAAAATGTTTGAGCACTGGTGGTAAGATATTTTCTGCTCCACTCAAGAGAAAAATATTTCTCACGTTGGGAAGAGAGGACATCATCACTGGAAGTTCTGCATAGGGTCTTTGGATCCTGTCTCATTAGCAGAGCTCTGGGAAATGGCATCTGCCTAGAGAAGGAAAGACTGGCTGATGGGTCCAGGCCCACAGGTACAAAAAGTGTCCAGAGTGCTCATGACTTAGGGTGGCCGTCATGTCTCATTGTCACCTTGTTTGGATGGATGATGTTCAAGCTCCGAGGACCAGACTTGATGATGAACATCTCAGCTGACGTCTCTGTGTATGTTCAACACCAAGGAGCAGATGTCCTGCCTTTCACCTTGGTGCCACATAAAGAACCAGAGAGGGGCAAAGGGAGCCAGCCCTACCTTGACCAGCTCCTGGTGGAATGCAAACTTGAAATAGATATTGAGTTGATTTGTAGAAAAATAAAGTAAGTTTTATTTCTGATGCTTTTGAGTTTGTGACTAAAATTTAAAGGTACCACATTTCCTATGAATGTGGTCAAAGGAGCTTGGGAAAGCAGAACCTTACTTCTTTAATTCCAATTCTCTAACCTCAAACGCAGGCTTTGTTCATGTAACTGAGGTTCATAGAGCTAGTTTAACACTTTATTTTTAGAAACATGCCAATTTCAATTTCAAGTTTTTGGCCTTTGCATTCAATTTAGTAGCCGTATTGCAATTATATTTCTAATGTAATCTGGCTCCTTCTGTCTTTCTTTCTTCCCCACCCCTCTGCCCCCCAGGACCCAGAAGAACTTCCATTTTTCTGATGTAAAACCTTATGATGTGACTGATTTGGAAGAGTATTTATCATCTTGCTACAAAATTCTATGTTTGGGTGAAATAGTTGCTATTACCTGGGTTTTCCTGTTTGGATTTCTTGTAACCCAGGAAAATAGTTACTTAGGGAAGACTAAGGTGAAAGTCTTGTATCTCAGAAGGTAGAGAGAAAGGCACATTGGTAATTCAGAAATGCAAATTGCCCTTTGACAGAAATTATACTTTGAAATGTATAAACACACTTTGTCTTGAATACATGTATTTTTACATCCCACTTTAGGGCCCACTCTTTCACCTGTGGTCTAGGCTGTGGTGGAGGGCACGAGACAGCTCTGTGTCCGTGGATTTGGAGAACATGCTCACATTCTGCTACGTCTTGGAGATAGTTGAAGTACAAAATGCCAGGTGAGTTGAAGAATGTTCCCATCTCCTTCCAGACTGTTTTTAGTTTGAGGGTGGGAGCATTTGCTATATAGTGCCCGCATTTCCCTTCACACCGTTTCAGTGAAAATTTTACCCCAAATTTGGCCTAGGGTCTTCTAAGTTTACTGAACTATTTCAAGTTAAAAAACAAAACCAACTATATTCATGGGTATGTTAATGAAAAGTTGGAAAGACGCATATTAGGGAAAATTGAATCTGCCTCCTAAAGTCCTGAAAATTTTTCTCTTTAATTACCTTGTGGTTACCCACAAAACATAGAAGTACTTTCCTCCCTGTAATTGCTAAGTGACATAGGAGGGTTTTGCTTATACTTCACGTTGCCACAAAAATGCATCAGTCCATTTCATTTCTTTTCCTCTCCTCCACAAATACTTGTGCCACTCTAAGCATTTTCTCCTCTTTTCAAACTACACAGGTACGTAGATCTGGTATTGTGTCTTTATAAGCTTGCTATAGTGAAGTGTGTGCCAAGCTCAGCAGATAGAATCTCATGGAACAGCCATTTCAAGTAAGAAGACATATTACTGGCTGTGTGCAATTCACGTTCACATGATTAGCAATGCAACCTCTTTCCCTAAAAAAAAGGAAGACTTAAAAACCAAATACTTTAAATTATATATATGTATATGTATGTGTACATGTATGTATATATAGCTAGAGCTATGAATATTTCAAAATAACATGTTTAAAAATTTTTTATTTAAATTTAAATTAGTTAACATATACTGTATTATTAGTTTCAAGGGTAAACTTCAGTGATTCATCAGTTGCATTGAATACCCAGCGCGCGGTCCATCACGTGCCCTCCTTAATACCCAGTATCCAGTTACCCCATCCCCCCACACCTCCTCCCCTCTAGCAATCCTCAGTTTGTTTCCTAGAGTTGAGAGTCTCTTATACTTTGCCGCCTCTCTGTTTTCATCTTATTTTATTTTTCCTTCCCTTCCCCTATGTTCATCTGTTTTGTTTCTTAAATTCTACATACAAGCGAAATCGTATGGTTCAAGAAACATTTTTAACATTTATAAATACACATCTCCTTCATTGAATTCTTTAAATTTTCTCATCTGTCAGGTAAAAATGTTAGATTATATTATCTTTATGTTTCTCTTCTAACTCTAAATTTCCCTTTTGAACCTTAGTAAAGTGGAATTTGGTGGATTTTTAAAAAGCAGTTTGGGTCCACCAACTTGCACATTTTTTTTCTGGGAAATAATATATAACAATTAGCATGTCTATTCTTTAGAATTTTGAGTCATTCCAAACTGTGCATGATTCATTGCTTGTTCATTTTTAGTTCACTCTAGATGAAAAATTCACAAGGTGCCAAAAATCTTAGAATATATTTTAGTTTTTAAAGTTTTGAGGTCTGTTTCTAATAATAAGAATATTACACATTAATGATGAGGTCGAATCTTGTAGGAAAAGAACTGCTGAGCTTTTAATCAACATATGCTGAAGTCTTCACAGCGTATCTCAATGAAATAATTACAGGCCACTTTTTTAAGTTAGGAAAGAATTTCTTTTCTTTTTTTTCAGTTACTCTCTTCATGATTTAAAGCGATGAGATGTATGGTGAATATCTTTCTGCATAGGAGCATAGATTAGGAGACCAGTTAATGATAAGAAAGGAAGCCTTTAAAATTGAACATTGATCTGAGGCTGTGGCCACTGCAATCATTGTGAGTCTTACTGTTAGTCTGTAACCTTGCTCAGAAAGAACAGCTTTCCTGATTTCCTCTCTGCCAGGTTGGTCTGCTACTATTTCCCAGACATCGTGGCTATTATATTTTTAATGACTTTTCTATGGGTGAAGTATGAGAAGCAAAAATAGCACTCCCAGAGGTTGATGAAGTCGCCAGTAGCTCCAGGGCAAATCTTCTGCAATAGTGGGGATGGGTTAAAAAAAAGGAAATGAACATTTATTGAGTTTTCTTAATGTGTACTTGGCTCCGTGCCAAATCCTGCACAAATATAACATGTGAAGCAAGTTGTTCATGAAGATAGTTGTGGAATCACACTTTAGTCATTGTCTCACGACTAAAATCTGCGCTCTCCTTGTGTCCCGCGTTTTGTCCTTTGAAAATTGCAGTAACTTCTTTTTCTTCTCACTAGCCAAGATTTTAGTCCTTTGTCCTCAGGTTTGTTTCACTTTCGAGTACAAAATTAAGTTACGATATTGTCCCAATGGCTTTTCAATCTAAGCAGACTGTGGCCACCTTACCCTTGTCACACTACCCAATGGAAGGCACCAGACCCTTTTCTCTGGGAACCTCTGGTTTAATTCCAGTCACACAAGCGTCAATGGATGCTGCCACCTCCTGGTCTCTTTTGAAGAGGTGAAATCTACTAAGTAAAGACCCGCATTTGGTTCAGAAACTGTTCGCCAGGAACAACACTCCTTAGACATGGCCCTTCGTGTATTTATTCTCTGCTTGCTTAGAGTCGTCTGAGTCCGGGTGTTTATGGGAAAACAAAAACAATCGTAGACTGGGACATCTGTTCTCCCACTATGTTCAACCTGATGGAATTGAAAACCTAGTTGGTGACTCTATTTTGCCATTTAATATGCAGCAGGGATAGTACTTGATGCTCCTGAAAAAAAGTGAAATCTTTGATGAGTACAAGCCTTCCACTGTTTATTCTCTATGTAGGAGTTTGAGGCAGAAGCCTTGACTTTAATTTGGAGCACTTGGCCATACAAAGCCAAAATTCGGTGAAAATTTTCTTGCCACATTACTATACATATTTGCCTTAATTGTATTAATTTTATTTTTTTAAAAGATTTTATTTATCTATTTGTCAGAGAGAGAGCACAAGCAGGGGGAGCAGCAGGCAGAGGGAGAAGCAGACTCCCCGCTGAGTAAGGAGCCCAATGTGGGACTTGATCCTAGGACCCTGGGATCACGACCTGAGCTGAGGGCAGATGCTTAACTGACTAAGCCACCCAGGCGTCCCCATATTTACTTTAATTTTAATTGACACTATTCACCAATGCTTGCAATAATATAGTTGCCAGTAAATTATGCCATGCATATGAAAAAATTTTAAATTGTATCTCTAGTTGATTCAAAATAGACCAATGCTAGTTCATTGGATTAAATTACCAATAATTTTCAACATGTAAACAGTCTGGCCGAATTCCTAAAAATACGCCAGCAGAAAGTTAACACAAGGAACACATGGATTCATTTTGATTTGTGAATTAAGAAATTTCATTTATTGAGTGACTAGTGAAAAGTTCTTTAATCCATGCTCTTTTAACTCTTTTTGGGGAATAGTCAAAAAGTAGCTTTATCAAAGGCATTTAAACTTTTAAAAAAATATTTGTTTGTTTAAAATGAGCCAATTAAACAGTAACATAAATAACATATTTATATAAAATAACTATATCTTCCAAACTAATTTTTCCAAAACAACACTTAATGAACTGAATGGAGTTTTTTACATTTTTGCACATCTCTTTAATGTCTGGCTTAATGAACATGACTGAATTTTCATATCTACTTTCACAATCATTCTGTGGAAGTATGTTGTTTCAAAAGCACTTTTTGGTTTAGTTATTGTCCAATGTCTCGTACCCACCACAAAGCCTCGCACATCCTAAGCTCAGTAATGCTAATTGAAAGAATGATGAACTCCCAGCCTTTTCATTTGTCGCGGGGCCTGAATTCTTTAGATTAATTTATAAAATTCTCTTTAAACCTAGGGGATGTGGCCATTGCAATAAGCAGGTGCATACTCTTCACCTGTTGCTGGTGAGAGTGTGTTTCGGGGATCAGCCGTATTAGCTCAGGTGCTTATGAGAAAGACTGAATGTCAGACTCCAGCCCAGACTTACAGAATCAGAATCTGCAACGTAGCAAGATTCCCCAAAGCAATTCCTATGCACTTTCGGGTCTGAGAAGCACGGCTTGAAAGCATCTTTGTCGCCATTACCATTTCTGTGTGACTACAGAATTCATTCTTCCATAGATTGCTGTTTTCCTACATAAAATTATTTTCTGACTAGACTTTGCGCTACTTTCTAATTGAGTCTATGCAAAATAAGTTTTCACATCTTTGTTTCCCTCTTTCTTTTCTAAGGGCGCTCAAGCTTAGAAGCTGTGAATTCCTACTGCTGAGTTGTGAGTCAGGGGGGCTTTCTATAAGGGAAACTCCCTTCTAGGACCATCTGATTAAAATTTTTAAATGACTGAACCAATGGATGGCTATTAAGATATTGCTGCTTATGTAGTTTTCTTCCGTAAAAGAATGTTTGGTGTGGTATAGACCCGGCACAAATTTAAGGGAAGACTTCCTGCCATAAATTATTTTCACAGCTCCTGAAAGAGAAAGTAATTAATCGCAAGTTAGGGTCTTTACCTTTTTTTTTTTTTTGTCCTCCTGAGATTGTCCAGGTATAAAGTTCATGGAGGCGGTTGGATCCCTAATTTGTTCATTTAATTATTTCCTTTTCACTTAATTAAGTCAATAACTTAGTTTTTATTAGAAAGACAACTTTGGCTGCTTTTAATCTACCTTTTAAAGTTAACGGTGATAGGTTTGAGCTGTGATTGGATGGCGTTAAAAAACGAAATTCAGCCCAGTAAATTTGAAGATCTCATTGGCTTTATTAAATTCTACGTGAATTGGGCAGCATCCCGTCTAGTAAGTAGAGGGGAGCTCTAAGGAGTTGTACAAAATGGAAGGTTTTTAATAGAAGGGTGTGGCAAGAAAGTTCCTAGCAGAAGAAAAGGGTTGTCTTGGAAGTGCTCAGTGTAGATGAGGGCATGAATAAAATAGTGTATAGAAGCTTGCTTACAGATCAGGCACTACCCATTCATGTTTTCTCCCTTACTCCTCGCAATACTCTTATGACATAACAATAACTAACACGATTGTCCCAGACAACGTTCTAGGCTTTTTATGTATATTAACTCAACTGCTGCTTGTAACAATTGTTTGATTCTTGAAAGTGGGTATTGCTGTTATAATTTTCATTCACATATGAGGAAATTAAGGTACAAAAGGGTGAAATAAGTTGCCCAAGGTTACGCTCACAGAGAATCAGTCTCTACTGATGGATTTTGAACCAGGCAGTTTGGCTCCAATATCCGTGCTCTTAACTTAACATGATAAAGTTGTTCATCAATTTTCCCATTTTGGGAGTGAGGAAGTTGAGTATGAGTTTCATTAGAGTCACACATCTATGAATTGCCCAAGCAGGGAATTGGGCGTGAGTTGCCCACCTATAGGCTAGGGTTCTTTCCATTACAGCACATTTCTAGACATTTCATTATGACCCTAGAGACAGAGGTTTCCAAGAAGAGCCCATTTGAATCTCCACTGCCAAATAGGTCAAGAAGATTCATCATCTGAAGCACAGTGAAAGCAAAATAAAGCCTTTCTACAAAGCCCCTTTATGTATAAACCTGAGATATTCTTTGTGGCTCCAGGCAACACATCTTAAGAAATATATAGAAAGATGTTGTAGAAAGCCCAAGAACTACATGGAAAAAGGATGGCAGAGCTGCTGTGTGAGGGAGTATTTGCAAACAAGGCTTCTTCAATCCAGGAGAACAAACCTGACAATGAATTTGCCTAACATCTAAGAATTACAAAATGTGTGACCAACTTTTAAAACAAATCACAAATTACTGTTGAAACTTGAATAATTTAAGTCTTTAGAGTTTAGTTTAAATAAAAAGTTTTAAACGTTGGATTATTCTAAACTAATGGAAGTAACTAGACCAATTGGGATAAATACATGAATGTGGTTTTAAAGGTTTGATAAGGGACACATATCCCTTATGTGTGTAATTGAGGAAAGTTTGGCATTATTATTTATTTCTTATCCTTGAGATAGACATCCAAGAGCTTGGTGGCAGGAATGAGACAGGTGTAGGTTTGAACCTTAGTTCTGCCTCTTGTTATATGACCTTGGGCAAAATTCTTAACCTCTTAGTTCCTCAGTTTTCTCATCTGTATAATGGGATACTAATGATCCTCATTTTGAATTAATTTTGAATTGAATGAAACTCATTGAATTTAAATACATGAAAAGTGTAAAAAACCAAGGCTGGTACATTGACAGGGCTCAGTAATTGTTGACTAACATTATTAGTCATTGTGAATGCCCAAGATAGCATGAACTTGTCCTTTGCCCCAAACTGGTCTCGGTTTTAGGAAGATAATGCAGAAGTAGTTCAGGAAAAAACAAGATCTGTTGTTCTCCCATACTATAGAATTTTTATGTGGAACCCTCTAGTGATATGCTAGGTTTGTCTGTGTTGGGTAAAGTTCTTGTCATAACTGTTCCCAACAGTTTGCATTTTCTTTCTTTCTTTCTTTCTTTCTTTTCTTTCTTTCTTTCTTTCTTTCTTTCTTTCTTTCTTTCTTTCTTTCTCTTTCTTTCTTCTTTCTTTCTTTCTTTTTTTCTTTCTTTCTTTCTCTCTTTCTTTCCTCTCTCTCTCTTTTAAGATTTTATTTATTTATTTGGCAGAAAGAGAGAGTGAGAGAGAAAGAGAGAGAGAGAATGAGTAGGGGGGAGGGGCAGAGGGACAAGCAGACTCCCGGGCAAGAGAGGAGCCCAACATGGGGCTCAATCCCAGGACCCCAAGATAATGACCTGAGTTGAAGGCAGATGTTTAACTTACTGAGCCACCCAGCTGTCCCTGTATGTATTTTCTATCAGAGATTTGAAGATGTTAGATCTGACAAAGATACGAAGAGCTTTCTTATTAAACCTGCATCCTCTGTGTTGCTTCAACGTGACTATATACTAGGCACGCGGGAAGGTTGCTGAATGAAGAAAATGGGTAAATACCTAAATGAAGAAAATGGTTAAAGCACTGAATGGTTCAGTGACCAGACAGAAAACTCCCATGAACAATGAACTCTGGCTAAGATGTTACCTTGTTCCTGATTGAGTCACATAGAAAAAAGTCATGCAGAATATTAATACCAGGAAGCTAATTCTTCTGTGTGTCTAGGTTTTAATGGAACGAGTGGTTACAAAGTAGAAACCATCTCATCTGAAATAATTTCCAGTGTGTACTTACAAAATAAGAGTGTGTGACCCCTTATACACACACTGGCCACAATTCCAAAAAAAAAAAAAAAACAACAACAAACCTTCAAAAGCACTGCCAGTTTAATGAGGAAAACATTCAATTTTGTTAGTAAAGCACAAAGTTAGATGATTGTGCTTATTTTTCTTTTTCAGGATGGCTAAAGAATTTTAGATATTTACATATATTAAGAATTAGTCAAAAGAAAATGCTGTTAAAAAATTGGAGAAACTAAAAAAAAAAAAAAATTGGAGAAACTTTTACATTCATGTATTTGTATTGTAAGTAGTTTCAATTTTTTCAAAGGACCATTGATACTTTGTAACAGGAACTATAAAAAATTTCATGCATTTCTACTGGAGTCCACTCCTGGGAATTTGTTTTAATGAAATAATCGTCTTTCCCTCTTTTGACAAAGACTCTCTCTTTGACCAAATTTTACTCAGGCTCCTCTGAGCACTCTTCTCAAACTAAGGCCTTAACCTTGGCCTTCCTTGTCTGTCTTGCCCCAGCTGGGCCTGCATAGATTACTTTAGCAAGAATTCTCCCACACTTGATATCTGATCACCTTTGTATCTGATCAAGGTCCTCACCCCTACCTTTGCTGTGTAAGTCCTTGGCTTGCTTTAGCAAGATTCATGTGAGGTCAGTTTAGCAAGAATCCTCCACCCTTGATAGCTCCTCTTAGTCATTTTCCATCCACTGACCCCCTCACTCTGCTTCGTGGTTATACATTCCCATTTGTCCCTGCTGTATTTGGAATTGAGCCGGATCTTTCCTCTCAGTGCAATACTCTTATTACAATAGTCTTGAATAAATTCTTTACTGTTTTTAAAAGTGTCAGAAGAATTTTTCTATATCTATCTATCCATCTATCTTCTCTCTATTTTGTTAGAGTGGAGAATTAGAAACAACCTTAATATTTCATAGTAGGGGGTTGACTAAATAAATTCAAAACCAAAATCTTGGAAATAGCATGCTGGCAATAATAAGTAAATAATGGCCAACGCTCATAGAACACCATTGGGCACACTGAATTAAGTGCTTTATCTGCTGGCCTCCAAAAGAAACTAAAAGTCACCAGGAACCTAAGGCAACAGAGCTGCTTGTCATCTTGCGTCCTTTGCTTCATTATTCTCTTCAGCAGTCACTTACTCTGCTCCTCAGCCCGTACAGCAGGAAATATGGCGGCTGCCCAGCTCCTCACATTTTTAGTAAAGAGCAGGCCCTTCTCCTTTTCCTTCCAGAAGGGAGCAGATATCAGAGGAAACACTTCTGTCCTTCCTTCTATTCCTCTGGCGTGTTCCTGGTCATAGGAGGAGGACTAGTTTATCTTCCTGGTGATACGGAGCCATGACTGGTATACACTGAGTTTTCTTAACCAGCAGTGAAGTCACAGCTTCAGAATGTGGGTCTCTCGTCTCTTGTGGGTCTGTGTTGGCCCTTGTCCTTGGTCTTCTGGAAGTAACAGGCAAGACAAAGGTTTGTGTCTGGCAGGCCAGTCTAGTTCTAAGCCTGCTGATGGGTGAGTAGGTCAAGTGGGGATGCTCTGGAGGCCCAGACGTCTCATTTCAGGAAGGGCTTCAGCTGAAAAGTGTGTTCCCCAATGTGTTACCAAACCCTTTCTTTGGGCATTATTCAGTTTTACCTGATCTTATAATGCCTGGCCAGTACTTTGTTCTCTAATTGGATTCTTATGAATATTTGTCAGGTTTTAGGAAACAGAGGTAAGAAGGCAGTGGTTCGCTGGTAAACTGGCTCTTGGTGGGAGGGAGGAGAGGAAAGGCTGGATTTGCTGACATTTGCAATGTAAATGCTCCATCGCAGTATATTTCCAGCTCCCAACAGGCTGCTGGACACAATTTCTGAGTGTTTAACCACCAGCCCCTTATGAATACGCTCTAGCATACCACTGAAAGGAGGGAAGCTGTTAAGTTTTATCCCGTGTGATTTACCACAGTGAGGGAACAACTTTTTCACACTCTGTGTCCCACCTTCTGGGGAAAATTCTTAGTGGCCCAGCTTGCCTATCAGTCTTCTGTCCCCAGTTTTATCAAACTCTTGGGGCATGAGAGCCATGCCTCATAGAGGCATGACTACATAGTAGTCATGCTATGAGACTACATAGTAGTCTCATAGTCTATGCTATGTAGTCTCATAGCATGACTACATAGTAGAAGCACGACTACATAGTAGAAGGAAGCATGGTTTTTGGAGGTCGACCGCAACGGGTCAGAGAGGCAATTGAGAGTCAGTGTGTGCTGGGATAATTTCCCACTCTTAGTCTGGGTCTCTCCAAAGCAGAAGCTGCAACGAAGGCTTGTTTTATGTACTTAGATATTCTTAGTAGATCTAAGTTTATCTTAGAATTGTGACCCTGTAAAGCCGAAGTACAGAGCCAATAGGGAAAGAGAGAAAGATGAAGATACGTTACAAAGTTTACAAAGCTAACCCTTCTGTTAATATTGAGTAACAAAAGGGCAAGCTCCTCAAATAATACATGGAGAGAAATGAGCTGGGAGTTGCCCCCAGGCCATCACTGGAGCTTCAGAACAAATCCAGTGCAGATGAGGGGGGAAGCTAAGAGAGGAGCACAAACCAATCCTGGTGACATCACTTGATGTCACTTGCATTCCTGAATTCAGATGTACTATGTGTCAGCTCTATGGACCACTCTCCCTCCTTCGATTCTGGTTATGTAACCCAATCCATTTCTTTTTGCTTAAGCCAGTGGGAAATATGTTTTCTGTCACTTGCAGCTAAAGAGTTTCAACTGCTAGACTTCCACCATAACAAAGATCACATCGTATTCTAGTTGTTTGTCAGTGTCTTCTCCAGGAAGTTGTTGCCTCCTTGAGGTGAGGGCTCATGCCTCTCATTCAGCTTGTATCCCCACACCTAACAGGGAACCTGGCATATGGTAGAAGTTCAGTACATGCTGGACTGAAGGAATACATCTATCACAGTAATTTGGCATCTTCAGTATTGATCCTGTTAAGTCTTTTAATGCCTTTATTTTATTTTATTTTATTTTATTTTATTTTATCATGAACTATTATGATCTTATAGATTAGAAACTCACAAAAGATACACTTATTGCATATTTGAAAGTTGCCAGAAGATATCTCAAATGTTCTTATCACAAGAAAAATATTGTAATTACTTATGGTGATGGATATTAACTAAAATTACTGTAGTGATCATTTTATAATATATGCAAATATCAAATAATCATGTTCTACACCCGAAACTAATATAAATTGTATGTCAATTTACATATTAATTAAAAAAAGAAAAGCTTATTCCATAACCCACTTTGTCCCTTAATATTAAGACTATATTCCCTCTTCCCTATTAATTGAAAAGCTTTCTGGAAGAGAATCTGTAAAGTGGGAAGTTCAGAAACCCCACAACTATTCCCCCAACCATTCATTACTCTTTCTGCATTTAAAGCAATCTTTCTGTGAAACCTTAAAACTGTATATGATTATCCTGATTGAATCATGAAGCCATTATCTGGGAGGCTCACTATATAGCTTTGCTTTTGACAAGAAACGGGACGTTGTGAGAACTATCCAAATCTATTTCTCCAGAACCTAACATTTAGAAAAACAGAATGCAGATAAACAAAAAAGAGAATATACGCAAATACTAATACGTTGAGGACCACAATACATTTAAAGCAAGCTACAAACTCTATTTTCCTTTCAGAACCCCAAATACCAGTTTTCGTTAAGCCGAAATATTAGCAACTATTAAATTTCAGTTCCTAAATTAACCTCTTTTAGACTTGTGGCAAAAATTAAAAAAAATTTTTTTTTTTAGTCAAAATTCCAGACTGACCCAGAAGAGGAGGAAAACAAAAATGTCCTCCTTGCCCTCACAAATCAGGACCAAATTAAGTCTGATAGAAAGAGGACTTTAGGATTCCTTCTTCCCAGATAAGGGACCCACATGTCAAGGCTGGCTTCCTTCAAGTCTGACAATACCAGGGATTGCTCTGGGTTTGTGAGTGGCTGTGTTAGTGTGGGAGTTTGGTCTATTATGGAGGCTGAGCAGACTGTTGCCAGATGTTTTCTAGACTTCTACAGAATTGGAATGAGTAAATCATGACTCTGCATTTTTATAATGCTTGTCTTTATTTGCGAATATTCACTTTATATTTTCCCTTCCAGGATCCTTTTGAAAATAGTTTCATCTTGATGAATTCTCCTTAAGGTCATTTATGTTAGAGAAATTATTGAAATTTGAAAAAAAAAATCCAGTGCTGTGATTCTTCAGGGTGAATTTGAGCTTACAATATTTTAAATGAACGAATCGCTCTAGTAAAATTGAAGTATTTCGCCTCCCAGACCATTTGTTCTATGTGTAATTATTTTCATGATTTCATATTATTTTTCTTGAACCTGTTAAGGCTTAAATTTTTTTGTTGTTTAAATATAGATAGCATTATATTTTGAATTTTATGTAAATGATATACTACTAACTCTTTGAACTAATTTCCACACTTTTAAAAACCATTAAAAAAAGTTGATTGGAACTAAAATGTCTTTCCTGTAATTAACAGAATTTTTTATAGGATTAGATAGGTATCTGGTCAGAATGCAGGAAGGCAACTTTAAAATCTAAAATCCTCTCTTGGTCTATTAAGAAATCTCCCTTCTCCCTTCCTTCCTCCTTCCTTTCTTCCCATCCTCCCTTCCTCGCTTCTCCCTCCTCTGCCCCACCCTGTCTGTCTGTCTCTCTTTCTTTTTCTTTTTTGAAGGGATGATCTCAGTCTGGAATAAACATTCTTGTGAAACTGGCCAGGAATTTTGCCAAGCATAGGGTGTACACGTCAGCTGTTTTCTGGAAAATAATTGCACCATGTGACAATGTCTATGATTTTAATTAGTACTGAGGCCTGCCTCTGAGGCATTTCATCAAGCCGGTCTTTCTTACACAGGCAGTGGCTTTTTAGTTCTTCAAATGCCGATTAAGCAGATAGATGACATTTGACATTTTGTAGAGGTGAACAAAATAATTGTTATAATTAATAAGCCAGAACTCACAGACCTAATAAGCCACTCCTTAAGTATACAGAAGGCTGAGGACCTGCGTCCGGAAGAGAGCAGGACGATCTTTAGGGTGCAGTGCTCTCATTACCCAAAGGAAACACATCAAACTCTGTGACTTGGGAAGGCCTTTCTCCAGGGGAATGTCCTGGCATGTCTGGGGAGCTTGTCATATGGAGCCTCCAAGGTTTATTTATTTACTATTTTTTTTAAGATTTTATTTAATTTATTTGACACAGAGAGAGAGAGACAGTGAGAGAGGGAAGACTAGCAGGAGGAGTGGGAGAGGGAGCAGCAGGCTTCCCACAGAGCAGGGAGCCTGATGTGGGGCTCAATCCCAGAACCCTGGGATCACGACTGAGCCACCCAGGCACCCCATGGAGCTTCCAAGATTTAATCAATCATTTGGCATCTGTTGTATTTCCAGGATACTTAGGTATGTTTGTGTGTTAAATTCAAAAGGTCCTAATTCCAAGACCTGAGAAAAGAGCCACCCTGTGAAACTGCATTGAGAACGACCCATCCAGAAATTCACAAACCTGAGAATAATGTGTTTCCCCTAGTGCTGAAGTGGGGAAGGGAAGCTTTGTTTCCTCTTTCCACAGCTGTTCCCCTAATATCACTGCAAGATGACTAAAGCTTAGGACGAGAAGTGTGCATCTGACAAGGAAAGCAATTTATAGTCGTTGCTTGGTGTCGCGCAGTATCAACGTGATTTTGTAATAGAACAAAACACATCCGTGTACTGTTTTACTACTGAATAAAGGTAATTAGTCAGTTTTCATCGGAGGCTTTGAGGAGCCTGGAAAGCCACACCTCTGTGGGTGAAGATGATCTCCTGTGAGAGGTGGGAATCCCTGATGTTAGGTGCTCTGGGAAGAGGAGGTTCTCAGACTGGAACTGGACTGACATAGGCTGGAGGAAGGAATTCCCTTCCTCTTCTGGGTCTCTTAGTCTAACTACACCGGACGACACTGGTCTATGCCTATGAGAGGTAGGTTCTAAGACAGTGCTCATCCCTTAAGTGCTGCAACCTGACCCAGCCAGGCTTCGAGGAGTACACATCGTAATGGGCAAGCTACGTCATCTAGGTAAAGATTCACTTTGCTCTGCGTACCCCTGGAATTTTCCTGTTTTCTGCCTGGTTCCTCCCTCCACTCCTTAGTGCAAGAAGTTAGACAAGAAGTTCAATATTAATACATTGTCATGACATGCTTTGCATTGCTTAAAAACCTAGGTCTTGGGGCTCCTGGGTGGCTCAGTGGGTTAAAGCCTCTGCCTTCGGCTCAGGTCATGATCTCAGGGTCCTGAGATCGAGCCCCGCATCGGGTTCTCTGCTCAGCAGGGAGCCTGCTTCCCCCTCTCTCTCTGCCTGCCTCTCTGCCTACTTGTGATCTCTCTCTCTCTGTGTCAAATAAATAAATAAAATCTTAAAAAAAACCCAAAACAAAACAAAACAAAACAAAAAACCTAGGTCTTATTCAGTCCAGGAAATCTGGAGGAAGGTTGCAGTGTTCAGGCTGTGTTGTTCTGTAAACCTTTTCATTTCCCAGGATGGTCCTGCGCCGCACTCACAGTAGGGAGACTTCGTGATTTCTGCTCTGGTGCTAAACTCAGCGACAGGGACCTCTGCTGAGGTTTCTAAGGTTAAACACGAAAGCCCAGGCACCCATGGTGTGGTCTGCACCTGAGACACTGCCACATTTGGGGGATGGCATCTGGGCGGGGTCTTGGTCTCCATCTCTGTGGGAGTCTGTGGAAACATGCAGTCTTGGTTCTCTCTCTCTCTCTCTCTCTCTCTCTCTCTCTCTCTCTCTCTCTCTCGTCCTGGGGGGCCTCCCCTACCTGGGCTCAGATGTTTACCTCTCTACCCAATGTGGCTGCCCCTTTTAGGACAATTTACCTTAATCACCTAATCACTTCTAAACAAAAGCACTTTTTTTTTGGGGGGGAAGGGGTTATTAGTGAGGATTACTTCTACTTTTCCGCTGTTTAGCTTCTGAACAGAAAAAGGTCAGTTTCCTGCCACCTTCCACCATACAATGCTATCTCCAAGGGAACCAACTAGGATTCCACCAGGATTTGGGAGGGAATTAGAATGGGGGGAAGGGAGGAGGCAGGGACATGATTTAATTTTCTCCTAGTGACTACTCAAAAACCAAGGGATGAGTTAAATCTTTTCACGTATTCCCCCTGATGGAGGTAGTATAATTCTGTTTCCATCACGCTTCTTATGGTTATTCCTTTTTACTTAGGCAATTCTTGTTTACAAATGCTGGCCCTGTTGCAGTTTTATTTGTTGGTATTAAAGGAAGGGTCTTTGACCAAAATTGGGTGAGTGTGTTAAAGGTGAAAGGGCATTCTCATTTTCCTCATCCTAAACCCACCTAAGAGTGACAGGTGTCAGAAGCGAGTTCCCTCAGGAGAAGTTAATCTGTCAACTTGAGATGGGGCTTCATGCCTCTGCTATTCTTTTTTCGTGTGGCAATCTTTTGACCGTTTGGGAAGATCTGGATTTTATTTATGTTAAGGAAGGGACAAATTTTTATACAAAAAGCCATGTCAGTGCTGGATTCCTATTTATTATGTGGCACTTGCTGTTACAACTAGGGAAACTTCCTAAATCATGCATCTTGTATTTGCGTTTCTTTTTCTTTCTTCTTCTTTATTTTAGATTTTATTTATTTATTTATTAAAGATTTTATTTATTTATTTGACAGAGAGAAAAAGATCACAAGTAGGCAGAGAGGCAGGTAGAGGGAGAGGGGGAAGCAGGCTCCCTGCTGAGCAGAGAGCCCGATGCGGGGCTGGATCCCAGGACCCTGAGATCATGACCTGAGCTGAAGGCAGAGGCTTTAACCTACTGAGCCACCCAGGCACCCCTTATTTATTTATTTTAGAGAAAAGGAGCAAGGGAGTGGGGAGAGAGGCAGAGGGGGAGGGAGAAGGACAGGAGAGAATCTGAAGAGGACTCTGCCCTGAGCAAGGAACTTGACGTGGGTCTTGATCTCAGGACCCTGAGATCACTCCCTGACCCAAAACCAAGAGTCAGAAGCTTAACCAACTGAGCCACCCAGGCGCTGCTGTATTTGTGTTTCAAGGTGACATGGCATTTCTTTCTGACAGGAGAAATTAAGAAGAATCCTTTGCCTCAGAGGCTCAGATAAAAGGGAAGCGGAATGTTAGTCACAGGGTTCCTCCCCCCACCTCAATGTTTCTTTCGTAAAGAAAGAAACAAGTAAATTGTTAAAGCAGTATAGGAGTGAATCTAAGCTACCTAGTTGCCTAAGTTTTTCATTTCTTCCTCTAAGTCATGACTTAGTCAAGTTTTGTTAATTAGTAACTATGTTTAAAGAGTCACTACAGCTGGATTTTTTTTTGTGCTGATCACAGGACTCTGATAGAAACAGAAAATTTGTAAGGTTCTGTTTTCTAGGTTGGATGTTTTAATAAAGGAAACAAGTAGTTATTTTAATATTTTGCTTCTATTTGAGAACTAAATGATGATTAAAGCTATGAGAAATAGGGCATTTAAAAAATATGACCAGACTGTTGCAAATATTTTAAAAACATGAAAAACTGTGGTATATTTTCTTTACTTTTAAACTAGATTTATAGATATTCCAATTTTTAAAAAAATGAACAATTGCCCTTGAATGTGACTAATTTCCAACTCTTCAGTTTTCAAGGCCGTTTTAAAAAGAAATCTACTGCCACCTAGCGTCTAACTCCTAGAATAACGGAATTACTGTATTTAGCAATATTTATAAATTGGAGGCGCTTGGTGCCGCTTGGTGGCGCTATGGACAAGTACATTCGAGGCACAACTCCCCATTTCAGTACTACTTGGTTTATCTTTGCTCATAAGAG
Organism: Potos flavus; assembly: GCA_028534135.1. Lineage (NCBI taxonomy): Eukaryota > Metazoa > Chordata > Mammalia > Carnivora > Procyonidae > Potos > Potos flavus. The sequence continues at coordinate 102,377,268 of CM052899.1, forward strand.
CTTGTTAAATGTGACAAATACATAGTTTTCCTTTTCAGATGAAGAGTGCTATATTTTCTAAAACAATCTGACATATTTTTGGAACTACTGTTTAGGTTTAACCTCCCAAGTCATGAGAAGCCTGAACACATTCAGATTTAATTCCTGATTCTTGAGGTTTTATAGCCTTCAATAATTCAAACTAGATTGTCCTTTCATTCCTTTCTCCCTTTATCCATAAAAATGTAATTGTAATCCAAACCAATTTCAACATGAGGACAAAGGTTTAAAACATTTGCACAAACACCAAGGGAAAATATGCAACACATTTCCTGCATAACCCAAAAGACGAAAGAAAAACAACTCAGATGAGACCATAACAGAGGATTTTTGTATTTAAAAGTGTGTTGGCAGAGGGGACAACTTGTTTGAAGGTTTAAATCTAGCGGGAAAAATGTACCTCCTAATAAGAGCATCTGCCTGAGATGATAATTCATTATAAAGTGACACAAAACTTGAGTCCAGAGAAATCAAGAATGTTAGTATGGAAATTTTTGTAGTTTATTATGTGAACATACTTCGGGTTTTATTTTGTTTTTGATACCATCAAATTTGGTAGTAGTGACAATGGGAAATGAAATTAATTCCATTTCCTCTAATTGGCAGAAAAATTCTTGAGGAAATTGCTCTAATAAGCTGACTTCCCTTCCGGTTATGCAAGCGAGAGAAGAATAAAACAAATTAATGTTTGAAAACCTAACAGCTGGTTAAAATAAACACTGTACCCTAAACACACTAAAACATCAAGTACAGTTTTGGTCCTTAGTATCTATCTATCTATCTATCTATCTATCTATCTATCTATCTATCCATCCATCCATCCATCCACCTATCCATCATATGGATGTAACATATACATCCATATTGTCTTTTTTTTTCATCCATATTGTCTTGTTCAGCTTTTGCAATTTTGTAAGTCTAATATGTTAATGGTAAAAATATAACAATTCTGTCTAAATACGGTTGCTAGTGAAAATAGGAAGACAAATTGCCAAAATGGCTCTTTGGTGTAGGTCCTGGCAATGATTATCAAGATTTTAAGAGCTTATAAGAAATGAGTTCCCATAGCTTGTCACAGAACAATAGAAAATTACTTGTTTGAAAAGCAGAATCAGCCCTGTAAGTACAGAGAACAAACTGATGGATGCCAGAGGGGAGGGAGGCGGGGGACGGGCAAAATGGGTGAAGGGGAGGTGGAGATACAGGCTTCCAGGTGTGGAATGAATAAATCACTGGGATAAAAGTCACAGCATAAGGAAAAAAGTCAATGATATTGTAACAGCTTTGTATGGGGACAGAGGGTAGCTGCACCTGAGGGGAACACAGCATACTGTATAAACTTGTCAGATCACTACGTTGTACACCTGAAACGAATGTAACATTGTGTATTAAATATAATCAAATTAAAAAACATAATTTTCTTGTTTGATTAGATTTCTATGTCATCCCCATTAGCCTCTATTCCGAAGCACCGTCATTCTCTCCCACATTTGAGTGCCAGTGCTCTCAGTAGAGAGCCTTGTCCCTTAACTGACAGAGCTGTGGCCACCTGTCATTTGTCAGCCTGCCCCACCCTTACTAATATAGAAGCATTCCCCTGCCTCCTTTCCTCATCCTCCGAGGATAATACATTCATGTTTCTGCTCAAAGCCAGATGCGGAGTCCTCGGGTGGTTCCAGCCCTCCCTCCCACTCATCGATCGCTCCCACTCGGATCTGTATTTCCCACCTTAATCTTTCTGTTGGCTCTGATCCTAGGTCCACGAACACAAAGTCTTTCGCATCCCTAAAAAAACAGACAAACAAAATATCCCCCAAAACAATTTTTTAAAAATTCTCAGAACCAATAAACAAAGCAGATACCACATACAAAAATCAGCTGTTTTTTGACCTGAAATTCCCCTTTGACTTGTATTTCATCTTTTCCTCCCTTTTTTGTCCATGAGTTGTCTCCATTTTTTCACGTACTGTTCACTCCTCCACTTACTAAACTCCAGCTTCTTCTCCCACCACTAGACTGACAGAATCTGTGAAGTGGCCAATGACCATTTTAGCTTTTTATTTTATCAGACAGCTTCGCCAAATTTGATGGAATTTATCACAACGTCCTTCTTGAAACTATCCAGTGTTCTCTTTGTAGTTTTCTGGTAATCTCTGTTCGGTCTTCTCTTATTCTGTTCATTCCTTAAATGTTGATTTCTCCTTGTTTGATTCTCAAATTTTCCCTCTTCTCATTTGGCATGAAGAATTTTTAAACACAGGTAGGACCCCTTGCATGGCTGTCGGTTAAGCATCTGACTCTTGATTTCAGCTCAGGTCATGATCTCAGGGTCGTGGGATCAAGCCCTGCATTGGGCTCCATGCTCAGTGCAGAGTCTCCCTCTGCCCCTCCCCCTCCCCCACTTGAGTCTGTGTGCACGTGCACGCTCTCTCTCTCCACCCCCTCCTATAAAGAGATAAATAAATTTAAAATAAAAAATAATACAGGTTCTTCAGGGGTTCACAGACCTCTCGAAACTGTGTGCAGAATTTTGAGTGTTTGGTTATGTGTAATTTTCTAGTGAGAAAGTCCATAGTTTACAGTAGATTCTAAAAGGCATTCATATCCCTTAAAAGGTTAACAATCACTATTCTGTGGGGCTTTCCAAAGTGATCTTAGTAATTAATTTAGTTTTTTATTTTTATTTTTTTATTCTTTCTTTATTTTATTATTTCATTAAATTTTTTTAAAGATTTTATTTATTTATTTGATAGAGAGGCAGAGAGAGGGAACACAAGCAGGGGGTGTGGGAGAGGGAGAAGCAGGCTTCCTGCTGAGCAGGGAACCTGATGCGGGGCTTGATCCCAGGACCCTAGGATCATGACCTGAGCCAAAGGCAGACACTTAACGACTGAGCCACCCAGGTGCCCCACAATTAATTTAGTTTTTAAGCAACTAACATATATCAGGGGCTAATTAAGTAAAGGCATAATAATTTTATTAAGTAAACTTCAAAACAACTGTATGAAGTAAGTGTGATAAACCTCACTTTATGGATTAGGAAACTGAGGCACTGAAACTGAAGTTTCGTATTCATGGATAACTCAGTAAATCATTCTTATGGATGCCCTGTGGAGTAAAAAGCACAATATTTCTGACATCAAATTGTCTTCTTTCCCAACCTGTTTCTCTTGTAATTTTCCATTCATGAAAACTTCCATGCTATGGGAGTCATCTTCATGGTTTCCTTTCCTCTTCTACACTTGACCAATCTTCACTCCTACCCAATTTAAATCCAAATTATTGCTGCTTTAGTTCAGGCCCTAATCATCTTCTACCTGGCTTTAATTTTATTTATTTATTTTATTATTATTATTTTTTAAATTTTATCTGTTTATTTGAGAAGGAGAGAGAGCAAAAGAGAGCATGAGCTGGTGGAGGGGCAGATGGAGAGGGAGAGGTAGACTCCCCACTGAGCAGGGAGCTTGATGCTGTGCTCCATCCCAGGACCCCGGGATCATGACCTGAGCTGAAGGCAGACACTTAACAGACTGAGCCACCCAGATGTCCCCCACCTGGCTTTATGTAACAACGTCTTACTCACCTAAAATCCTTGGAAGACACAGCACTGTGTGGTGACAGGATAAATAAGATAGGCTTTCCCTGATCCAAACAAACCCGACCTACTTCTTTCCAACTATCTCCAGATTCTTTCTTCCCATGAGCTACCCTCGATTTATGCTGAATTATGAGGTGTTCCTCCCACATACCCTGGTATTCTCATTTTAATGCATGTGCTCATGCAGTCCCCTCTGTCTGGAATACATTTCACTTTGTTTTTTCATTTTTCCTCCAGCTGAGTCCTATTCATTCTCAGGTGTCACACTGTGAAGACTCGCAGGCTCATTCCCTGTGCTACATGACTTGCTGATGGGACAGATGAGAACGGGAAGAACTGAAGATGACTTCAGCACCTAGAAGAATGGGATTGTCATTCTTCGAGATGGGCGAGAGTGAGGTTTTAGGGGGTAAGATCATGATCTGGCTTTGGGCACATGTATGGAGTCTAAATCAATATTAGATATCTAAATGAAGTTATTGATTAGGCATTTGTCTAGAAGAGACTGGAATTCAGAGGAGAGGCCCAGACCAGAGATAGACATCAGCATATAGATGGTGTTTAAAGATATGAGACTGAGTGAAAATACCAAGGGAATGAATGAAGGTCCAAAGACTGAGGCACCAATGTCATAGTAATCTACTGATGTATCTGTATCCTCATCAAATGATGAGAAAGAGTTTCAGTCACCCCTTCTTTTTAAGTACCTTTGTGGAATACTGTGTGCATAAGCTTTGCTTGATAAATGCTCATCAAATAAGTGAGTGAATGGATGGATGAGCCAAAATGGGTGATATTAAACAGAGGTCACTAAGTCCAATACCGACAGGACTCCAGCAATTTTGCAAGTAAATAAAGGAGCCTAGGTGTAAGTAGTAAGTGGTACAGATCATGGGAAATGGAAAAGTATGTGCCCTGGAAAAAGGGAGAACCCGTAGCTCAACTGCATTGATTGCTACCATGTACAAATGTGGATCAAGTGTAGTCAATTGTTCAGATTTCAAGAGAAGCTGGAAATCTCTGATTGTTTTAACATAAAATTTTCCGTGAGCCAAGATTCTGCAGGTCAAATGAAATTTGTCCTTGAATCTGTTCATTATCCTGCAAGGTCACACCCTTCGATGAAGTAGTTCAAAATCATTTTATAGATGGAGAAAAGCAGGCCATTCTTTCATCTATTTTTTTTTTTTTTTAGATTTATTTATTCGAGAGAGAGAGAGAGAGTATGCGTCAGCACACATGGTGGGGGCAGGGGCTGAGGGAGAGGGAAAGACAGTCCCAAGAGGACTTCTCACCAAGTGCAGAGCTAATGCAGAGCTCCATTCCACCACACTGAGATCAGGACCCCAGCTGAAACCAAGAGTTGGACACTTAGCTGACTGTGCCACCCAGGTGCCCCATCTATTATCTATTATTAGATAGGGTACTAACCTTAACAGGCAGCAAATTACTCTTTAACCCTTTGGCCAACATTTAGGCTGAGTTTTAGCTTCAACAGAGTTATGGAAAAAACGTAACCATGAAAGCTGCTCAGTAAATATTCTGCTTTCACTTGATTTCTTAAATCACTCTTGTAATTTGGATTCCAGAGTTTTAATTATCACATGAATCAGTTTTCCCATCCGAAAAATGGGAATAATAACCTTTGCTTTAATTATCTAATGGGTTATTGTGAAAATCAAAAGAGGTATTCTATATTTAAGCGATTTGAGAGGCTTAAATTGAAAGCAGCTGTAATGTGTTTTTATCACATACTCCAGAGGATAAGACATAAATAAAACATAAATAAGGATAAGACAAAAAAAGGATAAGACATAAATAGCTGGCTAAGCTTAATGATCTTAGCAATTTGATATCATATAATGGGTTCTTTCCCCTGACACTTAATTTTTTTTCCCCTCAATTTAAAATTCTTACTATACTTTGGAATCAAGAAATACATAGAATAGTATAATATGGGATGTTTTGTTAATGGAAAATTTAAAATATTTATCTCAGTGAATAGGATATTGCATCACATAAAGTACTTTGGAAATTATGCAACACATTGGTGAGGACGTGGGGAAAAGAGAACCCCCTGCACTGTTGGTGGGAATGCAAACTGGTGCAGATATTCTGGAAGAAGTATAGAGGTTCCTCAAAAAGTTAAAAATAGATCTATCCTATGACCCAGCAATTGCATTCTTAGGTATTTACCCAAAGGATACAAAAATACTGAATCTAAGGGGTACACGCACCCTGATATTTACAGCAGCTTTATCGACAATAGCTAAATGATAGAAAGAGCCAAATCTCCATCAACTGATGAATGGATAAAGAAGATGTGGCATACACACACACACACACACACACACACACACACACACACACAGGAATATTATTCAGCCATCAAAAAGAATGAAATCTTGCCATTTGCAACAACATGGATAAAGTTTGAGTGTATTATACCAAGTGAAGTAAGTCAGTCAGAGAAAGACAAGTACCATACGATCTCACTCAGATATGGGATTTAAGAAGGAAAACAAATGAATATATGGGGGGAGGAAGACAGAGGGAAAAAAACTGTTAGAGACTTTTAACAGCAGAGAACAAACTGAGGGTTGAGGGAAGGAGCTGCATGGGGGGATGGGCTAAATGGGTGATGGGCATTAAAGAGGGCACTAATTGTGATGAACACTGGATGTTGTGTGTAAGTGATGAATCATTGAATTCTACTCCAGAATCCAATATTGCATTGTATGTTAATTAACAAAATTTAAATAAAAATAAAATAATTGAAAAACAAAGAATTTAGGTAATGCAACTGTGTCACTTTGAAAGCAGAAAAATACGACAAGAAGTACTATACAGCTTGAATAAGTTTACACAATTCAAACCTGAAGTCTTTAGGGTACATAGCATAAAAGTGAAATTTACACTCAGGTTTTTCAGGTAGGAAAACGCTGTTGGCTGAAGTCTAAGGCAGTTCTGCCCTGTACAGAATTCTGCTCTCTATCACTTATTCATATTATTGTGAAGCTTCACTGAGTTGTTTTTAAGCAAATCCCACCCACCCCCCATTTAAAAAGTATTATATGTTGAGGAGTCCAAGATGGCAGAGGAGACCTTAGTTTTGTCTAGTGCCAGGAATTCAGCTAAATAGCTATCAAATCATTTTGAACCTGCAAACTCAACTGGAGATCTAAGAAAAGAATAGCTGCAACTCTACAAATAGAAAAGCAACCACTTTGTGCAAGAATGACAAGACAGAAAAACTCACCTCACATAAGAGAACAAGAGGCAGTACTGACTGCCAGGGACCTAATCAGTATGGATACAAGGTGTCAGAACTAGAGTTCAGAATAACGATTATAAAGATACTAGCTGGGCTTGGAAAAAGCACAGAAGAGACTAGAGAATCCCTTTCTGGAGAAATAAAAGAACTAAAATCTAATGAAGTTGAAATAAAAAAAGGCTACTAATGAGATGCAATAAAAAATGGAGACTCTAACTGCTAGGATAAATGAGGCAGAAGAGAGAATTAGTGATAGAGAAGACTAAATGATGGAGAATAAAGAAGCTGAGAAAAAGAGACATAAGCAGCTACTGGATCATGACAGAAGAATTAGAGAGATAAGTGATACCATAAAATGAAACAATATTAGAATAATTGGGGGTCCCAGAAGAAGAGGAAAGGGAGAGAAGGGCAGAAGGTATATTGGAACAAATTATAGTGGGGGACTTCACAAATCTGGGGAAGGAAACAGGCATCAAAATCTAGGAGGCACAGAGAAACCCCTTCAAAATCAATAAAAATAGGTCAATACCCCCGTCATCTAATAGTAAAACGTACAAGTCTCAGAGACAAAGAAAAAATCCTGAAAGCAGCTCAGGACAAGGGATTGGTAAACTACAAGTGTAGAAACATTAGAGTGGTAGTAGACCTATCCGCAGAGACCTGGCAGACCAGAAAGGACTGGCATGATATATTCAGGGTGCTAAAAGAGAAAACTACACAGCCAAGAATACTTTATTCAGTTAGGATGTCATTCAAAATAAAAGGAGAGATAGAAAGTTTCTTGGACAAACAGAAACTACAAGAATTTGTGATCACCAAACGAGCCCTACAGGAAATATTAAAAGGGATCCTTTAAGAGAAGAGAGAGCCCAAAAGGAACATAGGCCAGAAAGGAACAGAGACAATATACAGAAACAGTGACTTTATAGGTAATACAATGGCACTAAATTCATATCTTTCAGTAGTTACCCTGAATGTAAATGGGCTAGATGCCCCAATCAAAAGACACTGGGTATCAGATTGGATGAAAAAGCAAGACCCATCAATAAGCTGTTGGCAAGAGCTCATTTTACACCCAAAGACACCTCCAGATTGAAAGTGAGGGGCTGGAAAACCATTTATAATGCTAATAGACATCAAAAAAGCTGGACTGGCAATTCCTACATCAGACAAATCATATTTTCAACCAGGCTGTAATAAGAGATGAGGAAGGACACTATATTATAATTAAAGGGTCTATCCAACATGAAGATCTAACAATTGTAAATATTTATGCCCCTAACATGGGAGCAGCAGTTATATAAGCCAATTAATAACAAAATTAAAGAATCACATTGATAATAATACAATAATAGTAGGGGAATTTAACACCCTCCTCACCGCAATGGACAGATCATCTAAGTGGAAGACCAACAAAGAAATAAGGGCTTTGAATGACACACTGGACCAGATAGACTTCATAGATATATTCAGAACATTCCATCCTAACACAACAGAATACACATTCTTCTCTAGTGCACATGGAACATTCTCCAGAATAGATCACATACTGGGTCACAAGTCAGGTCTCAACAGGGACCAAAAGATTGGGATCATTCCCTGCATATTTTTGGACCACAATGCTTTGTAACTGGAACTCAATCACAAGAGGAAATTTGGAAAGAACTCGAATATATGGAGGCTAAGAAGCATCCTCCTAAACGAATGGGTCAACCAGGAAATTAAAGAAGAATTAGAAAACTCATGGAAACAAATGAAAATGACAATCCAACTGTTCAAAATATTTGGGATGCAGCAAAGGCAGTCCTAACAGGAAAGTATATAGCAATACAAGCCTTTCTCAGGAAACAAGAAAAGTCTCAAATATACAACCTAACCTTACACCTAAAGAGGCTGGAGAGAGAACAGCAAATATAGCCTAAACCCAGTAGAAGAGGAGAAATAATAAAAATCAGAACAGAAATCAATGAAATAGAAACCAAAAGAACAGTAGAACAGATCAATGAAAACTAGGTGCTAGTTCTTTGAAAGAATTAATAAGATTGATAAACCCTGGCCAGACTTATCAAAAAGAAAAGAGAAAGGACCCAAATAAATAAAGAATGAAAGAGGAGAGATCACGACCAACACTGGAGAAATACAAACAATTATAAGAAAATATTATGAGCAACTATATGCCAACAAATTAGGCAATGTAGAAGAAATGGATGCATTCCTAGAAATGTATAAACTACCAAAACTGAAACAGGAAGAAATAGAAAACTTGAGCAGACCCATAACCAGCAAGGAAATTGAAGCAGTAATCAACAATCTCCCAACAAACAAGAGCCTAGGGCCAGGTGGCTTCCCAGGGGAATTCTACCAAACATTTAAAGAAGAATTAATACCTATTCTTTTAAAATTTCAGAAAAAAGTTGCTTGCCTATCAGTTTTATGCAATTGACATTATGTACCAATAGGAAAAGTTGGGTGAACTTTTGGTGCAGGTTTTATTTTTATGATAAGCTCCAATGAAGAACAAATCTTAAATGGCACCTTTCTCTCACCTGGTGCTGGGACTATTTTAAAGGCACCACAAAGATCCTGGAGGCAGTGCTTCATCTTCTCATTTCCTGCTCTCAGATAGTCCTGCCTCTTGTTTGTTTGAAAGGTATGCATTTATAGACACTAGGACACTTTTTCATTTCTAGTCCAAACTAGGAAATATCATGGCATGCTCATAAGGGATAATCTATTTAACATAAGAGGTAGAAGTTCTGTGAGCTTTTAAGAAAAATTAGAAAAATGGCTTTCTTTCACAAACGGTGAAAAAATACCAGGTTTTTATCATAAATCCCCAAAAGCTCATCATTGTTCTTTATGAATAAATTTAGTGAGAAATTTTTGGTCTCCTACAGTAAGTAATACCAGGGATCAGCAAGCCAACTTTATTCTCCCATTAATATTTCTAGTATTATGAAGTGCCTGGCTGTCCCAGCCGGCAGAGTCTGCTTTCAGAGTTGTGAATTCAAACTACATGCTGGGTATAGGGCCTAGTTAAAAAATAAACAAACAAACAAAAGAAAAGAATATTTCTAGTACTGTATGATATAATTTTGCATACACAAGTGGAAACTTTTGTTTTCAGGAGCGCCTGACTGGCTTATTTGGTGGAATGTGCAACTCTTGATCTGGGAGTTGTGAGTTTGAGCCCCACATTAGGGGTAGAGATTACTTAAAAATAAAATCTTTAAAAATTTTTCTGTTTTTAAATTAAAAATGTTCAATTTGTTAAAAGGAGCACTTGATAGAGTGATAGAAAAAGACAGCACAGACATAGAGATTGTACAGAATCGAGAGCAACTGGGTTAACAGATTGGAAAATATTAGTGGGCTTTTCTCTCAAAAATACCATCCACATATTCTCGTCGACCAATTCTGTCTACACTGTCTGGATTATCTCTAGTGTCTTTTTGTTTTCAGTCTTCTGACAACTGTGTAACCAATTCTGTATTTTAAATCTCCATGTTTGAAATAACTGGTGTGTTTTCTGTTTTCTTGGCGGGACACTGACTGAAGTAATATGTTTTAAACTGAATAAAGATAAAAGTGTGTTTTTCCCTCCTAATTGGTGGCTGGCACTGAGCAACAAGACCATTTTAAACTGAGGCAAAATAACTGAGATATATTTTCTTTGCATATCTGAATTATAGTGTGAATGAAATTTGTAACTCCATTATACATCTCCATTTCTACTTTTTGCAACTTAGAATTTCATTTAGGATTAACGTTTCTTTGTTACAGTTCTGCTAATGAAACTTAATAATTCTGAGCAAAATAATCCCAGATTTTTCAGGATTTTTTACAATTACTATTCAGAGTAAATGTTTTATTAGAAATGCTTTCCTGGGGCACCTGGGTGGCTCAGTCGTTAAGCGTCTGCTTTTGGCTTAGGTCATGATCCCAGGGTCCTGGGATCGAGCCCCATACCAGGCTCCCTGCTCAACAGAATGCCTGTTTCTCCCTCTCCCACTCTCCTTGCTTGTGTTCCCTCTCTTGCTGTCTCTCTCTCTGTGTCAAAAAAATAAATAAAATCTTAAAAAAAAAAAGAAATGTTTTCCTAAAACTGTACATTGGCTCCTTTTTAAGATTGAGATGCTACATATTATTGTTTTCATATAAACCAGATCATGGTTTTCGGTAATTTTCATTTATTTAAAAACATGTGATACCTTTAGGAACTTCTGTTATGATTAACCCAGTGGTGACTTTATAGGCATTATCTATTCTGCTTCTTACCAAATCCTACCCACTGTATAAATACTTAGAAAGCTTTCTTATCACAGGGTTATGGAAGTTTATTAAATTATAACTTACTTCCTTTCAAAAAAGATTTGAGATATCTCACTGCATCACACACAGTATAATAACATAAAAATTAAAGAAATGTATTTACAAGGAAAAGAGACTTAGAATGCTGAAATATAATTTTAGAAAGTTATTAATACACAGAAATGTATGCTGCAAGGTTCAACACAACTCTTAGAAGAGAACTACATATTTATATTTAGTTCCAAACTTCTGATTCATCAAAGTCGAAGGACACTATTATGAAATAAAGAGAAACACTGTCTATGTAATAATAATAATAATAATAATAATAATAACAATAAATGCAGATAGACCTAAAGAAGTCAATATTCTTCTGGTTACAAAATTTGAGGAAAATTTATCCACAAATTTAGTATTTTGGATGCTTAAGAATAGGACAAAGAATCTTGGAATGAACAGTATTAGCAACAACATCCTTAAAATCAAAACAGCTTGTTTCATGCAGCTCTTTCCTATAGTGCCCTTCAATGGAATGGAGGGTATAGGCCCAAGCATGATGTAGCAAATGTAATTCTCTCTAAGTGGGTAGTACAGAAATGAACAAACAAAAAGCAAATACGTTTTCTTAATATCTGAGTTAATCTAAGGATCAGTATGTAAATTACTTATTGGGCTGAGTAGACTCTATTCCCCTTAATTAGTCCTTCATGAATATTATTTCTTACACTTTGACTTTTGATAAAAGTTGACCAGAGACAGGTAATTGGAGTAATTATTGGAGTAATTATTTGGTGTTACTGACTGAAGTACATGTATTTTTAAAACTCATATACTTCGAAAAGTATTTATTTTAAAAATCAGCTGAGCAAAGGGAAAAAAGTAAATTTCCCCTTATGAAAATTAAGGTGCCTAAGATAGACTCTGTCTTGAGGAGGCATTGGCCTACCTCTGTAGAGCAGAGGCCTGGGGAACACTGTAGACGGTATAAAGATTTTTCTCAGAAAACAATTCTGGATCTGCTCCAGGATAAGGGCAAATCAATAAATAAGGTTCCAAAGTTCTATACTGTAGACCACGGCTTTGACAATTTTAACCTGGGAAATTTTCAAAGCAAAATTGCCCACAGAAAAATTTTAGAAATCCATTTGTGAAATGTGTGAATTTGAGAGCTTCCCAGAGAATCTTCTGGGGTACTTATGAAATGTACCCTATGCTAATAAAAAGTATTGACATGCTGTTTAGAGTTGTTGATTTCGACTAACTAGACCTTGGAGGACTTCGGCCAGAAATGTGAATTGTGTGTTCAGAGATAAATTGGCCTTAAATGAACTCTTTCTGACTGTTACATGGTAGGAGCCCAGGATGATCACAAAATAGTTCTCTTTTCAGTTTTTTGTTTTTCTGCTTTGTTTTTTTTTTTGTTTTTTGTTTTTTGGGTTTTTTTGTAAAGGAATTATATGTGAGTTATAAATTTGAGATTGGTGTTTCTCAATTTCTGATAGTCTTAATGAGATTGCTGTTAACTGGGTATTTGTCTATAAGTTATTAAAAATTATAAATATTAGGATTTTCCACACAACTGCTCAAGAAAGGTAGAATATTAGAATAAGTACTCAGAGGCCTTCTGAATTTACACTTAGTAAATATGGGCCAAAACCATATGTGGGGCACCTGACTGGCTCAGTGGGTAGAGCATGTGACTCTTGATCTAGGGGATGGGAGTTCAAGCCTCCTGTTGGGTGTAGAGCCTTCTAAAACACATAAACAAAAACTATATGTGTTGAAGGAACCCTCAGCGACGAACTTACATATAATGAGTCATTCCTCAGTCACATAAAATGGTTTCTGTCCTCTTAGTGACCTCATGCCTTCTTTATTAAAATTTCTAATTTTAACTCAGGTGCTATAGCATGCAGAACTTCAGGAGTAGATCAACAAACATCACTATAGGAGGGTGGGAGGAAGTGAGAAGGAAAAAGAAAGTTGGCCTGTTCTAAGGCTTTAAAAAAAAATTAAAACCAAAAATTTTTTCATTTTTTTAAAAGTAGGCTCCTCACCCAATGTGAGGCCCAACATGGGGTCTGAACTCAAGACCACATCATCAAGACCCCAAGATCAAAACCTGAACTGAGATCAAGAGTCGGACACTCAACCTACTGAGCCACCCAGGTGCCCCAACAACTTTTTCACCTTTAATCTTTCTTTAAAAATTGCAAAAGTTATGTGAATTTAGTGTGAGTAAAATAGTATAAAGATAAATTTAAAAAGCAAATTATTAATAATTTTTCCCACCTCCTTTCCCACCTACCCCCTTCTCCTGGGCCCTCACAAGTGACAAATGTTCACAACCTGATGTCCACTCTTCTACACATTTCTACATGCTCATTCATTCCCAAATCTATATGTACATATATGTGAAATCCCATGAGTCTCGAATTCAGCTTCTCCTTTCTCTCAATGGACCTGGATTTGGGCTATCTTTTTTCTTTGTCTTTGTCTTTTTCAAAAAAGATTTATTGATTTATTTGAGAGAGAGAGAGATAAAAAGCATGAGCAGGGGGGAGGGGCAGAGGGAGAGGAAAAGAGACAATCTCAAGCAGACCTCCTGCTGAATGTGGAGCCCAATGTGGGGCTCAATCTCACAACCCTGAGATCATGACTTGGGCCCAAATCAAGAGTCAGATGCTTAATTGACTGAACCACTCAGGTGCCCCTGGACTATCTTTTTTTTTTTTTTTTTTATGGACATTTAGTAGTTGCTATAGCAGCCTGGGCTATGAAATGAGGGCTGGCAAGAAACTTGGAGAGAACACAGCAGAGATGGCTCTGGGGTCTTAGGTAGGATGACTCAAATGGCTGAGGTGACTTGAATGAGTAGGGTTGGAGATCTATTTCTAAGACAGTTCCTTCATTACACATCTCACCTGGGCTGTGATGGCTGAAGAAGCAGCTCAGCTGGGATTGTTGGTGGAGTCTCTGTCTCTGCCCTCCATCATTGCCGGCTCTGGGTAGTCAGATTTCTTCTATGGAGGCTCAGGTGATTCCAAGTCTGAGCAATGTGGAAATGGCATGGCTTTTTATGATCTCACTCTAGAAATCACATGGTATTGCCTCCTCTGTACACTATTGGTCAAAGGAATCACAGGCCCACACACGTTCATAGGATGGCACATGGGCCCCACGTTTTGATGGGAGGTCAGGTACAAAATTTGAGGTCACTCCTTAAGAGTCCTCATCCATAATAGTTATCTGAGAAGGACATACTTGCATTGTATCAAAAAAGAGTATGGGCAGATAATTTTGTGTTATTCTTTTAAAATTGCTCTTTGAAAACATAGGGCTGAGTATATTCTGAGTCTAACCAGGCAGGACCATCTTCTTTGGGATTATAAGTGCCAATAGAGATTTTAAGTGTGAAAATCAGCCTGCCAGAGAAGACATTGACTGAATCATGGCAAGAATTCCTCAATCACGTATTTTATTTAGCTTGAGCTGTTAAACCATAAAGGTAAAACTTACTGACACTGAGGTAGAAATAGGTCTGGGTCACAAAGTTCAGAGTCATTGCCCTAAAAATAAAGCTGAGAAAAGCAAACTTCTCGGGTATCACGTGTGCTTTGGACGTGCATGATCTCACCCAAAAGAATCATACTGTCGGCTTCCCTATCTCCACATCTGCCTTCATTAGTGGTTCCAGTAGTGGAATCAGGCCCTGCACAATCATTTATTATGCGTTAAGGGTTCACAGTGCAGCAAGAAGTTTACAGGAGAACTATGGCTAAGTGGTGGACATGGTACCAGGTGCTCAGATATAAAGATGAATAAGGAAGGGTGGTTGATTACAAAGAACACACAGGCTGGTGGGTGTCTCAGGCGTGTGAACAGATAAACTGCAACACAAGGCATTACTTGTAAATGAACCAGGTGATCTCAGAGGGAGATCTTCCTGCCTGGGTGTTCCCCTGGATTAGCACCTATAACCACTACCTCTCTGTTCCATCTGAGCCTTTGAACCTTATCTCTTATCTGAGCTTCTAGGATGTCTCTTTGATAGTCTTCAAACCCAGTTTTTCCCTCTGCCTAGATTTTTTTTTAAGATTTACTTATTTATTTGTCAGAGAGAGAGGGAGAGAGAGAGAGAGCATGAACAGGGGGAGCAGCAGGCAGAGGGAGAAGCAGGCTCCCCACCAAGCAAGGAGCCTGATGTGGGACTCAATCCCAGGACCCTGGGATCATGACCTGAGGCAAAGGCAGATGATTAACCAACTGAGCCACCCAGGCGTTCCAGCTGCCTAGATTTTTTGCTTTAAGTTCTGACCTGTATTTTTATCTCTTTCCCTAGCATTCTCCCTCCCCCCAAAATCCTATCTCAATGCTGTTTATTGCATCTGTGCCCTAAAGCTTGAGGGTAAGAGATTCATTCATTAAAAATATATGAGCTGAACAGTGACTATATGCTGGGCGAAATGTTAGATGCTGGGGATATAGTGGTGAGGTGGTTAGATACAATTCCTGTCTGTTGCAAGGAGCTTAGTTCTAGTGTGATGTCTTACATCAACTAGATGTAATTACATGCCCAGCCTCTCAAATGTGGATCGGTGTAGACCCTGACAAAAATCAGAGAAGCCTTTCTAGTCAGGTGAAATTTGATCGATTTATTTATTTTTAATGAAGAAATAGTTTTCCAGGTTAGAATGGAGCTAGAGTGGGGAAGATTAGACATTTCACGCAGAAGGCATAACGTATGCAAAAAGTAGCAAGGGCGCAGTTTGAGAGATGAAGAGAAATTCATTTTTGAGTGTAGTGAGGAATATCGGTGAAGCTGGAGAAGTAGGTTGGGGTCATACTGGGAAGGGCCTTGTATGGATAGCCCTTCTGATTAAGTGTGGACTTAATCTAATAGGCAAGGGAGAGTCAGCAAAAACTTATAATAGGTTTGTGACAAAATTGGATTTGTTGTTTGTTAAGAAGATAAAGACTTGGTGGTCTCAAAAGTGGGGAAAAGACAAGTGACAGGAAAGCGATGTCACTTAGGAGACTACTGTATTAGCCTAGATTAGAACAAAGAGGAATGAGAGCCCGAGGAAAATATCAGAAGAGGGAAGAGATAGTAGAGATTAAATCTGTGACAGCATTTTAAGGTGGAATCAAGAACTCTTGGCCACCCATGAGTATGGAACACTTGACGAATGGTAAGTTCATGAACCTACGGTGGAAAAAAAGGGAAGAGGAGCAGATTTTGTAAAATGAAAACAAGTTTTGTTTGGGTACTTGGATATTCAAGTGAAATGAACAGGAGAGAGTTGGAGACTTTGATATGAATCTAGAAAGAGAGAGAAGATGGGCTAGAGACCCATTTTTGGAGGCCAGAAGAGAGGCAAATGGACAGAAAAATTAAACAAATATTTGAGAAAAGAGAAAGAAATCAAATCAGTGAATAAGGAGGAGAACTAGGGAAAGGTTAGCCTCCTGGAAGAGAGGAAAGGTCAATTAGATGAGTAGTGTTGCTTTGCTGACCAAAGTTCTGTGAGTGCCAGTGTCAGATGTTGGCCATGTCATGACAAAGGTATAATAAGGGTCAGTTGTCAGCCCTGCTGCTTGGAAGGTTGCCGCTGATGGTTGCACCAAAGGTGATATCCTGTATATTTCCTGGCCCTCCCTCTTGGTTCTTGCCAATCAGGAGTTAGAATGGAATTAGAACACTTCCCAGATTGGTCTCACTCCCAAGAAAGAGAAGCCTCAAGAAACTTGGTACACTGTTTTCCAAAACTTGGAAGACATTATTGCTGTGTCTTGGGAGATGATAGCACTTAGGTTTGGCCTTAAGCCTGTTTTCTGTGCCTGAATTTCTTTTGCTCTATTTTTTTGGTTGAATACAAATTTTTGTTTTCCATTATATTAGAGATGTTTTTGAGTGTACATGTTATGAAATTTTATGCTGGACAACATTTCAAGTTATTCTAATAACATCCTCTCTGGGAAAGTGGTCAGAATTTTCTCTTTTATCATCAAACATAAATACGCGAGCTGACCTGAAGAGAAGACTTGTCCAAATGTCATTTGTTTCCATAGTTTATTTATTAATTTAATTTGCACTGGGAAGTGTATTAATTATAAATGCTCCACTTGTTTAAGATGAGTCATTTAATTTGCTCAGCTGCTTGTGAGTAGTGTTTGATATCAAAGGATCTGGGCTCAGTTCAGATGCTAAGTGACACTTAACTGGGGTGTGGTGGAGTTAGAGCAGAATGATGTTGGCTAAGTGCCTTGGAAGGATTAATATCCAAATGTTGGATTATCTAGCTGGATGAAAGCACTGCTTGTGGAGTAGAAGAGAGTATAGCAGGCAGGTGACCTGGAAATAATCATAACAGTGGAGGAAAGTCACCATAAAACCAAATCAAACCAAGTCAAACCACTTAGTCCTACCCTGGGAAGGAGACATGGGGACAGGGCTTATGGGAGCCCTGAGTTTCACTTCCAAGATTTTGTCTTTGCACACCTTCATTGTTTATAGCATTTTCATTTTTCCTTTTAAGCGACACAATCTGTGTGATGACCCCTTCCTTCTTTTTAAAAATTAGATGTTAATCAGCAGTGTAATTGAAGCTTTCCTGTTTGGCCTAGGAATGAAAGTGGTCCATTATATGCATTTAACTAGGCTTTCTTTCAGATCGGAATCTCTGTTGTAAAAATACAGTGGCAACCACGCCACATCTATTGGCTTGTATCCACTCAACTCTCTGTGTACCAGTTGTATTTTTCTTACTTTATAATAAATACCTTGAGGACAGGAGACACTAGCCTTTCACCCATCTGTCCATTCAGCCATTTACCTAAAATGTGAGTATCTCTGTGTCAGGCACTGTGATGAATTTTGAAATGACCAAGACATAGTCTTTTCCCTCGAGGAGCTCAGAGTCCAGTTAGTGTGATGGTTCCCAACCGTGGCTGCACATATGAATCACTTGGTTGCCAGGCTTCCTTTTCAGGAAGTCTGTTGGGATGGTGCTACATTGTCACCTGGGTTTTCCAATACATTTCCTAGAGCTTCCAAGGTGATTCCAGGAGGGAAGCAGTTTGAGAACCGCTGAGTTAGGCACATAGGCTTATATTATGTTAAGTTCTATAACAAAATAAAAACAGAATTTTGCTGGCTCACAGAAGGAAATGCAGTTATAGAATTTGTTTTTCTTTTACTCCTCGTAGCACCGACCGTAGGGCACAGGTCTTGAATATGTTAAACATTTCTTTAATTAATGAACTTACTACCATTAGACTCAATCATCTACTTCAGTATCATTAGATGCTTTTCTGTTTTACAGTTAAATTAGGACAACTTTTTCATTTGTTAATTGGCTTTCTGTCCCAACTTAAAGAGAGTTTGGGGTCTTTGAAAAAAAGAAATAATGAATTTAGTCATTTCTATATTTCCTTTTATAGAATTTGGATTCTTGATTTTATTTGTTAAAATCTATCTTTTTATGGGCGAAATTCTTTTTTGATTTTAGAAAAACCTGACTTGTTTTTTCTTATTGGTCTTTCCTAGTTTAGTCAAGTAGTTTACACATGTAAATTATCTATTTTAATGTATTGCATCTGCTTAAAATTTAATTGCAACTCCCATAAAGTAGATAATGAAGCTGATA
>CM052899.1:102396641-102487429 GCA_028534135.1 Potos flavus
GGTGCCAAGTCCGTGCATAACTTTCCTTCCCTGTGAATGCTCCCCTTGACCAGACACACACAGCATATCCAGTCAGCCAGATCCAGAACGCCAAGGCAACTCTGGATCTATACTTATTTTATTGTTCCTTATTCATTTTTCTCTTTTTTGTTCCTTATTCTTTATCCAATAAAATTTCCTGCCTTCCACCCCATTTTGTAGTTCTCTGGATCCTTAGGAATAGAGGCTGCCCTCTTCACGGAGCGTTGGATGAAGTTGTTGGTGTCACCTAAATTGTTTTCTTTAATCGTTTTTAACACTACACAGACACAAAGCTCCCCTCCTCACTATATTCTCTGTACACCACTGCCCGAATGTGCAGTGAAGACGTACAGTATGCTAGCTCAGCCGCCCTCATCCTTAGTTTCCTAATCTTCAAGATGGGGATAATGATAACAGTCCCATATAGCTCACAGATTTTTTTCTTTTTCTTTTTCTTTGGTGTCAAATGCAGTAATACTCAGAAAGTGCTTTACTGATTAAAGGTGCTATGTCTGAAATGTTCTTTCCCCAGTTCCCTGGTAAATGTTGACTCATTTTTAAGACTCTAGTTAGATATCACCTCCACTGTGGAGCTATTATTCTTGCTTTTCATATGTGTTGACTGGTGGCTGGGTGAAGTTTTTACATCCCAAGGGGTCAGATCTCATTTGGGTGGAATATAAAAAGAGCATAGATAATTTGCTGAAGTCTTGTAAGTAACCAGCACTTGTTTTCCTAACTTTGAAAGTACATGGTCCTGAGTAAGTCCGGATACGGAGCAGGCTTCTGGTTATTTCCTTCCTTCTCATCCCCTTTCTCATCAGTGTCTTACAGAAAAAAGTGTGAAGTTTGAAGGTAGATCATCAGGGGTTTAAATCTTGATTCTGGGGGCTCCTGGCTGGCTCAGTTGGTTGAGCATCTGCCTTCGGCTCAGGTCATGATCCCAGAGTCCCAAGATTGGGCCCCACGTTGGGCTCCCTGCTCAGGGCGGAGTCTGCTTCTCCCTCTGTCCCTTTCCCCCCTCCTCTCCCTCTCTCTCTCTCAAATAAATAAATAAAATCTTTGAAAAAAAATCTTGATTCTGCAACTACCTACTTATTTGACCTTGGGCAGCTCATTTGACCTCTATGAGTCTCAGTGCTCTATGAGTCTGATACTTTAGACAGAATTGCTTCTCTGATTTGGTTCCTACCTCTGCATGGGCATCACGTGCAGGGGGTGTGGGTGCAAGAGAAAAGAAATAGGTGGTGGAGAGTGAGAGGGAGAAGTCTTGAGAACCGTGAGGATAAGTGGCATTTGTGCCATTCCTTGAGTTTGATTGCCATGTGTCCCCAAATTGGGATCCATCTCTAAAATCTCTGGATCTTCTATGTTAATTTCCCATTGAGTAAAATCAGGCTTGTATTGTGTTTTATAAGCAGTACTCTTTGTGTTTGGCAGAGATAGATGTCATAGCTTACGCAGAGAGTTCCAGGAGCGGGAGGAGGAAGCAGGAGACGTGACTTTACGATAAAGCGGTTGGGTAGGCCGTGGACGCCCATAAAGCGTGTGTGTGTGTGTGTGTGTGTGTGTGTGTGTGTTTGTGTGTGTGTGTAGTGTTGGTTATTGTGTTTACTTGGCCTAGAGTATAGGTGAGCTTGGATTTTCCAAGAAGGTGAAAGAATTTTTTTTTGTCACATGGAACAGAACAAAAACTAACCTTCTCTGATGGTTTCAGATTTGCAGGGCTCTAAGGAATTTGAGAGGGGCGTGCCAATTGAGCAACAGTGGAAGCTTCACAAACTGAATCAACCAAGTATTTTGAGGCTTGCACAAGTACTGAATATGGTCCAGGACTTTTCAGTAAACATTTATTATCATTTATTAAATTATTAAATTAATTAAATCATTTATTATCAATTCTGAGATAGCGAAAGATAAAAAAGGAAACACCTAACAAGAAGAACCAATTTCCGAAACTACAGGAAAGGTTTTATCTTAAGACTTCCAGTAAATGCTGTTTTATTCCAAGGGGATCTGAAATGCTTACTAGTGACTTAGAGGCTTGATCTCCCCTGCTCTAACCTGCTGTTAGGTAGAGATTCATTCTTTTATTAGAGTGATTTTTTTCCTAATGAACAATATTAACTCTTACCCATGTGGTGATTTAATGTAAGCAAGGTACGTGTGGTTTGAGACTCCCGGGAAATGAATTGACAGGTATCTAAGAGCAAAGTTCTGTAGTAATGATTGGGTTATAAAATTTGCATCTGGGAAAGGTGTTCTGGCACCAGGAGAGAGAAAGTGCTGGGAAATGGGAGGTATAAAAAGCACTGGTCTCCCTATCCAGACAGTACCTCCTCCTTCCCGTCCTTATGGTCTGCCCTGTTCCTTGAAACACCTTACCTTGGAAAATCTTGCCCGAAGAAGCAAAATCAAGCACATGTATATCAAAAGGTGACTGATACATTGAGTGCCTCTTAAATTAAGGAATCAGTGGTCTTGGTTTACATTCTTCTCTGAAGAATAAAGACAATAGTAATAGCTATGTCTAGTGAGTATCGACCAGGTGCTTCACGTTCATTATTTTTTTTTTAAGATTTTATTTATTTATTTGACACAGAGAGAGAGAGATCACAAGTTGGCAGAGAGGCAGGCAGAGAGAGAGGGGGAAGCAGGCTCCTTGCCGAGCAGAGAGCCCAACGCGGGGCTCGATCCCAGGACCCTGAGATCATGACCTGAGCCGAAGGCAGAGGCTTTAACCCACTGAGCCACCCAGGCACCCCTCACATTCATTATTTTTGGTCTTAAATAAAACAACCTTATAGGGGCACCTGAGTGGCTCAGTTGGTTAAGCATCTGTCTTTGGCTTCGGTCATGATCCCGGAGTCCCCTGATGGGGCCTCACAGTCAGGATCCCTGCTCAGCAGGGAGTCTGCTTCTCCCTCTCCCTCTGCCCCTCCCCCACTCATGTTCTTTCTCTCTATCTCAAACAAATAAATAAAATCTTTAAAAAACCCCAACCTTATAAACGAAGCACGATTTTCTCATTTACTCGAAGAGAAAATGAGGTACAAAGTGGTTAAATAATATCCCTGAAGTCATCATGAGTGAGTGCCTGAGCCAGGATTCAAAGCAGACCTGTGGGATTGGGGGAGTGACAGCCTGTTGGTGCAAAGCAGGCCTCCAGGAGCACGAGTGCTGTGGTCAGGACTGAAGTTCGAGCACGCCCTGTGTGAAGGAGGTACATACCAGGCATTTTTCACATGTTGGTTCCCTTACCCTTTGCTTTAGGTGCCCAAACCCTGCCCATGTCCACATTATTTCCTTCTTCAAGATAAGACTCGTGTGTGTATATGTAGGATGCAGGGGCATTCATAAGATGTCCCTGTTGATGTGGTACCCCAATGATTAATCACGAAAAAATGTTCAGCTCTTAGTCACTTAATTTTCACTTACGTAAGGGACAATCAAGTTCTATTTTTCACTGTACTTTGGGTACAGTTATGAGGGGAAGCCTAAACATGGGAGGATTAGGGGAAGAGACATACTTAAAATGGAAACCGTGGTACCATGTCCAGGATATAAGAGGCAGACCAGAGCCTCTGTAGGGGGGTTCCAGGGGCGGCAGACAGTGGCCTATGTGAAAATCTCTTCACCGAGAAGTTCAGAATAAGCTGAGCATTGCAGGACAAGTGCTCAGCAGGCTGGTGTGAGATTAAAGTAAACCCATAGGCCAGGGTCTTAAGGTGTATTGAGTTTTTTTATTTGAAGAAGGGATCTACTTTCTAAGAAAATAGTAATGAGGCAAGGTTTCTCAGGGTCAGCGGGGTGATTTAGCAATCCAATAATGGTGATGTGTATCTAATCTCTGAAGGGCCTTTTACCATATCTACCTAATAGTCTAGCTCTGATAATTCTGGGGTTGTGTGTTGACTGACATTCTCTTTGAAGAGAACTTTGAACTATAGATTCAAACTAGAAAGGAAAAATAATCAGTAGTCAAAGAAAAGCCACGCAGATAAGGAGCCCTAGTTTTAGGCTGCTGAGCCGTGAAATGTATTGCAGATAGAGGCCAGGAATTAATATCAGGCTGCGAATTGGAAGCTCAAACTTCCTAGAAGGGCTCTCGGTAAAGAGTCTTTCTTCTTTCTTTGCTTTTTGCAGAAGACTACATCTATTCCCATTTTTACTGAAGGGACAAATTAGTGTGGGAGCAGACAACGATGGCCAGAGGGACAGCCGAGTTTGGCAAATCGTCCATCAGCCCCGCTAAAATCCAGAAGACAGAGGTTTTGGTGTAACATCTCTCTCTCTTCCTCACAGGGCATCACCACTACAAAAACAAAAGTGAGAACAAAAACAAATAAGACACAACAAACAAAAACAAAATTCCCTACTAGACTGTTAGTGATTTACTTCTGTGGGGATTAAATATTACAGAGGTGGAACTAGTAAGCTGTCACAGTGAGGCCGTTGCCAGTTTTTTTTTTTAGTCTGGTCCAGACACGCTGTTTAATTAAAGAAGGTACTAAATTCAGGGATTCAGTATTGGGGATCTAATTATAGATCATAATGACGTGTGGACCTTCACCGTGCCTGACGCTAGAGTGAGTGATGCAGATCAGGACCCCGAGCCTGCGGCCTCTAGTCTGAGGACCTGTCTCCAAAGGAGTCTTCCTTACAGTTTTCTCTCAAACTCTACTCTTTCTGATCCAGGAAGGGCGCCAAGTCTTGTATACATAATTCTTGAAGATTTCCTTTGAAATTCATATCTTAGCAGTCTGTCTCATAACTCAATTTTATTTTTTTTACTTATTTTATTTTTTTTAAAGATTTTATTGATTTATTTGAGAGAGACCGAGTACAAGTGGGGGAGGGGCAAAGGGAGAGGGAGAAGTAGACTCCCCACTGAGCAGTGACCCCCCGATAGGGGACTTGATCCCAGGACCCTGGGATTATGACCTGAGCTGAAGGTGGACGCTTAACCGAGTGCCTTCATAACTCAATTTTATATTTGATATGTTTTGTACCTCGGTCTTTAGGTACAACTTGGTAGCAACTTCCAAGTTAACATTCTGGGATGTGTGGGTGGGGTTGAGGGGAGAGAGAAGCTTTAAATAGTTCTTATTTTCCTTTTTATCCTTATCTCTATTTTCTATAATAACCATATATTACTTTTATAATAAGAAAAATTCATATGAAGTGTCACTCTCATTCATTGATCTTTTTAGCTCCAAAATGCTCAATGAGAGGTAGACAAATTCATAATACCAATCACATACAGAAAGATTGCACACATAAGCAAAGCAAAACAATTTGGAGAAATATCTACCTATTTTAATTTTGAAATAATTTTAAATGTACAGGAAAGTTACAAGAATATTACAAAGAAGCCCCAGAAATCTTTTGTCCAGAGACCGTCTTTAAGTTTTCCATTATGGTAATAATGGTTTTTATAGCAAAAAATTCCTATTCAGAACAATGTGTTGCACCCAGTTGTCAAGGTCTCAGTCTATGTCACTCTCAAATGATTCCTCAGTATTTCCTTCACTCTCAAGAACTTGATATTTTTTAACACGATAAGCCAATCATTTTATAGAATGTCTATCAACCTGGATTTGTCCATTGTAGCCTCATGATTACAGCCAAGTTTTGCATTTTTGCAGAATATCACAGAAGTAATTCTCTGTTCTTCCCACTGTATTCTATCAGGAACATACTGTGGCTGTTTGTCCCAATACCAGTGGAGTTAATAGTAATCCCTTTATCAAGATGTACATGCTTTGTTTTTCTATTATAAAGTTGCTTTTCCACCTACTTAATAAATATTTGTGGGGAGACACCTTGAGATCACCTAAAATCTTTTTTTTTTTACTGGTCGACTCTTTTTTTCTGATTTTTAAATTTTATTTAAATTCCAGTTAGTTAACATATAGTGTAGTATTGGTTTCAGGAGTAGGATTTACTGATTCATCACTTACATGCAACACCCAGTGCTCATCCCAAGTGCCCTCCATAATGCCTGTCAGCAACCTAGGTCATCCACCCCACCTCCCCTCCAGTAATCTTCAGTTTGTTCTCTGTATTTAAGAATCTTTTATAGTTTGCCTCCTTCTCTGTTTTTTTTAAATTAATTAATTAATTTATTTATTTATTTAAGAGAGTGTGTGAGTAGGATAGGAGGAGCATAGAGAGTGGAAGAGAGAAAATCATAAGATGCCTGATGTGAGAGCTCAATCTCACAATCCTGAGATCATGACCTGAGCTGAAATCAAGAGTCAGATGCTTAACTGACTGAGCCACCCAGGTGAGCCTGTTCTTTGTTTTTTTGTTTTTTTTTTTAATTTTTAATTTAAATTCAATTTAGTTAACATATACTGTATTATTAGTTTCAGGGGTAGAATTTAGGGATTCATCAGTTGCATATAACACCCAGTGCTCATTACATCAAGTGCCCTCATTAATGCCCATCACCCAATTACCTCATCCCCCCACCCACCTCTCTCTTCCAACAACCCTCCCTTTGTTCCCTAGAGTTAAGAGTCTCTTTTGGTTTGCTTCTCTCTTTGTTTTTATCTGATTATATTTTTCCTTCCCTTCCTCTATGTTCATCTGTTTTGTTTCTTAAATTTCACATATAAGTGAAATCATATGATATTTGTCTTTCTCTGGTTGATTTATTTCACTTAGTTTAATACCCTCTAGTTCCATCCATGTCATTACAAATGGCAAGATTTCATTCTTCTTGATGACTGAGTAATATTCCATTGTATATACACACCACGTCTTTATCCGCTCATCTGTTGATGGAAATCTGGGCTCCTTCCATGTTTTGGCTATTGTGGACATTGCTGCTATAAACATTGAGGTGCATGTGCCCCTTTGAATCACTATTTTTGTATTCTCTGGATGAATACTTGGTAGTGCAATTGCTGGGTCATAGGGTAGTTCTATTTTTAATTTTTTGAGGAAACTCCATACTGTTTTCCAGAGTGGTTGCACCAGTTTTTATTCCTACCAACAGTTTAGGAGGATTCCCCTTTCTCTGCATCCTCACCAACATCTGTTATTTCCTGAGTTGTTAATTTTAGTCATTCTGACTGGTGTGAGGTGGTATCTCATCATAGTTTTGATTCGTATTTCCCTGATGCTGAGTGATGTTGAGCATCTTTTCATGTGTCTGTTGGCCATTTGTATGTCTTTTTTTGGAGAAATGTCTGATCATGCCTTCTGTCCATTTCTTGACTAGATTTTTTGTTTTTTGGGTGTTGAGTTTGATAAGTTCTTTATAGATTTTAGATACTAGCCCTTTATCTGATATGTCATTTGCAAATATCTTCTCCCATTCTGTCAGTTGCCTTTTAGTTTTGTTGTTTACTTTGCTGTGCAAAAGTTTTTTAACCTGATGAAGTCCCAATAGTTCATTTTTGCTTTTGTTTCCCTTGCCTCTGGAGACATGTCTAATAGTAAGAAGTTGCTGCAGCCAAGGTCAAAGAGATTGCTGCCTATTATCTTCTATAGGATTTTGATGGTTTCCTGTCTTATATTTAGGTGGAGATCAGGTAAAATCTTTGACCTTATCCTGCCCTCATCTATTAGTTTTAGCATCTATTGATAATAGCTGTGCAAATTAATTATTATGATGGTGATTGCCAAATTGTGATTTTCAATTTTGTCATTCATTCTACATTTATTAGTTGGTATTCTACTCTAAAGAGGAACTTATTATTCTCCCAATTATTTACTCATATATTTATTTATACCCATGGTCCTTTGAATCCTTATTTTAATAAATGGGTTATAATTCTTTGCTGTTACTATTTATTGTGATGTTCAAGTTATCCCAGATTTGGCTTGTAACAGCCTTTTCAAATGGTTTCTGAGTCTGTTTGACACGTCTCTATTACTTTTTGCACATGTTCTGGGATCATCTTGTTCTTTCCCTGTTCAAGTCCTAGAATTAGCTACTTTTTTCCAAGCACTTTGGTTCTACTTAGTGGAGAGTGATATTTAGAAGTGCAAGTCTGGCTGATAGGTGTGCTTATTGCTCCTGAGATATCATTGCTCCCACATCCTTTCAGTGGACAGCATTAGAAAAAATATATACGTATACACACACACATGTCTATCTTATTTATTTCTATCTATCTATATCACAAAACATGAATTCACACTTAATGTCTCCCATTCCAGCTCAGCACCACAGGATATATTCCAGCTTTCCTTCTTTCTCTATTTGTACCTTTCTTCCCTGGCACTGCGAAATATTGCTGCCATCATCCTCATCATACTTACTTACTTTTTTAATCTCTCTGAGTATCACTCTCTTGACCTCACTAGGCAGCAGCCCCATGTGGCCACCCTCTTTGTGTGGACCCTGAGACACCCTTCTCACTCAGAACCCTTCTTGTATGGACTCCTATTTCTGCTGGGCTGGTTTCTTGTCCTCTGGGATCCTCATGTGGGCCCTGGCCATCTCTTGGCTGCCAACAGGGAGAGAAGGAAAAAAGAAAAAAGAAAAGAAGAAAGAAAGGAAGGAATCTGAAGAAATACCCACAGTGTTAATGATATAAAGGAAAGCCATTTATATAGTCATTGTCTTTTTTGGAAACTCAAGTTATAGATTGTGTTGTTCTATAGCCATTATTAAGGAAGTGTTGCATTGAGGCCTAAAAGAAAAGTTAAATAGTTTCTAATCAAATTCTCTCCTGTAACACATATGAAATAGATATCCTGAGAAGATAAATTACTTGGAAAGGTCACATAACTAATTAGAAGCCTTAATCTAAACAAGAAGTCAAGATACCTGAGTCCCTGGAAGGTTCTGTCTTTGCTAGATTATTCCGAGGCTATTAGAAAATGGTTTATTTATTTTTTTAAAGTATCAACTATAGTTTCCATATTACAGTGGAAATTTGTTTTTTTTGTTTTCTTGGTATACCATTTTTTCCTTTTGGGAGATATCTCATTGCCACCATTAGTTTCCTCTCAGCCATCACCAAGTGTGGGACTAATGCTACTCTCTGGCTCCAGGAGTGGGCACGGCCTTGGGCCTGTCTGATAAGAGTCACTGGGGGGCATTCATGGAGCCCCCATGAGGGAGGTTCTCTCTACTGGGATTGTTAAGTTGATAGGAGGTAAATCTGCCACTCTGCCACTGTGTGGAAAAATAGAGACCAAAGATGGACTTGGTTACAATTTAGGAAAAGGCTGTCTATTAATGCAGCCAAGAGATGAAGAGCACTTCCTGATGACATCCTTAATCCCTGGAGCAGTTTGTGCTTGAAACCATGTGATATCCCTAAACTTCGATGTTGCATAATCCAGTAAATTCTTTTGTTTGCTTAAGGCAATTTGAATTGGGCTTCTGTTACTTGAAACCTAAAGAGTAACATGCTCCCAGTTAACATCTCTGTTTCTAAAAGTGGGAAGCAGTAAAACAGAGCTGAGTTTATCTTCCGTTGACTTGATGTCAAAGAGTTCTTCCTTAATACTTTGGTACAGGATAGGAGGAGGCAATGAGAAGTATTTGCTGAATGCCTGGCTTGTTAGGAAGAAAACCAGACCCTTTTGCTTAATTATATAACCACCGTTTCACCCAGGTGAAGTTTCTAAGTGGTGAAGATTATTACTTCACAAAATAGATCCTTAGTGGTAAACCACACCATCTTGCAGCAAATAGAAAACTTTATCTTTGCTTTTAGTAATTAGCCTCCCTGAAGAGATGATTCCTACTGTGGAGCAATGGTGGTTCATTTACCTCAGCTTAAAAATAGAAACGTTTATACATCAGCTTGGTTCTGTTTTCTCTGAAGAACACTAATATAATAGCACACACTTTTTTTCTCATAAAACTCTTACCAGGCCTCCTAAAATTAAGTGATAATGTTTCTGCTTCTTTGTGTCCTCCTGAACTTCAGGAAAGACTTGCCCACTATACAGAGGAAGAGAAGGGTCAAAGGTGCTCAAGAAATCCACTATTTAAATAGTCAGCTGCTAAATAATTGAGACGTTAGTAATAGTACATTTCTGAATATCTGAGCAAATTGAAATAAGACAGTAGAAGGAATTGATTAAGGCCAAGGGAAGACAAAGAGTTTATGTTGACAATTTTATGTAAAACTATGCGTTCAATATTATAAATTATAATATATAAATTTATAATAAATATAAATTATAATATTTTAAAAATATCTCAACTGTGCTTATTAGAATCTTTCGTATTTGCCTAATTATTAAAATTTTTTGGTAGTTCTAATACATATTTGTCTTACTGCTGTTTGAATATACTGCTAGCAACCTGGCTCCAATGTTTATGAGCAGGTTAAATGACAGTCTTCCCTTTGAACATGCCAGCAGTGTGATGCTTTCCCTGACAGAGCTGTGCTCACATATGACTTGCTTTTCTAGGTTATGTTGTCCTTTGAAATTCTTCCCGTGGAGTTTCCTGTGGCAATCCTAGAACACCACAGCTCTTCTCACTGTCAGATCCAGAAACGTTGGAGAAGAGTTGCAATTGTTTGATAATAAAAGATACACAAATTGAAGGAGATTAATACATATGTTGCTCAAGTAGATCCTAATTCAACATTCTGCCATCTGGGTCAATTAGTCTTAATCACACTCGCTAAAGGAGTTTGAGATTAAGATCTTGTCCAAAGTAAAGTTATGAATTGGTACAGAGAAGCAAACATCCTTCTAATATGGAAATGTTTACTACTGAACTTTCACTCAAAAAAATTAATCCCCACCTACACTTTTCTTCCCTTTAACATGACTAGAGATTTTGGTGACTATCGAGTGCCTTCTGCACCTGCACCTTACAGATTTTTGGATGCCAAGATAAAATGCAAATCAATTGCAAAGTGAAACTCCAAATCTTGCCAAAAAAGGATTACATGCAGCATTGAATACAATGTTGAAGAATTCCTCAACCCCTTTATTGCAAAAAGAACATCAGGCACGATTAAACCCATTAGCAATAGAAGATAGCAAAAATCTATGAAGAGACTAGAGTAATCGGAACTTCAAAAGAGATTGATTTGAATACATTTTGAATATCAAAGGATGAAGAAACATACATTAGGTCCCCCCTTACCTGTAGCAACCATAGTCCGGAAGCACGTGATCCTCCTTTTCACATATTGTCAAAAGATTGATAGTAGCCTAGCACTTTATCACAGTACCTACATGGTTACCTCACTTCATCTCATCATGTAGGCATTTTATTTTCTCACATTATCACAAGAAGGTGGAGAGTACAGTACGATAAAATATTTTGAGAGACCACAATTGTGTAACTTTTATTACAGTGTATTGTTGTAATGACTCTATTTTATTACTAGTTATTGTTAATCTCATACTGTGCCTAATTTATAAATAAATTTTATAAATAATAAATAATTTATAAATAAATAAATAAATGTCATAGGTATATATGAATAGGAAAAGAGAGTATATATAGGGTTTGGTAGCATCCGTGGTTTCAGATATCCATTGGTGGCCTTGAAACATATCCCACGTGGATAAAGAGGGAGACTACTGTGCCAGCACTCAAATATTTCTACAAAAATGAGACATGCTGCCTGATCAAATGTGAAGGATGTAATACAGTGATCTCTTGGAATTTTGTTGGAAAAATGCTACCAAAAAATACCCAAATTCAAATAGTACTTTGACTCATATTTTTTACTTGTTTTCCTCCTCTTTTGTTTGATTACAAGTGGAAAAGGTTAAGTTAATGATGCTTTTTGACATACCATTATTATTATATGCTCATGACATACCATTATTATTATTCTATTAGGTCCCTCTCTTGTTCTGTCTGTCAGCTATCTATCTATTCATCTCTCATCTATCTCATCTATTCTGTTTTTACCCCATTTCCTAATCCTGTTCAGCAACCTCCCATATGAACTCTAACATATTTATTGTGTATCCAAGTAATGTCATCCTTTGACCCTTGGCTCTTGACTTTTAGACTCCACATTAGAGAGACCTGAATATCACAAAAACAAATTTATCTAATAACACCCAGGAGCCTGAATCACTAGGAATCCAGTATTCAGAGATACAGCATAACTTGTCTCTCTCAGCATTCACACTCCTGAATAACACCACTTACTACGCCAGGGAGAACTTCTGTGTCTTTTGCCTGTATCCTTTGTGGGGAAATACACAGAGAGTTTGTGAACTGTGCTGTTGCCAGCATCAGGACAATGTCTGCAGTTCAGGAAGGGTTTGAGCAGTGCAAACACTTAGGTAAGAGAAAAGACAAATTACTTTGCCAGATCCTTGCTCTCAGATAGTATGAATGTCACAGATTATGGACCGATGAAATATCATTTTAAGTGTTAAGTATTTTCTTGGCTTCTCTTTGGGCACATTTCTTGCTTCTCTTTGTGTTCAAGTTGTGTGGTTAAAGGAGGATTTGTGAATTAGTGTGTTATTTGCCACAGTTACACATGGCAGCGAAGGAATAGTCTGTAATTCAATAATAACTCAACCAAACAATTATTGTACCATGAAAGAACACCAAGCCATGTGCAGTGATAGTGAAGTTCGATCTCATCACTGATATTTTGTCAGCTTCTCTCTCTCTCTATATATATGTTTTACACATATATTTTACATGTATATATATACATATATGTATATATACACATATATATTTGTAAATATACTATATGCTTGTAAATATACATATGCTATTACATTTTATCATTAAAAAGGTATGTTTGCTACAGTACAAGCAGAAAACATTTATTTAAGAATATGTCAACTTGATTTGTAACTCTTGAATCTTTAGATATATGCAGACTTTTATTTGCATTCTTGTTCCAGGCCCTACAAATTCTGTATGTGGACTTGATACATTTGTTTGTTAGTTTTTGCTAAATACGTATGCCTATTTTATGTGCATTTTTAAAGAAAAATTGTAGAAATGCTATTATCTGGTAGACTTCATCTCATTCTTTCTTTTTTTTAAACTTGGCTTCTTGATGTAAGATCTATTTGTGTAACTGTGTAAATAGCACGATCTTTCTAAATATTGTGTAATATTCTTTACTGTGCATCTGTCACACTGTATTTATCAGTTCCCATCAGTTCCCATTGTATTTATCAGTTCCCATGAAAGTCAAATGTCTTTGACTTGCTTTTATGACAATGCTGTGATGAGCATCCTTGAATATGTTTCCTACAGATTTGTGGGATTGTCAGATTTCTCTCCAGAGAGACTGTACCAGTTTGCATTCCTGTCAGTAGAGCATGGGGATTCCTCTAGCCGTATATCCCTGCCAAAACGTGGCATTATCCTGCTAGCTAATTTTTGACAATATAATGCATATAAAGTGAAAATCACTGTTGTTTAAATTTTAATTTCTCCAACGGCTGATAAGTTTGGTTTCTTCTGTGAGTTTCCTGTTCATAACTTAAGTCTTGTCTTTTTTTTTTTTTGGAGGGGGATTTTTAATCTATTTAACATATTAGATCCTAGTAGATTTCACATATTTCTTTCAATCTACCACTCATTTGCTTACTTTATTGACATTGTTATTTGTTGGAAATACATCTTTACTTTTGATCTAATCGAATGAATCAAATTTAACCTTATGGTTTGTGCTACTGGGATTTTATATAGGAAGTTCTTTCTCTTGTTCATAAAGATACTCTCCTACATCAGCCTCTCTAATGCATATCATTTTAACATTCATTCTTGGATCTATAATTCATCTGTGATCCCATGATGCTTATGATGTTAGATCTTCAATCCATACATTGGCATACTTTTCCACTGGCATCCACTGCAACAGTCCTTACCTTCTCCATTGATTCATGGTATCTTTTCAACATATGTTAAATTCCCCTATATACAATATCTAATTTTGAGTTGTCTATTCTGATACATCATTTCATTTTCTCTTCTTGTGTTATAGTATCATCATAATACATTGTAATATCTGGCAAGGAGGTCCTCCCCTTTGCTCTTCTTTTCAAAGTTGCTTTAGTTATTTGTGGCCATTTATTTTTTCATATCAATGTTAGAATTACTCATCGAGTTTCTTACATTGAATGACTTCATTTATCACTACAATTGAGAAGTTACATTATATATTTAGAAATTATATATTTTCTCTCTTTCTAAGATCCTATTTTCAAGATACTGGTTTCTCCACTTCTGTCCTCCATATCTCTTAGATTTTCTTTGATATTTTTCTTTCTTTATTTTTAAGAGATTTTATTTTTAAGTAATCTCTTACCCAATGTGGGGCTTGAACTCACAACCCTGAGATCAAGAGTCACACGCTCCACCAACTGAGCCAGCCAGGAATCCCTTCTATATTTTTAGTCCCTTTACATTTTTCTGATAGTTTCTGGGAGAAGTTCCTTCATTTTACCTCCCAGTTCATTGAGTTATTCATTAGTAGTATCTATCTTATTTATCCAACTTATTGTGTTTTAGTTCAATATTTCTTCAACCTCTATGACTTCTTTTACTGGTTCTTATTAATGTTATACTCTTGTGTGTCATTAAAGATAATTATTATACTTACTTTAAATTCTTCTTCAAGTGGTAGATTCTTTTCATTTTGATTTCTTTCTTTTACACTGGTAGTATTCCTTACAAGTTAGTTATGAAGGCAGTTCCTAGTATTTCCATGGAGATATCAGTTACCTGTCACATAGAAACATGTATTTAGAAGAACTCTGACCTTAGGCAATTTCAAATGAACAAATCATTTCAGGGAAGATAAGTAGAATGTGAACAATAAATCAGGCCAGTGTGATGGAATGGATGTGGGAATGTTAGGTATGTTGGCATTGACTGTTTGGTAAGGGAAGGTCTTTCTGAGGTTATAGCTGAGCTGAGAGTGGACTAAGAAAGAACAGCAATGAGCAGATCTGGGACGTGAGCATTCTAGGTAGACACATATGTAGACACTTTGTGGACAAATAAACTTGGTGTATACTTGAAGAACAGACATGAGACCAAAGTCATTAGAACAGAATGACACCATGCTGGAGTGATACCGGATGAAAACAGAGAGCTCTCTTTGGCTTAGATTATACAGGGCAGTGCAGGCCACACTTCAGGAGTTTGTGTTTTATTCCAAATGAGATGAGAAGCTTTCTTAGGTTCTAAATAAGGAATAAAATTATCTCATTTGCTCCCCTTGCCCAATATTTTATTATGATAATTTTAAGCATACAACAAAGTTGAAAAAATTTTACGTTGAATACCTGTATGTCCATAGATTCTACTATTAACATTTTTCCAAACTTGTTTTATCACATACTTATTTACTTGTCCATCCATTAATCTATCAGATTTTTAAATATATTTTATAATAACTTACAGACCCCAGTACATTACCTCTAATTAATTTGGTGTGTATATCATTACTTAGAGTTTTGGCCCTTTTTATTTGGATGAAAAATTTACATAAAATGAAATGCACAGCTTGCTGACTTTTTAAAAAATTTAAATTCAAAGTTAGTTATCATTTAGTGTATTATTAGTTCTGGGGTAGAATTTAGGGTTTCATCAGTTGCATACAAAACCCAGTTCTCACTACATGGAGTGCTCTCATTAATGCCCATCACCGAGTTACCTCATCCCCCCACCCACCTCTCCTCCAACAACCCTCACTTTGTTCCCTAGAGTTAAGGGTCTCTTAACAGAGCCTTCCTCTCTGTTTTTATCTTATTTTATTTTTCCTTCCCTTCCTCTATGTTCATCTGTTTTGTTTCTTAAATTCCACATATGAGTGAAATCATATGGTATTTGTCTTTCTCTGATTGAATTATTCCACTTAGCATAATACCCTCTAGTTCCATCTATGTTGTTGCAAATGGAAAGATTTCATTCATTTTTTTTTTTAAGATTTTATTTATTTATTTGACAGAGAGAGACAGCTAGAGAGGGTACCCAAGCAAGGGTAGTGTGTGAGAGAGAAGCAAGGTCTCTGCTGTGGGGCTTGATCCCAGGACTCTGGGATCATGACCTGAGCCGAAGGCAGATGCTTAACAACTGAGCCACCCAAGTACCCCAAGATTTCATTCTTTTTGAAGGTTGAGTAATGTTCCATTATATTTATCTATCTATAGATAGATAAATATAATGGAACATTACTATTGGAACATTATATGTTCCAATAGTAATAATGTTCCATAAATGGAACATTATTTATCTATCTATCTATCTATCTATCTATCTATTTATTTATCTATCTATCTATAGATAGATAGATAAATAGATAGATAGATAGATAGATAGATAGATAGATAGATAGATATCTCCATATCTTCATTATCCATTCATCTGTTGATGGACATCTGGGCTCCTTCCATCTTTTGGCTATTGTGGACATTGCTGCTATAAACATTGAGGTGCATGTGCCCCTTTGAATCACTATTTTTGTATTCTCTGGATAAATATTTGATAGTGCAAGTATTGCTGGGTCATAGGGTAGTTCTATTTTTAACTTTTTGAGGAAATTCCATACTGTTTTCCAGAGTGGTTGCACCAGTTTGTATTCCCACCAACAGTGTAGAAGGTTCTCCTTTCTCTGTATCCTTGCCAACATCTGTTATTTTCTGAGTTAATTTTAGCCATTCTGACTGGTGTCAGGTGGTATCTCATCATGGCTTTGATTTATATTTCCCTGATGTCGAGCATCTTTTCATGTGTGTTAGCCATATGTATGCCTTTTTTGGAGACATGTCTGATCATGTCTTCTGTCCATTTCTTGACTAGATTTTTTGTGTTTTGGGTCTTGAATTTGATAAGTTCTTTATAAATTTTGTATACTAGCCCTTTACTGATATGTCGTTTGCAAATATCTTTTCCCATTCTGTCGGTTGCCTTTTAGTTTTGTTGATTGCTTCTTTGCCGTGCAAAAGTTTTTTATCCTCATGAAATCCCGATAGATCATTTTTGTGACAAATTGCTGACTTTTGACAAATACTACCACCTGTGCAACTTGAACCCCTATTGAAATACAGATCATTATCATCACACCAAAAACCTTGTGCTCTTTACCAGTTAATGTTTATACACTCTGCTCCAGAGGTAGCTAGTGTGCTTACTTTCCCCCACCAAAGATTAATAAAGCCTGTTGTAGAACTTCCTATAAATATATTCATACAGTATGTGATCTTTTGTGTAAGATGTCTTTCATTCAACATGTTTTCTTTGAAATTCATCCATGTTGTTGGATGTAACAGTAACTTGTTCCTTTTTATTGTGGACCAGTGTCCAGTATATAAATATTTGACAGTTTATTCATTTTATTGATGGACTTTTGGGCTGTCTATGGTGCTCAGCAATTATGAATAAAGCCGTGATGAGATTCTTGTACAAATCTTCTTATAAACATGTACTTTCATTTCTCTTGGACAAATCCCTGGGAGTGCAATTGGTGGGTCATAGAATAGGTCTATTTCATTTTACAAGAAATGAGCAGACCTTTTTGAATTGCTCATGCCATTCTCATTGAGTTTTAAAAATGATCATTTTGATTACAGTATGGGGAGGACTGGAAAAGGATGGGAACAGAAACTGGGAAGTCAGTATTTCGTCCTAGCCTAAAGCCAGAATATATGTGTAGGTTTCACCCAGAATTTTTGTAAAATATTTGTATGATTTTTAATTGCTAGTAAAGCTGATATTTAACTCAGACTGTGATAACAAACCACTGGGCCAGTTTCAACTGTGTACTTTGGAGATCTGAAAAGAATTTAAAGCTCCATTTCTACCTAGAGGAAAGAACATTTCATTTGAGGGAAGGCAATACTTGTAAATCATGCAAGGAAAATATTTCAGTGAGGCTGTGTGGTGCTGTCCATGTGAGTGATGAGGTGTCAAATAAAGCTGTATTAGTTTAGTTTCTTTTTTTTTTAGTCACAAGGCTCATATATTTTTTTCTCTTTTATTGTAGAATAAAATACAGATCCAGAAAACCTCACAAAAGAATTGTATGGCTTCAGATTGTTACAAGTGGAACACTCTTTTAACTACTACTTAGGCCAAAATGTAAAACTTTGCTGGCCATTCCAGAAGCCCACCCAGGTGACCTGTTCCAATACACCCACTCTTTTCTCCAAAGGTGATCACTATCTTGGCTTTTGCGGTAATCACTTTCTTCCTTAGAATTTATCACATGAATATGCTTTTTTTAGATACTATAGTTGATTTTGCCTATATAAAAAAATTTGGTATGTCTTTTATATTTCTTTTATTCTCCAGGCTTATCCTCCATCACATTCTTTGCCTTACGGTTTATCTGTTGAAGAGCGTAGGCCATCTTACATAAAGTATCTTACACTCTGGACTTTTCTTATTGCATCCTGATGGTGAAGTTCAGTATCTTTTATCTTTTCTGTTTCCTAAACATTGGCAGCTGGATCCAGGAGCTGGATCAGTCTCAGATTTTATTCCATTGACCCATATGTTTGGCTCCTTTACTTTATTTGATGTTAGCAGACGTTAACACTCATTGTCTCAAATTTTTCATTCATTGAGGGTTGTAAAAGGGTAATACTCTAATTCTATCATGGTTTGCAATTATTAGCTAAAATACTTTTATGAAGAGATGCTTCCTTCCATTACTACTAGGTTATTTACTCATACAATGTATATAGGAAAGGTAGCATAAACTTTTGATTCATGCCCTGTTTTTAAGTAAAGAATTGGAATTGGTTCCATGTCATCTTCTGTAGGTGGATAATTAATTTTATATATGTATAGGGGGAGGGAATTTGAAAAAGGTTTTGAAAAATTCTCTTACCTACAATTCTAGCGATTGTGCTAGTATTAAAAAAAATGGCTGTTTTTGCCAAGATAAATATCATGAGTGTGTGTGTCACAGGAGAAACAAACTAGTACAATAAAAATGTTGATGAATTATGGTACTTTGGCTAATATAACTAGCGCCCCTCACTTTCCACATAGTAATTTTTCTGTAAAGCGAGACAAATTACCAATGTTTGTCTGCCCTATGACATAATACATTGTATTAAATCACTATCCTTATGGAAGTTTCTGTCCTTATGTTTATATAAGAAATTATAAGTAACCATTTCCTTTACTTCATAAATTCCTTGGCAGTAAAATATTGCAAGAGAAAGGAAAGTTAAAAATCATAGTTACCTCATTAAGAGTTAATATGTGAGGATCTAAAGTTGACTAGACTCTCATAACCTCACTTCATTTCTTTTGTTCAGGAAGTAGAATAACTTCACCTCCAAAAAATAAAAAAGAGGAGATGTACTTCCATGCAAGGTTGTCCTGGTGGCCAGACACTTTGGAGCATGCGATCATAGCTGTAACCTGGGCATAGTGGTTGTGGATCCCATTCAGGCTGAGTAACTCCTCTGCACCAGCACGTCCCTGCCCCACTTCTTTAAAAAGGAGCAGCCATAAGAAAGTTTTGTTCACTCTCTTGTGTTGAAAAGGGGATCGAGTAAGCACTGTAAATTTTTTCAAGTCCTAGGTAGAATTGGGAACATTCCTAAGTCTAAAATATCTTGTCTCCAGGAATTTTTCAGCTAATATCTTCTCCTTAGGTGGGGATTGTTGAAATTTAAAATCTATATTTCCTATGCAATAATATCCATTTATTTATTTATTATTTATTTATTACATAAATCCATTTATTTATATTATTTATTTATTATTTATCAGATATCCATCACGTTCCAAGAGTTTGCATTACCCCACCTCGCTTTTTTAAAATTAATTAATTTATTTGAGAGAAAGAGCATGTGAGCACAGGGGGAGGGGCAGAGGGAGAGGAAGAGAGAGAATCCTAAAGCGGACTCCCCGCTATATGTGGAGCCCACTTGAAGCTTGATCTCAAGACCCTGAGATCATGACCTGAGCCGAAATCAAGAATTGGTCACTTAATGGACTGAGCCACCCAGGCACTGCATATCCCACTTTGCTTTTATGAGAGATCTACATTAGTCCCTGTTTTTGCTAAAAGAAATCCAAAGAGGATTTCATTTTTAAGAAAAACACCATTACTGTGCTAGTGTAGATCTATCATAAAAGTGAAATAGACTAACATGAATTTTTTGGAAATTTTGGAAATTGGGTGATACTCTTCATTTTAGGTCACTTTGGCTTACAAACGTTTTCGCAGGAAGGCTCTGTTTTCGGGTAGCGGGGGAAACCTGTATTATGAAATCTGCTTGGCGCCCTAACCCAGTCCTAGATTCCATTTCTCAAACACCTCCCATTCTCTTGGTTATGAAGACTTCTAGGAGTCACTTTCATAGTTGCTAGCATCTTAAATTCCCCTCCTCCTTAAAAACACACACACACACACACACTCACACACACACACACACACACACACACAAAACTAGAGCTATTCTCAGCAACGTTAGGAATCACTTTCTGTAAATAATCTGTGAATTGTGTATGAAAGTTCAGCGCTGACGTTCTTTGTCATTTTAGAGCTAAAACGGTTCTGTCTCTAATTTTGGCTTTGTTTTGATTATGTAATTTATCTCCTAAAGACAGCACCCTACTTAGTGAAGTTAAGGTATAAGCCTACGAAATGGATAAAAAATCATTACCGCTTAATGCAGAAGATTAATTAGTGCTGCCATTATGAACCATGATTCAGCAGCTACTGATTCTTTTTGAGCTGATTTTAGCCAGTGTCTACTGCCTGAGTTTTGAATCCAAGTCTTTTCACTGGTTGTTTGAATTATTTATCACTGAAGCTGCTATCTGTAAGTAGGTTGATTGATCCAATTTAACTAGCAATCAATCTGTGCTACCTGAGGAGATACAAAGGTGGATAAAACACACTCCCATTCTAGAGGAACATACATCTAAAGCAGCGCTACCCAAAGTGTGGGTCATGGACCAGTCCCAGTCCACACTGGTTTCTTACCCAGTCTATTATGAAATATGTATAGGGATTGAGAGTAATGTCTAAGAAATCCTATAGCAATTTAACAGAGTCATTTATGTGTGTTGATTTTATTCTGCTAGCCATTTATTTTCATTGTATTTTTAAAAAGTATTGATCTGAGACAGACTGAAAACTAAAAAAAAATTTTATCCTATGCTGCTGATGATTTGAGAGGCACCTGTTAAAAGTATGTCAGACAGGGGCGCCTGGGTGGCTCAGTGGGTTGGGTGGCTCAGTGGGTTAGGTGTCTGCCTTTGGCTCAGGTCATGATCTCGGGGTCCCTGCTCCTGGTTCTCCCTCTCCCTCTACTCTCCCCCCCCACTGTTCATGCCCTCTCTCTTCCAAATAAATAAATAAAATCTTTTTAAAAAGTGTGTCAGATATGTAAACAAATAGCTACAGGTAATCAAAAGGTAATCAAGAACTATAACTGATAACTAAGTTTTTTGTCATCATATTAATCTTTGATTTCAGTATTTTCTTCACATCATAAGTGGTTTTCTTTTTCTCTTTTATTATTTTTTAATTGGGAAGTGATTCATAAAGAGTAAAATCAACCCCTTTAAAATGTACAATTCAAGGTGCCTCGTTAGCGCAGTAGGTAGCGCGTCAGTCTCATAAAATGTACAATTCAATAGTTTTTAGTATATTCACAACTGTGCACTCTACACCACTACCTAATTTCAGAACATTTTCATCGCCCTGAAAAGAAACCCCAAACCCATAAGCAGTCACTCTTCATTTCCCCATCCTCCCAAGCCTTGGCAAACACTAATCTACTTTCTGAATGTATGGATTTGCCTATTCTGGGCATTTCCTATAAATAGCATCCTATAATACATGACCTTTTGTGTCTGGCTTTTTTCACTTAGTGTAATGCTTTCAAGGTTCATCCATGTTTTGGCGGATATCAATAATTCATTCCTCTTTGCGGCTGAACAGTATTCTATTGTATTGATATGTCACATATTGTTTATCCATTCAACCGTTGATGAATATTTGAGTTGTTTCCACTTTTTGGCTGTTTTGAATAACTCTATTATGAACATTCATGTGCACATTTTTCTGAAAACATATGTTTTCAGTTCTCTTGGGCACATACATAGGAATTGCTGGATCATACGGTAGCTATGTTTAATCTTTTGAGAAACTGTCAAACTGTTTTCCAAAGTGGCTGCACTATTTTACACTCCCACCAGCAACGTATGAGGGTTCTGATACATTTGTTATTATTCATCTTTCTATAATAGCCATCCTAGTGGGTATGAAGTATCTCATTTTAGTTTTAGTTTGCATTTCCCTAATGACGAATGACGTTAAACACCTTTTCATGTACTTGTTGGCCATTTATAGGTCTTCTTGGATAAATGCATATTCAAATTCTTTGCCTTTTTTTTATTGAATTCTTTGTCTTTTTATTGTTGACTCATAACAGTTTTTTATATAGTCTGGATTCTAGACTCTTATCAGATACATGATTTGCAGCTGTATTTTTCTCATTCTATGGGTTGTCTTTTCATTTTCTGGACAGTGTTTTTGAAACACAAATGTTTTTCATTTTGAAATTCAAATTTGTCTATTTTTCCTTTCATTACCTGTGCTTTAATAGTCAAATCTAAAAAACTATTGTCTAATCCATTGCCACAAAGATTTGCACCCATGTTTTTCTAAGCATTTTATAATCTTAACTCTAACATTTAGGTATTTTATCCATTTAGAATTAATTTTTGTATATGATATGAGTTAAGGGTCCAACTCCATTCTTTGCATGTGGCCAACCAATTGTCATGGCATTATTTGTTGAAAAGTCTAGTCATTCTTAATTGAATTGCCATGGCATTTTTGTAGAACATCAATTGCCCATGTTTGTATGGGTTTATTTTTGGACTTTTAAGCTATTCCACTGATGCATATGTTTATCTTTATGCCAGTACCACACAGATTTGATTGCGATAGCCTTGTAGTAAGTTTTGAAGTTGGGAAGTGTGAATCATGCAAGCTTGTTCTTCATTTTCATGACTGTTCTGGTTAGTCT
The DNA here is from genome assembly GCA_028534135.1 of Potos flavus. Lineage (NCBI taxonomy): Eukaryota > Metazoa > Chordata > Mammalia > Carnivora > Procyonidae > Potos > Potos flavus. The sequence goes on from CM052899.1 coordinate 102,419,610, forward strand.
TTGTTTCTTGCATTCCATATGAATTATGGGATCAGCTTGTCAATTAAAAAAAAAAGTCTGCTGGAATTTTGGTAGAGCTTCAGTGAATCTATAGGTCATTTTGGAGAGTACTGTCATTTTAATAATATTAAAATTTCTGACCTATAGATATGGGATGCCTTTCCATTTCTTTAGTTCATTTCAATGATGTTTTGTAGTTTTTAGTGTATGAGTCTTGCACCTCTTTTAATTTATTTCTAAATATTTTATTCATTTTGATGCTATTTTAAATGAAATGGTTTTCTTAGGGGCACCTAGCTGGCTCAGTTGGAAGAGCATGTGACTTTTGATCTCAGGGTCATGATTTTGAGCCCCACTTTGGATGTAAAGATTACTTAAAGAAATAAAACTTAAAAAAAAAAAGAAATGGTTTTCTTAATTTTATTTTCAGATTGTTCATTGCTAATTATAGGAAAGCAATTGAATTTTGTATGTTGATATTTTATCCTATAACTTTGCTGAACTCATCTACTTGTTCTAATATTTGTATACATATATTTCTATATACAAGACTGTGTCATCTGTGAGTGGTTTTACTTCCTTTTCAATTTGGATATTTTAAATTTCTTTTCATGCTTAATTGCATTAGCTAGAACCTCTAATGCAATGTTGAACAGAACTGGTGTGAGCAGACATCCCTGTCTTGTTACTAATCTTAGTGGTGACTTTTCTGTTTCAATCAGAGATATATAAAATGTGGGCTGTATTTTCACTTGTTTTCAGCCCAATCCCTCCTATGAAGGTTCACTTTATCATTTTTTAGGCTATTCGTAATCTTAACACTTGAAGATCTTAAAGAGTAATCCTTCATTTTGTGTAAAGTATAAATAAATCTAGACTAGGATATTAAAAATTATAGTATATACAATAATCTTTTAAAAATATGGAAGATAATACATAGAATGCTAGACTAAAGAGCTAGTTCTCTTATAATTTATCATTCACTCTAAGTTTTATTATCGTTACTGTAATGAACCACTGTGATCTGAATAAATTTCAGGACATATTTCAAAGGTGAAGTGGGAGGGAGGGAAAAGGTAGTTTTTAGTTGTTCAGGACTCATTTATTGAGCAAGTAGAGTTTAGAATCATGGGATTTCAAGGTTGGTATTGCAAGTCCACCAAGTTCAACCTTCTTCCAATGCTTGAATTCCCTTTACACTTAGCTCTTCTAAGTATGTACGTAACCTGTGGTTCAAACCCTCTGGTGAGAAGAAACTTTATTACCCATTCCACCTTGAGCTCTTCAAACATTTATTGTTTCAATGACTTAAACTTTTTTCTCATTAAAACCTTCTGCAGAGAGTGGTAAAGCAAGTGAAATGAGACAAGATTATTACTATCAGTAGTACAGTTAGCTAGAAAGTTAAAATGAATTGCTTCCATGTAATTTAAGAATAATAAATATCAATTTTCTTTTTACTTAGAAAATGAAATTTGATGGAAAGTTAAATATCAAAAATAAGCCGAATAACATTTCTTTAAATTTATAGTCAAATTTCAGCTCTTAGGTCATATGATCATCATGTGTATAATAGGAGAAATCCATCAATTAAACATGTTTATTGAGGACCTCTGTTGTAGGTGCTGTGGATGGTGAACAACACCTTGAGACTCTGCCTTTTAATGGGCTTATAATGTCTTTGAACAGGTAAGATAAAAAGAGAAAAAATAACTGGAAATAGGAGGACAATGACAGTTTGGCCAGTGAAGGGTTGAAAATAATAACTCTATTGGGAGAACGAAAGGAAGGGTGAATTGGGAAAAATCGGAGGGGGAGACGAACCATGAGAGACTGTGGACTCTGATAAACAAACTGAGGGTTTTGGAGGGGAGGGGGTGGGGGGGGTTGAGTGAGCCTGGTGGTGGGTATTGAGGAAGGCACATATTGCATGGAGCACTGGGTGTGGTACATGAACAATGAATCTTGGAACACTAAAAAAATAAAATAAAAGTTAAAAAAAATAATAATAACCCTAGGGCTTCTCAGGAAGGTGAGGTACTGAGAGGTCAGTGGGCTATGAGATGGAGGTTGGAGCGTCTGGAGACTGATGGAGGACAGGACTTACCTATGGAGGACAGTGGGTGGAGAGCCTGAAGGGTACCTTCAAAGATGGTATGATTGATAGTACTTAGAATGAGTGTGAGGATGAGAGGCCATTTCAGGCTGAAGGGTGTGAGCACAGCCACAGAGACAGGGCAGAAGAATGGCTGCAGGCAAGTCTGAGAGCTGCTGAAGGAAAGATTGAAAGATTGACAAGGTGAAAATGGGGCAGATGGTAGAGGGCCAGGCTAAGGAATGCAGGTTTTTGTCTTGCAAATGTTTGAGAATTAAAAAATGAGTTTGGATCGAGACATGTTGTGCTTCTGAAGCTCTAAAAGCCCAGAAGAACAAAGGAGACTGCGGTTATGTAGACTCTGATTATTTCAGAATTGAAATGAAAGTCCAACCTACATTGATCATGGTGGGAATAGGAGAGCAGGGCTGGATGTCAGTGAAGTTATACAAGAAAAATCAGAAGAATATTGCAACTTAAGAATCAAGGCGCAAAAACTCTCAAACTTTTTGATAATGATTATTATAAGACAGGCATTTATGTATTTCAAATATAAGTATGTATATGAATAATACATGTATATGTAAAATAGAAAGAGAAATGAAAATTCTAAGAAACAGTATTTACCTTTACTTTAAAGTGATTCTTGCCTTCACATTTCTATTTCATTAAAAGATAACCTAGTGTTAACCCACTCAATGGGTTGCTATCCCCAATTTGAATACTATGTCCCAAGGGGTAAGATTTAAAGGATACCGCAAAAGTATCTTCCCTTAAGATGTTTTACTGATGTTGCATTTCTAGCATTAGAAATGAGATTTTGGTTCTCTGTTAAAGGAAACATCTTTGGAAAGGGGCTAATTTTTGCCAATCTTGTACTTGAGAGTGAATGATTTGTTAATTTTTCTGGAAAACAAGTTGTGTGAGAGGGAAGAATAGAGAAAAACTGGAAGCTTGAAATGTGTGCTTGAAAGGGACCAAAGGTGAGAGAGGTTCTGAGAAAAATGTTACCTTTACCATTTTACCTAGAGGTTACTGCAATTCGTACAGAGTAAAAGTAATATTTCTTGTTAAGACAGGACCTTAGTAGTTCACTCTCTGAATGAGGAAGAAAGAATCTAGGAAGAAGGTTAAACCAGGATTGGCAAACAGGACAGTAACGCGTCATTTCTTAACTATGCAGATGAGGTATGAACCAGTACAGTTGGAAGATGGAAGACAGGAAAGAGAGTGGTCTGGAATTACCAGAAGAGGAAAGGAGAGAAATGTAGGGTTTATCTCTTTTATTTATTTATTTATTTGAGAAAGCGAGGCAGAGAGCAGGTGTGCTCCAGGAGGAGGGGGAAGGAAGAGGTGGGGCAGTGAGGAGGGGAGAAGCAGACTTCCCGCTGAGCAGGAAACTCAACATGGGGCTCGATCCCAGGACCCTGAGATTATGACCTGAGCCAAAGGCAGACGCCCCAGGGCTTACTTCTTTTAAGCAAGATGTGTCAATGGGCCTTAATAAAAGTGACTCTGGTCTTCAGGTTTAGGCAAGTTACCCAATCTGGGCCCTTTATTTATTTATTTATTTATTTTTGTTACCAAGACTTAACCCCACCGGAGTTATCTGTCCAAACAAATCAACAGCTGGAGAATTAGGAAAATTGGTTCAGAGGTCATCAATCTTTTTGTCAGGAGGACAGAAGAGTCAGGCTGCTGGTATGGTCCTAGTGGTTCTACAGATTGAAAATAAAATCATATTGGAAAAGGCACTTTGAGCGCATGTCTGAATTTGTGTGTCAAGAAAAGGCGTCTTGCTAACAAGCTTGAATTTTGCCATGTTGGTACGTTCTGCACTTCCAGGGTTTGTTGGGGCTGAGGGGTCACTCATTAGCAATGTAGGGTTATTTTGTAGCAGGCCTTTTTGTCAGTATGTAGAACTTGGCAGTTTCACCCTCAAAACTGAGGTGTTAATTTGTTACAAATAGCAGTCAGGGAGTGAAGTCAGATAATTTAAATGGCGCACAATGAATGCATTAAATTTTATTACAGTCTCTGTTATCAGTTGCGTGAGACTACTTTTCTCTGGAAGGACCAACACCCGCAGAAGAAAGATAAACTTTCTCTTATTTAATAAATAGAGGCATTATATATTATGTTGCAATTCAATCCTCAAGATTTCTACCTAAAAGTTTCTCTTAAAATTGGGAGTAATTTCTGTGGAACTGGAATAACCAGATGAGTTCATCTGTTTTCTCTTTATCAATTTACAGAGGAGTCAGATAAAAGGATATGGCCACATTGTTTTCTTCCCAGAATAACCATCACTCAAGTGCCCGAGAAGCCCAGCACAGAGTTCAAAGTCTTTATTTCTAGTCTCTGGTGAGAGTGTAAGAGGAAGAATGTGGGCCTGTTCTTACCTGCCTGAGATTGAAGAGGAAGGAAAGGGTGTGTATGACCACCCCCTCTCACCTCCAGTGACTTTGCCTTTAAAGCTTTGCATTCTGCACTGAGTCCCCACTTGCCCTAGACTGGCAGCAAGAGAATTTAGCTGGATGGTGGGATCAGGAATCCCCCTGAATGTTGTACCCTGAAAAAACTTTGCCATTTCTAGTAATTGTGTAAAATGACATACAACTAACGGATGGCTGTGACTCCTGTTCCTCGGCGCAAGTGCCCCCCACTCTCTACTTCCTCTCGAAGACAGAGGTAAATCCTATCTGAGCCACACTTGGGATGCTGCCAGACTGGGGCAGAGATGAGAGTCTGCAGAAGAACCAGTGGACCATGGCACTAGATCTGTAAGTTCTGAGTCTCTCTCGTTGAGAAGCAGGGAGTACCTGTTTGAGATCTTCAGTGAGTAACAGCACCTGTTTCCTCTGGCAGCACTCCTTCATCACTTCATTGATTCTGCAATGGACCATACTCTAATGGTTTTGCTGGGGGATCCGGTCTGTGAACATTCCCTCCTAGTTCTGTCTCACAAGGCCAAGTGTGAGAACCTCAAGGTCACAAACAAATCCGATGACCAGCTCAGAAGACTAATTCACTATTTATGGGAGGCTAGCATTTGCACATTTGATATGATTTCACAACCGTGCTAAATGACTAAGAACAGCATGGAACATGCAACGAGCCAACTGCTCAAGAATGACTTCGGGAGATTGCCTCTCCGTCTTCTGAAAGCTGTGGCTGAAGAGTCCTGATTTTTGTAACACATCCCTCTCCTTTCCTGAATTGTAATTGGATAAAACACTGGGCTGTATACCAGTGATTTCCAACCCACATGGTATGGTTATTCACAAAGGCAGGGTGAAATGAGAAAAGTCATAAAATGGAGTGGGTTGTTCATAAGGCCAAGTTTATTGCATTTGACAGAATTTCTCTCACTTTAAGATTATGCTTTTAGGGACACCTGGGTGGCTCAGTCAGTTAAGCGGCTGCCTTCGGCTCAGGTCATGATCCCAGGGTCCTGGGATCGAGTCCCACATCGGGCTCCTTGCTCTGTGGGGAGCCTGCTTCTCTCTCTGCATCTGCCTGCTTGTGCTCTCTCTTTCTGACAAATAAATAAATAAAACTTAAAAAAAAAAAAAAGATTATGCTTTTACATTTAGGTGATAAAATATCTTTCCTTCTAAAGGAATATTATGTGGAGTGAGTGTGGATATACTTGTATATGTATGTGTGCACACATGTATGTATTTAATGTACTTACTTGGCAAAGGAAAGTGAAAAAAAAAACCCTATCTCTTTCTGAGAAATTTTACTGGTCTCTGAACTTCCAAGATCTGGGAGCTGTTTTTTTGTATAGTGCTTTGTAGACTGGAAGGTAAAAGAGATGGAGTTCGTCTTAGCCTATTTCTTTAAAAAAATTGATTTATTTTAGAGCAGTTTTAAGTTTACAGAAAAATGAGTGAAAAGTACAGAGACTTTTTGTAAGCCCCATTCCGTTCCCTCAGTTTTCCCTTAAAAATACGTAATGTAGTATTCATTTGTTACTAATAAAAGGATATCATGAAATTTCAAAAAGTACAAGAAATATAATAAATAACTGTAAAAAAATGGTATTGATCATCTCACTCCAAAGATAGCACTAGTAACTCTTAGTGATATCTATACCCTTTTTTTTCTTAAATCTATATCTAGCTATATTTGGAAGCTATATCTATATCTACATATGCCTCAATTACTTTTTTTATAAGCTTGGGAATCATATATAGAGAGAGCTATATCATATAGAGAGAACTATATATACATATATAAGTTTTGTATCCTAGTCTTTTTACCACTTAACATGGAAACATTATGTGAATGTATTTTTAAATCTTTAAATTTTATTCTTTGGGAGATGATATTTAAAACTACACAGTGACTCACTGTATGATAAGTGTTTTTAAAAATGAACTGTATGTTATTTCGCTCTAATCTTACTAAGATATGAACTCCAAGAAAGCAAGGATTTTAGTCTGTTTTGTTCATCAAAGATCCCTTCGTACTTAGAAGAGTGCCTGGCAGACACATAACAGACACTCCGAAAACATTCATTGAATAAATGAAAGAACTGTATTTTGGAAATTTGTATGATTTCATTAGCTAACACCTTAGAGTCACTCAAGAACTTATAGTAAAAGTTATTGTCTGCTAAATTGGGAATCAAAATAATTGTGCAGACTCAAATAGAGCATTTTTAAAGAACTGAGTACTCTAGTGGCTCTTTCGTATAGTTGGTGATGACAATATGTCTCCAAGTTGGGGTATTTCAGGGAAGGGATAGTGTGGTTCCTGCCCGTTCTCTTGAGGACAATGGCACAGTGTTGCTGAGACGCTGAGCAGCACTGTCTGGATTATGCAGGAAACAACTCCTCCATGGCAACAGCGATGCCCTGATGATAGAGTCTCAGCTAGGAAGTGCTTCTCAGGTCTTCCTGGGATGGGAATGGTTTAACCAGAGTGATTGGTAAGGTTCCACAAATTCCCTGTGGAATGTCCAGAAAACCAACCTCCCCACCAGAGCTCACCCCAAATTCCCACTCATGCACTCAACTGCTGTCATTTGTTTGTATCCAACCAAGTGGAGAGGCAGGGAATGGCCGTGACTACACATTATTTAGATGGTGGATAGCTGGGAAGGGCGGTTTACCAGGATATCCAGTGAGACTCGGAGTCACCAAGGGGCAGGGAGGGTGGTGGGCAGACATAGGAGGCTTCTGATTTTAGAGCACGGAGCTGAGGTAGAAGCAGTGAGAGGAGAAAGAGCACTATCAGATTGAGAAATCATAAAGTCAAGGTCTAGCACAAGTTTTACTTACGTCTCAGTCCTACTGAAAGGGTAAGCTTGTTTAGTGCCTTACTGTTCCATTGAGTGAGGTCATAAATTAGAACCATTCATTAAAAAGTCATTTCAAAATTCATTAGGTTATGGGATTGACTTAATTTCCCATTGAAAATGCTGGCTTTGTATTACAAGCTTTTAGAATTACTTTCTAAGTAATAGATTTAAAAGTCTGAGTAGGCATGTATCCATGGTTACAGCAGTAATGGTATCAAAGATTTCTGAAGATAGCATTTTTGTCCTAGATTTTTATAGAGTTTCTATTTATTAATCTTCCTTCTGTTTTGCTTCATCCTTTCTATATGATTTGAAAACTTGTTTGCCAGATTTTCTGTTGTAAAAATGTTTAGTAACATTATTCGACAGTTTGTCTTTCATTTATTAATTCATTTATTTTAACAATAGTTATTGGATATCTGTGCAGTACTTGAGAAATGATGGGAAATAGAAACCCTCAAAAATTCTAATCAAACGTATGACATAAATAAATAAACAGGCAATTAAGACATAGCATAATATGTCTTAAGAGGAAATAGAAGAGGCACCTAGTAAGTCAACATTGGAGGTTTTTAAGATTAAGTGCCAACTAAACTAGGAATAGCAAAGCTGAGTGGTAGTGGCGATGAAGAGTGGAAAAAAGCATTTCAAGAGGAGGGAGCAGCATGTGCAAAGGCCCTGAGGGGAGATATTGCATGGCTAGTCAGAGACCTAAAAATAGCTTAAGAGATCCAGTCTACCAGGTGAGAAATGAAGGATGAAACTGGGGAGGAAAACTAAAAGACCTTGGAAATCATGTAAGGGACATCATGCTAAAGACAACTGGGAATATTTGAAAATTTTTATGAGTGAGTAAGTAGGATCAGATAGTCTATTTAGAAAGCACACACTGACTTCCCTTAGTAGAACAATTTGGTGAGGGGCAATTCACAAGGCAAAGAAAATTAGTGAGAAGATTGTAGTATTATCCGATTAAGAGCAGATAGTGCCTGAACCCAGGGCTTGGAGAGATTAAACTAATTTGAAGTCCATGGTAGAATCACCAGAAATTAATAATAGATAGCCAGATAAAATGGATAAAGGAGGAAGCTAAGAGAATGACATTGACTTTCTTCATGTGGGTTTCCCCTCAAAACAAGTCTGAGGTTAGGACTGGGGTTCAGGAGGTTTATTTTAAAGGTGATCCCAGGAAGTAAGAGTGAGGGAATGGAGAGAGTGAGTCAGAAAAGGAGAAAAGCCAATTTAGGAAGGAGGAAAATCAAAAAAGTGTACATTACTGAGCCGTTATTGCTGCAAAAGCTGGAGCACAATTTGAAGGGAATCTTGTGTGGAACTATGTTGAAATCTCCTCAGAAGTGCCCCTCTGGACCACTGGAGATGGCCTTTATTTCTGGACTCTCCTCTTTGGTTTGCGTGTACCTCCAGGGATAACTCCTCTGCTCTTGAGAACTGCTGAGTAAGTTCTTAGAATTTTAGAGAAAACCCCAAGGCAGAAAATTGGAGAGAACTATTTGAGGTGAAACTGGAGTTTGAGGTGGGCAAAGGGATTTGACATGGGCACAAATAACATCTACCACAGTGTCCATTTTTCTGGCTCAGGCAACCAGATGCCCCAACATACAGCAAATTCTTGAAATATATATTTTAAAGATTTTATTTATTTATTTGTCACAGAGAGCAAGAGAGTGAGCACGAGCAGGGAGAACAGCAGGCAGAGGCAGAAGCAGGCTCCCCTCTGAGCAAGGAGCCTGATGCAGGACTTGATCCCAAGACCCTGGGATCATGACCTGAGCCAAAGGCAGACGCTTAACCGACTGAGCCACCCAGGCATCCCAAATTCTTGAAATATTTTTGAGACACCCATGTGGTGAGATCTAGCAGGAGTGGGATATGACCTGGTGATTAGAGATGGCACCACAGTCATGAGTTTAGCCTAATCGTGGGTCATGTATGAATTTCCTGGGGTTGCCAAGCAAATTCCACAGACTGAGTGGCCAAAACAACACAAACATACTTTCTCACAGTCCTGGAGGTTGGAAGTCCAAGACCAGTGTGTCTACAGGGATGATTTCTTTTGAGGACTCTCTCTTTGGTCATCTCCCATGTCTTCGTATCATCTTTTGCCTGTGTATACCTGTGCCCAAATCTCTTCTTCTTATAAGGACATCATTTATATTGGATGAAGGCCACTCACATGATCTCATTTTAATTCAATTACCTCTTTAAAGATCATTTGTAGTCAGATTCTGAGGTACTGGGCATTAGGACTTCTACATATGAATTTTGAAGGGACACAATTCAGCCCTAATAGGTATAACTGACACAAAGGGAATAGACAAGCTTGTTCAAGAAAAGGGGATCTAGAACAGAGTTTATTTTTTAAAATTATTATTCTTATTCTTATTTAAAGCTTTTCTTTTAAAAGTTTTTATTTATTTATGCATTCTCCACATCCAACATGGGGCTCGAACTCAACGACCCTGAGATCAAGAGTTGCATGCGCTTCCAACTGAACCAGCCAGGTGCCCCAGAACAGGCTTTAGAGGGACACCAACACTGAACAGGAGTAACACAAACATTAGCAGGACTCACATTTAGCATTAACAAAACAGATTAATAAGGAGTATAGAAAAGTTGAAGAAAAACAAGGTGAGTATAGCTTCATGAAAGACAAGGCAGGGTTGTTTCGGGGAGAGAGTGGTCATCCAATGCCAAATACTGTTGAGAGGCCTGACAAAGGATGGATACCCTGACATTGTTGAGTCTGTGGGTTGATGATTGACAAGAAGATGCAGACTTTGGCTGGGAGAAGAAGAATGAAATAGTGTATTGGTTCCAGCAGAGCATAGAGTAAGTGGATGGGTATGAGTGCTGCTGGGAAGAAACCCAGGGCCAGGCAAAGGCTGAAGGTATGGGAGAAAGAGGTGAGCAGTGCCTCAGGTGCAGGCAGAGAAGAGGGTTAGTAGTTCAGGTAAGGGACTGTCTTCAGATAAGTGTAGAAATGCCTCTTCCATTTGTCTAGATTGGAAGGAAAAAATGATGGGAAATCTGTTTGGAAAGTAAGGAAGGGTGTTTAAGAGGCAGAGTTTTGGGGACAGAGAAGATAGTTGAGTTAAACCAAGGGTTGAAGTTAGATTTCATAAAATAGAATACAAATGTATTTTTATAAATAGTTTTTGTCTTGTTAAATCCAATATCACTTTTCCTTAAAATTTCTGGAATTAATTTTCTTCTTGAAGTTAGTGAGTTAACATAATTTTAAAAAAAGATGAGTTTAGTGGAAATATGAAACACAGTATTCATAAAAGTATTGTTATTGTGTATATACATGGATGATTAAAATACTTTTGTTATATTACTCTCATTTCTAAAAAATAGCTTGAAAAAAATTCGTAGTGTTCTTCTATGGAGGCCTCCATACGCAGTGTAACTGTATCTCCGATATCTTCATTAGCAAAGATTCAGTATCTTTAATTTGCTGCCTTATCTTGCTGTTACTGACAGAGCGGGCAATGAGAAAATGGGAAGACAAGTTTATGTGGATACAGATGGTTGATCACTGTGAACTATCACATCATAGACTAATGTGATCATAGTCTTATGCATATTGCAGATAATGTACTTTATGAATACATTTAACAGTGCTTCTTAATTTTCTTTTTTTCTCAGTTCACTGTGCCAAATTTCTGCTGCTCCTTAGAGCACTGATCTGAGCAAGAAATCTTCATTTATGCATTCGTTTGCATAATATATCTGATTTCATATTCTTCATGTATAAATTGCCATAATATCCAGGAAGAAGTTATTTTTTCTCATTTAGTATAATCAAGATAATAATCTTAAATGTCAATGAAATTATAAGGTAGGTTTGATGGTGGGTGATTTTAGTGGAAATTAAACTGATTTGATCAGTTTGTATTTTCTCATTTACGCACTTAGATGTCACAAGAAGGCCCCTTCGCCCATAAGTCACTTAGTTTCTGAATCTGTAAGATACAAGTTTTAAAAAACTGCCTTTCCCCAGTACATAGGATGAATATGAAGAGTAATATCTGCTAATAGCTTGGGAAAGGATAATATAAAATAAAGACGTCACAGTTTACCCTACGGTGAAGAATGAGTGATAATATATGCTTGCAAAGCATATATCACCTTTTATTAGTAGCCTTCAAATTCCTAAAAACTGCAACAAATTCCTTACAAAATTTCTAGCATCCATAATTAAAGAGTATTTAAATCCCAGTGGAAGCTATATGTATCACATGTTAACTACAAAAGTAAATGCATTGCATAATTCAACAAAATTTCACTAAGGACCCACTGAGAGCCAGGACCTGGAGGGAGCCAGTGAAAACATATACCAATTCTCTGTCATTTTGGGGCTTAGATTCTAGTGAGAGAGATAGACGATAGCTAAATTAAGAAATAAACATAAAATTTTACTTTTTTTGAAGAAAAGCAAAGTACAGTAAGTTATCTTGACAAAAATAGCATCTGAGGAGTGGAGAGAAGGTGAAGGTCTTGACCAGAATGAGTGCACTAGAAGAGACCAGGAGAGTAAGTAATGGTACCACTTAGATTTTTCTAGAAATTTCTTAGAAATTTCTAAAGAAATTTCCTATAAAAAGGAAGCACAGTTGGGGTGCCTGGGTGGTTCAGTTGTTAAGGGTCTGCCTTTGGCTTAACTCATGATCCCAGAGTCCTGGGATTAAGCTCTGTAGAGTTCTGGGATTGAGCCCCGCATGGAGCCTCCCCACTGAGCAGGGAGCCTGCTTCTCCCTCTGCCCCTCCCCCTGCTTCTATTCTGTCTCTCTCTGTCAAATAAATAAACAAAATCTTAAAAAAAAAAAAAAAAGGAAGCACAGGAATAGGGTGCTAGCTTAAGGAAGATTTAGGGTCAAGGGAATTTTTAAGTGATAAAAGGTAATGTTTTTTTCTCATGGGAATAATACAGAGTGGAAATGATCTGTTCGTTTCCCAGCGTTGTTGTAACAAAGTACCAGAAACTGGGTAGTTTAAAACAGCAGACATTTATTGTCTCAGCGGTTCTGGAGACTAGAAGTCTGAAATCGGATTGTTGGCATGGCCATCCTCCCCCTGAAACCTCTAGGGGAAAGTCTCCTTGCTTCTTCCTAGCTGCGAGTGGTTTATCTTTGGCATTCCTGAACTTGCAGCTGCATAACTCTGATCTCTGTCTTCATCATCACGTGGTATTCCCCCTGTGTGTCTCTGTGTTTTCACGTGCCCATTTTCTTACAGGACACCAGTCATATTGGATCGGGACCCACTCTACTCCAGGATGATCTCCTGCTAACTAATTCCATCTGCAATGACCTTATTTCCAAACAAGGTCATGTTTTGAATTACTGAGGGCTAGGACAGCACTCTGTCTTCTTTTGAGGGAAACAATTCAACTTATAACAAATAGAGTGATAGCTTGAGACATTTATAGGGTGAAAGGACCTTTCTAAGAGGTAAGAGATAATGTTTTCTCTTGGGAGTGATCGACTACAGAGGGAAAAACTGATGCTATGGTCAGGGAGAGAAGGTACAATGTGGAGGACAAAGACCTTGAGTAAGCAAGAGAGGATATGATCCCTTGTTCCAGTGGAGGGCTGGTCTTGGAAAAAAGCTTGGAAAGTTCATTTGCTCTGCCAGGGAAGAAGGTAGTTTAAGAATTCAGATAAGAGTGGGCTATAGAGTTGGTGTAGGAAAATAATTTTCTCTTCTGAGGGTTTATAGTTTTTCAGTGAAAACAGATGTTTCTGATTTGGAATTCAGGTCAATGTCACAATCACAATTAGTATTATTTTAGGGAGCTGGGGCACATATGAAAGTCTAGCACAGTGCTTGAGACCCGCATACACATCCCTATGCCATTATGCTAGACACTCTACATATGTGACCTACTCTACTTCTCACAATATTTGAAAAAGGCATCTTCTGGCCAAAGTTCCTCTTTTTCTACATACCACAAAAGTTTGGGCTAAGTGTTCAATACGTTCACATAGTAGTCCAGGGGTTCACTAAAAGCACGTTGTCATATCAATAGGTTCTGTGAAGGTTGTAATGTAATCAGTGCAAAGCTGAGAAGAACAGAGTTTAACATTTTTTAGAAGAAGTATTTAGGATATAGATTAAAGATCAATTAGTGACTATTTACCAAAGAAAACCACTTTCTGAAAATCAGTGTTTATCATAATCTACCATGTGCTATAAGTGACAGGATTAAATGGTCCCAAGCCAACCAAAGCAAAAAGTCCTTCTTCCATCTTTTAAAATGTTTAAGGAACTTCATGATACTCTTATTTTTTTTGTCATATATTTTAGATAATAATTAGCCGTTAGAAGAACCCAGGCCAAGAAAAGAAATGAAAAAAACAAAACAAAACACCAAAAAACCAAAAAGCCAAACAAAAAAAACCAATATGAAACAAAAGAGAACCCATTTTAACAGTTATAAAAGAGTTGCAGGTAGAAAAGTACCTGAACGAGCACACTTGGGTTCGTCATAACCCACTTAGCCGGCTGATCAAACACAGCAGCCGCTGTGTACTTTGACCTGACTTCTTGGCAAGAAGCCCAGTGACGAGACATTGTCTCTTTTTGTTTTTGTTTCTCAAATGTAGATCCCTTTGTTAGCAGGTAGTGTTCTTTACCGTCCTTATCAATATTTATATCAAAAGAAGACTACAAACTTGAAATATATACTACTTATGATGTTAATGCTGTTCTTTGTTTTAAATGAGTCAACATTTAAAAACCAGTTTACCTTTCTGTATTTGGCCTATCTTTAAGGTAAATAGACCCCTCATAGTTAAGAACGGAAACTCTGTGTGAAAAGTTCTGGTGAAGGCAATGCATTAACTTCCCAAATATTGACCCACTAGAATTGAAATACCAGAGAGTCATTCAATCACAGATTATATGACCAAAACAACATCTGTAAGGCAAAGATGGCATTTGGCCAATTACACACAAATCTGGATGATGCAGCGAAAACGCTATTATCTTCACGGTAGGCTTCCACCAGACGGGCCCCACAGACCAGATTGCCTCAGAGAGATTGTGTCTTCGTAGTAACTATGGCTTCGACAGAGCAAATTATAGATATTATTTTTGTTGATGGCGTTGGAGCTGCAACCATCAATATTGAGTTCTATAGTGTCAGCAGGGAGAAATCAGAGTAAAACATGCAAGTGATATAAAATTGTTCTCTAATTATCTTAGAATCCAGGCATCTCTGAACCTACTTTAGAAATGATTTTGATCTGATCTGATCTGTGATGGTACCCAACCGCGTTCTTTGGTTCTATATCTACAACAGATCTGAGGGGCAGTGTCAGCAGATGGTGAAGCTATGGCATACCTCTTCCTTTTTTAATACCAGCCATTTCGGTAGTCTTATTCTCCAGAGTTGGCCCAATGGAGCATTATAAATCTCTTTCAAAACAGAAGACCAGAAAAGACGTGGAGTTTTATCAACTTCACTTTCTGTCTGAGCTCTCTAGATGATAAATTTATTTTGGCTCCAAGTTTGTTCCAAGATTTTTCTGAGTTTTCTTTGAAAATTCAAATCCTGGAATCACAAAATGATGAAGAATAAAGTAGACAGAGACCTAATAGAAATTATTTTACGTTATAAAGATTGAAAACTTGAACATAATATTGGTAAAGTCCTTTTTATATTAACTTTCAGTGGACTAAGTAGGAAGAAACAACTTGGAGAAGTTACTTATTCCAATTTTAGATATTTTAGATGAAATGCTTTAGATTATTTTGTTTTAAATTGTTAGTTTTATTTAGATTTTAGATTTATTAGTTTTATCTAGTTTTTAAATATTTTATAATATTGTCGATTAAAACTCTCCAAAGTAATTATTCCTATGTAATATTTTATTTTATTATTATTTTTTAAGAGTTTAGTGATTCATCACTTCCATATAACACTCAGTGCTGATCAAGTGCCCTATGTATTCCTGTGTAATATTTTAGATACAAACTTGCAAAGTGATAACTGCTTAGAATTTTTTGGGTCATTTATTATAACTTAATCATTTAGATTTTAAGGTTTTAGTTTACCTTTTTCCTTTGCATGTAGGAGGGAACAATTGAAGCTGGAAAGTTTTATGGAGCATAAAAATTCTGGCCTTTGGGGATTTTCCCTTGTTACATATTGAGTTTGCTAACTCGGTTTTCATTCTTATTGTGAGTCTATAATTAGCCCTGTAAATATGGAGAAAGAAGAGTTCTTTCTTCAAATTAAAGGAAATCCCACAGACATGAAATCCACAGTGGGAAAATTTCACCCCACCTTTTTATTTTTCAATAAAAAGCTATGCATATCCTCATTCTACTTAACTCTCTAGTTTTTCGTTTTGTTGTTGCTGTCTTAAAATTAATATTAAACATTTAATTGTGAAATATTTTTTCAGAAGATTTAGAGAATATAAAAACATCATAAAGAAAAAATTTCACATTCCTACCATCTAGAGATGATCACTGTTGATAAATTTATGTATGCAAGTCTTTTCTCTGTGCACATTTATTAACTTCTTTTTTTTTAGAAAAATGAATTCAAGTTCATTTAAAAAATTAAGGGGATCTCAGCAAAATTGTCCCAATAGTAGCGAGGTGAGAGCTCAAATACATAATAAATCCTCACGTTATCTTCAAAAGATAAAACAGTTCAGAAATCACTGTTTGGAGATTAGATTCCATTTTTAATAATAAAACTAATTGTGAAGTGTCAAAGGAAATAAGAACTTAATTAAGTACGTGCAATTCATTTTATCAAACTTGTATCATTATAGAGTATCTCCCTCTACTGTCCTTTTCTCCTCCCCCCAAATTCACAAATGACAGATAATCAGTGATGGAGAAGGAATCTATCTAAACTCTTTGTTTTCCTGGAATGAACACTGCGATAGCAATTCTTTCTTCTTCTTTAACAGAGAAACCTAGGCAGTAGTTATAGGGCTTTGGAATAAAGTACTACTTATTCGTTATTCGTGCTTGTAATAAGCTTAAAGACTCATGGTGCTTTTGTGTGAGTAAATATTTAGGCTTCTTTCAACATGAGTTTTTCTCATATCTAATTGAGTTACCAAACTTCAATGGAAAATATATTTTTTCTGTTACAAAAAAGAGCAAACATAGTCTGGATAGCTTGAATTAAGAAATAAGCTGTGGAGATCCTAGAAGACACCCAAGGGCCATCAGTCGTCCTTCGGTTGTCCGTGCATTACTGCAGACAAGGCATTTCTAGAGACTGTGCCTGTAACATAAAAAACCTTGGATATCAGTAAACCCATAATTCTCTCAGTGGCATTAGATCTTATGTCTGGGGAATATTTCTTCTATTGTAAATACAAGTTGAAAACTACTGTACAGTCCTTAGGCCATCACGACATGTTATTTTTAGACAGGACGTTTCCTGTGTATTGTAATCATTATCTTTCCCTGGAACATCTATCCTGCTTTTATTTTATTTTTGTGTAAATAATACTTTATTCCAAGTACATTTATCTACATTAAGACTTTTACCCAAGAATGGATCATATTTAAGGGTAAAGCCACAGGTATCAAAGCTTGGTTTTTCATTTGTGTGTGCCAAGAATAATGTTCCTCCTTCTGAAACGTACCAAACAAAGGCATCAAAACAAGAAATAGAACTAGAAAACATTAAAGTTTCTTTGATAAAGCGACAAACTCCATCCAAGTGAAAAAAAAAACAAAACAAAAAACAAGCAAGCAAGCTGTGTTTTCTAGAGTGAGCTCTCTGGACCATGCTCTGGCCCTACAGAGAAGTACTTTTCTCTCTGGAAAAGGTGAGCTACTGGGTTTGTTTGATGTTGTTGTGTGCCTCAGAGAGACAAATTGTCACAATGCTGTAAACTGTGCTGAAAATGACATTTCAGTCTGGTTTGGCTCGTTTGGCATTTTTTTAGTTTTCCTTGGCTTTGTGGTTTCTGAAATGCTTTAATTTGTATTCTCTCAATAAACTCTCATAACAACCCCTGGGATACCTGGAAGGACAAAGGAAGTCCAACTACAGAGATGACAAAACTGTTCTCATGTTTCAGTTAGAAGGAGAACTCGAATCTTCTGATTCTTATTTCATTTTTTCTTCCTTAGTGCCTTGCTGCCAGGAGACCTCAGGTGGGAGTAGTCTCCGGGCACGTTGCTTGGAAATCATGGAGCTCAAACAGGGTTTCACCACCTTATTAGGAGTCCTAGATGAATGTGCAGTAACAGTGAGAGCACTGCTTGCTCAGCAAGAATGTGGTGTGAATGAAAAAAAGAAAAAAAAAGTGAAATGAAAAAAAATGTCTTTTTTTCTGGAAAAAAAGACCAGAAGTGAAGCTGGGCAGGAGGATTCTACTAGCACAGACACGGAAGAGATGATACTTAGTATTTTGTTTTCTTACTTCCAGTAGTCTCATTTAAATTAAGTTGAGAATGTTTTGTGAACTAGAAAATCCAGTGATACGGTTGGTACACACACACACACACACACGCACACATACACACAAGCAAATAGTTGATTATCACTTTTTAATTAGTAATTTTTTATATTTTAAAGGGAACAAGAGATCCTGGGATTAGAAGATGTGAAGGAAGGGAACGCAAAGAAGAGGGGGTGGGTCCCGGATATTGAGGGGATGAGAACCCAGAGGAGAAAAGAGTTCCATGTTATAGTTTTATTCTATAATTTTGCCTACGGCTAAAGCTTTGTACTCAGTTCTTACCTTGAAAACAAAATTCTTAATTGTTCTTACATGATTATATTTCCAGCAGCTCAATTTCAATCAAGCTTTGGAACTTCGAGCCTCAAATTTTGGGAGAGTTGAGATAAGGGTAGTACCTCTCCTGTGGAGACTTACTCATGCCTGCTGTTCAGCTCACTCCATTCCCCATCAAAGACCTGGGGCTATTCTGGATTCATGAAGGAAAGGGTTGGATGCCTTTTGGAGCTCTTTTTATAAATCTGTGCTATTTTTGCAAGCGTTTTGTGATAAAAAGAAGCATGCCAGCCACACAGCATGGGATCTTTGTGTCTGCTGCTCAGGACTATCCCCACTGGGCACATGGAGACGCATTGACTGATTCTAACTCCCCATTTTAGAGGCCACCCAACCTTCTGCCACTATCTATAGTTTGATAATTTTTTGTTCGTTTAATTATAAAAGATATACCTTTTAAAAAATTCAAACACCATAAAAGTATATGAAGAAAAAGGTATGTTTTCCTTATTCTTCTTTCTAGAGAAAGATATTATTCTTCCCTTTGAATCCCCTGTTCTCCAAACCTGCTCCTTAGGACCAAAACGTTGCAAAGAGCCTGGTGCATATTCCCCCAGACTTTTGTTAAGTGCGAAAACACACACACACACACACACACACACACACACGCACACTGTTGTTTATATTGTTTTACAACATATTCTGTTCTTAGTGTTTTCATTAATTTATTCAACACCTTTCCATGTTAGTACATATGCATTTTCCAAAAATTTTAAGAATGTGATAAAAATTGTATGGAATTACAAAGCACAAAAACCACTGTGAGGTCCTGCTGGGTAAGCTGAGCTGAATGGGAGCAAAGGGCTTTGGGCTATTGGTCTATTAGAAAAGAGCTCAAGAAAAGGAAGGAAGAAGAACTAAGAAAAATAAAGGCTAATATAATTTGTTTGATTTACTCAAGTTAAAGCCACACAGCTATTATTTTTAAAATATCGGTGGTTTTTTATTTTTTAAGATTTTATTTATTTGTCAGAGAGAGAGAGAGAGACAGAAAACATAGCAGGGGGAGCAGAAGGCAGAGGGAGAAGCAGGCTCCCCGCTGAGCAGGGATCTCAATGTGGGACTCAATCCCAGGACCCTGGGATCATGACCTAAGCCGAAGACAGACGCTTAACCGACTGAGCCACCCAGGTGTCCCTATTTTTTTTTTGATGGTAAAGTGGAAAGAAGCAGATTTGGGCCTCTATTCCAGTCTAAATGTGTTACTTTACTATTTCATCTTGACCTTTCTTTTCCTTACTCAAAAAATGACCAGATTAGACTTGATCGCATTCATGGTTCTTTCTGACTAGAGCTTTAATTTCCTGGGGGGGGGGAAAAAAACCAAAAACACCTCAAGTGTTTTGTTAGCTATAAAGCAGTCTTTTGTTCCAGGGTATTCTTAGTTGTTCTTGTCCATTTCTCAGTGGCATCTCACTGGGCTGATTATGCAGGTCACATTACCTTACCATGTTAGTTTATAATAATACTGACATTCTGTTTTGTAGTTTATAAAAGAGTCTTCACACACCTTATCACATCTGATTCTCACAGTTATTCGGTGACATAGATTGCACAGATATTATTTTAATCCCCATTTTATAGATTAGGAATTTAGTTCACAGAGGACTTGCAGAAATCTGATTCTTACCTACATCGTCTGTAGCACTGATGGCTGCACAGACATAAAGACACGTATGATATGGACAGAGTCATTACCTTGCCCTTACTTGAAAATTTTATGTGTGACATGTTTGTAATAATGAGGAATGGATATTATTTGGTGCTTATAGGAAAAAGGAGGCTTAAATTCACTGAGGAGATTTTTTTTTTTTACAATAGATGACCATAAAGAATCTTTTGGAGCATCAGTAGATGCAGACGTCTTTAACCCAGTGGAACTTGGAGAGTTTTTTGCATTCTGTTGGATGCTGCTTTATGCTCCAGACTCTCCGGATCCAAAGACCGCCTTGCGGTTCTCCTTGCTCTTTCAGGTCTCTCAGCGTTTTTTAAATTAAAAAAAATTTTTTTTATTTTCATGTCTCTCAGCATTTCTTCATCTTGCAATGTGCTTCCACTTCTTGTTTTTCTCGCAAACTTCTACTTATCCTTCAAGCTCAAGGGTTACCTGCTCTATCAATTATTTGCTCAGCATCTTCTGCAAACATAGGAACTTTTATCTCTCTCTACTGCAACCTTTAAAATCTCCACTGTAGCAATCATCTTACTTCTCTCTAAACTGAACTACGAGTTTCTTAAAGGTAAGTTAAAATGCATCCTTTCATTCTTGTATTCCCAGACAGCATGGACTGTGATACAGATGTTAAAAATATGTATGAAATGAGTAAATTGATTTCACTGAATATTTTAAAGTTGGGCTTTTAGCAAAACTTTTAGATTTGATTTCTATGTAATTTGTTGTGGGAACTTTCTTCTTCAATACTCGGTGTTTTATTTTTTAAATTTTGAAGCAATGACAAACTTACAGAAAAGATGCAAGCAAAGACATTTCCTCACTGAACCATTTGAGTGTAAGTTGCTGATCTAATGCTCCATTATCTTGGAATACTTTATTTTTTATTTATTTCTTTTTTAAAAGATTTTATTTATTTGAGAGAGAGAGACAGAGAGAGAGAGAGAGAGAGAGAGAGAGCGCAAGAGAAAGCACAAGCAGAGGCAAAGGGAGAAGCAGGCTTTATGCTGAGCAAGGAGCCCAAAGCGGGACTTAAGCCCAGGACTCTGGGAACATGACCTGAACCAAAGGCAGATGCTTAACTGACTGAGCCTACCCAGGCACCCTCTTGGAATACATTAATATGTATTTTCTACATTCTTTGACCACTTCCTGTTTTCAAGCACAATGAGAGATTCCAGGGTTAGCTTATGCTTTGCCTGCCTAGTTCTGGAGTCAAACCTTTCTCTAAGGAGCCCCATTCCTTTTAGTGAATAGTTTTTATTTTATTTTTTATTTTATTTTTAAAAGTTTTATTTTTACTTACATAATCTCTACACCCAACATGGGTCTCGAACTCATGACCCCTGAGGTCAGGAGTCCCATGCTCTTCCAATTGAGCCAGACGGCCAGCATCCCCTAAGAACAGTTTTTAGAAGCCAAGCTGAGGGCCATAGGTATGCTCATTGATTGCCGTTAGGGCATCACTGTTTCCGGGATCTGCCAGTGGACAGAGCTAGGATATTTTTTACGACTATATCTATTTTTTGTATCTGTTTATATAGTGAAAACCATGAATTTACGATGACATCTCCAATTCCAACCCAACAGCATGGGATCATTCTAAATTTTCTTCCTCTCCAAGTTTTCAAATTCCTTCTTTGACAGTGAGAAAACTGGCCACGATTATTATCTTTAATATATTTGCTTGTTTAATGAATCCTTTTATGTATAATTTAATTTTTTATTTCCGCTGCCATTTTCTTCCCCCTCATTCCCTCCCTGTCTTGCTTTGGTTCTGACACTCTCTATGATTCTGGACCCAAATGCAATATCAGGAGGTTTCCCACACTTATCTGAGCAATTTTCAGACACTAGCTGAGTGTCCCACAATTAATTCATCATACCAACTCATCATACCGTGCTGGGATGCAAGCACACACTCTTGTTGTCCAGAAATAAATGCCCACTATGGAGGCATCTTCTGATTTTCCATGTTCCCTCCACATCTGGACACCTTTGCGTGGGCTATAGCTGCCCATACTAAATTTCCCTCCTACTTGGATACCCTCCTTCTCTTGTTCAGGTTCCAGCACTGCACTGTGATGGCCCTCCACACAGCTACTATTTATCGTGCTATGCTCCATTTCATGGCTTTAAGACTGGAGGGAGCAGAAAAGAAGGGAAGGGGAAGAAGCGAAAGGGATGTGTCGTCTCTTAGATTTGCTTATTAGTCCTTCTACAGAGAAATGAATGCATGAGAAAGTTTAAAAGAAGCCCCTTTACTCCTTATTTGCAATAGTAACAAAAGATGTGGACTGAGAAAAATTTGAAGCTATTAGAAAAAGTAAGACTTGACTTTAAATGCCCTTTCCAGGGATGCCTGGATGGCTGTCAGTTAAGCATCTGCCTTCCGCTCATGATCCCAGTGTCCTAGGACCAAGTCCTAAACTGGGCTCCTTGCTCAGCAGGGAGCCTGCCTCACCCTCTGCCTGCCACTCCCCCTGCTTATATTCTCACTCTCACTCTCTCTCTCTGGAAATAAACAAATAAAATCTTGAAAAAAAAAGTGTCCTTTCCATTGGAGAATTGATTTTTTTTTTTTTTTTAAGAGAAGAGGAGAGGGGCCAAGGGAGAGAATACTTTTTTTTTTCCCATAAAGATTTATTTATTTATTTATTTAAAAGAGAGAGAAAGAGCACGAGTTGGGGGGCAGAGGAGGTGGGGCAGAGGGAGAGGGATAAGCAGACTCCCCCTTGAGCCATGAGCCCATGAGGGAGGAGCTCAATCTCAAAACCCTGAGATCACAACCTGAGCCCAAGTCAAGAGTCAGATCCTTAACTGACTGAGCTACCCAGATGCCCCTTGGTAGTGAACTTTTATTTCTCTTCTAGGAGTTTCATGTTTTGTTCTGAAAGATGACTCCTAAATTAGACACTTAGAAATAAGGCTGTAGTGGATACTTGTTCTTCTATCCCAATTTTCCTGTTTCATAGATGAGGAAATTGAACCTGTCACCCAGTTTCGCAGGTGAATTGTCACAAAGAGAAAGCGTCTTTCAGTATCCTGGCTGGAGTTTCTGGCATGCTCCCTTAAATATTATCATTTAAAATTACTTAACCTTTCAGGCAAATTTCTGAGAGAAATGATAGTTACTAACATTACACTTTATATTTTAAACTGGAAATCCTTTTTTCAGTAATGATATTACTGATAGAATGCCATATTTTGAGCCCTAAAACATTATCTGAGTAGTACCTTGGTGATTATATTTCATTAGAGTGGAAGATCTAGAAATTAGCCTTACCAGTTTGGTAGTTAGTAACTTGTAATTTTCTGAATACTCTCTCTTAATTGCATACTTAAATTATATTAACTGCATTTGGTAAAGTTGCCAAGCAAGTTGATTATTACTTATTTTACTTTTTATTGTCTTTTGGGGTTGATGGGAAGGCAAAATGTATATATATAGACATGAATGACTAATATGAAAATTTTATTTAAAATAATGCACAATACAAAATTTGTATTAGTTAAAACCCATTTATATTTGTGGAAAATCCAACATCTTATCACTGTTGCAATTCAAGTTGGGAATAAACAACTTGCTGGATGTGGATGAACCATCTGAAGCAGTCATTAATTTCTAAGAATCACCTTGAGTCACCGAGATCAAAAGGAAAAATAGGCCACAAACTACATTTAAGAATCTAATAAAAATCTTGAAGAGTCCCATCATTTTTATAATTTAAGAACTTAACGGTGACACAAACTTACTTCTGGCCCTTGGGTGAGATATTTGCCCTTTTTGTACCATTATAATTTCATAAATTATTACTAATAACTACACAGATTTTATAATTGGAAGGGACACACCATCAAGATCATTTTGCTGATCATTTTGCTGAAGGACAGGAATCCTTCTATCACTTACCTGTGGGTTTGAAACACTCTCAATCCTGGAGAAATCACTACTTCCCAAAGCACTTGTGCTTTATATTCTGCAGAAACCTTTCTTTTGGTGACTCTGCCATTTCTAGTTAGAATACAGTTAAACATTTTCCATAGGACAGCCCTTCAGTTATGTCCACCTAGATCCTTATCCCTCTGGAATTTTCTCTCTTGTCTGTATTTTCCACATTTACATTTAAGTTCCCCTTCCACATCTCCTTGCCTTTTTCTGCACTTAGCGTCTCTTAAAATCTGCTGTTTAAATCTGCACTTAGTATCTCTTAAAATCTGCTGTGCACTCTGAGCCGAGTGAAAGGCAAGAACACCACTTTGAGTTCTTCTTATTGTACTTAGCCATGTAACCGCGAGCCAAGATTTACTTTATTTCTGGACAATTATATCCACTAGACACAACCTTTGTCCCCAAACACCGCATTCACTTTGCACAAGCTTGTTGATCTCACACCTAAGTCAGCTTTTCTTGAACCCTCATTTGAACAAACAAACATTCATTCTGATCTGCGGATATCCTGCGCGGCGTCAGGAAGGGCCGACTTGGGCAGTGCAGGCTCAGTTCGCCCGCCACCACGCTGGAGATTTGGTTTCCTTTTTTGCCTCGGAGTTTACGAAGTAACACAAAAAAGCAATTCCTGCTTATCTCTTAGACAATGCATGGCGCTCCAGACTCTATTCCAGGAAGCTGGTTTCATCAAGGTAACAAAGAGACTACCGAGACCTGAAAGGAGGCTGGGGACACCGACACAGATGTGGCATTCAGGTAACCCCCCCGGGGTGAGGATGGAGAGCCGGGTCGGGTGAGGAACGCGCAACGCCAGCGGCTCTGCGCCCCGGCGTGGACGAGCGCGGGAGTTCAGGTTGGGGGGAGTGCGTGTCACCACGTGCCAGAGAGGCGGGGACAGGGCCCGCCTCTTATCTGTAAAGGGCGTAGGGCCGGATCTCGGAGTTTCAGAGCTGACTTGCCAGAGATAGTGTTGAGAGAGAGACAGAGAGAAAGAGAGGAAGACTGAGACTCACGTGGACACACACACAGACGCAGAGACAGAAACAGACAGACAGGCGAGGTGAGAGATTAGCAGGCTGTAGTTTGCCAAGCCCAGCGAAGAGATCTGGGACACGGAGGGTCCCGTTGAGACGCAAAATCCAGGACTCTGAAGGGGCTATTTCCTGCAGCTCCGTGGGGACCGTCTCACGGCGTCTAAGTTTGTTCTGAGGGAGTTTAGCCGCGAGACAGGAAGAAGAGGTGGGGTTCTCTAGTGAGAGCGGTTTTAGTTCTTCCTAAAGAAATTGTTGGTTTGGGGCTTTATATCCGGGAGGAGCCTGTGTCACCACGCTATGCAAATCCTGGGACATTTGCAAACCCGGCTCCGCGGCAGTTGGCCCCCTGCCTGGCTGGGCGTTCGAGGGCTCCGGCCAGGCAGTGCTCCCGGGGCTGGCCAGTGGGTGGCCCGCTGGCCTTTATCTCTGTCCCCCTTTGTCCTCTTTATCCTAGGCTCTCCAGGAGGCCCGGGGGCCCGCTCTGCTTATCGCTCCCCACCCCCGCTCCACCTGCACTTCAATGCCCCGCAGGTCGCGGGCTGCTGCTCTTGCGAAGGCGGCGGAGGACCAGGGGCGTCCGCGTCACGGCTGACTGGGACCCGCGCCGACGACGCCTGATCCGCGCGCCCGCGAGCACCGACGCCGGTGCGCCCAGAGCGTCCCGGTGCGCTCCGGCTGGTTTCAGGCCCTCGAGAGGCAGCCCCGGCCGGGATGGCCCCGGGCGGGGCGGTGGCTGGGCTCCTACTGCTGGCGGCCGCGGGCATCGGAGGCACGGCGGTGGGGCCCGGGCTCGCCTTCAGCGAGGATGTGCTGAGCGTGTTCGGCGCGAATCGGAGCCTGTCGGCGGCGCAGCTCGCGCGCCTGCTGGAGCAGCTGGGAGCCGCCCCCGAGGAGGGTGTCGCCGAGCCCGGGCAGCTGCACTTCAATCAGGTACGGCCGGGGCCCCCCGCGGCCCTGCCAGGCTCTCGGCGTCCGTGGACTTTCATTTGTATAAGAACGCTATTTGGGAAAAGTGAGGGAGGCAGAATAGCGTGGCATTTTTCAAGTGTGAGGCGGTAACCGATTGGTGGCACTTGATTTTCACCACACTGGGCTTTCTTTTACCAGGGTTTTATAAAGGACTGGTGGTGTGGAGGGAGCCAGAAGTTGCAGTTTTACTCCCAATGAGCTGAGAGGTCAGACGCTTGTGGTTATACAATTTCATAGAAGAGTTTATGAAGTAATTGAGGGCTGGAAGCAGCTTACGAGATGCTTTTTAGATTGGAACGGCGTACTTAAATCTTCCTTGCAAAGATAGTGGCTCACATGCCACCCTCATCAACAGTTGCTTGATGGGTGAGAACTGCCTAGGAGATACAATGCCGTTGTCTTTCCTAGGTGGGTTTCATGAGACTTACAGAGCTGAAGGGTCCATTGTACAAAGATCGGGAAACCAAGGAGGCCTTGACCAAGGTCACATACCCAGTTGGTGCCTGGACTGGGCTTAGAGCCTTCGTTTTTAGTCACTGGTCACGTCAAGTGTTTAATTCTAATTTTCATTCAAAATAAAAAATATATTTCTCAGTATGTATACACAGTATTAGCTAGACATTTGGTAATGCCTAGGATTTAAGGACAGCCATGAGCTACCTGGGAGAACTTTAAGATCATACCTATTAGTAAATTTCAAAAAAAAAAAAAAAAGAAGATGAAGATGCCATTATAGATTCCTAGTCACCTCCATAATAAAATATTCTGTAATTGAGTATTTCTTAAAACTGCGAGGTAGGCAAAATGTGCTTTTTAGCATCCTTCCCAGAACTCCTCCCCACTTGTAAAAATTCAGTTAACTCAGTGCTTTGATTTTTTTTTTTCCTTTTGCTCTTGTTCCAGTGACAACCAGTGATGGACAGCAGTATGCAGTATTTTGCATTGTGTTTGCCACTTCTGGGCAATATGTTAGTTTGCGTTAGAAAAAGTGTTTGTGTTCTGAGATGTTTGGGAAATACTGCATACTATTTAGCATTTCCCAACATATCTAATCTTAGATGCCAGATATACAAATTTTAATCAGGTAAAATCCTTGCTAATAAAATTATAGATAGGTTGGCATTCGTTTTATTAGAAGTATCTTACCTCAATTAAAACATACAATAATCGGGAAGAAGTAGAACTTTCTGATGCCATGGGGGGGTGGTTTCAGAGGGTGACCTGCCTTTGATCTGGAAGGGTTTTGTGGTCTGCTATATATGTTCTTTAGTAAACTGTGTTTAGTTCCCCTTCTGGCATGATATTACCTTTAGTTTAATGTCTGAGAACTTCTATGTTGGAAAACTGAAATGCCCCCATAGTATATAGCTATTTTGGAAAATAAAGCAAACACCTTCCTAAGTATTTTCTGTCTAGTTGCAGTCTCTTTTCAATTAGGGGAAATAGCTGACTAAAGTATTCTAGGAGAAGTAGGGGCGGTCATATGCTTGGAAAGGAGTGTGGGGATTTTGCTTGCAGCTGCATATCTGTGGCCCACACATTGTTTTCACTTAAATTATCTCCTTATCTTGTCATGTCTGGAGGTGTAGATGAATTATAAAGTGACAAAAGACCCCTGAACCGTCTGTTGGCAAAGACACTGGAAAATATGCCTAAATTTTTGTCGGAAAATCAGATAACTTTATTAGCAATGTGATCCCTAGTTTATGAGTAAGTGGGGTACCTCAATAAGTAAATTATATGTATGTTGACACCTTGTTTCTTGTTCTCATGTTTGCATATTTAACTGCCTTCATTATGGCATCTGTGGGCATCAAAAAGAGAGAGGAAGAAGCCCATAATTACTTTGGAAACAAAGGCAAGCTGAGGAAAGTTTATATCATGTAATCAGACCTAACAAACATCAACTAAAAAGTGCTAAAGGAAATAATAGTCAGCAGTTAAAGGGTGACAAATGAAATGCCATTACAGAGAATCTACTAATTTGCTGGCATTCATATCTGCTACAGCAAGACACCATCCAATTTGGAACAAAATTTAGAGCCATTAATAACTCTATTGTTTTTTTTTTAAGATTTATTTATGTATTTGAGAGAGTGAGAGAAAGCGTAGCACACATGAGTGGGAAGGACAGAGAGAGAGAAAGAATCCCACACGGAGCCAGCGCTGAGTGCCGAGCCCGCCAAAGGGGCTTGATCTCACCATCCTGAGATAGGATCTGAGCTGAAACCAAGAGTCGCCGCTTAACCACCCGAGCCGCCCAGCTGGCCCTTGATATCTCCATCTTAAAGAATGCAACTTCAGTTTCCCCACCTGCTGCAAAGTAGAATAAATAATACCTGGGCCTACTATGAGAAGCCTGACTTTCTGACTTTGAAAAAGGCCGAGAAAATAGAATTTATTTTGATGAGCCAGGGATTTATTGAATTTTCTAAGAGATCTATTTACAAATGACATTGTTCCTTTGGATGAGGGCTGTGATGTTTCTTAGGTCAGCTTTTCTCAAGTAATAGACTAGTGTGCCCTGGAGGTTTGTTAGACAATTTTGGAAGGGGGTTTCTAATATCTTTTTCCAGTATCCTTAAGTACTATTAAATTAAGTTGTCACTTTGGGAGACGAAAGTGACCGGAGTTCAAACTGGAGACAACAGAACAATTGAGTTGATCCTTCTGCTTCTTGTGGTTACTGAGGGTACAAAGAGCTGGTAGAAGAGGTGACCCCAACAATGAGAGGACTGAACTGTTAGAGTTAATTGAGTCTTTGGGGCCCCAGGACTGCGTATAAGTCTGATCTATCTCGGGGGGTTCCTGCAATAAACAGGGGTACCCCAACTGAATGAATACCCTGGATGATTGATTTAGGGGACTTAAAATGGCCTCAGTGTTACCTTTTGTTTGTTCCGATGTTCTTCTCTCATCCTCCAAATGATAACACGAAGCTGCAGGACATGTGTCTATTTAGATAAGGCAGCCTGCTGGGGAGGGTCAGTAAGGGTGCTGGAGACGTGGGGGTGGGTGTAGGAGGTTGGCATGTGAGGCGACCTTTGTTTCACCCATCACCCAACCCTATGCTTTTACTTCTCTCCCTTAACTCTTTTTTTTTTTTTTTTGCTATGTATCTTGTAGCACATCTGCTTTTGTTTTTCCTTTTATATTCCTACACCCTGTTACCTGGACCTTGTTTTTAAACCTCTTCCAATTCATATTAAATCTTCCTAATACAACACTTGGAGTATGCCTCTCTCATTTCAAAACTCAGCCAGGAGCTGGCTGTCTCTTTGCTGGTGAAGTTTAAATCCTGAGACCCGCATTCAAGGCCCCCATCCCTGACCCTGAGATGCCAACCTATCTCTCCCGACCTAGCACTCACTAAACTATTCGCTCTTCTGTGAATTCACCTGAAACTTTTGCTCAGCCACTTCCTAGCTCATTATCTTCCTTGTACCCTTCCTGTTTCCAACTAGAAAGTCCTTTTCCTTGAATTACCCTATCAAAATTGTACATTTTTGAAAGAACAGCTGAACTTCTCCATAAAACCTTTCTGGGGCATCACAGCCAGGACCGATTTACTTATTTCTCTCTTTTTTTGAATCCCTACAGTATTTTTTATTATGCTACTTACACTTAACAATTCATGTGTTCAACATATACTTTCAATGACTACTATACTCTAGTTAAAGTGGTCATTTTTACAGTAGAAATCTGATCATATCACTCCTTCTACTAAGGCAATTCAACTCCTTCAAGACAAACTTCGAACTCTTTAATGTGGCTTAAGCCCTTTTATGATCTGGTTCTTGTATATTTCTCAAGTCTTCTCCTTTGCCACTACTGCAGTCTTAACGGACTGCCCATAGTTCCCTGTTCTCCCTGTATATCTGCTGATGCTTCAGCTATCAGTTTAAACCTTATTTCTTCTGAGAAGCCTTTCTTGATCTGCTCAAGGGTTTATTAGTAGGAGCCTCTTCTCTGTGATTCTATGTTAATTCGTGCCTATGCAATCTTAATATATTATATATCGCAAATATATCATAATATTATAAAATGTAAATAATTTCATGCATTATAATTTTCTGGTTTTTTGGCTCTCCTCCCTCCCCCACCCCCTGCAACCAACATAAACACAAATGATTTTTTAAAAAGCGAAGGGAATGACCTGACTCATCTCTAGGGGCCAGTATAGTGCCTGGCACATAACACATATTTTCTGCATGTTTTGAATGAATGGGTGAAGATTGTTTAATATGAGTAATACATTCTGGGTTCTCCCATGGCATTACAGTTTATTGAGGGAGGTATGACATATGCACACATAACTGTAATAATGCACAATAGCATGATATGTCTAATGAAAGAATTGCGAATGAAAGTGGACTAGGGATCAGCCATGTGTTTTCAGAAAATTCACCTGCATGAGAGTGTGGAATGTGTTGGATTGGGTCTAGACAGAGCGAAGGAGGAGACTGCGGTCGTTTGCCAATGTCACGACTGCTTGAGCCTGGAGACAGTCAGAAGTTAGCATAAAGGCTCTCTGCCTCTGGCAGAAAAGCAGGCAAAAATGCTCCCCTCCCCCAGTAAATATCTTCTACTTCAATCTTTTGCCTATAGTGTCATTTGACTCTTGTTAAATCTTTTTCTTCATTAACTTCCAGCCTAATGATGCCAAAGGGAGAGGCAG
This sequence comes from Potos flavus, assembly GCA_028534135.1. NCBI lineage: Eukaryota > Metazoa > Chordata > Mammalia > Carnivora > Procyonidae > Potos > Potos flavus. The sequence goes on from CM052899.1 coordinate 102,450,126, forward strand.
TGAGGTAACTCTTGAGTTTTTATTTTGCTGGGTGGCCAGGCTAGCAGCGTGTAGCCAACAGAAAGGGTGTGTGTGTGTGTGTGTGTGTTCATTACGTATGCGTTGTATGCATAGTTTGTTGTTCTCTATTGTACTTTTACCTGGAGTGGGAGTAATGGTGGGTTAGATGAGGGAGGCTGTGGGAACCCCTGACAGGGACAGAGGAGAGAAAGAACATCTGTTCTTTTTTTTTTTTTTCTTTTGACCTTTATGTTCTGAGAAATGGTGGGGGAAGATCTTCTAGGAATGCCTTCCAGCCTGCTTGTTCAGGTGAGAAATGAAGGGTGAGACAGAAGGGCAAGACAGAGGGCGAGGCTGCATTTAGGTCTCTGGTTGCTTTTCCTTCAAGACAATGTATTTATTCTCACCTATTATATCCCTCTCATTTAAATTGACGGTATATAGTTAGATCATTGTTTCCAAGAGGTTTTGGGAAAATGAAGGACGCTTATAATTCATTTGACTATGATGTCAAGAGCTTAGCTTGCCCCCATGCCAGGTATGATTGGGATCCGTATGGGAAAATGCTCTTTACTCTTTCCATAGCTAACTACCCTAAGAGTCATATGCACCCTTTTGTACACATCATAAATAATTATATCTAGGTATTTATTGGTCTTTCACTATGTGCCCTATCTTTTAACTGAGTTATTTGTGTTATCACATTTCATCCTCACAACAATCCTATGATAATGGCACCATTATTATCTTCATTTTACACATGAGAAAAATGTGGTACAGAAAGGTTAAGTAACCTAACCAGTGTCACACAGTAAGTGGTAGAACCTCAGGCAGTCCTAAACACTACACCATAGTGGATGTTTTGAATTTTAGTTTTGAAAATCATACTCTCTCTAGCCCAGGCAACTATTATGTCAGATTTTGAACTATGAATAGAAGTTACTCATCATTGATCACAATCAGCTTATCCATTGCTTAGTCCCATGAAGGGACCTGTGCCAAGATTATAGAAACCACAGTGGTGATAATGGGTCCTTTTCCTCAGAGAGCTTTGAATCAAAATAAGAAATAAGATGGAGACTTGTGGAAGGTGTGCAAGGCAAAACTGTGTAGTTAAGTAATCACTGGGACAAATATGGTGAGAGAGATCATCATTAGGTTGGCTGTGATTAATCGTCATATGAACACTGGTGGGAGCCTGTGCTGCTGGTTTAGAAGGAAGCAATGAGGGAGGAATAGGTGAGCGGAATTCCTAACTCTGACCACGGGCAAGTCTGTGCTGTGAGGGAGCTCGAGCTTTCACACACACGAACAGGAGAGGGCAGAGGTAAAAACTTTTTTCCTTGGTGGGGCTAGATCTTTATTCCTTATGAGAGATGTTCAGAGTAGAGTAGCTGGGTGGGAGATTTGCAGATTTATACTTTCTAGGAGTCATGCCATATTCCTGTTTCCCGATGAGACCCATCCTGGGAGATGCTGAAGGGCAGGGACTTCATTTCCCCATCATAAAAACCCATCGCTTTGGGCACCTGGGTGCCTCAGTTGGTTGAGCGGGTCAGGTCATGATCCTGGAGACCTGGGATCCAGTCCCGCATCTGGCTCCCTGCTCAGCGGGGAGTCTGCTTCTCCCTCTGACCCTCCCCCATCTTGTGCGCGCTCTCTATCTCATTCTCCATTTCTTTCAAATAAATAAATGAAATCTAACAAAAACAAAAAACAAAACCCCATCGCTTTTCAACTATGACTGTAGTTTAAGGGTTTTTTTTTTCCTTTATACTGAATGTACATTTGAATCCTCCATGTTATCTGTTTCTTTTGGTGGTGGTAGGGGTTGGGGGAGAAAAATAAGACTATAAATAGGAATGGTAAATGAGGCCTGAAATTGAGAGGGATTGATATCCTCAGGGAAAAGAAAAACAACCCCTTTATGAAGGCAGCTTGCTATGGTTGGTAATAAGAGTCGGCAAGTTATTTATATTCAGAGTGGCATTTCCTCAAGGGATTGTCCATATTGCTAGGTGCAAACAGTTAATATTAGAATCATTTACCATGCAATTTATTTAAAAAAAAAAAAGAATGTTACTGAACTCTAGACCACCTAAGAAACTGTAGTTTTCAGAGAGTTTTCCCATCCCCAACTCCATGGAACAGTAGGTTCCTGCTTGTAATTGAAACTAATTAATTTATTCTCACACTATTCCCAGTTGTCTGTTTCAGGAGCCAAATGGGTTTGCCAGGTCTTGAGATTTATTTTATAAAGAAATGAAACTATCATTGAGTTACCTTTGTGATGATGGGATTTGGGAGCATAGAAAATCTCTAGAATGGAGCCTTGTTTCAACTGGTTTCTATCTCCTTCCAAAGATCCTCTGTTGTTTTTCTTGGCCTGGAGTTTAAGGAGAACAAACACAAAAATCTGTGAATCTAGATCAAAGGTGTTAACCTGAAAAGTAGTATTATGCCTTCCAAGTCCAAATATTTAATACCTTGACTTTTTTTTTATTACTAACTGAATGGCAAGAGAACAAAAACAGGTGTGCATTGATAAGGCCTCTAAGGCTTTAGTTCCATGAACCTAGCTCAAAAATAATCCAGAGTTATCATCGATTTATTTGGTGAGCTCCTTAGATCTCTAACTGTAGTAGAGAATACAGCATAATGGTTAACAATTTGGCCTCTGGAATCAAACAGACCTGGGCTGAAACTCTAATTCTGTCACTTATTAGCTGGGGAATCACAGGCAAGTCACTTAACTTCCTTAATCCTTAGTTTTTACATCTTCGAACTAAAAAAAATGATCCTTACTCATAGGTGGTTGTTTGAACTAAAAAATAAGAACAAGAATAACATTTACTGAGCAATCACTATATTTCAGGCACTTATATATTTACTGCATTACATGTAGTAACTCAAATAAGATTTTTTTTCATTGTCTATATTACTTCAAATATTAAATAACAAGTAAGACAATACATGTAAAACACATATTGCCTGGCTTGAATATGTGCTCAATGCATAGTATTATAATACTATGTTACTTGATATAGCCTATACTGTTTTTAACAAAATTATCTTTCACTGGAGGCCTGAGTGCCCCAGGGTCAGTCAATTTACAGAGGAAAATGCTGCTCTAAAAAGACAGCAAGGATTAATGAAATGAAAAGTTCAATGAGAAATATGTCAGTTCAGTGTTAGTTTCCATGACAACTCTCACCTCGAGAGTCTTTCACCTTTTGCCTCTGCTTCCCTTTGATCAAACACTCCTGATAAATTCCTAAAAATGTAAACCTTAGGTCTATTGGCTAATGAAATAATATTGGGTATTGCAGTATACATTGAAATTACGGACATTTCCTTTCCTCCAGATTACTTCTGAGGCTACATTTAGGAGTTGGCTGTATTTTATTACTCTTGTCCAAAATTTACATCACTACTGAAATGTGAATGATGGGGAGTCTATGTTCTATTTCTAGAAATTCACGCAATTGTGGTTTGAAGTTTAAATTTACTTCAGGATATCTGTATGGGTTTTACAAGCTGGCAGAATCGAGGGCCCTTCATGTGTGGCTGGCCTTCTTAGTTGAAAAGCGGGTAAGAGAACAGGGGTTCTCTGGTCTCACTGGAATAAGTGAGAGATGAAAGGTAGCCCAGACTTCCAATGAACGGGAACAATAGAATCAGTAGGCTAATTCTGAGTTGGGTCACAGATCAATCCTGCTTTATATACATGTGTAAGAAAACACGGCCTCTTTTATCAAGGAATGCATGCTATTAATGAAAGCAGCTGATTGAGTTTGTGTATCAAATCATGATACTCTCAAGTTCTCTTGAGGAGGATCAGGGAGCTCAGGATTTAGGGATATTCTTTGCTTACTTCACCTACACTTAATGAGAAAAGCTAGACATTGGCTCTATTCCTAATTTTGGGATGAATGCCAGTTAAGGAAATACTCTATTTTTAATTAATTAATTAATTACTTTTTTAGCGAGAGGGAGAGAGGAGGGGGAGGGGCAAAGAGGGAGGGAGAGAAAGAATCTTACGCACGGGGCTCCATCTCACGACCCTGAGATCATGACCTGAGCTGAAATCAAACATCAGGCGCTTAGCCAACTGAGCCACCCAGGCGCCCTCCCCCTTTTTTTCAGTTAAGGAAATATTCTGAGTAGGACCTTCACCCTAGGAGAGGAAGCAGGTTCTGTCTTATGGGGAACAAGGCCAATATTTGTGGAGGACTTGCCATGTTCCAGGCAGTATGGTCAATGCTTCCTTATACACTATCCCATTAACCCTCCTAATCTCACAGGAAAGCCAGTCTTAGCTAGGTTAAATACCTCACTCGGAGTCATCGCTCCAAGGTGGCAGAGGGAACATTCCATTGCAGGGTGACCGGACATCAAAACCTATGCTCTTTCCACTTTTGTTCCTCAGGCTGAAGGATATCATCCCAAGGAGAGGCTGGTTGATTTTCCAAAAACCCCCATGTCCCTTACTGTCATCCATTGCCTGGATGTCAGAGTAGAACTGATGGGAGGGAGCTTCTTGAAGCCATTGGGGCCTGCATAATTGTTTGAAGTAGGAAGGTGTTCTCTGCTAATATTACTCTTGTTTCAGTAAAACAAGAAAAAAGTTATTATTTATTTCCCCCCTGCTGAGGTTGTCTCTGCAGTAGTCAGCGTTAGCTCTAAAACCTGATGTTAGTTCCTTCACAGCCATTTTTCAACCTTACAAAATGTTATTTCCTGATTACTGGCATTTGATACTCAAAGTAGTATTGTGAGAGAACGAAGACAAACCAGTTTCCCCAGAAACTGAGAGAGACACAAGTAAGTCATTTGGCAGAAGTCACCAAGTGTCCAAATTGGTCTGGGAGAACAGACATTCCAAGTTTGAATGCCCATTTCTTCTCATAGTTTGGAGCAGATGCTGTGTTAGGGGGGCCTCTGGGCTGTGAATCCCCTGAATATATCATGGTCCTTGTGCCCCGCTTTCTGTATATAACCGGATAGTGGAAATATTTGAAGTTCTATTCCATTTCTGCACCCTTCTGTCCCTCCACAGCACATTGTGGTCTGGCTCTGTCCCCAGTGCTTTCATGAAATTATCCTGCAGGACATCACCCAGAACCTTCTTATTGCTAAATACAATGCGCGCTTCTCAGGACTTACCTCTCTCTATTAGTGTTGGCGGCGGCGCACATCCTACTGGAAACACACCCTTTCCTTGCCGGCAACTAAGTGTGCCTTGATTTTCTTACCCCTCTGCTGCTTTTCAATGTCTGTGTCCTTTGCTCATCCTTTAACTACTGACGTTCCTCAGGGTTCTGTCTCAAGTCCTCTTCCCTTTGATTTTACACACTCTCTCTCCACAACCTCCCATCTGTCCCTCTGGCTGCAGTAGTCACTTGTGTGTAGATGCTCTCTAAGGAGAGGGTCTAGATTTCTCTCTTGAGGTTTAGCCGGGCTCCTCCCGTTGCCCATTGATGCACAACTCCCTCTCCTCCCCAACTCAGCAGGTCTGAACTTGTTCCAGACCGAGCTCATCAACACTAATCTTTCTCCCTCACAACCTCCTGGTAATACCGTTTTGCCAATCTCAGTGATCAGTGTCACCCTCTGCTTGGTTGGTTGATTAAGCTGAAAACTGGATGTTGTTCTCAACACCCCTCCCCCCTTATCGCAATTGCACCTAAGTCCTGTCACTGTAACGTCAACACATTTCTGACTCAATCTCTCTAAACGCCAGGGTTCTATCTTGTCTAATGGGGGTAATTTTACCTGCTTGACGGGACTGTTGTGGAGATTAAGTGAGTTATTGTATCTTGCCATTCCATCCTGCGGCCGGCATGCAGTAAGTGCTCAGTTAATGTCTGCCACGTGTCTGCTGCTGCCGCCAGTCTTGCCTGTGCCCTCCCTGGGTTCCCCATTGCCTCCAGACTTAATCTCTCATATGCACATCTGATAATCCCACCATCTTTAAATCGCTTCTCATTACTCTTAGAATCAAATCTAAACACCTTGCCTGATATTTAAGGTGCTGCAATAATATTCTTACCCACAAATTTCTTCAACCTTATTTCTCCTTGTCCCTTTACATCTCAGTTTTGATGTTGTTTTCTCCTGGAAGCCTCTGACAGTCCCATAAATTTAGGGTGGGTTAATTATCCTTTCTTCACATTAAGGGAACCTACCCTAGCCCTTATCACTGTAGTTACCTATATTTCTATTCAAACCCTGCAATAGTCTCTAAGATCTTAGTTGCTTAGGGGCTGGGTACATTTCAATTACTTTCTGTATTCCTGTAACTAGCTTAGTATCTGGCATTTAGTAGGTTTTCAGGAAATATTTGTTGAATGAATGAAAACTTCCACCTTTTAACACTAAATTTTATACTGACATACTAACATAACTTTAAATCAACCGAGATGTCTCACTTAATTCAAGGTAAACTAGCAATTCCTTCATTTGTTGCAAATTTTTAAAATAGTATAAAGGAAATAGTATGTTAAACTATAACCTGTATATCATCGAAGTAGAAGGATATAATAGTTTTTATCCCTTCTGTTTTGTGAATTTTGTCAGATTTTTTTTTTTCTCATTTAGACTTGGGTTTTCCCCATAGCTTATAGTTATAATTTCTAGAGCAAGTTGGAAATGCTCGTGTCAGTATAGCTTATCTGTAGTATCAGGGCTACACTGAGCTGGTTCTGGGAAAGTTTCCTGGCATGAACAGAGAAACTTGTGGCTGGAAAATTTGGCTTGTCAGAGGTAAATGACCAGTAAATGACTCTCAGGTTATCCAGTTGTATTTCTCAGAATTATACTCAGGTACTGTGTGCTAGTTTCTAATTTTTTTCACCCACCCTTCCTTTCCTTAAACTGGCAAATTAATGATTGTTAGAAGTTGAATATCTTACATGTCCAAAGCCTTGGTAGGAGTTGAAGAAGATAGACAAGGAACACATCCATCCTTTCTAGATCTTCATGTGCTCTTATTAAAGAGATATCCCTTTTCACAAACGGATGATAATACAAGGAAGTACACAGTGAATTCCCAAAATATCGTGGGCATAATAGTCTGGTCAGCATAGCCGTATTAGGCAGAGGAGGTGGGGGCCAAATGTTAGCACAGACAGGAGTTGGATTCTTCGAGAGGAGATACATCAGCATTCTAGGTGGGGGGCACAGGGCTTGCAAAGTCACAGTGAAGATAAAATACAGGACTTATTAAAAGTTTTTATTAGAATAGAGAGTTCAGATATGCTTTTGGAGGATGGTAGACGGACAAAGGAAGATTAGAGACAGATAATTGAAGTCCTTCAGTGTTCGGACTTAAGACTCTTGGCAGAAGAGAAGTTTTTTTGTTTTTGTGTGGGGAGCCAGTTTGAGTAGAAGAGTGACAATGAAAATTTTCAGCAGAAACCATCTTATGAGGATGTAGGATGAACAGGGTGAAAGGTGTATTAGGCAAGATCGACCAGAAGCTCCCAACTTGTCAGTTAAGTGGTATATAGGAGCCTCTGTGTCATTCTTATGTGCAGACCAAAGTTTGTGCCCCTTTGTACTCTTAACAATTATTGAGAGCACCAAAGACCTTTAGTATATGTGGTTTATAGCTATTGATATTTACCATTATAAAATTATGATAATTACCATAAAATTAATGTTGAGAAAAATTTTAAAATATTTATTTAACATATTAAAAATAACATTAATAAACCCATACCATGTTAACATTTTTGATGAAAACACAACTGTTTTTTCCATGATAAAAAATTAATGAGAAGAATGATACTGTTTTACACTGCAAATCTCTTTAATATCGGGGCTTAGTAGAAGACAGCTGTGTTCTCATATATGCTTCAGCATTCAATCTGTTGTGACATATATCACGTAGCCTCTGGAACGTCCGTTGTTCACTCAGAAAAGAATGAAAGTGAAAAAGGAAAATGCAGTTTTAGTATTATTATAAAAATAAGTTTAACCTTATATATTCTCTGGAAGGGTTTGGTAACCCCTAGGGCTCCCTGGATCACTCTTTGAGAACCACTGTGCTAAAGGACTGTCATAAAATTGGGGCTGTGATGGATCAGGTCATTCTTTGTATGCAGAGGTGAGATGACTTTGAAGGATGAACTCACCCCTGGTGGCATTTGACCCAGGCCTGCCTAGACAACAGTTATGCCTTCTATGCCTCAATCCTGGAGGGACTAAGTGGGAGGCCCATGAGGAGTAGGAAGGCCCAAAGACCTTTTGAGCCTGGCAGCAAATACAAGGTCATCCTCACAGGTGATGGAAACTAGGGTAGCTTCTGCCATCTGGAGACAGGTCAGGGTCAGAAAGTTAAGAATCTAGACTGAGTGTCTGTGCTCTGATACCATGCCAGGCTTTTAGGGATGAGAGGGCCTTAAGAAGCTGAATGTGGATGGGACAGGGTTGAGAAATATGTCAATAGCTTTTTAAAATCAGAAAACTTTGTAAACCTCTTTTACGAAGTGTATCATAGATTTTAAAATTCTTTTTTCTTTAGTAGAAAAGGAAAAAAATTCCAGCTTGTCTTAATTGTGTTTGGAGGAACCTAGAAAAGGAGATTTAAGAAACTTCCCATGATTTAACTTTATTTTTCTAATTGAGATAGGAATACATATATATTGTGTAAAACTTTGGCAAATATCGAGAAACAGAAAGGAAAAAATAAAAATCACCCATAATTTCATCACCCCGAGATAAACACTGTTAATATTTTGAAGCATACATCTCCAGATTTTATTTTAAGCTTATTCATAGCAATGATGTCACTCTATGCATATTGTTTCATAATAATCTTATTTCCCTGAACAGTGTTTCATAAAACAAGGTGTCATCTTTAAATAGCATATGTAGGAAAGGCCCTTTTTGTCTCCTCTTAAGGAATAGTTTGGAGAGTGAATGTGAACGTGTGCACATATGTGCGTGTGCGTGCATGTGTCTGTGTGTGTCTATGTGCATTCCGGGCAGGACTGCATGAGCATCTAGTGGCGTCAGTAAGAAGCATAAGAAAACTTGAGGGAAAATGAAGAAACGAATCGGGAAAACAGAGTCAGGAATCACTTGATTAGCCATTTCTTAAGCCTAGAGATCACTTGTCTAGAATGCTTTTTGCTCAAACCTTTGAAAAGTCTGTCTTATCTTGGTAAAATAGTATTGACAAAACCCTGGAAAGGAAATTAAGAGGGAAAAATTCAAGCGAATGTCGGTAAGTGTGACTCAGTGCATTTTCACGTTGAGCAATATCAAGGAGGTTCAGAAGTGGTATGTACTCACGTTCCTTGTGACTAAGGTATGTTCTTTCCGTTATTGCATCAGTAACAAATCTGGAAGTGGTGTTCTCAGTCACTCTGACTTTGAACACTCCTGATGCTAGAGTGGTTCTGTGCTGCCACTCATGACCTTGTGCAATCACCCCGGAAAGGATAAATGCATGGGACTGTTCACTTGTTTCAGGGTCAGAAATGGGCCCCCGATTGTTGAACTCAAGCTCCTCTTTTAACATTTAAGTATTTAAGTTGGTCTCCTGGGAACTTTGGCTAGTTGCCATATTTGAAACACTCTTACGTATACTTCACTTTCTGCCCTTGTCTACTTTCTCGCAATTTCGTTTAGGGTACTACTATGAACTTGAAATGTTTTTGCAATTGGCTTTTAAAAATACTGTGAAGACGAGTGAGGAGTTCATTCATGCATTTATGCATTCATTCATTCAACAAGTATTTACTGAGCCCTACTGTGTGCCAGGCACACAGTATTATATTATTAGTTTTAGGGTTCATGAATACTGAGGTAAATATGATCTCAAGGATTCTAGAGGTTTCTTTCCCATTGCATAATTATTTTTGGATCTTCACCTTTTCCTCCTCTTCATATGTCCCTGACACTCTATGTCCAGTCGTACTGGTCTCATAGTCCAGTATGGTTATGGGATAGTAGCTTTGGTGGATAAATTAACCTGTTGGCTTCTGTGCCTGAGCTGCAAAAACGCTGACTTTAAAATAGTAACTGGGCAGCGAAGAATTCAAAATGGCGCACATGGAGGTATTCTAGGTTTGACGATCCTGCTGCAGGAGGACTTCATGACAGTGTCAACCACCAGGCATCGGTGGCAGAGGGATTGTGCCAGATTCTGGGCTGTCTGCTGCGTGGGTGTGGTCGTTGTGCCCAGCATTCCTGTTTGGGTGATGGGTAGGAAGGCTCTTTGAAGGGCAAAGAATCATAACCATCATGCGTTTCCTTCTTAATTCTCACCACGGTGAGAAAACCTGGCTGATATTTGAGTGTTTTCGAGCTCTCTCTTTGGGTATAATGCTAAATATGATCTAAGAGTAATTTAACTCTATGACTCAAGTCACTTTAGGGGCAACAAATATACTTCCCAGGGGCCTAAGTGGTCCTTTTGTTATTTGTATTCTTATCCATGTTCAGTCAACAAAACATAGGGGTATAGCGGCAAGGGTATGGGCTTAGAAGTCAGAAAACGCAAAAAGACATTGGCCTGAAGTCTGTTGTTAACAGCTGTAAGTTGTTTCGTCTTGGACAACTTACTTTTCTAAGACATGATTTCCTTATCCCAGACTTCTCCTTAAATCTACTTTAGCAACTGATGTGTGGATTAGACGAATACAGCTGTTCAGTGCTTCTCAGTACTCCTATAATAACTATTGTCTGTAAAATTCATTTGTCAACTAATCACATACTTACTTGCATTACTGTTTTCTGCCTAATGTAAGGTTTTGTGATTCCTGTCTTATCCCTCCAGCCAGCAAAAGCACTGAATGAACATTCTGGACTCAGCACGTGTATCTCGTTCTTCAAGAAGCCTTCCCAGACCTCTTCCCTCACAATAGCTTGCACATATCTTTACTATTCCCCTTCCTACATTGTTCTATAGCTATAGATTTGTATATATATGTTTTGTCTAGTGAATGGTGAGCTTATTGAAGATGGAACCATGTCTTATTCTCAGCACCTATCAGAACACCTGGCCCGGAGAAGAGGTCATCGACGTGTGTTTGGTGAATGAATAAGCGAATGACAGTGAGGGAGGAGTGGCACTGGTTTTGATGAGAGTAGCACCGCTGAAGATTTTGGGTGGATTCTTATTCAAACTCTTACCTGTTGCGTCTCTTCAAAGAACAGGAGATGAGTCATTCACTTGGGGTCTGGGGAAGGATGAGTTATTTGGCTTTCATCTCAGCTCCATACCCGGCAAGTTCCAGAAGGTAGCTATAGTTCTTGCCATAAAACAACAGGTGTGCAGAGCAAGACAGGGTAGAAGAGTCACTAAAAGAGAAGGGTTAGACAGGGCTCCTTCAGATTTGGATTCTAATTCCAATTTTACCCCCGGCTTCCCTGGGGCGTGGTAATGAAATTTAAAGTTTGTGTGGCTCAGTTACTTGACATCCTAAGAAAAAGACTGGATTAGGTGTTTCATTCTAGTTTTGATTGTCCCTGAGTTTAAGTGCATTACAAGGTGCTCTCTCTTCCTACACTGACCCTTGTAAGAGAGAACCCTAGCAGTGTCCTCATTGGGTTCATGAATTGCTTGGCTTCCGCAGAAGCATAATTCATGGAAAAACAGAAACTGAAACCATCTTTGGGGTGACTTTCGAATGGGACGATATTTCACTTCTGGTGTGGTGTAAAGGCTTTGGCACAATGGGTGTGGGATCAGGTGGTCAGAGAGTTCTGTATTATTTAATCTGTGCCATTTGACTAGAGAAAATGGCCTACGTGTTGAGAAAAAGAAGACTGGGGAAGATTTAAAGAGTGAAAAAGCTCATCTTTTTGTTTTCCCATAGGTTCTGGATGTAGCATTTATTTCCTAGCTTTAAAAATGTCTTTCGAATGATTACTTTATGTATCAATCAGGACTCTTTCATTTGTATGTTAAAAAACTTCATAACTTCATTCGAATTAGCTTAAGTCACAAAGGCCGTTCATAGTCTCAGGTCTCTGAAGAGTCAAGCTTCAGGCACAGGTGTATCCAGGGGATTAATGACTATGTTGGAAACCTGTCTCTATGCATTAGTTCACCTTCTTTCACATGCTAGAAAAATGGCCTGAGGAAATCCCAGACTCGCACCAATCCTAGTCAAAAGAGATTTTTTCCAATAGCTCTCCCAGACAACGGACAGGTCTGGTCACATGTTCCCTGGTCAGCCCCAACTACATCACATGGAAGGAGGCTCCCATGGCAGGAAGGCAGTCTGTACTGGATGGTGGGGATCTCAGGCAGGCAAAACCAACAGGCATTCATTACATTTTACTGGCCTAGATGATTTCTTCTGTTTGGGGCTTGTATTGCTCTTTCTTATTCTCTGGCTCTTTTTGATGCTTTTTCCCAAATGATATGTATGTTCCTAAAGCTTTTCTCTTCTTTCTGTACTCTGTCTCCTGATGATCTCCTCCCCTCTCACTCATCTCTTATCTCCTCACAGAAGACAACCACGTCCTTATCTCTGGCCCCTACCTTTCTCAGAAAAAACTCCCTTGTCATTTTCATCTGGTATCCCACAGGCATTATCACTTAAAATGTCTAAAACCAAACTGGCCACCATTCTCCCAAATGTGTTTCTTTTCCGAGGTCCCCCAATCACACTGGTGGCAATATCTTCTGTCTACTTTCTGGGAGGTCTAACCTCAAAGTTGTTTTTGACAATTTCCTCTGCATATCATTTCTCCCTTCTAGGAACTTTCCTAGTTTTGTATCATTATGTTTCATGAACTTAACACTTTTTCTCTGGTTTTATAGATATGGGTGTGAGATTTATTTCTGCCACAATTATTAGGTTTCTTGATGGAGGGTCTTAGGACTTACTTACCTTTGTGTGATTTCTTTCTTGGTTGTCATCCTTCAGCTTCCCCCACCTTCCCCTCCTCCCATCAATATTATACCCAGACTTTTATGATTCCAGAAGTATTTGTTGAATAAAGGAAAACATTTATGCAATGCGTAGTACAATTACATGCTTACGATAGCTGCAGCATAATACAACAGTAGTTGAAATGATAAAGACAGATTTTATTCAAGAACTGCTGCAATAGGGGAGAAGGGACCTCGGTGTAGAACTGGGCTCAGTTCCAGTTCCAAATACATCATGGACAAATGGGGATTTATAGCCAGGGAACAGAGTGGAGGTCCATGAATGGAAAATTACTACGGGGAAGCATCATGAGTGGGTGGGTGGGATTTGGGTTAAGCAAACTTAATAGGATTCTTGCTGAAGGCAGGCCAGGGTGACTGGATATCAAGGATGGAGGATTGTCTCTAAAATAACTTAGCAGGATTCTTGCTAAAACCGGACAGTGCAGGCCCTATAAGGATGGACACAAGACTGAGGCCTCATGGGCTTAGAGGAGCCTGATCAAAGTTTAGTCAAGTATAGTGCCTGTATCATTGACCACACTGTGTAATTTCTTTCTTTTTTTTCTTTTTTTAAAAGATTTTATTTATTTATTTGACAGAGATAGAGAGAAAGCACAAGTAGGCAGAGCGGCAGGGAGATGAGAGGGAGAAGTAGCCTCTCCGCTGAGCAGGGAGCCCTTTGCAGGCCTCCATCCCAGGACCCTGGGATCATGACCTGAGCCGAAAGCAGCCGCTTATCCGACTGAGCCACCCAGGCGCCCCACACTGTGTAATTTCAAATCTTGCCTGACTCTTTGGCATTTTTCGTTAGCAGGTTTTAACTCTACAAAATGTCGGAGGAGGAAGTTGCCCTTATCATTCAACCCTGTCCTGTCCCCTCCTTGCATCAGCGTTTCCACAAAGATATGTCTGGGAAAGACGCAAAAACAACAAAACAAAACAAAACAAAAATTTCTGGCTAGTCAGAATTGGCAAGGAAAAAGGAGTAGGGGAAGTAGAAGAAGAAATGCATGGAACTCTTTGGTTAAGTGATTTTGAATATAATCTGAGATCTCGTGTATAATATGAATCTCAACCCCCTTACCTCTACTCGTTCCTTACTTTGGCACCTCGTCTATAGAAAACCCATTTGAGATCACCTTAATGTGGCGAGAAACTCAAGGAGTTTAAGTTAGACACTGAGAAAATATCTTTAAGACGTCGACCCACTGAATATTAGGGTGTCGGCTGGCTGGAGTTTGCCTCTGGGAGCACAAAGCTCAAAGGGCCGCAGCAAACAGCAGGTGGTACTCTCGAGAATAGCGGTGCTGTAAAAACAAATTGATGGAAGGAAAAAAGCTCAATACATAAATGTAAAGCACATGATAAAAAAACTCAGGAAGTTTTATTAAGACATACTACCCAGGCTCATCATCCCGGATTGGTTCATGGAGAGCCCTTGCGGCTCTTGCTGGTTTCATAATTTATTCCTTGTTTGTTTTGGAGGCAAAGGGGTGTGTTTGAGAGGATGTTTGACCTTCCTCAACGGTTCCACCGGTTTTGTTGTCACCTCACTGTTCAGGCACTGGGCTCTCATCCTGTTTGTCCCTGCCCTGGGAAACACCGCCCTTTCTTAGACAACTGCTCTCTTTGTTGCAGGTTCAACTTTGTTAAATCAAAGCGTTATGGAAATTGAGATTGTAAAGCCAACTAGGCAGCTGCGTAAAGCTATGGGCATCCTACTTGCTGGCTGATGGCTATTTTAAAGAAATCAGGCCTGCCGTTAATTGAGTTTTGCCACACTGCTAGGATTCTGTGCATATTCTCTCCTCATTCTCATAAGGCAAGGCCTAGAGTTTTATTTTGTTTTTAAGTTTTTATTTAAATTCCAGCAGTTTCAGGTGTGTAATTTAGTGATTGGGCACTTCCAGGCAATACCTGGTGCTCATCACGACAAGTGTGCTCCTTAATCCCCATCTCCTATTTCCCCCATCCCCCACCCACCTCCCCTCCAGTAACCATCAGTTTGCTCTCCATAGTTAAGAGTCTGTTTCTCAGTTGGGCGAGGCCTAGAGTTTTGTCACGTCTCCACCTCCTTGTTCTTTCTGGAGATGGAGCAGTTGCTAATGTCCAAGTGTTATTATCCGTGACCACCTGTCCAGCCAAAATTTCTACATAGACGCTGCACGGATCATCAAGACTCTAATAAGCTACTTTCCAGTATTGATTGTATGTTCCTTTGGACACATGATTTTCTCCCCCAACTGTATGGAGGAGAGCGTCCTTAATGATGTGTGATGCACAATTAAAACATTTTCGAGAGCAGTGATTTTCAAACTCTTCACTGCCATTTATAGTAAAAAAATGAATTTTACATCGTGGTCCAGGAGCTGTGTGCATGTTGTCACTACGTAACAAGTACTCTCGTGAGGTGTGGATGCGCTCTATAGTTTCCATTATATTTTTTAGCTCCTTACAAAATGCTGACCGTGACATGGTAAGTGGATTTCTTGGCCCACTAATGAGTCACCATCTGAGTCTGAAAAGAAGTGCTTAAAACGGTTTCAGGTTTTAGGAAGTCTTAGTATGCTAATTCTGGGAAGACTCTGGAAATTATCTATGGACAGCTTCCCATTTTCATCCTAGTTGAGAGTTGGAGGAACTTGAAGTCCAAGTAGGTTAAGACTTCCTTGTAGGAGAACAGTGCCAGTTTATATTTATGCTACTATACCCATTTATTCCCGGAATCATGCCATGGGCAGTTTGACCACATGGACCCTAACGTTTGAGTCTAGCCATTATGCTCCTGGGCGGCTTCATGGTGACGAAGAAATTATTCCCAGTTTCCTTCCTCTAGTCGAGCTATTTTCTCCCTCCATTGGCTTATTATCCCCCTAGTTGGCCAAGGCCAAAGGGAAGACTGTTAACAGAGCATTGAGTGTTGTGTCTCCTCTTCTACAGATGGCACACATCTATCATTGTCATGAATCCAAACCCATTGTCATGGTGTGAACAAGGAATAGCTTTAGGCACATACTTGGGCATTAAAAAAACAAAGAATTCTAAATGTGAACTTTCTTTAAGGCATTTGCAATTTTAATTTTGACACTTGCACACATCTTGGTGTATTGGATGTTTTTTCATCTTAATAATCAGTAGTGATCTCTTTTTACCCGCATCTTACATTTTTAGTTTCATTGTTTCTGTTGTGAAGGGAATCACAGAGCTTCATGGTCGAACAGTTAACACCAACTTTTGAGCTCTCAAATGCCATTCATAGAGTGTTAGTCAGCTCATGCTGCCATAACAGAGCACCATCAACTGGATAGCTTAAAGGATGGAAATTAGCGTTCTCACGGTTTTAGACACAGGAAGTCCAAATCGAGGGCTCAGAACGGTCGATGTCTGGTAAAGGCTCTGTCTATGGATTCCAAGTGGCTACTTTCTAGCTGTCTACCAGCATGGTGGAGAGAGAAAGGGCAGGCAAGCTCTTTGGTGTCTTTTCTTGTAAGACCACTAATCTAGTTGGACTAGGACACCCACTCTCATTACCTCATCTAACCCTAATTATTTCTCAAAGGCCCCGACTTTAAATATCGTGATGTTAGGAGTTAGGGCTTCAATATATGAATTTTGGGAGAACACAGTCCAGTCTATAGCATAAAGCCAAGTAAGATCTTAGTGGGGTTTAAATATTGGCTGAAGCATGCAAAGAACTTTTTTTTATTTCTTTCTTTTTTTGCAAAGAACTTTTCTGAATTGTACTTATTAAAGATAGATTCTTCTGTTTGAGTGAATGGATATTTTTCATAGTCTGTAATTCTCACAATGATTATTAACCACAGTAACACATTTAATTTCTTTATATTCTCAATAATAAGTATATGGATAATATAGTTTACAGTTAAGATATGCCCAAGAATAAAATGATACCTTTAAAAAGTGATTTTCATAAAGAATTTTTTCCTAAAATTTTTTTAATAGTTAATGAATTTCTAAGCAGCCTAGCGGTATTTTCAAAACCTTATATAGGGAGAAAAGCTACCCACCGTCATTGAGAACAATACATATTTTAGCAAATAACCCTATGTGCTAAAGACAGACTTTAAAACAAGTATTTTATGTTGGAATATTGTTGCTGTCTAGAAGCATGGACGAATTTCTTAATTAAGAAACTGTAAGGGAGCCAGGTGTTTGTCTACAAGAAATGTTACAGAGAGTTACTCCAGTTGCCTACACAAAAGATCCAGTCTAAAGACAAAGAGAGAGGAGAGATTGAGAATATAGAATCTTCTTAAAGCTTTTGATTTGAAAGCTATTGGTCTACTTTTAATGTTTGTAAAGTCCTTGGAAACCCCCAAACCAGTTCTTACCTTTTTCACAGCCATAGGTAGACTATTGATCAAGAAGAACTTATTGTTTTTTGGGTTTTTTTTTTGTTGTTTTTTTTGTCTGCTATTTTTTCTTGTTTCTAGGTTTATAGAGGTATGTATTGTTTTAAAATGTTAGGGTATAGAGTTAGTGCTATGTGTCTAGATGCAATATTCTCTGTCTCTTTAAAGTATCTTTACTGGCATGCTTTTACTATGTTAACACATACATGTTTACTTTGTTTATCCTGTTTCAGTGTCTATCAGCTGAAGAGATCTTTTCCCTTCATGGCTTTTCAAATGCTACTCAGATAAGCAGCTCCAACTTCTCTGTCATCTGTCCAGCAGTCTTACAGCAATTGAACTTTCATCCTTGTGAGGATCGGCCCAAACACAAAACAAAACCAAATATTTCGGAAGGTATGTTGGAAATTTTTTCTCCTGTTTGTTTGAAAAGTCTATAGGCTGGTCTGAAATTAAATTAACACGCTTCTTTCTTTGTTTTATTGCTTTTAATTAATCTACATAGAAGCACTCGGTAAAATACTTATATTCTGAAAGTATTTAAAGTAAGAATAATTAGAACTCATCTAAACTTCATGAACTGTGCTCTTCTATTTGTGGAATCAAAATTACACTTGGTACTGCTTAAAAACTTTGTAAAACGCAATACTTGACTTTATCATTTATTTAATTTAATTTAATTTATTTACCTATTTATTTTATTGTTTTTTTTTGGAGAGTGAGAGAGAGCGTGGGGTGGGGGAGGGACCTAGCGGGAGGGAGAGAGAATCTTAGCATGGACCCTGACTCAGGGCTTGATCTCACAATCCTGAGATCATGACCTGAAGCAAAGTCAAGAGTCAGATACTTAACTGACTGAGCCACCCAGGCGCCCCCTCAATTCCTAATTTTAAATAATATATGCTTTATACTGTTCATGTTGAACTGTGCATTAACAATTTGGCTCATAATCGATCAATTTCCATTATCTTGTGCTTATCATATTATTTAAAAGCTTGTCAATTTATCTGTACTTTTCAGTAAAGGGATAGAGAATAGCATGGTTCTAGATTAAATATTAAGGTACTGAGTTATTATTGCTTCAATTTTTGTAAATGAAAGAAAATGCCAGTGACTATTTTAAGTGCCTCTTATAGTATTGCCATAGATGTTGCATTTCAAAGGAATAACCTGCTGCAAAGAAATTTTAAAATATAAGAAAATAAGTGTGTGCTTACTATATAGTTCACATACTTAAACAAGTAGAAGAATTCTTTTGCAAATGAAAAAAATCACTCGTTCAGGGTATTTGTTTGCCATCTATGTGCAGTTTCTTGGTATCCTCAAATTGTTAACCTGACCCAAGTGGATATTTTAATTCTCATTTTTTGGTACATTGTTCATTCAATAAATGCTTATTGAATGACACACCAGGCACTGTTCTGGGCACTGGGGATTAAGTAGTCAACAAGAAAAATTCCCGACCCTTTTAGGACTTACAGTGTAATGGAGAAGAGAAATAATAAACATTTATAAAACAAGCACATAAATAATTTCAAGGTGATAAATGCTAAAATAAAGTAGGTAAGGAATAGAAGGGAACAGTGGGCAAGTGTGATTTTTGACAGGAGGCCTCTCTGATGAGATTGCATTTGAGCAGAATCTTGACTGAGGGTAGGGAGAGGACCACGGCAAGATCTTCTCTGGGAAAAGAACATTCTTGGTCAAGGGAATGGTCAGCATAAGCTTGGCAATGAGCTTTGCATATGTAAGAACAGCAAGAAAGCATGTGTGTCTGGAATATAGTAAACAGGAGGGAGAATAGAAGGAAATGATTGCCTGGCCTTGTAGGGTACGGTAAGTTGACTGGATTTTATTCTGAAGGTGGTATGAAGACACTGTAGGGTTCTAAATGGGGGAATCACATGATTTTGTTTGGATTCGTAAAAGATTATTCTACCTGCAGTTTGAAGAATAGGTTGTAATGGGGTAAGAGTAGAAGCAAGGAAATTAGTCAGGAGGCAGTTTCCAGGAGTTGGTGCTCAGATAATGGGACTTGGACTAAGGTGGGAGAGGTAGAGGGAGAAGTGATCGGATCCAGGATGGATTTTGGAAACTGTGCTAGAATGGTTTGCCTCTGGCTGGATGTGGGGATTGGGAAGAATGAATCCAGGTTTGAGCCACTGAAACTGGAGAGATGGTTGTGCCATTTCCCAGGATGGAGAAGACCGGAAGGAGCAGTTTCCTTCGGGGGAAGCAAGCGGTGAGGATCAGGCGTAATTTTTCACATGGTCAGTTTGAGACATTGGCATAGACCCACAAAGGGATGTTCAGAAGGCAGTGACATGCACGCGTTTAGTGCTCAGAGCACAGGTCAAGGCTAGAAATCTGTCGGCTTAGTGATGGCATGGGAAGGCACTGGTCTGAGTGAGCACATCTGACCTGAGTATAAAGGACTATAAAAGAGAGAAACGATAGAGAAGAAAAGGGACACCTCAGCAGAGGAAGTGCTTATTCTACTGACTTTTGGATTCCTTTGTGTATTAATGAATACTTTGATCTCTCTCTTACAACAATGATGAAAATATTGATAAGAGCCAACTCATGTATACTTATTACGTGGCGGGTACTGTTCCAAATACTTGACCTATGTTAACTCATTTAATCTTCATACAACTATATGGAGTAGAAACTGCTGTTCCCATTTTACAACTAAGGAAACGTAGGTCCAGAGAGTTTCAAGACTTTTGCTCAAGAGTATACAACTTGTACGTGGTAAGGCCTGGTTCAAAATCCAAGCTGTCTCAGCTTCAGGGATCCACATTCTCTTTTATAGTCTATATTTACATACATGAAGAACAGAAGGCCCCAGACACACTTTATTAATATAGTTAGCAATTTTATGAATAACTATAATTTTGCAACTAATTGTTTAAGCAAATATTTTTCTAGATTATATACTAAATAGGAATATGTTTGTATTTCTACAAGTTTGTTTGCATTTTATATTTAAAAGTAAATTCAGAAAATACTTTGCATATCAACATTTAATAGTGCATAACATATGAAAATCCTAGGTTCTAAAGCCAGCCCACCTGGGCCCAAATCCCAGCTCTATAATTTTCCAGCTATGTTGGGCACATGACTATGTCTTTCTGCCTTGGTTTTCTTATCTGAAACAGTATCTTTATCATAAGGTTGCTATAAGGATAAATAACTTAATATTTGTAAAGCATGTAGAATATAATATGGCATGTAGTTAGGCCCTGTATATACATCTATTAAATAAAATATATCTACCATGTACATAATTCTGGGCATAGGAGATGAAGCTTCAGAAAAAGCAAGTTCCTTACTCCGTGCAGCTTAGTGACTGACATTCAAAAGTGTTTTTAACCTTAATTCCAGGTTCCTCTATCTCAGAAACCAGGAGAGTAGGATCCGAGAATTGGGAAGCAGGAAGTGAGAGCATTCCAGGGTCAACACTGCAAAGTCATAAAATGGAAAATCAATAGTTCTAAGTTACAAGATTAGGGCACCAAATATTTGGACAGAGACCCAAAAATAAAGACAGAAATTCCTTTTAGGGTACACATTATCTTAGGAATTGAAATGGGGCCGGAGAGGGTGGAACAGGGTAGGAGAAGAGACAGAAAAATTTCCAGAAAATTAGGGAAACTGGTGAAGTACTCATTATTACTAATCTAAGATGTTTAATTTGACACTACATTGCCTTTTTTTGCTGTATGCTCTTGTTTTATTTTAAAATGTGCAGTTGTGTGTGCAGCTGTGTTAAGCAATTTATTTAATACCGCTGTGCCTCAGTTGTCTCATCTGTAAAATGGAGATAATTATAGTATGTTCCTCCTAGAATTGTTGGGTATCAAATGAGTTAATATATGCAAATGCCTGGCATAGCCCCTGGCACAGAGAAGGAAGACTATGTCTTCCTTCCTCTTAGACGTGTTCATAGGTCCACTCCATTCCCTGCTCCCTGTGTAAGCCTATTCTTTTCCCACAAATAAATTATTTTTTAAGTAAGGAAAGGCACTGGATTCTTGAGGTAACTGTTCACTTAATATAGAGTCCAATCCTGAGTTCATTCAAAGACATGAAAAACCAAAGTAAAACTAATTCAAAGGAGTCATGATATAAGGATTTTATGAACATGGTACATTGTCCAATTACCTTTAACCAAAGAGCCATGGGAAGCCTGAGGAGCTAGGGACAGCTGCCTGAGGAGCTGGGAAAGCTTTAGAGAAGATGTCTTGGAGTCGGCTTAGAGAAACATGTGTGAGTTTCTCAGGCAAGGAAGATAGAAAGATGTTTTCAGATAAAGAACCACAAGTAAAGGTAATTCTGTACTTGGAAAGCACTGTGTCAGCATAAAGGCCGTGTTGAGAAATGTGTGAATAACATGGGAAAAGTCGTGTGGGAGTCAGTTTATGAACAGCAGTCTTGAATAGGGGCATGAGATGATCCAAGTTGTGTTTTAGGATCATGAGTCTGGTTGGTGGCCCTGTCACGTAGAGGGAGAAGACTGTCATAATGCATCAGAAGAAGAAGTGAGCGATGATGAGGGCCTGAACTCAAGGCAAGGAGGATGGAGAAGCTGGAGTGAGAGATGTCTCAAGCAAAACTGATAGGGTTTGGTCGCCAATTGTCTACGAAATTGACTGGTTTGGGTGAGAAATTGAAATTGATCCTGACGTCTCTGCTATCTACGGAGGTCAGATTTCTCAGGGGAAGGCGATGTGTTTCATACGTGTATGTGATTTTGCCTCAGTTTGGTACTGAGAAACTTCTTTGCATTTTTATTTCAGTTTCAGCATGTATGTATCCTGTCTACTTGATGGGATTATAAATATTTGTTGAACGAATGAATGCGTGTAGGCTAGTGAAGGGACAGAAGGCTATTCGTGGTAAAGGAAACTGCACATCGCTACACCACGGAGGGAGAGGTGGGATTGTGAGTTTTCTCTAAGGGGAGAGTCTGAGGGGAGTAGGTAGTATTGTTTTAGGTGATAAGGTAGTAAACGGGAATGAGGTGGACCTTCCTAGTTCCAATGAAATGACTTTGCAGGGCCTGGTCAGGGGTCTGGACCGATAGGAAAGCATCTGGGGAAGATAAAGTCATGGTCAGTGCTGTGGTGATTCTCATGGAAACAGTGACATTTACTTTCTGTTCATTTTATTTGGTATGCAACATAGACAACCTGTATTGCTTTGTGTGCATATGTGCCTACACATTTCCTAGATCCCCAAGCAGAAGCTCCACGCTCCTTGTTGGCAGGAACCATGGTTCGGTCTATCTGTGAGGCTCCATAAGCATTTGCTAAGGTTGTTTATTTGTAGATAGAATGACTTGAACTAGAATAATGGTGAGCAACCTTATATTCATGAAGCACAATATAAAATATCTACAGTTTCGCTGAGTCCCTTGGTCTTTTTAAAAATTAGAATATCTCCACGGGAGTAATGAAGCATATTGCTTGCATATGTCAGCTCTGGAGCCAGACTGCCTGGGCTCAAAATCCAGCTTTCCCTCTGCATGACTCCGGCAGCTCACTCAAGCTCCTTATGCTTTGGTTTCCTCAACTGTATGAAGGAGGAGATAGTAGTCCTTACCTCACAGGGTTTTGTGAGGATCAAATTCATGAATACATGTCAGTTTCTTTCTCTCTTTCTCTCTCTCTCTCTCTCTCTTTCTTTCTGTCTTTCTTTGTTTGTTTGTTTGTTTGTTTGTTTCTTTCTTTCTTTCTTTCTTTCTTTCAAGATTTTATTTATTTATTTGACAGAGAGATAGAGATGGAGAGAGCACAAGCAGGGGGGGCAGCAGGCAAAGGGAGAGGGAGAAGCAGACTCCCTGCTGAGCAGGGAGCCTGATGCAGGGCTCGATCCCAGGTCCCTGGGATCATGACCGGAACAGAAGGCAGCTGCTTAACCGACGGAGCCACCCAGGCGTCCCTATGTGCCACTTTCTTAGCACAGTACCTGGCAGTGGCAAATACTCATTAGCATTAGAAGTTGCTGCAGTACTCCACTGAGAGTGTCAGTGAGGAAAGGCCCTGAACACTTAAAAATGTTTTCTGGGCAGTTTAAAGAAGCGGCAGGGCAGAGGCAGCTTCCTCATCTTTCACGCTTCCTTTGTGCTCAGCGTGTGGGGCGCCGGCAAAGCTGTGTTGCACGGTTCCGGGACCTGCCCTGCCGACCGCGGCTGTCCTGGGTTCACAGGGCACGCTTCACTTGCACTCCCATTGTGTCCTTAAACCTACCCCTCTAGGATAATTGGGGAAACTGAGGTCATACACGCCACTCGCTGTAAAGCTTAGGATAACATTCATTCATTTCATTGTAAGCAATATTTATTAAGCATCTATTGGGTACCAGGCCTTAGAGACAGAGAGTCGAAAGACTCGCCACCTCCTTCTGTCACCAGGATATTTTTGCCCTGATCTGGGCTCAGCGGGGCGAGTTGTGCAACACAGCTACTTCCCTCCTGAGTGCTCACCGTACTGGGCTGAGTCCAGGTCCTGGGGGTCCCAGCTGGAGGGCCGAGGTGCTGCCTTCCCAAGGAGGTGCACTCCACAGGCGCCTGCAGACCAGTGATTATGACAAGAGCAGTGTCAGCAACCCTGGTCACCTTGAAGCTAACTCATACCCACCCATCTCTACCCCTACCCTCCACCCATCACTTTGTACCTTTTCCCTGAAACTCACACTGCCTCTATATTCCTCTGAAAGGCTGAGTTTTAAACCAGGCTTTGAGCTACAGATGAAAGTAGGTGACTTGGAGCCTGTTGGCCTTAGGTGGTTTGTCACTATTCCTATTTCTGCAAGCTAGAAAATTCTTTGACCCTTTGAGTGGTTGAGGGCTGATGACAGTATAAGCAGTGTTACTGTTAATATTTATTATTCTGTATTTATGTTCACAGTTTTCTGCATAATTTTTGTTAAGAAGATCTTGTTATTTTAAAGAAGTATCTGTTTCAAGCTTTTAAAGAAAAAAATTATTTCAGGCTTCATGTACAGTAAGACTTCATTTGGCTTCATTGCTCTGATTAATTTCTACTCTTTCCTTCTGATCTACAGTTTGGGGATATGGACTCTTGTCAGTGACAATTATTAATCTGGCATCTCTCCTCGGATTGATTTTGACTCCACTGATAAAGAAATCTTATTTCCCTAAGATTTTGACCTTTTTCGTGGGTCTGGCTATTGGGACTCTATTTTCAAATGCCATTTTCCAGCTTATTCCAGAGGTAAGGATGTTGGCTCTTTGTTTCTGTGAATAATTGTTTCTTTTAGATGTTTTAGCACTTTGTACAATTTGAGGCTCCATAATTCTCACAACATTTTGTGGTCTGGTTGCTAGTGTTGGAGAAGAGAAAGCTGAATCACAGCAGATGAAAAAGCTTGTCTCAAGCTACAGGGGATATCAGTGTCAGAGATAAAATTAATATTCTAGGAGGCCAGCCACCAGGACGTGCCCAGACAACTCTGGGATACCTCCAAGGGCCTGAAACTTTATTTTGTCTTGCATTTGGCAAACTCAATTTTTCTATGTACTTTTATTATTTATTATTTTCTAAAGAGCCTGCAATGTCAGATTTACTGAAGATATACCACAAAATATCCTCAGGCATTTACTGCAGCTTTTATTTAAGTTTGTGTGTCTTGTCTGGTAGGAAAACCTGGGCTCTTTATAATTTCAAACCCTAGCTCTTGCTCTATGTCCTTTAAACAGTAGATTATTTCATTCTCATGGGTGTGTGTGTGTGTGTGTGTGTGTTTGTGTGTGTGTGAAAAAAATCTTTTCTTCTTCGTTCTTGGGCCCAGCCCTTGAGTTCTTTATCTCTTTAGGGCCAACCAGGATCCTCTAGGTTTAAAAGTATCTCTCTTGGGAAAACAGTAATCCAAATGGCTTGTCATATTTGCTTTAAAAATTTGAATATGGATATGATGGACAAATATATTACTTTTAGAGAAAATGGATTATCAATGTCTCATTTTTCTTCATTACCTATATCTAATATTATCCATAAAGGACCTGTATTAATATGATCTATAAAGACGGGAATCAGTGCTTCTCCTTTATTATGAAAAGCTTTCTCTTTCAAGGCAAATATTGCTGAAAGTAGGAAACTATAAGATATTCTGGGGGTTTTATTAATAGAACTTCGTCTGGTTACAAGACTTCTATGTGATCTCTTACAGTTTGGTTACTTAAGTTTCAGAGTTTCTGTTTTGTGATTTTGGTGGTTAAATTCCCAATATTATCTGATCTGAAGATAGACTTAGAACTTTGGTGAAAATTGTATACTTAAAGATTTATTATTTTCCAGAAATCAGATTGATTACTTGGTTTTACCTGAATTTTTTTCTCTCTTAGGCATTTGGATTCAATCCCAAAAGTGACAACTATGTTGAGAAGGCAATTGCTGTGTTTGGTGGATTTTACATACTTTTCTTTTTTGAAAGAGTGCTGAAGATGTTATTAAAGACATATGGTCAGGTAAATAGACTTTATTGAAAATGTTTGATGTTTGACCCCTTAAAGCTACTTTATATAGCTTTATAGCAAATAAAGGTAGGAATTTTATTTTTATTTTTATTTTTATTTTTTTTGAGAGAAAGAAAGCGTGAGCAGAGGGGAGGGTGAGAAGGAGAGAGAGAGAGAATCTCAAGCAGGCTCCATGCCCAGCACAGAGCCTGCCACAGGGCTCCATCTCATGACCCTGAGAGCATAGCTTGACCTGAAACCAAGAGTCAGATGCTTAACTGACTGAGCCACCCTGGTGCCTCAGGAATTTTATCCTTATAATTGTGTGAATAGCTCAGTTATTAGACCTGTGAATGTGAGGAGAAAGAAAAGAGTCAATATATTGATAAATATAAGAGAAACGATTCACAGTGTAGAATTTGGAGTAAGTACCAACAATTTAATGTCAAGAAAAATGTGCACAATTTGTATTCATTCATGTTCACCAAAATAAGAAGGCATATATACCCTAACATGAAAAAGCAGAATCTAATAAGCGAAGAGACATTTATAAATCTAAAAAGACTATATATTGAATAGACACGTGAATTTTCTCTTACAAATAAAAAGCACTGAACTCTCTACTTTCTTGTCTGTGTGAGCCGTCGTTTTTTATTCTTATAACCTCCTCTTGCTTTTTAAATTTTTTTTCGTGTAGAATGATCATACCCACTTTAGAAATGATGACTTTGGTCCTTCTCATGAGAAAACTCATCAACCTAAAACGTTACCTGCCATCAATGGCGTGACGTGTTATGCAAATCCAGCTGTCACAGAACCTAATGGACATCTCCATTTTGATAACGTCAGTGTGGTATCTCTACAGGTACGATGATTCCATTTTCTCTTTGCTATACTGCATCCTTTATATAATGTGAAGACTTCTGTGAACGCAGCCAAATCAGTATTTTACACACTTAAATGTGTCTGACTTATTCTTGTGTATGTGGGATATGTGGAATGTAAGTCTGTATTCTTTTTCTAATTTTCCTCCATGTATTTACCCTGAGTAAGTGAGTTAGGCAAGAAATGGAGGGTTACTGGATCCGAGACTATTATTCTCTAGGATTATTTAACTATATGTATGAGTTACTTAGATTTATACAGTGATATGTAGCAACTTAATCAGAGCATTTCTCTTATTCTGCAATTCTTTCAAGATCTAAAACAAAGAATCGCTTTGAGTAATTTTGAAACTGCAAGAAAAAAAAGATCTGTAAGCTATTAAAATTGTGTTCATTAATTAATTGATTTAGAATTTGTATCCTCATCTTCTAAATAATGTTGATAGGTATAATTTCTTGAGTGAATATTATATGCCAGGTAGTATGCTAGGCACTTAATTGTTTTATTTCATTTACTTTTATTTTTAATTTTTTAAAAAAAGATTTTATTTATTTATTTGACATAGAGAGAGAAAGAGAGCACGTACAAGTAGGGGGAGAGAAGCAGAGGGAGAAGCAGCTCCCCACCGAGCAGGGAGCCCCGACTCGGGGGTTGATCCCAGGACCTTGGGATCATGACCTGAGTCAAAGGCAGACGCTTACCCGACTGAGCCACCTAGGCGCCCCTCTCGTTTATTTTTTATAACCATTATTCAAAATAGAGTTTATTTTCTACATATTAGAACTATTTTGGTTTCAGGTGATGGATATCAAACTCGAGTTATATATGCAGAAAGGAGACTTTATTGGAAAGATAGTGGGCTGTCTAATGGAACAGCCAGGCTATAGGAAGAGCGAGAACCTAGGAGCCATTAGAACCATTAGAACTCCTTGTCTGCCTCCTCCCTGTAGCTTAGAGTCATTCTTTCTTTCGCTGTGCACTGGCTCCTTCCCTAAGTGGGAAACAGCCACTAGCAACTCCTGAGGTTTATGTCTTACAGTTTCAGTCACTAGAAGGAAATTGACCTGACTCTTTCAGTCCTAAGTCCAAAATTCCTGGCAAGTGGGGTCGGGCTTGCATTAGACGTCCACTTCTAGACTAATCTAGAGGGTTGGGCCCTTGTATGGCTGCAAGGGCATATGGATGGAGTAGAGTGGATATGAAAAAAGGGTGCTAAGTGACAGTATCATTGGTGCTCACAACAATTCTCATTTGACAGATGAGGGAAGTAGAACTTCAGATGTTAAAGAACTTCCCCATGATCACTCAGCTGGTAAACAGTAGAGCCGTAAGATACAAAGTTAAACACAATATAAAAAAGAAATATTGAAAATAAAATCAAGGAAAGGCAGCTAAGAAAAAATAAAAAGTAGAAAAAAAGGTATCTGGAAGAGGTTATTACGGCAAATGACCTTAGTTTCCTTCTGGAAAGAAAACATCAACAGTCATATACTTTGCCCCACCTGATTAAGGAAAATCTCAAGTGTGTTTGAAGAGGCATTTTTGTGTTAGCACTGAGCTAAGAGAGGAAATTATTTCATGCAATGTAACGAATGATACTTTCAGCCAAGATTTTGCAAAGAATATGAAAATGTCCAAATAGACAATTTCTTACAATAATTATAGCTAACATTTATTAATGCTCAGGGACTCTGCCTAGAATTTTAAATGAAGGATCTCCTTGGACCTTCATAGCCTAGGAGACAAGAACTGTCCTAATTCAGAGACTGTAGCTTAGAAAGGTTAAATAACCAACCCAAGGATACGTAGCTCCTACATGGCAAAGCTTGGATCAAGACCAAGACCATCTGATACTGAAGCCTGCATGCTTGCATACCTTGCTGGATTGTCTTCTTCAGGTCATTGCTCTACTAGAATCAAAATGATGACATTACCTCTTAACCTAATAACTATTAATTTTTGTAAGGAAAGGAGATAATTTGGCCCAAGGCTGCTGCTTTCTGAAGACAAATAAATTGAACTGCTCAAAACTTTGATTTTAGTTTTAAAGTTTTTGGGCTCCTCCTGATTTATGATTTACTATGGCCAGAAGACATGTTTGTAGTAAATACAAACACCATGACAAGAATGGGATCCTACACATGATCCTGTTTCACGTAATTTAGAAATATCAATTGAAAAGCTATTCTTACTTTACTTCCGGAAGTAAAGCTAGTACACAGGCTTTTATTAATTTACCCAATAACCACTTATTGAGTGCCTGCTCACTGTCCTAGGTGCTGGGGATTCAGAAGCACATGAATTCTTGTAAAGCTTACAGTTTATTTAATAGACAATATAGAAAAGACTAAAACTAGAAAATACCACATAATAATATATACTTTGATGGAAATAAAATAAGGTGATGGTGGGGAGCGCCTGGGTGGCTTGTTAGTTAAGTGTCTGCCTTTGGCTTGGGTCATGATCTTGGGGTCCTGGGATTGGGCTCCCTACTCAAGAGGGAGTCTGCTTCTCCCTCTCCTTCTGCCCCTCCCCCTACTCAGGCTCTCTCTCTCTCTGTCTCTCTTTCTCTCTCTCTCAAATAAATAAATGGAATCTTTTTAAAAAAATGGTGATGTGGGAGTGATATGTGGGAGGTTCTTTGATCAAGAAGGATCCCTACAGAGATCAGCAGAGAATTAGATAATGAGAAAGAAGAGCCAGCCATGCAACTATCTGAGAAAAGGATGTTCTAAATCTTCGAAAATAACCAAATGGGCTATATACAAGGGCACTAGAAGCTAAATGGCTTTGGACTTCCTGACATCAACGCTGGAGACTAATGGCACAATTCTGTCAATACTCTGAGTAGAAATGACTGTGGAGGGCGACTGGGTAGCTCAGTCAGTTAAGTGTCTGACTCCTGATTTCCGCTCAGGTCATGATCTGAGGGTCCTGAGATGGAGCCCTGTGTTAAGTTCTATGCTCAGCATGGAGTCTACTTGAGATTCTCCCTTTCCCTCTGTTCCTCCCTACCCTGCTTGTGATCTCTGTCCCTCTAAATAAATCAGTCAATAAATAAAATCTTAAAAAAAAAAAAAAAGAAACGACTGTGAAATTGTGAACAATGGTAAGCTATAAATCTAGTGAGAGAGTGTAATGAAGCTAGGATTCTGGAAATATACTTCTAGGAATGAGAAGTCCAACTAAAGGCAGAGAAGATGTGTTCCAAGATAACAACCATGCACCAGGCCTTGAAATGAACCGTACAAATAGTCCTGACACTAATTTCTTATAGGGACTATTTTCTGGCTCTTTTGATTGAAGGCATAGTCTTAAATGAAGAGAGACTTAAGCTGAGTAATGTACTATTATTTTCAATTTTCTCTTTATATCACATTAAAAAAATTGAAAGAGGTAAAATTTAAGAAATACCATAAAGGTTTAGATATTGCTTTAAGAGACAGTAGGTAGTGTAATATAAGTGATAGTGATTTTAATAATAAAATTAAAATAATTTTTAATATTTATATGATAAAAGTGACTTAACCTAAATGCCCCATTGTGAGAATTTAACAGGATATGGAAAATTCATGGTTCGTTTCTAAGTCCAAGTATTGCCTTAAGAATTTTGTTGATGATTCTTGTTGCTCCTGCTTCAACACAGTCAAGTTTTTCAAATTGAAAATAATAAGAAACTATCTAAGAGCAAGTTAAGAAAAGTAGTCTAATTTGACATTCTATCAATAGAATGCAAATTATCTGATAATCTAGATGATAATAGCATGATTCTTGATTTTGCTGGAATATAGGAAAAACAAAAGAATTGTTACAGAATAATTAAAATCCGTGACTTAAGGATGTTTTTACTGATATTCATCCAAACAATTCTGGCCCGTCACAGAATATTCAGATATGCAATAATACTTAAATTCAGTTGCCTTTGGTATTTTGTCTGTGTTCAGTCATATAAAAACCATAGCTTTACGCATTAAAAAAAAAAAAAAAGTATTGCCATGGAAGTGTATTTATGACCGTAAGAGGATAGAAGATATTTTATTTAACAGTTCTTTAGTTTGATTATAACTTTTAAATATTTAGATAAATTAGTGAGACTTCCTTGGTAGCCTTGCTCCAGACCCCGTAGATGCACAATCCATGGGACTCGCAGGAGTGTGTGTGTTTATGTGTGTGGGTGCGCACGCGTGTGCATGCATGCGGGCACGTGCGCATGCGCACAGGCCCACAGGTGCTTGTATACCGGAGCATGCATATTTCCAGGACAGTAATAATAATAAATATAAATAATATTTATTATTTATCAATATATTTTATCACTATAATTATTTTTAGTTTATATGTTTTGTTAATATATTTTATTAATATTTAATAATAAATAGTATTTGTTAATATAAATAAAATAATAAATATCATCATCATCATCACCATCGTCATCATCCAGGGAATAATAAGGCAGTTATGAGGGAAGAAGGGGAACACAATTACTCAGTAATTGCCACTAGGTAATGTTTCACATTGTGTCACATTGTGACACTTGCTGCTTTGTTCTTCTCCCTCTCTGATGACTATACAACCCTGTGGAGGAGTCATTTCAGTATCTCTGCAACCAGATGGGTCTTTTCCGCATGAATCTACAGCTTTAGAAGGACTGTGTTTTTATTAGGTGTTGATTCCTTAGGCACAGGAGGTACTCTGGAGAGTGGTAGCTTTTCTAGGCCACTAGAGGGACCATCTGGCTTATTTCTCCTGTGGTCTGTAATCAGTCTTTTTCTAAAGGAAACCTCTTGTGCTTTTCTTTAGAAATCAATGTTAATAAATATAAATTGATAGGCATCACTTTTTTTTTCTAATAGAAGAAACATTAATATCAGCCATTTTAAGATTTTAACTGTTGTGACTTTTATGTTTAAAATTGAGGTGCAGGGAAGCGAAATTTAGCTGTAAAATGTGGTAATGTTAGGGAAACTTCCTTGTCAACAACTGACATGAAGTGATATTCTCCAAATACAGAGAGTATTTTTGAGTTGATTGGATCTCCATGAGAATCCAATAGCTGTTAAATACATTTAATTCATTCCTCAAACATTTACTGAGCACCTAATATGTTCTTGGCACTCTTCTAAGTACTGGTACATATCAGTGGGATGGAACAGACAGACTTTATGTGCTTTCATTAACAAGTGAAATATTATACTGAATGTGGAAAGGATTCTTTTTTGTTAAGTGTGAGATAGAAAAAACTGATCCGGAAGCCCATACGTGTGGGGCTTGTCCCCTGGTCTTTTCTCTCAGGTGGTTGGTTTTTCTCCGTTCTTGCCTGTAGGTGGCAAGGGCGGTGAGTATTTCTAGCTGCCTGTGTTGGGAGTGGTGTGGGAGCAGAAAGGCACAGGGTGCTGTGCAGTTTTGACTTAATACCCCTGCCTTCAGCTCTGCATCTCATTGCAGCCTTCAGTTTGCCTTGTGTCCTTGAAGCGAAAGTCTCTCTGGTTCAGTATTCTCAAAGGGTGAATCTCTAGTCATGTGGGGTGTTTGCCTTGCTGCATTGTCTTGGGAGCAAAGAGCTGGGGTTCTGATTGCTCCTTAATAAACTTACAGTGAATTCTCTTATTTTTAGTTTCATATTTCACCTGTCACCTTCAGAGGTTCTTGGTGCCTCCATTCCCTAAACATCTCTGAAGTTCTCGGCCCCGCATCACTTTGTTTCTTGTTGACTTTTTTCTCATAGGAGGTCAGTTCGACTGCATCCTCCACTTTTCATTTTCTAAAATAAATATCTCCATGTTGTCTATCATCTCCCATTCTTTCTGTCCCATGACATGATGGCTCCTTTATTTATTTATTTTAAGGAGTTTTGGGAGGGGCTACAGATAAATATATATGTCCAGTCTGCTGTATTTCACCAAAAAGCTATTTACTGTTTAAAATCACAGTAGTGGGACACCTGGGTGGCTCAGTGGGTTAAGCCTCTGCCTTCGGCTCAGGTCATGATCTCAGGGTCCTGGGATAGAGCCCCGCATAGGGCTCTCTGCTCAGCAGGGAGTCTGCTTCCCTCTCTCCCTCTGCCTGCCTCTCTGCCTACTTGTGATCTCTTTCTCTCTGTCAATTAAATAAATAAAATCTTTAAAAAATAAAATAAAATAAAATCAAAGTAGTAATAAAACAGGAGTCAGTTACTTTCTTGTATGTGGTTATATCAGCCATTAGTTAAAATTGAAAATGATGTAAGTAATAAAATGATGTAAGCAGTGATTTTCATTGATTTTGATCGATTGGTGTTTACGGGAAAAGCTGGTTTAGTGGCAGGCAGATGATGCCCCTAGACTGTGGTGAAGGAGAGTTCTGGGTAGGGCTGGGCTGTCAGTGGAATTTGCTCTCACTGGATCCGTCTCAATGCTTCTTGCCCCATGCGCCATTTTACCTGGCTCTAGTCTTTGTGTTGGAAACGTCAGAAAAACTGAAACCTGAATCCTCTCTGAATTTAGCTCGCACTTCCCTGGTATTAACTCTACTTTTATGCATCTCTAGTGAGCCTTTTCAAATTTTCAAGAATCTCTCTTCTAAAATCTTTTCATTACCCTGCAAAATTCCCACTCTTACCTTTGCTTCCTTCAGTGAGACGGAGGTCTTTCTTTGGAATCGGTCAACTTTGCTGTCTCACCTCCTCTGTTATATTCTGAAAACTTTCCTCATCTGCTCTTGACCTCTTCATTTGTGTCAGGACTTGTATTCTTTATCTTTTTTTTAGGGCCAGTTCCTCCAAATGTGTTCATCTTTCCCACAGATGTTCTTCTTGTTTCCGTTGCCCTTTCCTGAATCTCTCTTTCTCTCCATGTCCACAAACACGCTCGAGTCTTTTCTACCTTAACGTGTTCTTCTTTTCCTGACTCTGCTTCTCCCCAAGATTTTTCAACCCTACTCCTTCCCTACACTGTCCAGCTTCTTGAAAGACTAGTTAATACTGAAAACTCTGTCAGACATTTTCTTAAGTGCTTCACATATAGTAATTCATTTACTCCTTACAGTAACAGCCTTGTGACATAAGTACCGTAATTATCTCCATGTTAATGAGGTGGAAAGTGATGTATGGGGAATTTAAGTAACTTGACCAAGGTCACACACGTGCCAACTTAGGGTTTAAACCCAGACATCCTGATCCATGGACCCATCTGGTTAACCCTTACCCTGCGCTACTCTATTATTTCCATCTGCTAACTAGTCTTTATGTGCACCTTCCTCTTTTTCATCATTTCCTCAAGTATTTAATCATGTATAAGAAAATACTGTTCTCTAAAATTCAGTACTGTTCTCTAAAAATTTCCTTTGGGGTGATACAACTGATTTTTCGGGACAGTGCACTACATTCTTAACACCCATTCTCATTCTTTTTGAGACGGTCCTGTAGTTTAGCACACATTTAAGTACTTATTGTTGGCTGAATTCTAGGAATATAAAGGCGGATTTTTCTCTGGGAGCCATTCCCTCCCAGTTGGAATTGCTCATTAGGTAGTGTCTGTGAAGCTGTACTAACCGTCTCCTCCTGCCATGTTAGCTACTACTTCTCTGGTGTTTTCTCTGAATCTCCTTTTCCTTGCAGGGCAACTGGATGTGGAGGAGGAAGCAAGGGTTTTGGAGTTATATGGGCCAGTGTTCACATCTCAGCAATAAAATGTTCGTTGTATGATTTAGGGAAAATCAGTTAATGTCTCTGAGCCTCTGTTTGTTAAATGATGAGCAAAAATCCTTAAGCTAATGATTTTTTGTGAAAATTAAATAATTTGTTATGGGTTAACTGTGTATCAGTGTCTGGCACACTGTATGCATGTGATAAATACATATTTCTCTTCTCCCATTCGCCGGTTTTTATTCTTCTCTTTCCTTAGTTTTTAATCATAGCGATCTTATCAAATCCTATCACTTGAACTTTCAGTCCTCTGGAAATAACTTCTAACTCTATATGCTTAATTATTTACACATCTTCCTTTACAAAGCCATAAAGGTTTTTGAATCTATTTGCATTTTCCATTGGGAAAGACAGAGTAACACATTGAGAGGATAAAACATACAGAATTTCATGCCTTCTCATCTCCATTATTTACCTTTTTAACAATTTGAGTACTTTTTCTAAAAACTAAAGTTTGATTTTTATTTATTTATGTATTTATTTTTATTTTTTAAAAAGATTTTATTTATTTATTTGACAGAGAGAGACACTGTGAGAGAGGGAACATAAGCAGGGGGAGTGGGAGAAGGAGAAGCAGGCTTCCCGCTGAGCAGGGAGCCTGATGTGGGGCTCAATCCCAGGTGACTGAGTCACCCAGGTGCCCCTAAAGTTTGATTTTTTAAAACTTGAAGTCCATCTGGTAATAAAGACAAGCTTCTGAATTAAATGCTTACAAGTCAGACACTGACTTTCTATTAAATAGACTAAGTGAAGCTGAAACGTTTATTTTCACTTAATGGAGTAAAACTTTAAAGTCTAATTTAATTTGCCATTTGAATGATATTATCAGTTTTTGCACCCCAGATTCTCTATCAGAGTTGTTCAGCTATGCACTTTAAGTCCAGTCGTATCTGTCACACTATGACACATTCATTTCATTTGAAAGGACATTCCTAAGGATGTTCTTAAAGGAAATCCCTCAGCAGGGACTTAGGGTTATCCGTTGTAACTCCTTAAATGAGCCAGTCATTTGGACAGCTAGGACATCCCTGATTTCACACAAAGAGGCTG
Organism: Potos flavus; assembly: GCA_028534135.1. Classification (NCBI taxonomy): domain Eukaryota; kingdom Metazoa; phylum Chordata; class Mammalia; order Carnivora; family Procyonidae; genus Potos; species Potos flavus. The sequence continues at coordinate 102,485,495 of CM052899.1, forward strand.
ATATCACCTCAGATAGACACATTAAATCATAATGAAAGAATGTTGGTACTACCAAGTACTTCCTAGACCAGCTGAGAGGATCAAATAAGTTGATGTATATGAAAGTACTTTGAAAGGTAGCCAAACCTGTACTATTTAATCGTTTGAAAGACAGTTGCTTGAGGGTTTCAGTCAGGGACTGCTATGATATCCAGTTAAAAGATATTAGTTTCCCGATAAACATTTAAATTATTACTATTTTTGTGGAGTTTATAATTTTAATCAATTGATATGTGTTATCAGGTCCATGCAAACATAATTAAAATGTTATGCAATTTGACTTCTGGGTATAACTTGTAAACTTTTAGGGCTTTTTTCTCCTTTTGTATAGAGATACAAACACAATTTAATTTCTGTTGAGTGAATGAATATCTTGAAGTAAAAAAAACAAGAGAGAAGATGTTCGAAGACTTTCCAAGAGAAGTCTTCTCAGTCTCCCTAGAAATTACCAGAAATATCTTGGTGAATTCCAATCCCACATATTGTTTGCCAAAGAATCCTTTAAAATACCTTCAAAAGGTCCTACTCACAGCAGACAGAACCCTTTTATGAGTTATCAGATAAGATGCCAAAAACATCTTGGTTTTGAACTTGCTTTATAAAACGCAGAGTGAGACAGAAAACAGAAGATCTGTTTGATGTTGGTGGGAAAGAAGGAAAGACAAATTTGATAAAAGTTCCAGTTTGTATTCGTCAGTGTTGGCAAGAGTTCATCTTCTGGGGTTGAAAGACTGAAAATGAGGGGATGAACCTAAGTTATAGAAAAAATTATGGTGCGATTGACAGAAATGAGGCAGTTGGGAAAAGATCCCTGGGAAGAGGGGGCAGAAAGGAGGATAGATGATCAATTTTCTCAAATAAACATTTTTGTCAAGACAAAGCATACAGAAAAGTGAACAGGTTATCATTGTACAGCTTTATACATTTTTACAAAGTAAATTGTTCACAGAACCACCACCTATACCATGAAAAGGACATCACCAGCAATTCAAAAACCTCCTTTGTTCCCTTTCCAGTGATTGTACCCTTTCCTCCCAAAGGGAACTGCTATGAGTTCTAACATTATACAGCAGTTTTTCATAAAGTATGTAATCTTTTGTATCTGCCTTCTTTTGCTCAGTATTACATTTGTGAAGTTCATTTATGTTGTTGCTCATAGTAGTCATTCATTCATTTTCATTACTCTATAGTATTCCACCACAGGCATAGATCAATCACATCAGTATCATTATCATGAATTTATTAACCTTATCATATCTATTCATGCTCTTGTATTTTTCTTATGTATTGATATAGCCATACAATGTATTGAATTTCACATTTTAAAAACTGAGTGAAAATAGTATTTTGGATGTTTCATTGTGCACCTTGCTTTTTTTTTGCCCATATTTTAATACTTGTATTTCCAGTTCATTCCTTTTAACTGTATGATGTTACTACTACTTGTTTATTCATTTCCTCTGACATTGGTAATTTTTTTTTCTTTTTAGTTTTTTGCTATAACAATAATGCTGCAATGCACATTCTTCTTCTTCTTTTTTTTTTTTTTAAAGAAAGGGAGAGTGAGAGGTGGGGGAGAGGCAGAGGGAGAAAGAGAATCTTAACTAGGCTCCACATCCAGTGTGGAGCCCATTGTTAGACTCGATCTCACCACCCTGAGATCATGACCTGAGCCAAAATCAAGAGTCAGATGTTTGGGGCGCCTGGGTGGCTCAGTGGGTTAAAGCCTCTGCCTTCGGCTCAGGTCATGATCTCAGGGTCCTGGGATCGAGGCCCTACATCGGGCTCTCTGCTCAGTGCGGGGCCTGCTTCTCCCTCTCTCTGCCTACTTGTGATCTCTCTCTCTGTCAAATAAATAAATAAAATCTTTAAAAAAAAAAAAAAAGAGTTGGATGT